>CM032329.1:1942939-3142939 GCA_019022515.1 Quercus aquifolioides
TTCTACCATCTCATTATAGATTTAATCATGGCTTGTATCTTGTCCTCCTCAGTTTCTATTTTATGGAATGGAGTGGCGAGCACACCTTTCCATCCATCCCCTCGTATTAGGCAGGGAGATTCGTTATCTCCGTATCTTTTCATTCTTTGCCTAAATCACTTGTCATTGACTAACCAAATTGCCCATATGGTAAAGGCGAAAATAATGTTCCATGGGACATAGCATGAGGGGAATTAAGTTTGGAATTAAGTTTACACCAATCATGTAACTCAAGTCTGAAAAAATCTGAAATAAGTAAATGCACAAGGAAGGAAGACCAAATATGATGCGCAAAGTGGCAATCACACAAAACATGAATTGATGTTTCAAGCTCATTGCAACGAGGACACACTTGGTCACTCAGGGCAGCATGTGGGAAAATGACCGATTTGGTGGGAATACGATGATGCGCACATTTCCACACAAAAAGTTGAATTTTAGGAGGTATTTTTAGCTTCCAAATCCAAGACCATGTTACCGATGTCCTCCCTATAACCTCTTTGGATATAGGTAAAAGATAATGATAAGTGGATTTTACTGAACAAATACTCGCGTGATTGTCCCAGACACAGTCATTCGTCAGAGTAGCAGGAGAACCACGAATGGGCAATGGCTAAGCATAAATAAATTGGGTTATTGTCGATGGCAATACCATACTAAGAGGTGTAAAATCCCATTGGTGAGTGTTAGTGATTAATCTAGCTACCTTAATCTCATACTCGTGAGGAAGTAATAGGCCATGAATGAGACCTCGAATCGGTCCCGGACGCAGCCAATGATCCGTCCAAAAATTTATTTTACAACCATTACGAATAATCCGCCGTAGACCACCCTGCAAGAGATTCCTCCCCTGCAACAAGGCCTTCCACAAGTGAGATCTAGTATGCAAAGTGGTTTGTAAGAAATCAGTTGTTCGATAATGCTTTTGGGATAGAAATTTGGCTAATAGGGAATGCGGGTTCTGACATGTTCGCCACGCCTAATTCATAAGAAAGGCATCATTAGTAGTTTTAGAATCTCTAATACCCAGCCCACCACAAGCCTTAGGCTTGGTGAGTGTGTCCCATTTAATAAGATGCACATGTCGGTGTGTCACCCCATAAGAAATCCCTAATGGACTTGTCTATGTTACTCGTAATGCTCCTAAGAATGACAGTTGTTTGCATTTGATAATAAGTAAGGGGGGAAAGGATGGATTTAATCAATGTTAGCCTACCCGCCTGGGAGAGAAGCTTAGATTGCCAGGCGTGTATGTGTGTGTGTATTTTGTCTAATAAAGGTTGGAAGGCCGGAGACGATTTTCGTTTAGTAAGAAGAGGCATGCCTAAATATCTGCCAAGATCTTGGACAATAGGCATGTTAGTGAATGAAGAAATGCTACGTTGGGTCTCCGAAGGAGTATTCAATGAGAAGAATAGCTTAGATTTAGAAACACTACAAATTTGACCCGAAACCTCACAAAAGTGTGAAAAAAGATTAAAGAGGGTCGTGCAATCTTGAATATTTGCCTTGGCAAAGAGGAAAATATCATCCACAAACAGGATATGGTTAAACCCAATAATGCGACGACCAACTCGTATAGGGGAAAGTTATTTGGTATGAATCACCTGGTCTAAAGACAACGACAAGTGATTTAGGCAAAGAATGAAAAGATACGAAGACAATGGATCTCCCAGCCTAATACCACAGGATGGACGGAAAGGTGTGCTCGCCACTCCATTCCATAAAATAGAAACTGAGGAGGACAAGATACAAGCCATGATTAAATCTATAAAGGGAGTGGGGAAATGGTAAAACATCAATGTATACTTGATAAAGGGCCATTCCAATTTATCGTAGGCTTTTTCCAGTTCATTTTTGGCTGCCAAGAGATTTGTTTTCCCTCGTTGGTGGTGAATAAAGTGTAGAAGTTCTTGTGCAAGGATGTAATTATCCGTTGCTCGTCTACTCGGGAGAAACCCAGATTGGGCCGGGTGAATCATGGCCAAAAGGAAAGGTTTAAGCCTATTAACTAAAAGTTTTGTTAGAAGTTTGTACAACGTATTACACAAACTGATAGGCCTTAATCGAGACACTAATTCAGGATTAGGGACCTTTGGAATAAGCACTAATTTTATCTAGGTAAAATCCTTTAGGATACGGGCTGTAAGAAACAGTGTTTGAATAAAGTTTGCAATATCCTCACCCACAATCTTCCAATTGTGTTGATAAAAATAGGCATGGAAACCAGCCGGTCCCGGAGATTTCAAAGGATGTATTGTAAACAGTGTGGCACAAATTTCTTCCTTATCCGGAAAACGGATAAGAGTATCACACATAGCCTGAGGGTCAAAGTCTGAGGAAGAGAATAATGTTGGCGGGGGAGGCAACGATGTAGTTGACATCCCGGATTGGAAAAGACATCAAAAGTGATTAATGACATGATTATGAAGATCAGAGCCCCGAAACCATTCCTCGGACTCATCTTTAAGGTGGCGACATGTTGACGTGCACGTTTAATTTTTGCTTAGACATGAAAAAAATGAGTGTTAGCGTCCCTATAGGACAGCCACAACATTCTAGATTTCATTTGCCAAAGCAGGAATTCTTGGTATAAAATAGCATTATATTGAGTGATTAATTGCTATTCTAATTGTAGTAAAAATTATGAAGGACGGCAACATAAGGCTCGTTGAGTACCTAGGAGCCAAGCACGAATGCGGTTTTTGTTGTGGGCAACTTGACCAAAAACATTAGTATTCCAATCAACTAGACAACCTTGAAGGTGATGAATTTTTTTTTTTTTTAATAGAAATTGAACGTGAAGTTGTCCAATCCCATAACTTGGGATTCGTGTGTGATCCAACATGTGGCGACTAGTGGTTGGAAAAGAAGGTGGGTCTGCCACATAGGTTGAAAAATAAATTGTTTTATAGGGGAACGCCGCTCCCACCCCTCAGTGGACATAATAATAGGATGATGGTCAGAATGAAACCTAGGTAAAGTAAGACAATGACCTTTTAAAACAAAACGCTATCTCTCATGCCATGGAATTTTTCTTCCTTAGCACCGTTCCTTTGGGGCATTCATCTCCATTGTCCATCAAATACATTAGGTGGAGCCCAGCTCCTTTCCCTTATGTCACTATTAATATAGACGGCAGCTCATTAGGTAACCCCGGAAATCTGGTGCGGGAAGCGTGGCACGCTCAGCCAATGGAGAATGGTTGTGGGGTTTCTCTTTACACTTGAGAGTCACCAACAATACTATGGCCGAACTGTGGGGTATTAGAGAGGCGTTGGCTCGAGCATGGGCCAAGGGTCATCACCGAGTTTGTTTTCAAACTGATTCTCTTCTTGCGTACAAATGGTTGAATACTACTGAAGATTATCCTATGGAATTTTCTAACTTAATTTTGGATTGCAGAGGGCTTCTCAACAGGGACTGGGAGGCACGCATTGAGCATATATGGAGAGAGGCAAATAGTTATGCGGATTTACTGACAAAGAGAGGTGCTTCTCAATCGAAAAGGGAAGTGTTGTATGATACATGCCCCACTTTTTTGTGGCAATGTTTATATTGGGACTCCATGGGTTTTGTCTCATCCCGGAGTCGTCGCGGTTAATAAGGGTCCAGTGATGTTTTTGTTTAGATTCAACTATTCCTCTCTTCGGTTGTGGTTTGGTTGGATTGTGTTTAGTTTGCTTCAGTTAGTTTGTGTGTTAATGTGTTTTCTTGCACTGTAATCTTGTTGTAATATTTATCTTTGTAAGACTTCTGTTAATGTAATATATCTCCTGTTTATGCCCAAAAAAAAAAAAAAAAAAAAGGATATAGCTCCATATGCCAGAACCGGCTTGTCCACCAAGTCCTCTCGCCACTATTTTCCTATACAATAAGTTAGTTCATAAATTTTTCTATAATCAGATAATCTCCCCTCTGGCTGGCCACTTGAAAGGCGGTCAGAGTTGAAAACCATCTATTCATATCTTGATTCTTTTCATAAAATGATTTATTCTCACAATAGTCTCCATAAAAGTACAATTAAAATAAAATAAAAAAAGAAAGAAAGAAAAGAAAAGAAGAACTTGAATTTTAGGACGCGCGTGAAACAATAATGAACTTGTATTTTGCAATGGAAGCCAAGCCACCATTGCTTAGCCAACAGAACCAAAATTACGTATCAGTAAAACCCTTCTGTTTACCCTTTGAGATACCCAACCGATCCCAGCCCAACCAATATAGTTTACGTTCCTGGCCCTTTTAACTCCACCAAAAATGTTTTTTATAAAAAAGACCAACAAGTTCCAATATTGGTATTTTAAAAATAATAAATAAATAAAATCTCAATATTGGAGATTTTGAACCAACTCATTGCATACGTAAACGATTTACGTCCGCATAAAAAAAAAAAAAAAAAAAAAAAACCCCCGCTTTACGTCCAACTTGAGACAAAAGTCTTTCTTTCCAGCCGTATAGCAGTTGAAGCTTGCCTCCTAGCATGACCAATCAAGGAGGGGAACGTAAGTCCACACACTTTTCAAAACGCTTGATATATCTTCTTATTCTCTTTCTTTTTTCTTTTTTTTTGATAAGTCTTATTCTCTTTCTAAATAGACAGAGAGTGTTACTACTTATTTATTTATTTATTTAAGGAAAGGGAGTGTTATTAGTTAACGTAAGAACAAATAGATCTAAACTGTTCCTAAAAAAAATCGAAACTTTATTTATTTTTTATTATTATTATTTTGTCCCAAAGCGAGCTCATAAATGGACAACATAGAATGGACGCATGGACATTCCTCACTTGTGGCTCCACCAAGTTTAAGGCTATCATCTTAACAAATTGAAGCATGTGACCTTAAAAAGTAACAAATAAACCGAGTGTAACTCAAAAGTAATTCTTTAAACCAAGAGATTTAAAAATTTAAGAAAAAATTGAATTTCGTCATTTAAGTTAAATAAGTTGCTGCTAGAAAACAAATTTTGATGGTGCTCTATTTGAGGAGGAAGGAGAAGCTGGTATTGGAGTTGTGGTTCGCAATCACGAAGGAGAAGTTATGGCCTCTCTCTCTGAAAAAAATACAAAAACCCTTCTCGGTAGTCACTTTGGAAATGTTGGCAGCAAGAAGAGTAGTCCTATTTGCTCAAGAACATGATATTGGTAAGTCTATTTTTGAAGGCGACTCGGAGATTGTCATTAATGCCCTATAGAGAGGCAATATGTTTAACTTTGCTTTTGGCCACTTGATAAAAGACACTATGTCCTTTGTAAAC
The DNA here is from genome assembly GCA_019022515.1 of Quercus aquifolioides. Taxonomy (NCBI): domain Eukaryota; kingdom Viridiplantae; phylum Streptophyta; class Magnoliopsida; order Fagales; family Fagaceae; genus Quercus; species Quercus aquifolioides. The sequence continues at coordinate 1,948,235 of CM032329.1, forward strand.
TCTTTTTAGAGTTGGTCTTTCACTCATACTTATAGGCAAGACAATGTGATAGCTCATGTCTTACCAAAGAAAGCTAAGTTTTCTTTTCCTTTTTTAGTCTAGATGGAATTTGTTCTTCCAGATATCAATGATCTTGTAATAGCTGATTTTCAAGCTTAATTTCAATAAGATGATCAGCATATTTCTATATAAAAAAAATGCTAAAATGCAAAATTGATCATCTAAGTTTCTTAAGATTTCATTTCAGTATTCTAACTTTACTTTCGTTCATTTCACTCCTCTAAGTTTCAGATTTATTCAATTAAGGCCTTCCATCAAACTTTTGTTAAAATTTTTTGAAAAAAAAAAATCTAAAAAATATTTTTTAGTCATTAATTGAATTTTTTTAATTAAAAAAATTTGAAGATAAATCTAAAAAATTGAAAAATTAACCACAACATATAACAAAAATGGATGGAAAAATATTAATTGAATAAACTAGAAAGTTAGAGGACTGAAAAAAATGATGGTAAAATTAGAGGACTGATATGAAATATGAAAAAACTTAGAGGACCAGTTTTGTGTTTTAACCTAAAAAAAAAAAAGTTAAATAAGTTGGTGCATTCCAATTTTAGCTCAACTGCAAATTAGTAAAGTTTATTGTTGTCGAATAAAAGATATGAAGTTCTACATCTACACCAAAAACCAATTAGTGTCATGGTCCAATGATAAAAGGCAATCATCAGAAAATGACGCCATAGGTTGAAACTCTCTCTAAAAAAATTAAAAAAAAAAAGTAAAACATGTATTTGTTAAATATAAGCTAACAGTAAACTTTTTGAACCTTAATATTCAATTTTTACTTATAAAATTATGGAACCTAATTTATTAATTTTAAAATTTTTAAGATTTAATTTAATATTTTTGAATAGGAAATGTTAACAAATGAGTTTAAAAACTATTTTTTTTTTATAGGAAAATGGTAAAGCAATTAATTTTTTTTTATGATTTTTTATATTGAAAGGGTATCAAAACTTCCATAAAATGCTTTAAAAACACTCATTAAAATTACTTTATTTTATTTTATTAGAGCATCCGCAGCCCACATTGCATATCCTAAATCTTGTGATGATATAGCATTTAAAGGCCAAAATTCACCAACAACGGAAAGGCCATATCCTAAAAAGCTAAATTTTTTTGAGATTCAGCTACAGTACTATCTCAAATGTAAGATGATACTGTAGCTGAATTGTATAAAAAATAATAATTTTTTAATGCTCTTTTTACCGGGTAATTTCTCTCTCTTCTCTCATTTTTTCTCTTTCTTTTCTCTCTCTTCCTTCTCTGTTTCTCATCCCATCTCTCTCTCACAATTGTCAAGCTTCTCTCTCGGAGCTCACGCCGAATCACCAAGCTAGATCGGAGCTCACGCCGGATCGGATTTCTTGATCGGCGTGATGGCGAGGCTGGTGGCGCGGCTGCAATGGGCGTGGTGGGTTTTATTTTGGGTTTTTGGTTCCGGTTTTTGGCGTTTGGGTCGGATTTGGGTGGCGTTTGGGTGGTGTTTGGGTTGGCGTTGGGTGGTTGGATTTAGGTCCGGTGGTTGTGATTTTTTCCAATGGGTTGGGGGATTTGTTCCGATGGGTTTGATGGTGGGTTTTGGTGTTTGCTGGGTTTGTTTGGGCAGAGGGTAGTGGTGGCGTGGTGGTGATGGCGTGGAGGAAAGCGATGAACGCGAGTTTGTAGGCGCTGAAGTGGAGAATCTGGTGTCAAAAAGTGTTGCCGAAATGGGTTGCGATTCGGTTCTTCTGGGTTGCAATCTGGGTTCTGTGTGTGTGTGTGTGTGTTTTTTTTTTTCGTTGTGACCGATGCCTAAAGGAAGAGGTTTGGGTTCTTCTGGGTTGCGATCTGGGTTCTCTCTTTTTTTTTTCTTTTTTTCTTTTTTTCTGTTGTGACTGATGGCTTAAGGAAGAGGTGGGTATGGTTGAATTGGGTATGGGTTTGATATGGATGGTGGTTGAGTTTTATCTCTACTCTTTCTTTCTTTGTGAATATGGCTGAATTGGCAGTGAAGAGTAGAAAAAAAATCAAGGATTTTTTCAAGTTGCAGGCGTGTATTGGTGGGTGGTTGTTCTGGGTTTGGGTTGGTGGTGGGTGGATGAGAGAGGGAAAAACACAGAGACGGAGAACAGAGATGAAGAAAGAAGAGAGAGAGATTTTTTATATTATTTTATTGTGTAATTTATATTATTTTAATAAATAGAATGAAAAAATGAAATATGAGATGTTGAGTGCATTGTAAAATGGTATGGTATAAGTGATAAAGTAGCTTTTTGGGATGGTAAAATAGGATGGGATATGAGATCTGGATGTGGATGCTGTTATAGTGCTTAAGCTATCATACTTATACGCCTATACCCCCACAAAAACCCTATAGTTTTGTTTATTCTTCAACTCATCTAAACGACTTGTAGTACAACATATTCGTTGCGCCTCAATTTTGGTACAAAACAAAGTAGAGGCCATTAGCTCACATAAACCAGCAAAAACTAACAGCATATAGAGATAAAACGGCGGTACATTAGCTCTCGGAATCCATGGATTCCGTCTTCCCCAACCAGAGCAGCGCGCTAACCAAAACGCGCTTCTCCGATCTCAACCCCTCACTCTCCGAACCGGTTCTCGAAGCCCTAACCCAAGCCGGCTTCGAGTTCTGCACGCCGGTCCAAGCCGCCACAATCCCCTTACTCTGTAGCTACAAGGACGTCGCCGTCGACGCCGCCACCGGCTCTGGCAAAACCCTAGCCTTCGTGGTCCCACTCGTCGAGATCCTCCGCCGCAACAAAACTCCTCCTAAACCAAACCAGGTTCGTTTCTAAATCCCTGTTTGTTTGCCGAGAAAGCTCAAGGAAATTATTATAAAAAAAAAAAACTAAATGGAAAAATTGTTTCGTTTTGAAAAGGTGATGGGAGTAATTATATCGCCTACGAGGGAGTTATCGTCGCAGATATATGACGTGGCTCAGCCTTTCGTTTCGACGCTGCCGAATTTCAAGTCTGTGTTGCTTGTCGGAGGAGTGGAAGTGAAAGCGGACTTGAAGAAAATAGAGGAGGAAGGAGCTAATTTACTGGTCGGCACGCCCGGGAGATTGTTTGACATTATGGAACGTGTTGATGGCTTGGATTTTCGAACCTCGAGGTATTGTTTCGAGCATATAATTAGTTTTAGTTTGGAATGTTCAGTTAGTAGTTTGTTTAATCACATTTTGAAATGTAGACTTTTTTTTGGATTGTGTTGGTAAGTTAGACACGCATTCAAAATCGGCACATATTAGATTGAAGGAACTTTAATCCACGAACTGAGAAGGTATCTCATGCATTGGATATATGCATTTTGTGCGTCCCCGCCACACAGTGTGAGAGGAGGATGCATGTATCTAATGCATAAGATAAGTATTGCCATAAACCAGGACTAGACCTTCCAACCTATTGTTTATGTAGGGAGGAAGTGCTTTTGAGCTACAGCTTATTGGGTTGGTTTGAAATGTAGACTGATGGTACTTTTACTATCCCTGCTCAACTGGGATCAATTGGAAAACTGTACTCAATAAAATAAAAAAATAAAATAAAATAAAGAAGAAGAAGAAAGAGAATCAATGGACTCTGAAATGTAATGTTTGTAGTGTATTATTTTGATAAGTGATGATAATTGTTTTTAGTATGGAGAGAAGCTCATGTACATAAGATGTGTACACAAAGCTCACCTAGAAAATTACAATTCTTGATAAATGCATCCAAAAAGAAAGAGAATCAATGGACGTTGAAATAAAACATGCATCAGTGTCGCCAACTGAACAAGAAGCAATAATGTTCCAATACTGTATAGATGTGTGGCTGGTGGTACGACTATGTTTGAAAGAAACACAACTGCTTATTTGAGTATAGGTTATAGAACAGTTTTATGGTTTCTTCAAATTTGATTGAGAATTGGAAATATCTGCCATTTTGGAAATAATAATACCAGCATGAAATATTAAATGCTATAGAACAATGATCTTTGAGCTTATGTGTTATTTTCTTGATTGGTATAGATTTTGGTTTTGGATGAGGCCGACAGGCTCTTGGATATGGGGTTCCAGAAGCAGATAACTTCCATTATAACTCGCTTGCCAAAGCTTCGTAGAACTGGTCTTTTTTCAGCTACTCAGACTGAGGCAGTTGAAGAGCTGTCTAAAGCAGGGTTGAGGAATCCTGTGAGGGTTGAAGTTCGGGCAGAAATGAAGCCTTCAAATGGTCCAACATCGTCAGAACAATCAGGCTTTTCAAAAACACCTTCAGGCCTTCACAATGAGGTATTCAGTATTCTTTTGATAAGTAATAATGCTTTCACTAAAAAAGCTTATAGTTCTCACAATGAGGTATACTGTGCTTCCAGGTCAGTTAACTACAATTTGTGAAATTGTGTTTTGACTTGGATTATCCATTTTGTTTAGACTTCAAATATTGCCTGGCTAGTGCTTTGATTGTATTCTTCACAAGAATAGGTTGGCTCATGTACGTGTTTATGTTTATGGTCTTTTTTCAAGTAATGTGTGTGTAGTTCACTGGATACTCTCTCTAGGATGGCTTCTTATTCCATATTTACTAGACAAATGGGGGAAAAGAAAGTTACTCATCCTTCTCGAGTTATGTTACTTAGTTTTAGGTGGAGGTGAAGAAAACCCAAAATGTTGGTGGTTTGGTGGTGCTGTCATATTCTAAGATTGAGAAAATTGAGAAACATTGTTGCCTAGAAGTATACCCACATCTGATACTCATACCAGAAACCTTGCAAATTTGTGTTACATTGGCTGCAGTCTCTCATTAAAAAATATGTGTTATCTGTCCTCTGTCAGTCCTTTAATTGTAAGTTCAATTCTCCTTTATGTTCGCAGTACATGGAATGTGAAGCAGATAAGAAACCATCACAGCTTGTTGATTTCCTTATCAAGAACAGGTCTAAAAAGATTATAATGTAAGTTATGTGTTTATTATGGTTTCCATGACCTGATTACATTTAAGGGCCTATGAGTTTAGTTTACAAAAATGATTTTACTTACCTTCTGTAGATACTTCATGACATGTGCTTGTGTTGACTACTGGGGAGTTGTTCTTCCATGCCTTCCTGTTTTGAAGGGTTTGTCTTTGATCTCGCTGCATGGCCAGATGAAGCAGGTAATATTAGCATGCTGGGTTCCTCCAAACTGTTAGGTGGCATTCTCTAAACAGGCGTATTTTCAATCGTGTGATTCTCACGTGATTTTATAGTAGACTTTAAGATTAATCTCTATCAAGTCTACTGCATCTTTTTTCGTCTTCTTTCTCCAAACTGCTCAACACAATGCAACCTCCTTCATCACTGGGAATCTCAGGAGTTTTAAGTTTCCAATGAAAAATTTTCTTGTGAAACTTACACTCGATCTTCACTTTATGCTTCCCAAGGATCTTGCCTTCCATTAAAGAATGCAATGTAGCAGTCTGGAGGAAGTTTCAAAAACTTTTTCTAGTTGCGGGTATTTTGCTAACATGTTTTGTGCCTAATAGACTGCAAGGGAAAAAGCATTAGCTTCATTTAAAGATCTTTCGAGTGGTATTCTTCTATGCACTGATGTTGCAGCACGAGGACTTGACATTCCAGATGTTGATTGTATACTTCAGGTAGCTTAGTAACAATATTGATGGTGTATTCTGTGTGTTTTATATTCTAAAGTGATATGTTTATACAATTTCACTTTGATAACCAAGTGATAAGTTATGGTTTATCTTTCGGTTGCTTTTACAGTATGATCCTCCTCAAAATCCAGATGTTTTCTTACACAGAGTAGGCCGAACTGCTCGGATGGGTAGACAAGGAAGTGCCATTGTTTTTCTATTGCCAAAGGTGAATTTTTCACACTGGTATCCATGTGATAATTTAAAAATTAGTTCTTTCTTTTTTATTCATTGGTTTTAAATTTAGGTGAAAGTATTCATTTGAGTTGCAATTTTGTAGGAGGAAGCTTATGTAGAGTTCATACGTATAAAATGGGGTGCTCTTGAAGAGAGGAAATGCTCTGATGATGCACCTGATGTTGTTCCTCAGGTAAGCATGAATTTCTACTGAATTTGTGTAGTCCTTGTGCTCTCTCTCGTCTACACCAAGTTATTGCAATTAGGCTTCTTTGGTGAGGTTCCACGTCATCAAAAAAAAAAACCTAATCTATAGGTCTATTTGTACCAGTGTTGAACAGTGTACACATTCTTTATATTAGTGGAATTTGAATTCATTGCCCAAATTAACAATGACACTATCAGAGATGATGGTTGCTTATGTCTTCATGAGATTATATTCTAACTGCATGGTTTTCAAAGTATTTGTTGCACAATATACTCTGACTCTGGTGGATGATTTTTTCTCATGTCAAAACTTGTTTCAGATCCGGTCTGCTGCAAAAAAGGACCGTGATGTCATGGAGAAAGGTGTCAGGGCGTTTGTTTCATATATCCGTGCGTATAAAGAGCATCACTGCTCTTACATTTTCAGGTGACTAAAAATAGCACCTAATTTTTGCCTTCAGGCTGCTTGTATAATTGTATTTCTCCCTGTATTTTATTAGATCATTATTATTTATTTATCCAGGTGGAAAGAGCTTGAAATTGGGAAGTTGGCCATGGGATATGGCCTATTGCAGCTTCCCTCCATGTCTGAGATAAAGCACCACTCACTTTCTACTGTTGGCTTCTCTCCAGTTGAAGACATCAATTTTGAGGATATCAAGTTTAAGTAAGAACTCTACACCTGTTAAATTACCGTGCTGTATAAATAGCTTAAAGGTGATTTTAATTCTAAGTCCCTAATGGGCAATTGAATGGTGGTGGCCATAAAGGATGAAATCTCTTATTTGACTATTTGGATATTGTCTTTCTATTGCTTTATTTGCAGCATAGTTCTCATATTAGAATCATCCAACAATAAATTTCTTTTTAATTTATGCATGCCTTTTGAATGTATTGATAAAATTTGATTTGTCATTTTCCAATTTGAGCCTGTGCTTACGGCCTATTCTTTGATAATTCAGAGATAAGTCTCGTGAGAAACAAAGAAAGAAGAATCTGCTAGCAAAGAAGGAAGCAAAACAGCAAGAGCCAAAACCTCACAAACTCAACAAAACCCCAAAGGCTGCAGCCCCTGTCACGAGGAAGAAAACAGCTAGACAGAGACGTGCTACTCAAACAGTTGAAGATGAAGATGAGTTGGCACGAGAATACCGTCTGCTGAAAAAGCTGAAAAAGGGGGCTATTGATGAAAGTGAATTTGCTAGGTTGACAGGAACTGATGATTTATAGGTCACAATTTTCCAATTCAGACTCGATGAAATTCTGCTAGCCTCAATCAAGGAGTAGGTTTCAGAATCTAAACATATGTTAAACCCATCAATAGCTCAGGTGTTCTGATGAGGTCAAAGAGTCCATGACATCTAAAGCTTGTTTTGGAGGCTAAATGCTAACCAATGTAATAGAATTGCAAGGGAAAAACTTTGCTGGTGATGGAAGGAGCTTTTACTCATTGTCACGTTCTGACTTTGGGAGCTGGAGACTGTCTAGGAGTTGAGTTTGTGACACTCGTCTTGTCTCACAGTTTTTGTGGACTGTAGTAGCTTTAGTGGTCATCAAGAGGGATTCTTTGTAGGGTAAATATTCATAAAATTTTGCGGATAATACCTTTTACTCAGTTTTTTATAGCTTGTATGCTGATTGTTGATGGATTTATGTCAGGAATATGTTATGTATTCTTTTTTATGGTTGGGGGGGCGGGATTTGTACCATGAATGCCAACTAGTTGAGCTACAAGAAATGAGTTATATTATCTTCAATTTTTGTTAAGGATAATACTTTTTTAAGTTTCAACTCAGTTTTCTTTGGCTTTATGTCGGTTGTTGATGGGTTTATACTTTATAGCAGAAATTGTTACAAGATGTCTTGTATTCTATAGGTAGTCACTTAAATTAAATCATTCGACCAGCCTTATATTGTAAATGAACATGAGGAACCCTTGTGAAAACAGCTTTACAGACTCTTGAGGAACGTTTGTGAATACAGCTTTACACACTCTTGAGATCTGGATTAGAAGAATTTATTTTTTAATCTGATGACCTTTCCCAACTACCAAGAATCTGCATAAATTATACCAACTCATCCTTATCTCTCACACTGCCAACAAAAATGCTTACAGAGTTGAACACTGTTTTAAGATGTTTAATTTTAAGATAAATCTGGCAAGATACTCCTATATTTTTACATAATAAATAAAATAAATTTTCAACTCATACAAACACTGACTAAACAAACAGATATGAATATTTCTTTTTCCGAATCAAGCGAATATAATTGGGCAAATGAACATCCAAAAGAAAAGAATCCCATATAAAACACTTTGTATAAAGAATATAATTGGGCACATGCACATCCAAAAGAAAAGAATCCCATATAAAGAATATAATTGGGCACATGCACGTCCGAAAGAAAAGAATCCCATATAAAACACTTTGTATCCAAAAGAAAAGAATCCCATATAAAACACTTCGTATAAAGAAAGGAGTTTGGAAAAGAAAAAAAAAGATAAAGATAAAACTCTTCGTATAAAAAAAGGAACTTGGAGAAGAAAAAAGAAAAAGTTTAGACCCATAAACACTATGGGTGTGTTTGGATATCGCTTATTTGTTGAAAACGCTGTAACAAAATAATTTTTAAATGTGTGAATAGTATTGTGGTACTCAAATTTACCTAAAAATCTATGTTTTGCTGACTTTTGTGGGTCCGTAAAAAGTACTCATGGGACCTACTAAAAAAACGCAGACACACGGATTGGGCAAAACAGTACCCATGGGACCCACTGTGTTTTGATTTCAAGTTTCGCTAACATTTTCTTTTCAATTAATTTTATGGCTAATATATCAACTAATTCTTTCATCTACTTTATTATTTTCTTCATTTTCTTCTAAATGTTTTCAAGTTTCACTAACATTTTCTTTTCAATTGATTTTATGGCTAATCTACTAAAAATTATGTGATTGAAAATTTTAATGAAAATTATAATTTGAAAATTAATATTTTTGTTAACATATACTCTATAGAATTTTTGGACGTGGATCATCTCATAAAGAAACAAAGAAATTGAAGTTGGAATTTTATCTATAAAAAAAAAAAATGTAATAGACAAGTATGAAATGTAAGATTATGAAGAGTACTTTACCGTAAAGCAAGTACGGTAAAGTACTACTTGCTTTTGAGGATGATTGTAACGGAGTCTATTTAAACAGGCTGTGTCCTGCTTCTTTTGTAATTTCTTAGTTTATTAATGGAATCGTCTTTCATCAAGAAGAGTACTTTACCGTAAAGCAAGTACAAAGAAAAAGCTCAGAGAAAGTGAACAAAACAAAGCAAAGTAGAATAAGAGAAATAGAGTTTTTAAAGAAGAAACTTGAAGGAGCGGACTCAGTGTTAGCTTAGCCTCAACGACAACACTCAACATAGAAGATGATCTAGACCGCAGCTTAGGAAGTTAATGTTTTTTTTTATATAAAAGCACTTTCCATGATTCCATCCATCCATCTATACAGAGAAGATTGAGGTATAAGATTAAATTTTTTTTTGTATTTTGATTTTCGTTTTGTTTCATTGAGAGAGAGAGAGAGAGAGTTTTTAGCTTTTATGTGCGGAAGATTAATGATTACTGCACTTTAGAACTAGACTCATCATGTACACTTTGCGCGTACAATAATGCTTTTTTTTTTTTTTTTTTTTTTTTTTTTTTCGGTTTAGTGTTATAATGCTTAAAAATGATATATAAACAAGATTCCAAGTGAGAAAAAAAAAGAATCCTGAATTTTAATCAAAAGAAATATGGCTCTGCTCGTGAAAATATTAATTATACATTAATATTTGAGGCATAATTAATATTTTCACAAGTAGAGACATATCTCTATTGATTAAAATTCAAGGTCTTTCTTTTTTCACTTGAGACCTTGTTTATATATCATTTTTAACCATTATAACACTAAACCAAAAAAATAAATAATAAAAACATTATTGAACGCGCAAAGCGCACATGATGAGTCTAGTTTTAAACATAATTTTTTAACAACTTATTCAAATGCATTTATAATCTTATTTTATTTCATTCTATTGAAATCTATGATAGGTTGACATTTTAATTTGTGAAAATAAAATGAGATTTTATTATGGTATGTACGGGTAAAAAAAATAAGAAAAAAAAAATCCGGATGCCAAATTGTTACCTTTCAAAATTCTACCACCAATAGCAATAAATTCCAAACTTAACACACACCAAAGAAGTCAAGAACAATAAATTGTACACTTTCTTTTGAAGTTTTAATATACATCTATCTTTCGTCAAAAAAGAACAATAAATGCCAAACTAACTACCCACCAGCGCGACAAAAAACAAAGCAAGGCTAAGGAAAGCTTGAAAGTCTTCAGTGAGTCAACTCTGTGACTCTGTCTCTGTGTTATGCTCTCTCTTCCTCTTAAATTCGACTGCCTAAGACGCAGAAACATAATAATAAAGCATCTCAAACTTGTTCGCAACAAACTCCAAAACCTCCTCTGCTTTGTCAAAATGTCCTCATCGGAACCTGAACTCCAAGACCCACCTCCGCCACCGTTCGATCCAACCGAACCGTCCTTACCAATCTCGTACCCAATCAAAACGCTCAAAGACCTCGAGTCCAGGTCCTACTTCAACTCCTTTCACTACCCTTTTAACAAAGCTTCGGTTCCTCTTAAATCTGTGTTGCCCAATAGGCGTAGATTGCTTGTGTGCCATGATATGGCAGGAGGGTATTTGGCTGATAAGTGGGTCCAAGGAGGGACTAATCCTGAGGCCTATGGGATATGGCATTGGTATTTGATTGATGTTTTTGTTTACTTTTCTCATACTCTTGTTACTCTTCCACCTCCGTGTTGGACTAACACAGCTCATCGCCATGGAGTTAAGGTACATACCAATTCCCATGAGTTTTGTAGCTAACATGTTTGTAGTTTTGTTTTGTCAACAAATTTCACACATTTTTGACAACACCAACATGTGACGTGTTGATTAGCGAAACATCACTTTCATGTTGTGGGGGACTATCACTGTCACCTCAGCCGTTGTGAAAAATGTTGTGAAATTAGACTTGTTGTTTGTTTTTGTGTGTGTGTATGTGTGTGTGATGGATATCTAATTGTTTTGAATTGAGTTGGTTATGTTAGTACTTGGACTTTGTGAGGTTGAGGAAGAAAATGATAAATTACCACTTGTCTAAAAGTTTAAGTTTATAGAAAAATGGGAACTTAATCATTGTTCTAACACTTCCCGCATGAGAGTTCAGACTCTCCTTATAAGTGGGCCTAATATATGAGATTTTAAAATTTTTTTAAATGGGAGGTAGAGTGAAGACAATATTTAGGATTACTTGCTCTGATACCTTGATAATTATCACTTGTCCTAAAAGTTTAAATTGATAGGAAATGATGAATTTAATCATTTAACCATTATCCTAACAAAAAATGTGAAAATCTTGATTGAAATGAGTTCTATGGGCTGTTTGGATACCGCTTATATGTTGAAAACACTGCAGAAAAATAATTTTTTAAATGCAAAATACTGTAGCAAAACTCATGGCTGTGTTTTTCAGTTCTTGGTGGTCCGTGGACAGTACCCATGAGACCCACTAAAAAAACGCAAAACGCAGAAAACTCTGTACGCAAACGCACGTCTAATATTGCTTAATTTAGGTAGAAAAATGGGATCAGGTTTCGAATTGGGAAAGTATTTCTCAGAATTTGAATGTTTATATAAGAACATGGCATGGTGGTCGTGGTATTCTTTGGTCATTTAATAATTTTTTTTAAATATATATAAGTAAAAAGAACGATGTATATAAATAAAGCTACTTTATGCAGAAAATGCACAAAGCAGTCCAAAAAGAAATTGTTAATTTGGCTTACGGAGGATTTTTTTTTTGGTGGGTGGGTGGGGGGGGGGGGGGTGGGGAGGAATTTGTTTGGTTTGAGTGTGTTGGATATTAAATTGTTTTGAATAGATTTGGTTATGTTAGATGGACTTTGTGAGATTAATGTAGGAAAATATGATGATCTTGATTGAAATGAGTTCTAATGTTGGTTAATTAGGTAGAAAAATTAATTTTTGGAATTGAGAAAGTATCTGTCCAAATAGATTTCTGCTTACATTGACAGGGGGTTGGATAATAGTATTTATGAGTACTTGTGTGTTGTGATCTATTATATCTTCAAGTCAAGTGTGGGATTCAACAACTTACTCTAAAGAAATTGTTATATATAATTCTTGGTTTTGCCTATGCAATGTAAGGTATTGGGGACTTTCATCACAGAATGGGATGAAGGGAGAGTGGCCTGCAATGAATTGCTCTCAACAAAGGAGTCTGCTCATATGTATGCTGAGCGCTTGGCAGAGCTTGCTGTAGCTTTGGGCTTTGATGGATGGCTGGTATGTATTTATGAAAGCTGCATAATTTCAAATTTTATTTTCTCTATCTTTTGAATATAAATGCTTTAGGGTGGTTATGCAATTTGAGTCATGCCAATAGTACATTTTTGGAGTGAATTATTGAACATATCAGGATATCGTATGTACACACAATATACTTAGAAACTAAAAAAGATTCAGTTCAGATGATCCAAGGAGTTGGATTTCAAGCTGCATTGGTGTGGAAAGCTGATTTTTAAATTTCCAATTTGTCCTATGAAACAGAGGTTATGATAAAAAAAAAATGGGGTTAATTACAGTTTACCCACATGTGGTTAGGCCCAATTTTATATTGCCTACTTGCAATTTGAACAATGTTACTTTACCCACCTGAGGTTGACTCCATTATACAGCCTTACCCACCTCATCTCCTTCACCATTAAAAACATAAAAAAACAAAAAAAAAATCAGAGAAAATAAGATCTGAAAGGGGCTTTTGAAAAATTATAGAAGTTGCTTATGTTTGGACTCAAGAACACTACAGAAAAACCCTAGAAATGGATCTGGCTTTTCATATGAACCCTTTTCTTTGTTATTTTGTTCCATCTCTCTCTCTCTCTCTCTCTCTCAATATGGTAGTACAGTTTAATGAAGTTTTGGACGCACTTAACCTAATTTTGGAATGGCTATCTTGTAGGTTACTGTAAAATTAGTTGATACATAAAAAAAGTAACATTTTCTCTTATTACATAACTAGAGGCCATATTTATCATTGTTACAACTTTTTTATTTCCTTTATGGCTGTTGGAGATGGTCAAGTGAGGAAGAATCAAAATTTACTGGTGGAATTGGGCAAGAAAGCTGGGCACAAGAATTGATAGTTTTACTAGGTTTCGGCTACAGTGGTAGCATATAGAATAAGATTATGATCTCATCATGAAGAAGGAAGAAGGCTTTGTTGAAGTACGCCATTGTAATCAGGGCACTCTTGTCACTGAGCACTAGTATCCACATCTTTTAAGAGAGGAATGGTTTAGAACAATTATTATTTCTTCTCATGTGACTCTGAATCATACACGAGCTTTAAATTTTTTGTATAGCTTAAGACATGATTAGAATCCAAAGCAGTAATACAAAAATATTGGAGATCATGCAAGGCCACTGTCTTTGCCACCGACACAATCCTCTCCGTCTTCATATGTGTGCACAAGTCGGTTTACTCTTGGGACATCTTTGTCCAGAGGGTTGGGAACAATCTGTTCTACAACAAGAGGGATGGCTCTCAACTCAATTTGCTTTCCATCCACAATACCTTTCAGATCAATTTTCAGGGTTTTCCTTTAGTGTTTTTAAGAATATAAGCAACTTCTATAACTTTTTCAAATACCCCTTTCAGATTGTGTTTTCTCTGATTTTTTTTGTTTTCTATGTTTTTTAATTTTATGTTTTTAACGGTGAAAGTGATGAGGTGGGTGGCTGTATAACAGAGCCAACCTCGAGTAGGTAAAGTGACACTTTTCAAACCACTAATAGGCAACATGAAATTGGGCCTAACTACAAGTGGGTAAAGGTAAACTGTAATTAACCCTAAAAAAAATAATAAAAAAAGAACTGATAAAGAAGGTTAATGTACTTTTAGGGTAGAAGGATCAATGTTGTTTATGTGCTGTAAGTTATTTATTTATAACAGAAAATGGCTTTTTTTTTTTTAATAAAAAAAAAAAAAGGGAATTTTGGCATTCTTCATGATGGTACTTCTGTTTATTGAACTCCCTTTCTATAACTGACAAAGGAATCACCTTCAGATTAATATGGAGGTCAAATTGGATCCTGGGCAAATCCCTAATATGAAAGAATTTGTCGACCATCTAACCCAGACCATGCATTCCTCTGTGCCTGGTTCCTTAGTGATATGGTGAGTGTTAGGAGATATCATCTTCTCAGTCACTTGTATTTTCCCAATATACTTAATCATGTATAAACTTGTAATATATGGATTATATTTGGTTACACAGGTATGATAGTGTTACAATTCATGGTGATCTTCACTGGCAAGATCAACTGAATGACAAAAATAAACCTTTCTTTGATATTTGTGATGGAATATTTGTAAATTATACATGGAAGGTATGGCTTTTTTTCCCCATGTGTAAATTGATTTCAGTGTTCTGCTATTATATATTGAAAAAAGGAAATTATATGTTCCATAACATGCAGGAAAACTATCCAAGGGATTCAGCTGCTGTTGCTGGTGATAGAAATTTTGATGTTTACATGGGGGTCGATGTATTTGGAAGGAGCACTTTTGGTGGTGGGAAGTGGAATGTATGTCTATTATTAATCTTGTGAGACGCATGAACTATATGTTTTGGTGCTAGAATATACCTACAACTGTTTTAAACTTCTAAACTCTAATTCGATTTATGTGTTGGTCTTTGGAGTTCTAATTGATTCGTTATATTTGAATCAGACAAATGATGCTCTCGATGTGATAAAAAAGGGTGAGACTTCAGCTGCCATATTTGCTCCTGCATGGAATTATGAGACTCATCAACCTCCTAATTTTCAGACTTCACAAAATCGGTAATGCAGCTTTTGCTTTTGCCAGAGTTCTTTGTATCAGAATATACTTTATCTCAGATACAGCTAGTAGAATTTCTGAGATTTTAATTACTTATATAGTTTTTTTCCCTGAAAATTTTATATCTGATTGGTTTCATCGATTGTCAAATTTTTCCTCAACTAATTTTTTATGACTAAGAGAAGTTGGCATCAATTTTCCAATGCTGACCTTTAATATCTTTGTCAATTCTTTTCGGTTTTCTCTGGATGATAAAAGATGATTGGCTTGCCCTGTCTTAATGCTATAATATTACATTTTAGATTTTGTATGTCAAGATTTTATTGTTTCTTTTCTCACATAACATGTATAAAATAAAGAGTATCTTTGAAGAGTAACAAGTGTTGGTCTCCATTTGATCTCTTTGATATGAATGCCACCCTCAATATCCATACTCTTTATCTGCAGTTTTGCATGCATTTATTATCAATCATTCCCATTATTTCACTGAATTGAAATTTCATAATCTATTTTCTTTAAGCTTACAATTTTTGATAAGTAATAAAGATTTATTGATATCAAAGAAACAGACACCCAAGTACTCAGGGGTATACAATCTTTAAGCTTAAAAATTTTATAAATTTCTTGAATATGATTTACTCCAATCCTCATTATGTGTCCTCAGAACTGTAAGCATCACCTTCTAAATTTACTACTATAGTCACCTGATCATCCCGAATACCCATGTTTCTAACAATAACGTGACGTCCGTCTGTTCATAATTTAATATTTGTAATTTATGATTTTAGTCCATAATTTATAAATCTTCCTAAAATGTTTGACGGGGTTCATTAACATGTAAGTATGATTTTGCAGTTGGTGGGGCCTTGTGGAGAAATCATGGGGAATAGTACAAAATTATCCTAAAGATCTGCCATTCTATACAAATTTTGATCAGGTAACAACTGTTTCTTTATTCTCTCATACTTATATGATTTCTAAGCAATCGGGCATTTGAAAGCTCCTAGTACGAAATAACAATCAAAATTTGGAACAAACAAAAGTTAGAGAAAAGAATAAACAAAAGCTTTACATATATTCATCTCAAACTTCAGGTAAAGCATTTGTTTAAGTTAGTTATATTATTGTAAGAAAATTATGCTCTCTCTTCATTCTCCTTGATAATGTTACATATAATAATGATGTGATCTACATAATGAGATCCTAAATTATAGTAATATGATAATGCTATAGACACTAATAATAATACAAAAACTATGACACGTGATCTCATTTTATCTAATTTAGCTCCTCTCTAGAACCCTTAAAAACTCCACTGCCTTGGATGACCATCTGATGGATTCATCTAAGAGATTACATGTACACAATGTAATATAATTTTGTTCAGTTTGGCTTTAGGTTCTACTTTAATTCCTTTATTAGTGGAAATATTTCTGAGGATTTTTAACAAATACAAAAAAGAAAACAAATTGTGCAAATCGCTTGGATAAATCTCTTAAGGTCAAAATGACATTTAAAAAAGCTCTTCCATCAAATACTGCTTGTCTGTCAGATGCTCAATTTTCCTTCCTTCGGTTGCTCATATTGCAGTTGGTCATTGAAGGATTTGAAAGAAGCATGACTCTAGATAAAGTATTTGTCCCTGTTGTTTAAAGTAATGGAGTATTATTGTCATTGATTAGGGGCATGGACATCATTTTTCAGTAGATGGGGCAGAAATATCAAATGATCCTTGGAATAACCTTTCATGCCAAGGTTTCCAGGTATGCACCTGATAGAAATGTTATTTCCTTCCTTTAGTATGATAGGGTTTGGCTTTCCTTTTTCAACTTGTGAGTTGTGTAATACTGTAATCAGACTCAGTTTGGTTTCCCTTTTTTCCTCTGTTGAAAATGAAAATTTTTATATGATAACTTTCTAAATAATTAGGAATATGAAAGCCATCATTCTGATGTTAATTTAATATCCTAGAGGTCCATTCAAAGTTCTGAAATTCTGGTAGTTACATAAAATCTTCATATTGTTGACTTATGTTTAGCATCAAAATTTACAGTCTTGTGTGTGTTTAAGCTGTCAGGAGGTGAATTTGAATGCTGATGGGATGGACTCATAGAAGAACAATTATCATTGTACTATGATGAAAATACGTAAGATTAAACTTCGATAGTTTAGAACATAACAGGGATAAAACTAGTTTAGAATACCAAAAACAAATTTAATGTTGTAATCTCTTATGGCTCCATTCATAATACAAGGATACATAGGATCCAAAATATGAAATTAGCTTAAAGATAGGGATTGCCTCTATTGATGAAAAGATGAGGGAGAATCGCTTGAGATGGTTTGATCATGTGCAGATGATAGTGATTAATGCATCAATGAGGAAGTGTGAGTTGATTCAAGTCAAGTAACTAGAAAAGGTAGAGAAGACTTAAAATAACATTAGTAGTAGTAAAAAAGGAGATGTCAATTAAGGAGGTAATAAGAGAGTATGACTTTTGGATAGAATAGAATGGCTGGAAAAAATACATGCGGCCAGTCTTTTGTCTGTCGAGAATTCATAAACGACAACAAAATTTTGAAACTAAGGCTTGGTTGTTATTGTCATAATCCCTTGTGGCTGCTCAAATATTGCAGCTTTTCAAGTTCACATTCAGATTCTCCTCTTGTACTATGTATGCAATGCAGATATGTGATTAAATGAAATGATTTGCTCATCCATTATGCAATTAACTCCTCCTATTAGTTTAACATGAAATCATTTTATAGATTATTAGCATGTTTTTTACCCTGACTCTTGTTTTTGTGGCAGCCTTTACTTGAGTTTGTTGATAACCCTACTCTGGATAGCATTCAAACACTTGTTGAGTAAGTTTTGATTCTTATGTGTGTCTTTTATTTGTCATTTATTTATTTAAAAAAGTGGTGGTCTTCTATTAATGTTGTTTCCACCAAAAGGTATGACATGTCACACACTCATATGAGTCCATCATGTCTTACACTCATATGACTCAATCATGTTTAGAATTTTAGAAGTTTTATGTGTTGTCTGATAAACTAATATAAGGTATTAGCTGATGAACTTATATTAATATATAGGTTGTACTCAGAAGCTCTGAGTATCTACTCCACGAACATGACTTCTATAGCGCATTACTCAATTACAAGAATGTCTATCTAGTTCTGTTTTTTCCTTAGGTGCTTACTGTTTAGTATCAATTTTCTATCTTGAAATACATATGTTTTGGCAAATGGTAGTTTCAACGAAGCATCTTATAGTGGAGGGGGAAACATTACATTTAAAGGAACTCTTGAAGACAATGCTTTTTTCACGAGAAGGCTTTTTCTTGGAGAACTTCTATTGGGTGATTTACCTGTCAACTTTACATACTCTGTAAGCTATCCTGTTTTGTGTATTTAAGTTGCTAATGAGTTTGGTTTGAAAATTGATAAGTAGGATTGATACCCTTTAGATTCCTTAGCCCGGGAAAAGTTTTTTTGTTGAAAAAAGAGAAATCTAAATTTTAATTATATTGCCTGAGCCTGGCTGCCTGCTGGTAGTGGAACTGAGTTTTGCATATTTTATGCATGCCAATGACACTATCCAATCTGATCACAGATAGATCTTATATTCCATCTCCTTTTCTACTTGCATATGTTTCAACTGTGAACTTGGCAATTGATGCAGGTGAAATCGGAGGGAGATTCTCAACTGGGCCTTTCTCTTCAGTTTTCTTCTACAATGAATAAAAGCATGTCAATACTTCTGGCATCCCAGGAAATTTACCAATTCTCAAGCAAATTCAGTCAAGTAATTACAACACGCCCACATGAAAAGCCAGGAAATTCACGATGGGTCATACAGGAGGCTAGCATTGCAATGAATGGATACAAATTAACAGAAATCCATGCTGTGTGCTACCGGTCAAAGCCCGAATTTAACAAACCCGGACCAGCTCACAATCCAGTTAAATATTTTGCAGTTTTGGGTCATATTACCATTAAAAATTCTGAAAAGAAGTCAGGTTTTCCACCCTCTTCCTCATGGATTGTTGAGGCTCAATTTATCAAATGGACTTCTGTTTCTCGGGGTTCCAAGACACTTAGTGTAAAACTTATATGGAAACTGAAAGATGGAACTGATACTGTATTCCCAAACTACAATATTTATGCAAAGAAACTAGCAAAACAGGTGGTAAGTGATCGAGATGGATCACTAGAAGATGTGCCGAAGTATTTAGGAACGGCACATGTGGAAGCATTTTACGTTCCTGACCTTTCAGTTCCTTGTGAAACATCCAGTCTCAAATTTATTGTTCAAGTATGCGCTGCTGATGGGACTTGCCAGAAATTGGACGATTCTCCAACCTTTTCAATTGATGTTAAAGGTCAGTAACTTTATTTTATTTTAAAATCTTTTTTAGTGTAATTGTATTTTTTCCCCCTCCTTTTCAAGGAAGAAGGCTTGCTAAATAATGCAGACTGTGTAGCTTATATCTGGCTAGTGTTGTAGCATGACGATTTCAATAAAAAGGAATTGTAATAAAGTTGTCTTTTAACTATTTGATATTTCCCAATAATTCATCTTTACTATGTGTCTGTTTTTAGAGGTGACATTTTGGTGATTAAACTGCTCCTAACTTGTATTTATTTAAGTTTAACAGTTTCACACCACCCCCCCCACCCCCCACCCCCCGCGCCGCAACGCGCGGGCGGGTGTGCTTTAAGGACAAAATACTTTATAGGTGGTTTTCTGATATTGGACACTTTTAACTTTTAACTCAGAAATGCTGTAAATACAAGCAAACGCATGGGGAAAATGGGCTTGATGCAGATTCTGTTCCCCACATGTGGAAAACATGAAGTTCAAGGGAAACGCTTGAAATCCCTACCTGAATTTGAAAGCTCTATGTCTAGCCAGTGGCATACAACATATTCTGTAATAGTTTTAGCCTTTTAGGCTTTCAGCAATATTATAGGTAAAAGGTGGAATTGTTAGTAAATACAGGTCTATATATGTTATTAGAATCACACCCAATTTAGAGTTATTCCTTTTGAGTTGGGCCTGGGATCAACACTTTTAAGCTTCACTTACTCATCTCCTTCGTTCACTTAACAAAGATATGCATCTGAATTTTGAAGTCGTTAGCTCTGGATGGTATTTGCACCCATCTGTCACATGTAGCATAGTGAAACAAAAGTGACATAGTTTGTTTAAATTTAATTCAAGCCAAGCCCTTTTTTTTGTGTTGGGGGGGGGGGGTTGTGGGGGTGGGTGTTAACATTTCAATTTCTTATTGATGGATAAAGTAAGGGGAAAAAAAATACAACAAACAAACAGCTCAATTTCATAAGATGATATTCGAGCTTAAAATATTAGTGGAAGGGTCAAACTAATTGTTACTAATTGTCTAATTCCCGAGGTTTTTAGTCAGAAATGGTGAGCCTGCAGTTTTGGGGTCAAAGAGTTCATAGTCCTACTCCACTATTCAGTGTAGACTGTAGGGTGCGATGAATATAAAAAAGTGAAGGAAATTGATTATATATTTTTGAAAGGTGGGGTGGGGGGGTTGGAAATATGCACATAAGATTGTAATAGGGTTCAATATTTTATTCCTATAGAATAAAATATACTTGGATATGAAACTGGGTATCCATAAACTTGGACAGAAGCCTTAACTGCCTTTAGATGTTTTGATTTTCCAGCGTGCTCAACTTTGAATTCCAAGCGGTCTAGAATAGCCAAACAGAAGTAAGGAGTTTAGAGGTGCATGAATCATGATTATCTAATCAGATTGACTGGGACCCAAGGGATACTCCTAGATAACTCCACCATAGTGTGGAATGTGGATGATACCAATGTATTTCATGGAAAAGTAAGTTTTTTTTTTTTTTGAGAAACTCATGGAAAAGTAACTGATGCTTCTTTCAGCAAAATGGCTATTAAAAAAAAAAACCCTTCTTTGTAGTATCAACAATAACAAATAACCAAATTTTAGTCCCAAAAATTTTGAATCGGCTTAACAGTATTTTGTAACAGCTTATTCCAATTTTTTTTTTTTATTAAAAAAGAACTTTGTAAGAGTAGTGTGAAAATGTTAATGGATTAATTAGGAGGTTTTGTGTTTTGTTTCCAAATATAAGACTTAAAATGGAATTATTAAAATAAATTGGTGATTAGATCCAATGACTAGAGTCTAGAGAAGAGAAACAAGAAATAGGGAGTAGAAGAAGAAAGATGTAGATAACTAAAAGAAGAATGGTATTTGAAAATCCAAACCACCTTTCTTTTGGAAGTATTCTCCTCGAGCCCTCAAAGAAAGAAATGAGGTTCCCACTATCTCATTCTTGTCTGCACGTAGAGGCAGAAATCGAGGTTGATAGATAATAGTGAAATGTCTTTGTCTTGTTGTGTAATCTCTTTTAAAAAGAATTCTCATTTGGTTTGTGTTTTCAACCTCATCTGATCAATGAAGTCTATGGCTAATATAATCATAGAAGTTTCATGTACTAAACTATTAGACAAAGTTTCTAGCTGAATTTCCTCAAAAAAAGTTTCTACCTGAAATTTGTAGAAACTTTTCATTTGCGATTATTTAATTCTCGAAATTGATGCCATGACACTTCAACGAGAACTATAGGTACTGTGTAATGTCTGAATTTGTCAACTTACACTTGCATTTATATCGCTTTACAAATTTAAACGCGTTTGAATCACATGCTTAAGAGTAAGTCTAGTTGACAATCATTTTCACAACTTGGTCACAATTTGTTCACTTGATGACTTGTGAGTTGTGAAATTAAGGACCCACAATTTTTTACATAGACGAATTGTGACTATAGTTGTGAAAATTGTTTCAGTAATAGATTTACTCCACACTTAATCATGAGACATAACAAGTATGGATTACAACATGAAAGATTAATCGTCAATTATAAACATCAAAAGAAGTTTTTTAATATTTTAGTAATGCTTATGGTTTATTCATCTAAATATCATCATAATTTCATATTATTATATTGGCCATAACTTTATTGATCTACTTTGTGTTAAATTATAATATTTTGTTACAGAAAAAAGCTACTCGCTTATATTCTTGAGGTCAAAAACACTCAACCTTTGTTACTTTAAAAGAACAAGATATTGTGATATTTTCTTTGCATTTTGAAGGCATAAAATACTTCTTCTAACCCTTTTGAATATAAAAATCATTGAGGGTACGAAAAAGCCTTTTTTTTTTTTTTTGGAAAACGGTACGAAAAAGCTTTCAAGGAGACGAAGGAATGGTACGAAATTGTCATAGGTAAGGTGGCCCTAAAATCTTTAGATTAGACCAAATGCCAAATGCACATAATAATAAAAAGAGAAATGCTACGTCTATAACAATTTTACAATATTTTTACAACAAATCACAATTAGTTGTTATTGGTTCAAATTTGAAACTAACACTAAGATTACTTTTTTGTCCCAACAATAACAACCAGTAACCTAATAAAAATAGACCATGAAAATGTTAAAGTTACTTCCAACTTTATTTCAAAATATTTATAAACGTGACAAACGTGGCTATGAATTTTTATTTTTATTTTTTATAGAGTTTCAATTTATAGTGTCCGCTTTTAATAATAACTCTTTATTATCAACCAAGACACCAATCAGTTTTTGATGTAAATGAAGATTGAACCTCAAATCTCTTATTTAACTATTAGAGACTTTACCAACTGAGCTAATTAGAATCCATTGGCCTTGGATTGATTGTAATAGATGTCACATCAATAACATAATAAATAAACATATTAACCTTTTTCACTTTGTGTTTAAAAATTGAAACATCAATTTAAAGGTTAATGAGATAAAATTTATAATGGTTTTAACGTAACCAAAATATGCCAAAACCGAGTTGCAAAAAAACTCAAAGTTAATTCCTAAAAAGATTAAATTATTAACTCCCAAACAAACAAATTAACAGATCGAATCTCAGTGGAAAGTACTGATAGGCATTACATAATAGTAATGCGAGTTTGAAAATTCAAACTATCTATTAAGCATTTATCAGATATGTTGGAGAGAATGACGATACAGCTAGATACAGACACAAAATAAAGAGCTACCAAAAAAAAAAAAAAAGAGGATTTGATAGGGATAGAAAAAACAAAGCTTTCAAGTTTGACTTAGGACATGCTTCCAGATTAAACAAAGCAAAGGAGGGAATCTTAAGTACGTAAGTTGTTGCCTAAGCTTCTGTTTTTTTCTTTCGTAAATTTAAAATTATTACTAGTTTGATTCGACACATAATTGTATAGAGAGATAGATTTAAAATAATAGATAAGGCTTAAGTCCAGTACATCCAGTGCACTGGACCCATTGAGATGGTAATACGTGTTTAAAAGTGGACACGTGTCAATATCTCAACAAACCCAATGCCCAATTACACTGGACCCAAACCTCACCCAAGAATAATGTATAGTATTAAATTAAGCTCATAATAATAAATTCAATTCATCCTCTTGTAACTACCCATGAACTGAGCACTATCTTGCACTAACCCCCACGTGAACTAGCTAGAACAATGTTTATCTGTGATACGTGTTACTATAATTTTGTGCTATTGCTTTTTATTTTTTTATTATTTTTTTCAAGATTAGTTTAGGACCTTGTTTTAGTATAATAATTATTGAGTGAGAGTGAGATATTGAAAGTGAAAGCAAGAGCTGCAACCCAATTAGAGTATTGTTATCTGCAGACAGGTAGTTTCACAATCATTTTGGATTTTTGTCACATAAAATTCTAAAAATGACGTTTTCACGTGGTCATAAAACTATATATTGTTCATATGTTTTTACTGTAGGAATTCCTGACTTAGAAAGCAAGTCTTCTGTACGATGGAATTCCTGACGTAGAATAAATTAGCCTAATATATAAGCTTTCTTTGAACAGAAAATTTGTCTTAAGTAGCAACACAGAAAAGTTCATGGAAAACAATCCTTGCAGTTGGCGACGCGTAAAATTTGATGACTTGAAGTGAATCGACGTGAGGATTAAAACTCATTGCGTTACAGCCATGGCCTACGTCGCTTTCCTACCAAATTTCTTTATTTTGACCTTTGATTTAATGAATTTGCTATTTCTTGCATCTCAGTGCCATTTTTCCAGTCTCCACACTTGCTATAAAAATTGAATCATCGTATGTTATAACTTTGATTTGAAAGTTAGAACATGAACCTATCAGTTTTGTAGCGTTTCCTAAAGTCCATAATATTATGCAATATTCTCTAATTTTTAATTTTTGGAGATCTTTCTTCTTTTTTCTGCCAAATATGAATTAGGGTTTCTTTACGGCTTTCCTAATTGTCCTAGGATCTCTTAATGCTTTTCTATATATAAGTATGTAGTTGTAACCCAAATTAGTATTAAGTTATTTGGTAATAAAATTTGAGGGAGTGTTATCTTTTCTCGATTTTGCCTTGTGAATTCAAGGTTTTCTATAGCACATGCATTTTTCTTGAGAAGGCGTGTTCTACTTCTTGTGTCTAGCGTCAATTTCACATGTATATATATTTTGGATATAATATGAGAATGAGATTTTCATAGAACTCATTATCCCTCAGATAATACAAGTTTCCAATAAACATGTGATACTTAAATTGTGCAGATTTGATTAGTTTGGATTGGATTGTTTAAGTGTGTGTTTGAGTCTCCAATCAAGTTACAAGGTGAATCTTGGGTTTATAAGTGATTACAAGAAACTCTAATTGTAACTTGATTGGTCATTTTGGTGTGTAAGCGCAAATGTGGCTAGCCATTTTCTAGGATTGTTACAAATTATTTTGTATTTTTACTTTGAGTGTGTATATTTTAATTAAGATCTTTGTTAAATGTCTTTTTCTACAAGAATACAAGGAGAGAGGCTACTCCCTCATGTAGGTCTTCTCTAAAATGAAGACAACGATATGTTTTACCCATTTCAAGGAATACAAACCCAAATGATCAAGTAACTCCTTACACAAAACTTGCAACATGGGTTTTGGATGAATTAAGATCTTCTAGCTAGAGTTTTTAGGATAATTTTACCATGAAATTTTGCTCCATTCAATTTTTCCACCTGATCTAGTCCATATTTTTAAACGATGATGACATGAAAAAATATAATCCATTCTTTTTATTATGCATGAATGGATATGATTTTTAAGAATTTGATGGTGAATTTACCTTAAGAACCCTATAAAATCCTAATACAGTTTTAGATTTTTAGAATTTCAAATCCCTCTATAGAATATCATGAAGTGATGAGTTGTCCAATTCCACTCATTTTAAATCCAAATTTCCAATTCATGTTGCCAAACCTAGAGGGTTTGTATGTGTGTGTGTTGGGGGGGGGGGGGGGGGGGGGTGGTAGGGGTGGGGTTGGTTTCTTGGACTGCAGCTTTTGTGTTACAAAATGAATTTGTCTTTATTTTATGTATGTGTGTCTAACGAATTGTCTTTATTTTCATGTGAGAATAGGGATTGAGGTCCATGAAATTCTCAACTTTGGCTGATTAGGTATATGTCCTGAGCATTGGATACAAATAAAAATTATTGCACGATCAAATAGGTGCAGTTGCGTTTGAAATGGCCACTAAAAGTCTACTAAAGAAACAAAATTTGTCTTGCTTGTTAGAATACAAAACAGCCCTTCTACACCATAATGTGGTGGATTGTCATTTATTTATAATACCATAGTTAATCATTAAATTAGTTAATAGAATTTATGTTTGAGGTTGTTTTTAAAAGGCCACCGACCCCTCGGTTTTCACGCAAAAATAAACTAAGAAGACCTTAATTTGTTTAACCAATTACTCAGAGAACTCTAGTTCACTTCACTTCCACATGCTAGAGTTGACTCTATCATCTTACCCTTGCGTTTCAAGACACCCTCCAATGTCTCTTTAATAAATTTCAGGTCATTTCTTTAACCAACAACAAGTACAAACAACTCATCCTCTCTCATCTGTTCCTTTAATTGTTTTGTCCTATTTGTGCCAATCAATCATGAGCATTAAAATAATGATTAAATGATTAAACTAAACAATTTAAGTTGTTAGGACCAATGAAAGTTTATCATAAGAATGTGGTCTTGAGTTCAAATTTGATTTCTGCTTTACTTTAAATTTAAAATATTAAAAATTCCACAAATTGGGTCTCATATAGTAGGGAGAGTTTGTGACTACACATGAAGAAGAATGCTAAAACAATACTTAAATGATTAAATTCATAGTTTCCTAACAATTTTAAGTGGTCAAAAGAGAGTATAGTTTATAAACAAGAATATGCTGAAAGAGGAAAACATGAAAACCATTTTATTGAAAACCATTTTATTAAGAAACCATGTCATGTCCAAAAATGCTCTCTCTCTTGAAAGAGTCATGAATTACATTGCTAGAGGATGAAAAATTAAGGTACTGAGGGAGGCTATCGTGGAATAAGTATGATGATTTGTCATCTGGGTCCATCTGTGGGGTTGGCATAACTGGCTCTTGCTGCATCTGGATGCAGAGTATCTCTGCTTGAGCCACAGCTAGCTGCATTTGTAACTGAGAGACCTGGTTTTGCAGGAAAGATATGGCTCCAACACACCCATAAACAGGGTCTCTCACTCTTGCGTTTGCCTCGTAGACTAGGCTGCTCACTGCGTCTGCTCTCTGATGAACTGGAAGCTCCTGCTTGACATTATAATTATGATTATCATAAAGATTTACAAATCAGCCAAAAGAGATTACTTAAGACTTGCCTTGGTTATGACAAAAAAATAAACAATAAAAAGTTCTCTGAAGTGGGTTCTCAAGTTCTTAATATACCACTGACTGATAGTGATGCTATAATTATAAAAAAAATATGTTAAAACATGAATGATGTGATAGATATTACAAATTTTCCTATATAAGCTTTCCTAACTCATATGTAGTATCTTTAACCATTTTCCTTAAAACGTATTCTTCTCCATGTACTTTACAATTATCATAGTACTTTTAAAGAACCAAAATTTTATAAGTGAACGAGTGTGTGTGTGTGTGTGTGTGAGAGAGAGAGAGACCTGCAACATTTTGCTAACATTGCTAGCACCAAAGACCTTGTGAACAATGGCAAACTTGTGGGGGTCATCAGATGGAAAGTAAGGAGCAAAAATGCAGTCTTTGGCGCATCGGCGCCTCAGTAACTTGCAGGAAGCGCATGGTGAATTTCCACCCATGTTTTGGTTTCAGAAATAAAAACTCTTTGTGTGTTACTGAAGGGAAAAGCTAGCTAGGAACTATGAAGGTGTGACTAGGACTAAGCTTGGAGAGAATGAGATTGGAGTGTGTATATTTATAATAGTTGAGAACGTGTGTGTGACCCTAAAGTGTGCTACAGATCAAACACAGTTAACTGTATATAAGAAACTGTACTAAATAATAGCTTAACCATTAAAAAATTGATCTGATAAGTTTTATTAATTATTATTATTACGATATATTTTAAAGATGAGAAAGTACTCGAGTATATCATTACAGTTTTGAGGAAACTCTTGGGTCCCTGCAGAACGTTATAGACATCAAAACAATATCAATAGGCACACACTGTTTTAGCTGTGACAAGGGCATCTAAGTAATACTATAAGAATCAAGGCTCCTTGTCTTATCATTGTTGTTGCAAACTTTATAATAATGATTTGATAACCTAGGTTTAGCAAAAAAAAAGAAATATGATTTGATAACCTAGATTTATATATATTCACTGTATCTACTACTCCATTTTTTACCTTTTCTATCTTTTTCATCTAGCTTTTGGTCCGTTCAAATTTGGGAGGGTCCCAAAAATGAATTCCAACCCTTAAATTAGTTTAAATAGTTATTGTAAATTTTAATACATAAACTTTATAAATTAAGGCTTTAAATTTTAAGTTTTTAATATTTTACATTAGTTTGTAAGCTTTTTATAATAAATTGGTCATGTAGTAGTTTTACTGTTTTACATTTTTTTTCTCCATTTTGTAAATACTATTTAGAAGATATTGTGTCATTTGTGTGTGTGCATAAGATATAATATAATTAAAATTGGCCGATGGGTCTGGGATATGGTTGGAGACCAAAACTTGAAATGGGTGGTTCAGTCATGTTGCTTGTTTAATTAATCGTTGTTCAGTTCATGGTGTGCATAGATGGTAGATCTCATTTGGATGGTTCAGTTCATGTTGTGCAAAAGCATATATAGTACAATTTACCTGCTGTGTGCTTATTTAATTGTCATTATGTCAGTTTATTTTCATCACTTTTAAGGTGTGTTTAAATACTTCTTATTTTGTTAAAATTAAAAAATTATTATTAAAAGTACTGTAAATAAAAGTAAAATTTAGTTAAAATAGTATAGTAGGGCTCATGAATAGTGTCAAAAAGTACAATGGAGCCCATAAATAGTAACAAAAATAAATTAAATAATAAAATATTTTTAATTTTTAATTTCTACCAAACACGTACTCAATCAATTTACAACCTGACCTCTTCTTTTTCTTTTTCTTTTTTTCTTTTTTTCTTTCCTGTAAAGTTGTTTGGATCCAAGAAAATGAGCTCATGTGAGATGTGACTCATCCTAAATTCCCAACACGCTTTTAATTATTTTAATTAGAAGTGTGTTAAGCATGTTATTAATTCATTTGGTAAAGATGCAATCAATTTATGCTGTTCATGAAAATCTTCTGCTCATTTCAAATTATGACAGTTTATTTTCACTTATTTCAATCAGTTTACAACCTGACCTCTTTCTTTTTTTGTGTAAAGTTGTATCTAGGAAAATAAGTTCGTGAAACTCATCCTAAATTCCTAGCACGCTTTTAATTAAAATAATTAAAAGTATGTTAAGCATGTTATAAATTCATTTGGTAAAGATGCAATCAATTGATTTATGCTGTTCATGAAAACATTTTCCTTCTAGCTTGTTCATTTCAAATTACCTAAAGGAGAGGGACATGGAAAAAGAAACCAAGTTGTCTCTCTAGAAAACGAACCTGGACACTGAAAAATTGTAGTGATAAGGCCAGCTTCACGAACCTATGAGATGGGATCATGTGCCCCACTTGATATTATTCTAGAGGGGTCACAGTTCAAAAGGTCCATTCAGTACAGTGACCAGTATGTGAAACACGAAGTTGGAAGAAGAAGAAGAAAAATATGAATAATTGAAAAAGAAAACAGTAACAATATAAACACTGTTGTGGTGACACGCCGCCAAGGCTTTTTTTTATCATTAATTATATTTTGTATGGCTTCCACGTCCTCCATTTGAGCCTTTGACCCTTCTTTTTCTAGGGGAGTGCGTACGTGTGTGTAGTGTTTACACACAAGTGTTTGCTGGTCCTAGAGTACTTTAAGAGTTTAGGGTTGTTAATTAGCAAGTTCTTAACCAAGACCAGCGAAGGGGCTCGACGTGAATGTTTGTTAGAACTTAGAACCCACAGACATTCACGTGAAAAACAAACAAAATCTCTCTCTCTCTCTCTCTCTCTCTCCCTCTCTCTCTCTCTCTCTCTCATGTGTTTGACCCGGATTATTGATTAGTTCAACTAATGGTCATAAAATATGTAATAAATGCACTGTTTTTTAGACTTGGACTTAAGCTATGCAGCCTATATATTTTTGTGCTTCACAAAGTTGAGTCCTCAAAATAATTGGCTTATTGTTTATTGACTTTTCTTTTTTATTGTTAAGTAATAGTGTGATATTTCAAGTATCAAACAACCTTACTTTGAAATATATGAGTAACTGTGAGGGTTGCATAACAATAAATCAATTTCTAAGCTTTACTGACTTTGTGGAGCCATACCCTAGAGAGGCGAGGGTTCTAAAAATCAAGCATGGCCCCCATGAGTTTTAAAAACCCTTATTTCTTTGGATTTTTCCATTAATATCTTTGTCTTTTAATACTTTTAAGGGCCATCATACTGTGACCCCCTCTAGACGTTTTTCTTGTTACCTGATCTATAATTTGTGTGTTAGACTTTGTATAGTATATTCTATGGTCGCTATGCAGTATATGGATGGAAAATTAGAAAAAAAATCATACTAGATGATAAATATTTAATTAATTTGAAATAATATTTATAAAGTCAAATGATATAATTTGTAAAAAAAAAGAATAAACTTAAGTGAATTAAATTTATTTAGAGAATGTCAAATTTAGTGTAACTAGAATTTGTTTAGTGTTAATTTGTTTTATCTAAAAGACAATGAGTTCTAGTTAATTTTAGAAAAATTTAATGAATGCCCTAGATGCATTGGTTTAGAAAATATTTTTTAAAATTTTTTATGGAAAAGAAAAAAGCATTTGATATATTTTTTCAATTTTTTATATTTCTCATAAAAGTGGTATTAAAATTTTTCTAAAATAGTCTATTAACAAATGCTCTAAGGACACCCATTAACTAGACTCATTAATTTTAACTAAAATATATAAATATAAAAATCAAATTAAAAATATATATTAAAATGAAACTATAAGGATTAGAGAAACTAGCCGCCCAAGCCCACTTAGAATAGTGGCTAGATCCGTCCAACCGTGGCCTAAAATAATGAATTTATAAGAGAGGGAAACAAAACAACAAAAGAAGGACTTTGCCCGAGGAGAAAAATAACGAAAAGAAGGCAGATCCTCTTAAATGGATGAACCACTTTCTCAATACAACTTGGCCCGAGGAGACCACATTTACATAGGATATGTTACTTGTGCGCACCCAAAACTGAAACCTGTTGGGCTGGGCCTCACTTGGGCTCACAACTTACTTGTATAGTGGGTTTGGATTTCCTACACTGGGTCGTTCTTAACGCTAAGGCTCAATGGAACCACTTTCCTCTCCTCGGGGGTCTGAACCACCTCCTCACTCTGCTTTCTCTCTGTTTACACTCTTCTTCCCGTCAATTCTCCAACCCTTATCTTCTCAAAACTTCTTGTATTTATAGTCCATAGATTAGTGGAGAGGCCATAATTACTTGTCAGTAAGTGCAACCGGCAGTCCAGTATTATCGATCGTAAGTGGGTGGTTAGGTGGGCGTGGGAAGCGGTGAGGGTGGCGTTGGAACTTGGTTCCCACCTCCATGATAGTTCTCGGCAGCGGTGCCTCTCCGAGGCACGGCCGGGTAGGTACAGGGCAAGACGTCCCGAGAGTCGTATATTTATCACTGCTCGGGACGGTGTTGCCGAGAAACGATGAAGAGGCAAAGCTTGGGCCTGCAGCATGCGTGGCCCGGGGGTGGGCCGCTAGGTAGAGGGAGACCGGCCTCATGGGCCATACACCCAGGCCAGGTCCAAGGCCCACTATGGGCCATGGTGCGGGGGCCGTACAATAGCCCCCCCTTGATTCGCTCCCCATTCCCGGGGGTGAATCAAGGATCACAAGGGGTAAATACCCGTCTGGGAAGTCGAAGGGTCAGTGCCCGGCCATTGATGGGCGCATTAATGCGCGTCTCAAAAGACGCGTTTGGAATTGATTGACGGCCTATCCGCCATCACTGTCTGACGGTTCGTGAACTGAGGCGTCGCGCATGTGGCAGTTGAAGCGACGGTCCGCGTGGTTTCCTTCCAGTGGATCATTAAATGCTTCTCATTCTACTTTCCATGCCTATAAATAATCCTTCTAGTCACTGACTCTCACTTTCGCATTCCTCACTTTTCAGTATCTTAATCTGCCGAGCATCCCTCTTTCGTGGTTCATCTACTGGCCCATAACACACTTCCTCCTTAGAGCCCACGGTAAGTTCCTTTCCCTCTTCTTGCTTTTTCAGTTTAGACATTTCAGTCTATTCTTTGATAATCATAGTATTTCTTTTCCCTTTTATTAAAAACACCCGTTTTGAAAAAAAATGAGTTACTCTTACCTCCTTTCTTCCGAACATGCTTTGGCTAGATTTAGGGAAGCCTATAATGTTCCTAGTGACGTAGATATTGCCTACTGCAATATGGGTGATATTGACATCCAGAGGCGCCGTGGTGAAAACACGGTGTTCTTTCCCTTGATGGCCATTCTAGAGGGTGGGCTTAGGTTCCCGGTTGACCCTCTAATTCTCAGTACCCTTAGATTTTACGGCCTTTGCCCCGACCAACTCCCTCCCAACTTTTACCGGGTAGTGAGTTGCGTGAGTAGGTTGAACCAGTTGTACGGGTTGCAACTAAATCACTATGACATTAATCAGATATAGTCTGTGCGGCAATATCGAGTCTGACTATTATATAAAGACTAGGGATGTGAGGGTATGGCTTATTTCATGCCTACCAGATTCAAATCGTAACTTGGCTAAAGATTTTGTTCGGGTGAGCGGCAATTGGTTTGCCGAGAAGATCCCCTGTGCGTTTTCGCCGCGCGACGTTGGTCGGTGACTAGCCTTTATTTACTTTGGTCTCTTTTGATTTTGGTCCGGTTATGTAATCGTTAACCCTTATTTCCTTTGTGCAGAGAGCAAAAGATTCAAGCTGGACCTCAGAGTGGTACATGTCCGGGACCTGAATTTCGTGCTCAGGTCGGAAATCTTCGTACACACGGACGGACAACTCCGAGCGTCCCACCTCATCCTCGGTGTCAATCCCGTCTACTCCACTTGGCAGACATTCAACCAAGCTTTGCTAGTTGACAGCCCTCTCCTCTCATATATCGACGTCCGGCACGCAAACTTCTTCCCACCAAAGCTAACTCCCGGCGAGGCACGTGATCTCGGCCCTCGGTACATTTGTTCAGACGAGCGACAGCCTATTCGTGACGAATCAGCCGAGCGCGTATCTGCCGAGCGTAAGAGACGTGCCCACGAGCGAATCCAGCAAGAAGTTCCTGCTCAGCCCGAGAGAACTGTAGAGCCCGAGGCTACTGTTCGGGAAGAGGAGGGTGCAGCCGCGGAACCAACTGACTCCTCTGAAACAGGATCCGACCAAGGCAACGCCATGGTGACTAGGAGGAAGATGACGATCGACCGCTTCGTCCTGAGTGCCCAGCCTGCCACGCAGCAGCAACAAACCCGGGGCCAAGTCGCTTCACCTCCTGCTGTCCCATCGACCCGAGTTCGAAAAAGGCCGCGCACAACCGATCAGACTCAGACGGGCTCGGGCAACGTGCCCCTCCGGCCCTCGGCGGGTATTGTCATCCGGGAACCGGTAGCACAAACCGGGATAAACCTGGCGTCTACTTCCCGGGCCCCGGCAGCATGGGACCCTCCTTCGAACTCGACGGCGAGCCACTTCCGTCGACGGCCAGTGCCCGAGTATGGGACAAAGGTTATGGGGGCCGTGTGGCGCAGAGTCTGGCACGCGGCATCCTCCTGCCCGAGGACTTGCACGCTTTCACACAAGGGATGGATGAGTCTTTGGGAAGGCGTATGCAGTGGCACACCATAGCGGTAACTGTTTTGTTTTTCTTTCCCATCCTCGGTTTCCCATTTTGCTCATGTGTGTGTACTTTCCATTTTGCCTTATAAATTGAACTTTGTGTGGTCAGGCTGCACAAATGTCATACATTGTGGACGGCAGGATGAAGGATTTAGCCGAGGACGCTGAACGGGAAAAGGCCCTCAGGGACGTCGCCGAGGCCACGGTGAGGGAGAAGTCGAAAATTGCCGAGGAGGCAGAGAATAAAATTGCTATGGCCATGAAGGCCCAGGCTCTTGCCGAAACGAAGTCTGAGGAGCTGGAACTGCAACTGGGCGGCACCGAGCTTAAACTGGCGAAGGCTCAGAGCTTGAACACCATGCTGGAAGGACAATTGGCCGAGTCGAAGGCGGCGCTGGAGGCTTGTGAAAACAAGTGGTATAACGAGGGGTTCGCAAATGCCGAGAATTCGGTGGAGCCGGTCATTCGCCAGGCTCACAGGCTCGGATATGAAGAGGGTTGGTTCGCCGCTCTTCAAGCCTTGGGGATTCCCGAGGATTCTCCGTTGAGGGATCGCAGCAAGATCCCATTCCCGTGCATCCCCAACGCCGAGAAGCCTGCGCCCCTTGTTATTGACGAAGAGGAGACCTCCAGCATGAGGGAACTGGTGAACGCCATTGACTCTCACGCGGTGCCGACCGATATGGAGGGGACCAGCCACCCCCATGTCGGGGACCGAACCGGGGAGGACGTTCAGTCTCCAACTCCTTACGCCGACCACCGCTCTCAAGAGGACGCATCCTCCGCTCACGCGGTGGATATCTAAATTTGAAAGTCAGCCCTGCTTTATTTTTCCCTTCCTTTTGAGAATAAACGGAATTGCCTATGTCACGGGTTGTGGTGACGGGATAATTTATTTATATTGTATTTTCCTTATTTTGAGTTGCCGGGTTTTGGCAACAAAACGTTAATTTGAGTTTTATGCCTTAATATGAATGTTTTATCGTGTTGCTTCTTTATTGTGATGTGTCTGGCTATGGTAAGGTTTCCACCTGCTCGGTGATAGAGATCTAA
The DNA here is from genome assembly GCA_019022515.1 of Quercus aquifolioides. Lineage (NCBI taxonomy): Eukaryota > Viridiplantae > Streptophyta > Magnoliopsida > Fagales > Fagaceae > Quercus > Quercus aquifolioides. The sequence continues at coordinate 1,982,756 of CM032329.1, forward strand.
CCGAGGGTCAGGCTTTTGTCTTAGGATGAAATGACTAAGGTTTTCACCTGCTCGGTGATAGGATCGAACCGAGGGTTAGGCTTCTGTTCTTAGAGGGTATCGTTCAGGTTTCCACCTGCTCGGTGATAGGATCGAACCGAGGGTCAGGCTCTTGTCTTAGGATGAAATGATTAAGGTTTTCACCTGCTCGATGATAGGATCGAACCGAGGGTCAGGCTTCTGTCCTTAGAGTGAATCGTTCAGGTTTCCACCTGCTCGGTGATAAGGTCGAACCGAGGGTCAGGCTCTTGTCTTAGGATGAAATGATTAAGGTTTTCACCTGCTCGGTGATAGGATCGAACCGAGGGTCAGGCTTCTGTCCTTAGAGTGAATCGTTCAGGTTTCCACCTGCTCGGCGATAAATCGAACCGAGGATCAGGCTTCTGTCCTTAGAGTGAATCGTTCAGGTTTCCACCTGCTCGGTGATAGGATCGAACCGAGGGACAGGCTTCTGTCCTTCGAACAAAAAGGCTAAGGTTTCCACCTGCTCGGTGATAGGGATCGAACCGAGAGTTAGGTTTCTGTCCTTAGAATGGGCCGTTAAGGTTTCCGCCTGCTCGGCGATAAATCGAACCGAGGATGAGGCTTCTGTCCTTAGAACAAATCGGCTAAGAATGAACCATGCTCGGTGATGGGATCGAACCGAGAATTAGGGTTAGAACAGTGCGGACCTACATGAAAAACATCATTAGTATAACTAAAAAAAACATATACAATAGGTTGCGGCTAACTTTATGCTCGGAGAATCGCCCATCAATGATAGTACTTCTTGAGATTATGGACGTTCCACGGTCGGGGCAGTTGTCTCTCGTCTAGGTCTTCCAAGAAGTAAGCCCCGGTGCCGGCCACAGCTGTGACCCTGTAGGGTCCCTCCCATGTCTGCGCCAATTTCCCGGCACTAGTGTCCCGCATGTTGCCCACGGCTCTTCTGAGAACCAAATCCCTGGCCACAAACTCCCTTGTTCTCACACCTCGGTTGTATCTCCGGGCGAGCTTCTGCTGATATTCCGCGAGCCGTATTGTCACCATCTCGCGGTACTCTTCCACCTTGTCCAAATATCCTACCATCATTTCGTCGTTTTGGGCGTGATCGAACCCCGCTACTCGCGCACTGCATAGATTTACCTCGGTAGGGATCACAGCTTCCGCTCCGTACGTGAGAGAGAAAGGGGTCTCCCCGGTGGACCGTCTAGGGGTGGTGCGATATGCCCACAAGACTTTGGGAAGTTCCTCGGCCCAATTTCCCTTCGCGCCCTCCAGTCTTTTCTTCAGCCCACTCACAATCACCTTATTCACGGCCTCGACCTGACCGTTGCCTTGTGGATAAGCGGGAGTTGAGTACCTGTTTTTGATGCCGAGACCACTGCAAAAATCTCGGAAGGCCCGGCTGTCAAACTGTAGCCCATTGTTCGATATGATAGTGTTCGGCACCCCGAACCTGGTGATGATATTTTTCCATACGAATTTCTTTACTTCCACGTCTCGTATGTTGGCCAAAGCTTCCGCCTCCGCCCACTTGGTAAAATAGTCGACGGCCACCAAAACGAACTTTCGGCCTCCCGTCGCTCGAGGGAACGGGCCGATGATGTCCAGCCCCCATTGTGCAAAAGGCCAAGGACTACTGATCGGGTTTAAGTGGCCCGCAGGCTGATGGATCAGAGGGGCGTGCTTCTGACACTGCTCACACTTAAGCACATACTCGGTGGCGTCTTTCTGCATCTGAGGCCACCAAAACCCCTGAGTCATCGCTCGGTGCGCCAATGAACGTCCCCCGACATGGCCGCCGCACACCCCAGAGTGGAGCTCCGCCAAGAGCTCGCCCACCTTCTCCGGGCGTAAGCACAAGAGGTACAGCCCTCCGAAGGACCTTCGATACAAAGTCCGGTCTTCTGCCAACCAATACCGAGGAGCCATCCTACGGATCCTGATGCCCTCCTTTTCGTCACTCGGCAGTCGGTCGTCAGCCAGAAAGTTGATAATGGGGTCAATCCAGCATGGGGTAGGGGCTGCGATTGCCGTGACATTGATCCCTGTAGTTCCCGAGTCGCTCATTACCCTGACGCTCGGCTCTGAAATAAGCTCGACTTTGATTTGCCGTGGTATCTCTTCCGTCACTGACGACGCCAGCGTGGCGAGGGAGTCAGCATTTCTGTTCTGTGTTCGGGCTATGTGGAAAACTTTCACCGTGTTGAAGCCGACCATAACTAGCCTCGCTTGCTCTAGGTACGCTTTCATCCGGGGATCTCGGGCTTCAAAACTGCCCAGCACCTGATTAACCACTAGACGCGAATCCGAATATAGCTCAATCTCCCGAGCCCCCAGGCTTGAAGCTGCCCTCAGTCCGGCCAGAAAAGCCTTGTATTCTGCCTCGTTGTTGGATGCCCTGAAACCCAATCTAAACGAGTGCTCTAGTCGTATTCCTTCTGGGGTGATCATAACAACTCCTGAACCGGCACCTGTGGAGCTCGACGCGCCGTCTATGAATACCTTCCACGGGCGAGCCTCCAGTTGGCAAACCATCTCCCCCTTCTCTCTGGGCAAAAACTCAGCGATAAAATCCATAAGGACCTGGCCCTTCATCGAGCTTCGAGGTCTGTACCATATGTCGAAGGAACCGAGTTGAGTCCCCCATTTGGCTATACGGCCCGTGAAATCCGACCTCTTTAATAACGACTGTAATGGGTACTCGGTTAGGACGTATATAGTGTGAGCTTGAAAATAGTGCGGCAACTTCCTGGTGGCGTGTATCAGGGCTAAGACGAGCTTCTCCAAGGGCAAGTATCTCGTCTCGGCGTCGACAAGAGTTTGCTGATGTAGTACACGGGTTGCTGGATTCTTTTGTCCCTCAGCAGCACAGCACTCACGGCGTGCTCGGATACCACCAGATACATGAATAAATCCTCACCTGGCTCCGATGCCGTAAGCATGGGCGCTCGCACCAAATAAATCTTCAGATCCACAAAGGCTTCTTCACACATCTCGCTCCACCGAAATCCAGTCCATTTCTTCAGCAGTTGGTAGAATGGTCGGCAGCGATATGCGAATTTTGAGATGAACCGGTTAAGGGCTGCCAGCATCCCGGTTAGTATTTGCACTTCCTTCGGGTTGCTCGGTGGCTTCAGTCTTCTCACAGCTTCTATCTGGTTGGGGTTGACCTCAATTCCCCGTGTACTGATCAGGTACCCCAAGAACTTCCCGGCCCCGACGCCAAACGCGCACTTCTCCGCATTAAGGCGCAACTTGTGCCGTCGGAGAACCTCGAAAACCGCCTGGAGGTCCCCCATATGCAGGGCTTCCTGTTTGCTCTTCACCACCATGTCGTCGATGTACACCTCGACCGTGCGCCCTATCTTGTCTCGGAACATTCTTGTTATCATTCGTTGGTAGGTGGCCCCGGCGTTCTTCAGTCCGAAGGGCATCCTCGTGTAGTGATAATTTGCCTCCGGGGAGATGAACGCCGTTTTTTCTTGATCCTCGGGCGCCAGGGCGATTTGGTGATACCCTTGGAAAGCGTCCAGAAAACTCATCCTCGGGTGCCCACACGTGGCGTCCACCAGCTGATCAATCTTTGGCACGGGAAAAGGGTCTTTTGGGCAGGCTCTGTTCAGATCGGTGAAATCGACACAGACCCTCCACTTGCCGGTCTTCTTCTTCACTACCACGGTGTTCGCCAACCAATCCGAGAAGAAGATCTCCCGAATTACCCCTGCCTCCTTCAATCTTTGAACTTCCACTTTTACTGCCTCGGAGTGCTCCCAGGCTGATCTCCTCGACCTTTGCCTTTTAGGGGCGAATGAGGGGTCAACTCCAAGTCTATGCACGATGAATTCGGGATCCACCCCGGGCACCTCGTATGGACTCCATGCAAATACGTCCACATTCCGTATTAGGAGTAGCAACATCTCTAATTTTTCCCGGTCCTCCATGCTCTCCCCTATTTGGAAGTACTTGTCTGTATCCGGCAACACCTTTACCTTGATCATATTCTCGGCGCGCACGACCTCCTTCTCTGGCGGGCTTTGTAATTGCTATAAAGGCGTCCCGACGACGAACATTTGGGGTCGGCCTGATCCTTCTGGTCGGTTTGCTCCTTCTTCCAATCGACCATGGCGATCAAACATTGCCTGGCCGCCCGCTGACTTCCTTGTATCACCGTGACACCATAATCAGTATGAAACTTGACCTTCATGTACAGAGTGGACGGGACAGCCCCCATTGCATGTATCCATGGCCTCCCTAGAATCGCCGTGTAGGGGGAGTACGAGGCAACTATGAAGAAGCTTACCATCACCTCCTTGCCCCCCATGTTCACGGGCAGAGAGATTTGCCCCTCGGGCGCCACCATTTTCCTGTCGAACCCAACCAGGGGAGTGTTGTACTTCGACAGATCCTCATTCCTCAACCCGAGCCCCTTGAATAGGTCCGGGTACATAACATCTGCTCCGCTTCCCTAGTCTATCATTATTCTCTTCACAACGAAGCCGCCAATCCTTGTCGTGACTATCTATGCGTCGTCGTGCGGCTAAATGGTTCCTTCCAAATCACTGTCGTCGAAAGCGATCGGCTCTCGGGTGGGTCTGATCTTCTTCGCGGGAGGCGGCACGCCCGTACTCCCCTCTACCGATATCACTGTCAACACCTCCTTCCCCTTTGCCGTTGAAATGCCCCTCGGGGCGACGTGAATAACATCAATTATCCTAAGAGGGGGCGGAAGGGGATTCCCTCTGTGTGGTGCGCCATGCCCTGTTCCTCGATCCCCGGCATCCGTCACAAAATCCTTGAGGTGTCCTGCCTTAGCCAACTACCCGAGATGGTCCCTTAACACTTGGCACTGCTCGGTAGTATGTCCCCGGTCTTTGTGGTAGGTGCAGTATAGGTTCTGATTCCTCCTAGAGGGGTCGCCAGCCATCCGGTTCGGCCATCTGAAGTACGGCTCGTGCTTGATCTTATCCACAATTTTATGCACGGGCTCCTTGAACGTCACGTTCACCTCCCCTACCGGCGCTACTGGCTCTTGAATCCTCAAATTTCCCCGTGCCCTCTGTTGAAAACTGCTCTGCCGAGGACGATCCGTCACCTGTGCCTTGCCTTTGCTTTGTATTCTATCATCTTCCAGCCGGTTGTACTCCTCAATGCGCCTCATCAGCTGCCTCATATCCTCGGGAGGTTTCTTAGTTAATGATTCCCTCAACCCCGACTCCTCAGGCAATCCCATTCTGAAAGTGCTCGCTGCAATCTTCTCGTTCCCTCCGCCAATCTCGTTGTAGAGCTCCCAGTATCGGCTAGCATAATCACGGAGGGTTTCCCCTGCCCTCATCTTCATAGATAGCAGCGCGTCCATCGGTTGCTGTTCCCGGTTGCACGTCACGAAACGGGAACCGAACTCCTGTATTAGCTCGGTGAGACTATGAATGGAGCCCTTGCGCAACCCGTTGAACCACCTTAAAGCTGTGGGACCAAGGTCAGAGGGGAAAACCTTGCACATCAGAGCGTCATTGCGGGTATGCAGAGACATCATCTGGATATAGTGGCTGACATGCTCCACGGGGTCCGTTTTCCCACCATACGAATTGAACGGCGGGCGCGTAAATCTATCCGGCATCGGTGCTCGCTCAATATCTGCTGAGAATGGGGACCGAGCCGCCCTGCGCAATGCACGGCTCATAGCATCCATGGCCGCATTCCTTGGCCGTCCCTCTGGAGAATCCGAGCCCCGATTCCCGTACTCCTGCGACTGAGAGCGATTTTGCCGTCGGCGAGATTCCTCTGAATGGGAGCGGTCTCGGCGGCGACGGGACTCCCTCGAGTGCGAGCGTCCCCTGTGGAGGCGGGATCCTGATTGATTCGATCCCATCCCGCGTCTCTCTTCCTCGGCGTCAGGCCTTCTCCCTCGGTCGTCTTGACCGGCTCGGCAGCGCTCGTTTCGTGCTTCCAACTCCAGGTCTTGTACTAACCTCCGCAGCCGCTCAAGCTCTTCATCCCTAACGTCGGGCTGCCTATGCCGGGAAGCATGGGATACCGTTCTCCCCATTTGATACGACCCTTCTCCAAGGCCGGACCGCTCTTCCAGTTGCTCGTAAGCCGGATCCTCGCGTCTCTTCTGCCTCTGTTCCCGCCAGGTGGAGCCCCTGGAAGACCCTGCCGAGCCACTCTCGGCGTTACCTCTAGACATCTTTCCTGTACACGAGTCTCGGCGGAACCACTGCTTAGTAGGATTTCCCACAGACGGCGCCAATTGTGCGCACCCAAAACTGAAACTCGTTAGGCTGGGCCTCACTTGGGCTCACAACTTACTTGTATAGTGGGTTTGGATTTCCTACACTGGGTCGTTCTTAACGCCAAGGCTCAATGGAATCACTTTCCTCTCCTCGGGGGTCTGAACCACCTCCTCACTCTGCTTTCTCTCTGTTTATACTCTTCTTCCCGTCAATTCTCCAACCTTTGTCTTCTCAAAACTTCTGGTATTTATAGTCCATAGATTAGTGGAGAGGTCATAATTACTTGCCAGTAAGTGCAACCGGCGGTCCAGTATTATCGATCGTAAGTGGGTGGTTAGGTGGGCGTGGGAAGCGGTGAGGGTGGCGTTGGAACTTGGTTCCCACCTCCACGATAGTTCTCGGCAGCGGCGCCTCTCCGAGGCACGGCCGAGTAGGTACAGGGCGGGGCTTCCCGAGAGTCATATATTTATCACTGCTCGGGAAGGTGTTGCCGAGAAACGATGAAGAGGCAAAGCTTGGGCCTGCAGCATGCGTGGCCCGGGGGTGGGCCGCTAGGTAGAGGGAGACCGGCCTCATGGGCCATACACCCAGGCCAGGGTCCAAGGCCCACTATGGGCCATGGTGTGGGGGCCGTACATTACTGTTCACTCTCTTTTCTCTCAACGTTCTTCTCATTTCTTCACCATCTCTGTAAACCCTCTTCCTTTTATATACTTCTCCTTCTCTCATATCCCAACCATCCATCCTTACCTAACATCCTATCTCTCATGACACTTGTTTCTTTCTGTATCTAAAGAATGTGGTGAAAGGAATTTGCTTAACTGTGACTTACACTGTTCAGGTCACTTTCTCATCAATGCAACTGATAAATCTGTTGCCCACCGTTTAATGCGAAGGCAACAGGCTACTCCAAACTGGAAACTTCCCCTATGATCACAGATTCTCTCTCTCATCATAACCTTCTCCCCACCTGAAACATCTTAGAGTCCTATGACTCATCCCTTCCTCTCCTCGGGTGACCTTCCTCCTCGGGCCCATGGCCTGTGACATCCCAACACTAACACTGCAACTCTTCAACTTCATCCTTAGTCCTCGGGCGCCCACAATTGCCCCTTAAAAATTTTGCTATTAACCTTGAGGTAAAAGCAAAGTTTTAGTTACACAAGTGGACTACATACGTGCCATGCACATTCCCACGTGGTAACATCCTTTCACCTGTCCCCAACACGTTCCTGATGCTTCGGAATTCACGATCTCACATTTATGGAGTCGGGCGGCTACTTGTCTCCCCACGTTCTACGGCTCGATCAAGATCCTACAATCCCTATTTTCCCTCATTTATGAGCAGGAAAATTACCGCCCATTTTTTACTCCTATATAAGGAGAGTTTGAGGCTAGCTGAGGTTCATTTTCGCATTTTGGACATTTGAGTTGAAGCAACCTCCCGAGGAGAATTCTTCCCTTTATTTATTGGTGTGCTCATCCTCATGTTTCTTTTTTGCACAAGTTTACTCCTTCATACCATAAAACTTCATGGGTAGATACGCTAAGTTAGTGGACACTCCCGAGGCTAGGGCTATCTTTAGGGCACAATATAGGATTCCTAATGGTGTTGAAATCCAACACTGTGAAGACGGTGAGTGGTTGATCTTAAATAGACCTCCTGAATCCGTGATCATTCCTATGATCACCTTCATCAAAGGCGGGATGGAACTTCCCATAGGAAGGGTTACTAGGGACTATCTAATAAACTATAGGTTAACCCCGACCCAATGCTCCCCAAATGTCTTTAGGGTCCTCGAGTATGTAGATGTATTAAACCGGAAAATTGGGACTAACCTTACCTGGCATGATGTAAACTGGGTATACAACTGCCAAAAAGGGGAAAAAACCAAATACTACATCAAATGTAGAGTCCCCGCTATTAGATTAATCTCCTACCTACCTGACTCAAGCAATGGTATGGACGAAGACTTTCTCATTGTCTCGGGAGACTGGCATGATGGATTGCATTGTCCCACCCATGAAGGGAAACTAGGTAGGGTTCCCAAAGACCATAGATGCACATAGGATATCACATAACTTTATCAATTTGAAAGAATTTTATCTTTATTAACTCATAACTTTTATTGTTTTCTTCGGCATACGAATACCACATAGCCCCAGCCAAGCATCTAGTGAACTTCTCGGACCTGAACCAGATCCTCAGGTCAGAGATCTTCCTACACAAAGACGGTCAACTCCGAGCTGCTCATGTCATCCTCGAATACACACCTTCCACCAAGTGCTTCCAAAGCCTGAAGAACGTAATCAGAGCTAGGGATCCCAGACTAGCTTTGATTGACATCGCCATTCCAGGCTTTCTGGCAGCAGGACCTCCTCCTGTTGGAACTCAGGATGCTCAACTTCCAGCCCCTCTTGCAACCCACATACTATACTTCCAAGAACAACCCCTACTCGCGGACGAGGAAGCAAAAGAGCCCACCCCTGAACCTATCCAAGAAGTGACAAATAGATACTTTAAGGTTTTTAACCATGAAGACTCTCCTAGCGCATCACAAGCTCATACTTCAGAAGGGATAGGTTTCAAAGAGAAGACCCCAGACTTACTTGCCCTGCTCACGATCACCCACTCCTGCTGCTACACGCGCATCTTCCGCTGATGCCGTGGACAAGAAAAGAAAGAGGGCCTAGGGAAGCAAGGGCACCGAAGGTGCCAAGGAGAGGGAGGTCACTTAATCCTCCCATTAGCCCCCAGCTAAAGAAGCCCGAATAGGGAAAGGGTAGCCAAAGAAATCCACATCCACTGGGACTTCTAAGGAGGTTGGGGGAGACCAATCAAAGAAGACCTCTATCTGAAGGCCCATTTTCACCCTCAACTCGAGCAATCCAGTACTGGACAACGCCAACCTAAAGGACCCTAAAAAGGGTAGCTCAGGCTTGGTGGCAAAGTGCCTGGAGAAGGCATTATGCCTGCCTGAAGATATGGTGGAGCTGAGGTCTTTTAGGAAGCGTGAAGTCTTCCTCGCCTTGAAACAAGACCTCACCAAGGTACATGACTACTCCCGTTAGCTTGCAATGTGAGATTGTATATGCACTGTATAACACTTACGTTTTTTTTTTTTTTTTTGTAGTCTATCCAAGCTACTTTTATGGTCGAGGAATGGGTGGACTATTCCCTGGACTTGGCTAGAAAGGCAGAGAATAAATTAGAGGCTGCTGAAAAAGCCCACACGGAGGCGGACAAGAAGCTCAAAGAGTGGACAAGGCTCAAAAGAATGCTGAGTCTAGCCTTAAAAGTTTTGAAAAACAAGTTGTTGAAGCCTTGGAGGCCCAGAGAAGGGCTGAGAATAAGATGGCTCTGACTGTGGTGCAACTCAAACAGACAAAGAAGAAACTAAAGGCCAAAGAGGCTGAGATGTCCAAGGCCGAGCAGGCAGCCCATGATGCGGGTATGACTAAGAGAGTTGAGAGTCTTACTGCCCAACTCAGTGATGTCGCTCAGGCCTTCTGCCTGGAGGTGTGAGGCCAAGCTCTGAACACTGCTAGGATCAGTACCGAATCAAAGCTCAAGGCTCCTAATAAGGTTTACTACCCCCCAGCCTTGCGTTTGGCGCCTACTCCCCCACAGCCTTTAGCAGATCCCAACCTTACTCCCCCCACCTCCTCGAACTAGCCTGTATCCATTCCCTCTTCCACTTCAGCCAAGGGCAAAGAACAGGAAAAAAGAACTGTCACCTCCAACCAAGGCTCTGGACGTGGAAACCAAAGAAGAAGTGTCCGAAGTGTCACAACTGAAGAGGAAGAAGAGGGAGAAAGAACAGGAGAAGAAGGGAGTAAAATAAAAGGAGCCTTCCGCCTAGATTAGCCTTGGACTGGGAAATGCATAGTCAATTTTGTAATGGGCTCAAGTATAGTTAATGCCCCTTTTTTCTTTAATTTTAATGAGATAAGTTTAAAAATTCATTTTAGTCATTCATTTTCTTTTTACTGTTTACTTTGCGCTTGTTATTTTATATCCTATGTTACTTCCTATCCCTTATAGCAATCTTAGCATGGAAATCTGCAACTTAATCATAACACAATGAATAAACTAACTCGTGGCACTTTAAGCAAATCATTATCCAACACTTACTTGAAATTGGACTTGGAATCTCAAAGCAAACTCACTGACACTACTCCTGAAACCCTAGGAAGTGCCCGAGGCGCTTTACTTTTCCGTCCATTTAAGCAACTTTTTGTAAGGATTACTTTGTTCTCCATCTGTGACCCTAAAAGCTACATCAGATCCAAATTCTATCCAACACTTAGAAGACTTTCCTATAGCCATTAATTTACCCAAGGCTTGTGACTCGAGGGGTCAAGCAAAGACTAGGCTTTGTTTAACACTTAGAATATTTCATGCAATGTTAATTTACCCAAGCCTTGTGACCTGAGGAGTCAAACAAGGACTAGGTTCTATTTAACACTTAGAATATTTCATGCAATGTTAATTTACCCTAGGTTTGTGACCCGAGGAGCCAAATATTTCGTGCAATATTAATTTACCCTAGGCTTGTGACCCGAGGAGCCAAACAAGCCCTAGATTCTGTTTAACACTTAGAATATTTCGTACTATGTTAACTTACCCTAGGCTTGTGACCCGAGGAGCCAAACAAAAACTAGGTTCTGTTTAACATTTAGAATATGCAATGTTAATTTACCCTAGGCTTGTGACCCAAGGAGCCGAACAAGGCCTAGGTTTTGTTTAACACTTAGAATATTTCGTGCAATATTAATTTACCCTAGACTTGTGACCCGAGGAGCTGAACAAGGCTTAGGTTCTGTTTAACACTTAGAATTTATCATGCAATATTAATTTACCCTAAACTTGTGACCCGAGGAGCCGAACAAGGCCTAGGTTTTGTTTAACACTTGGAATTTTTTATGGACTGGTCACTTCAGCAAATACGTCCACAATAAGACACAACTAATCAAGATATGAGTGGAAAAGGAATTCATAACATTAATAATAGTAACATCGTAGATTGTTTACATTCCAAGGGCGAGGAATTACATTTCATCCAAATCTTCTAAGTAATAAGCCCCGATGCCAGCAATGGATGTGATCCTATATGGCCCTTCCCAATTAGGGCCCAGTTTTCCCCAGGCAGAGTTCTTTGCTGTCCCCACCACTTTCCTCAAGACCAAGTCTCCCGAAGCTAATGGCCTAGACTTCACCCCCTTATCATACCCTTGCTTAAGTTTCTATTAGTAAAATGTCATCTCTATCGTTGCCAACTCTCTTCTTTCCTCGGTCACATCCAGGTTGTCTAAGAGTAAGCAGTCGTTCTCTTCAAATAAACATGATTACTCTAGGTTGTCTAGGACATCATAATTACTCCACGCAAAGACATTGATGTTAGCCTCTAGAAATTTCATCAACTCTACTTTTACCAAGGATGCAACTAGGATCCCGCTTGGAAATATTGCTCCTAATCTTGTCCTATTATCACTTTCTCCAACTCCTCGAACAACTCTCCAGATGCCCCAATCTGCTACCCCCCTACAGGCCCCTTTAGTTGCTATAGGACTGGATCTTTCATCACTGCAATAAGATCTGAAGGCTGCTGCGTAATTACTGACACCAAGCACTGCCTTGCTGTGGCCTGGCTACCCACCAACTCTCCCACTCTCTCTTGAGTAGGATATTTAACCTTCAGATGTAAGGTCAGGGGCACGACGCCTATAGCGTGGAGCCAGGGTCTAGCCAAGATAGCTGTGTTGGGGGAAAATGCTTCTACCACAATAAAATCGACCTGTACTTCCTCATCCCCAGCTTGTATGGGTAACCTTATCATTCCTCGGGGAACCACCATCCTACCATCAAAGCCCATCAACGGTGAATCATACTTTTCTAGGTCCTCGGGTTTCAAGTTTAGCCCCTTGTACAAATCAGGGTACATAATCTCTACTCCGCTTCCCTGATCAACTAGCACCCTCTTTACATCATAACCCCCAATCCTAACGGTAACCACCAAGGCGTCATCATGTGGTTGAAGAGTTCCCTCCTTATCTTCCTCCAAGAAGCCCAGGGTAAGGGTGACCATGAGCCTAGTTTTTTTAGGAACCCGGTCACCAGCCTCCAAGTCATAAACTCCACTCACAGACATAACCCTAGTACCCGAGCATCCACTATTCCCTAGCTTGGCAGAGATCACATTGATGGTTCCCAATGTTGGCCGAGGAAAGCTATCCCTGTGAAACTCAACTTCCGAGTGACCAAACTATCCTGGAGGCTGATGTAAAAATTGTTTGAGCTTCCTTACCTTCACCAATTGGCTCAGGTGATCTCGTAGGATTCTACAATCCTCCATAGTATGTCCTCTGTCCTGATGGTAGTGGCGATAGAGGCTTTGATTTCTTTTGGATGCGTCCCCGCCCATCTTATTAGGCCACTTAAAATATGGCTCATTCTTAATTTTCTCCAGTATCTGATACACTGGCTCTTTAAATAATGAGTTGACCAACTGAGTTCTCGAGGGTGACGTTTGATTAGAAAACTCCCTTCGAAGGCGATTTCCCTGGTATCCTCCTCCTTGAGGATACCTCTTCTTCGGGAACATCTTAGCCTTACCTTTTCCCTATACCTAGTCCTCCTCTACCCGCTTATACTTATCTATGCAATCTATGAGTTGGCGCATGTCCGAGGCGGATTTCATCGTCAACGACTTCTTCAACTCGTCCTCGGCAAGGAGCCCAACCTTAAAAGTCCTCAAGGCACATCTTCAAAGTTTCCATCAATCTCATTATATGTTTCCCAGTATCTATCCAAGTAAGTCTTAAGGGTTTCTCCTTCCTTCATCGCCATAGACAGCAACAAGTCTACTGGTTTAGGGACCCTACTGCATGTTATAAATCTAGCCCCAAACGCCCTCGTCAGCTCCTCAAAAGACTCCACTGATCCTTCCTCCAAGGCTTTAAACCAACGCATTGCTACTGGTCCAAGACTGAAGGGGAACACTTTGCACATAAGGGCCTTATTGTTGGCATGGTTCGTCATATTCTGATTAAAGTGGCTGACATACTCCACAGGATTAGTCCTCCCATTGTAAATGGCAAACGTCGGCTGAGAAAAACGATGAGGAAGTTTGGTCTTGTTAATCCTCCTGACAAAAGGTTACTTAGAAATTTGATAGAGGGCCTTAATCATTGCATCATTCCCCATGCCATGGTGGGAAGACCTATTCCCATGCTTATTGCTACCTTTTTCCCACTTGTCCTGGCGTGTAGAGGCTGAATAGGACTCACTAGATGGAGTTCTAGACCTGCGGCGATATGAACAGTCCCTACTTCCCCTGGAACCATCACTTGGTAGGGAGGATGGACTTCTTCTATCACGTTCCCTACGCCTAAACTTCCTGCGCAGGTGATCTATTTCCTACTGCAACTTCCATGTCTCCTGATCATGCGAGACATGACTCCTAGTCCTTGAGTGACTCCACTCAATACGCTCAGTGTGGTAAGACTCCACCATAACGCTTGGGGTATGTTGCCTATCCCTCCTTCACTCCAAGTTAACGAACTGGTTCTCCCTTTGCGAGCCAACCGACTCCTCCCTATCCTAGCTTGCATTAGCCATATATACTCAGGATGAATCCACAACACCTTATTGCTTCCCACAGACAGCGCCAATTGTAAGGACCAGAGAAACTAGCCGCCCAGGCCCACTTAGAATAGTGGCTGGATCCGTCTAATCATGGCCCAAAATAATGAATTTATAAGAGAGGAAAACAAACAACAGAAAGGGGGACTCTACCCAATAAGAAAAATAAGGAAAAGAAGGCAGACCTCTTAAATGGATGAACCACTTTCTCAATACAACTTAGCCCGAGGAGGCCACATTTACATAGGATATGTTACTGCTCACTCTGTTTTCTCTTAATGTTCTTCTCGTTTCTTCAATATCTCTTCGTCCCCCTCTATCTCTGTAAACCCCCTTCCTTTTATATACTTCTCCTTCTCTCATATCCCAACCATCCATCCTTACCTAACATCCTTCCACTCATGACACTTGTTTCTTTCTGTATCTGAAGAAGGTGGTGGAAGGAATTTGCTTAGCTGTAAATTGCACTGTTCATGTCACTTCCTCATCAATGCAGCTGATAAAACTGTTGCCCACCATTTAATGCGGAGGCAACAGGTTACTACAAACTGGAAACTTCCCCTATGATCACAGATTCTCTCTCTCTCATCATACCTTTCTCCCCACCTAGAACATCTTAGAGTCCTATGACTTATCCCTTCCTCTCCTCGGGCAACCTTCCTCCTTAGGCCCATGGCCCGTGACATCCCAACACCAACACTGCAACTCTTCAACTTCATCCTCAATCCTCGGGCGCCCACAGAAACATTTACAAAAATTGTAGTTTTTCAAAAGCCTAAGAAAGAATGTTCGAAAATTTCAATAAAATGACAAATGCTTTTATTTTATATTATTATATAGATTTCGCGTGGAAGGAAAAAGATTATATTGTCCCCTACAAAACCTTGGATTTAGAGGGCAAAATAGGATCCGGGTCAATGGTCATTCTAACATTTTGTTTTAGAGGGATTAGATAAGAAATAATGGAGAAAGATAGGAGAGAAATTTCAAGTGAAAATGAAAGTAAATTTCCTAATTGACTCAGTCACTCGCACAAATTATAACAACCACTTTTTTTTTTTTGGAAATATAACAAACACTTGAATGAAGTCAATGAACGTGAATATTAACCAGTGCAAGTTGCTTATATGTGATTTTTAAGTGAAGCACATCTACAAAAGTTTTTTTTTGAGTGGGCAATCTTTTTGAAAAATTGTAAAGCACAATTTGTCCTTCGTTTATAATGAATAATTTGGTAGAAAAAAAAGAGTGATATTAAGGATATAACAAATTTTAAAATATATATACACACAATAAATTCACATAAACACTCAACTAAAAGAACTGTTAAAACTTTTACAAATTTTACTACAAAATATTTACTAACTCACATTGGCAATCATTGTCAATAAACCGATGTGTTAATTTTTAAATACATACAAAAAAATAGTTAAAATTTTTACTATGTTGTTAATGTGGCATTAATCATATTATTTGTCATGTCAATTTTTGAGCTTGTAATTGAATTGATAGTAATTTTATATATTTTTAAATGTTTTTATGTAACACTATCCTCACATTCATGGTTATGTTAGTTTATAAGCCTTATTTTTTTTTTTGGTAATAAATTTAATAGTAGTTTTTAGTATTTTCCTTTGGTAGAAATCAGAATTGTCCTTTCCCTTATCTGCTACAAACTTGGCAGGTAGAAGAGTTCCTAATTGGTCACTTAAATTCATTGACCCTGGTTGCCCATCCTAGCTATCTTCTACCTTATGGTTGGCAAGATAACTTAAACTAATACATATATATAGATCCTCCATATCAAAGAAACTTTAAGCTAATAAGGGATCAAAAACACTTGTAGATTTTCTTCCTATATTTTTCTTTTTCATTAATTGTCATTAGGTGAAGGAGAGTGATCCCGTGAGTTTCATTCAATTCTTGTCAATTATCACAGGTTATATGAACTTAGATTTTTAATTTTATCAGATTATTGAAAATATCTTCTTTAGATCATAGAGCGAGACTGGTTGTGCTAATCAGCAAGAAAATAGTTCATGAACTGAATTTGTAAGAATAATTTTTAGGGATAAGAAATAAGGGTCCTACAGAATTCTAAGGGACAGTGACAGCAAAATCGTTCTTATTAAGCTA
Organism: Quercus aquifolioides; assembly: GCA_019022515.1. Taxonomy (NCBI): domain Eukaryota; kingdom Viridiplantae; phylum Streptophyta; class Magnoliopsida; order Fagales; family Fagaceae; genus Quercus; species Quercus aquifolioides. Next base: position 1,998,794 of record CM032329.1, read on the forward strand.
TAAGAATTTTCTGCAGCTTTTTTTTTGTCTCAACTTGTAGCTCTCAACGAAGTACCCGTGAATCGTCGCAAAATGGGAATCTTAGAACTGATGGTTAATTGATTTTAGACATCTTCACATCAATATTTAATTTTATGTAATCCTTATTTTTCCTTCGTTCAATCACAACATTATTTGTGATAAAATTGAAGACCAAGTGTGAACTTATATACCTCAAAATTTTAAAAATATCTCAATAAAGCTATTGACACAATATTTTTACAACAAAATCAAGATAGTAAGCTGTTAATAGTAAATAAAAAAGTAACGTCAATAATGAATTCAAATAAGAACCAATGACAACTTATCACTTTAGCTTTGTTCTAAAATTGTTGTACAAATATTATGCTTATTACACTACTCAAAACATCGTATGTATAAAGCGTATTTCTTGGGGAGTCTTTTTTTACTTCTTTCTTTCTTCTTCTATTTTTTTTTTTTATTTAAATTATTGGACTTTTTTTTTTTTTTTTTGCTGAATGAAAAAAATGGGGTCTCCGGTGTGGGCTCATCGATCCCACGCCACGTGACAGCAATGAGTAATATCACGTGTACCACACGGGTATTGCTGGAGCTATCGCTCGAACCGCTCCTCTTTAAGTGTAGAACGAGAACTCCTACCATCAAGCCACACCCCTGTGTGGTAAATTATTGGACTAATGCATATATAATGCTAATACTGCATTTCACATATACAACCCAAGATAATAGAATTTCTTAAACCATGAAAGGACAGGGTTTACTTATTAACATAAGGCTTTCTACTTATTATATAGTGGATTACACTTGATTTAATTGATGAAATCTTTTGTAATTGAGCAGGGGATTTTATTAATAGTCTTGTTTCTAATAAAAACATTTACGATTCAAATCTTCTCAACCCTAACTATGGATGCATCAAAAACAAAATAAGGGATTTTGGATCAAATTCTGAACACTCACACACACAAAAGTATATATATATATATATATATATATATATAGCTTAGAGAAAGTACAATTAGATTTTAAATTAGAGTCCAATTTTGTGTCATGTGTCTTATTTAACTTTTAAAAATTTGTGTCAAATGAATTATTAAGTGCAAAAATCGAAAAGTTTAAATCCAATTAGATTCTAAATTGGAGTTCAATTTTGCACCATGTGTCCTGTCTAATTTTTAAATTTTTGTGGCAAGTGAATTATTAGGTGCAAAAACAGAAAAAGTCTAAATTCAATTAGATTATAAATCATAACTTAAAAAAATTGTATAAGCTGTAACTCTAACATCGGATATAATTTGAACTCATATGTATATAATTGTGATTGTTTTTAAATGTATCTATGCATATGCATAGAATTATACAATAGTTTAAGAAATAATTTTCAATACAAAATTTATTATAGAAAACCAAAACACTGGACTCAATTCCACAAGTCATATATGATTTGTTGGTCATCGATTGATGAATCAACTATAAGAAATTGATAGATACTTTACATGCTAATCCAAAAGAAATTTAATAGTAGTGATGATCAGAACAAAGCAAACACTACACCAAGAAATTAATGAGGTCCTGACATGAATTTTTTTTTAGATATATAAGCAGGTCCTGACATGATATCAACTTGTAAAGATTGTTAAAAATGAAACCCATTTCGAGGGAGAAGAAGAACCCTAAGTCTCTTGCATTAATTGCCCATCACATGATTCAATTCCAAGCTTCTTTTCCTGTCTTCCAAAATAAAACAGCACTCTTTTCATTGTATGTTGGTCTCTTAATTATTATATAAAGGAATTAAACTACGCTATTTTTATGACAAGTTAATCAATATGATCGAAATTTGTTTTTGACTTTGGGCACTCCTTTCTTTCATGGATCCCCTGATCTGGTGACCTTTCTTTTTCCTTTTTTCACGTATGCATGGTTCAGTCCATGGTAATAATTTATGATCAAATTTTTTGTTTGGAAAAATATTATAAACTTTATATTACATAACAAAAGAATAATAACTAAAAATTTTATTTATTTTCATAGAAATTATATTTTTTTATATGAAAATTGGTAATATTGTTAATATATATTTTTCTTTTGGTTCAACAGGTTTGAATATTGTTATACCAACTTGTTGACCTTACCGATCAATATCAAGCTAACTAATATGCTAAACCATGTTAACCTAAAGCCAAGCCATTGTCATGGGACCGAGAGTGCCCCAAACAATGGTCTTAGTCATCATATTCTGTTTTGAAACCCTAAGCTCTAGGAATGTGAGACCATGTAAATTGGGAAGGATAAGAACCTTGTTGTTTGGTTTCTGTGAATGTATCAAATTCAAGACAATAAATTATAGGGAAAAAACAGACATCTTCACCACATTAGAAGGAAAAACATGAGGCTTCCAACGCGGACATTAAATGAGCATCGTAGCGATAAAGATTTATTTTCGAGACGCATGGTTTTCTATTGTTGTTGTTGCCCAGAAAAATAAAAAATCTGATCTTTTTTGTTTTTGCTTTTATTTTTTACATTGATAATCTCGTTGCTAAATCTGACTCTAGTAGATTCTTAGAGTGAAGGTCATCTGACTCTTGGCGTGATAACTTTTTTTTTTCCTATTTGCTTCGATTGATAAAGTAATTAATGCTGCCCATAAAAAGGTGATAATAAAGTATTTATGTCCTATATAGGCGAAATTTTGATGGTGTTATAAGCAATCATGGTCCACACCTTGATGATGTTACACCTTTTTTTATACACTCTAATTCCTTTTGTGCCTACCTTGATGGCTTGCCTAATTGCAATGTCTAATAACTTTCCTTTAGTTTTCCTCTTTTTGTTTTTCTTTTGTTTTTTTTAAATGATTTCTTTCTTTCATTTGCTAGCACTAGCAGCTCCATTTGGTGCAAATTCCATGGCAAACAAAAGGTTCAAATATTTCAATTGTGTGATGGGCTTGGATTTCAAGGTTGAGAGATACACATTTCGAGGTCGAAAAAGAAGTAAATGGCCCAAGCTGGTGCGATTCCTTCTAAAGACAATTATATATACTTCTTAGAAATGCGTTCCAATGTTCAATGAGAAATGCTGGGCTTTGAGCCTTTGACAAACAAAAGCTATAAGATCCTAAAGATGATTGGTGTTGGATACTTTTGCTTAACTTTTTTTTTTTTTTGATAAGTTTGCTTAACTAGTTGCATAGTTTTGGTTAAGGTTTCAGGGAGCTCTCTATTTGAGCACAAGAAGAAGATTACAGTAAGCAAGCCTCCATAATAAGTATAAGATACAAATGTATTCACTTTTATGGCTGATAAAACCGTAGAACCTGAAATCAGCCCAAGCCCATTTCTGGTTGTCATCACACTAAAGGGATGCCTCCAGAGATTTATTTTTAGGTAAATAGTTGGATTGGAGAGGTGGGATTCAAACCGCAAACAAGAAGCACAAAAGATGCCATTATTATTGAACTCTCACTTAAACTCCATCACAACCTCCAAATTTGGTTGAAAGTTTTAATGTTCAATTGTACATGAAACTTATATATATATATACAACAATAAAAAAGGAAAATTTTAAGTCCTAATTCTTGTTGTAAAAAAGAATAGAGAATGTTATTGAACTACAAAGATTCTTTTAATGGCGAACACTTGGGCATCAACGAAACTTGAGATAGGGCAAAATTTAAAATTTCTTTTAAATATCATAGTGGACTTTTTCAAGAAAGTATAAAAATGGCCCACTTAAGTTTTTTTATTTCACTTTTTTATGCTAATTTTCAATATTTAAGTAGAAATTCTAATAGGTTATTTTATTAATGTAACATTTTTGTATCTACTTGTTGAAGGCAAATATGATTTCAAGAACAAAATAAAATATTGGTAAAAGACAACCATAAGAAATTTCTATCAATTTTTTTTAGTTTCGTAGCCAAAAGAAAAAATAAATAAAAAGTAAAACAGCATTAAGGAATAGAACAGGACAAAACTATTGCGTAAACAAGTAATTAATTCTTTTAAGTTCTGATCACCAAAACATATTGAAAAAAACAAGAACAACTAAAATTAAGAATGAAACATTGTTGTTTGCTACAAAGGAAATTTGGAAGATAGTCAAAGATATTGTTCTTTTTCTTTGGCAATTTAACTATTTCAAACATCAATTTCCCAACAACATGGCAAAAGTTCTAAGGTGAATTATATTAAAAGAGTTCATTTAATGTTATCAATTGAGATTCTACAAGTGATTAAAGAAACATATGAAGAAAAAATGCACTATTTCTCCAATATATATCATATACTATATCCTATATAATAAAAGTTGGGTTTAGACATCATGGTTGCGCCAAGTGGCTTCACCAAATTGAAAAAAAAAAAAAAAAAGATTTTTAGATTTAAAAAATATATAAAATTTTTCTTCTCCTATAATCTCTAAGTTGATAAAAATCTTAATTTGATTACAATTCATATTCTTCATATAATCCATCTAATACTTATTTAATATTTGATTACAGTCCTTATTTACGTGTAGTGTATTATAAAAAAAGCAACAACTTTCTTTCTTTCTTTTTTTAATTACTACACGGCATGTTCTAATGCATCTTTAATTGCAAAAAAAAAATTTAGATTTTTAGATTTAAAAATATATATAATTTTCTTCTCCTATAATTTTTAAGTTGATAAAAATTTTACTTTGATTACAATCCAAATTCTTCATCTAATCCATTTAACAAACAAGTTTAAGTTTAAGTAAGGAGAAATGCTATGTCTACAACATTTCTACAACATTTCCTAAGTGGCAAGTTGTTATTGGTTGTTATTGTTGGGGCAAAAAAGTAATCTTAGTGTTAGTTTCAAATTTGAACCAATAACAACTAACCACCTGTGATTTGTTGTAAAAATGTTGTAGACGTAGCATCTCTCTTATGTAAGACTCTAATTCTATTTGTTCTTATCCACTTATTTGGATAAAGTAACAATAAGTATTGTATCAATTTTTTTATAAAGTAACAATTTTACTTTTAGCCTAATTTAAACCTTATTTTTGTGTGTGTGTGTGTGGATAAAGTATCAAATGATAGCTAATATGTATTAACGTTAACGTAAGCTTAATTAAAAAAAATCTAATTTAGGTCAAAACAAAACAAAAAATTAGGATAAAGTAACCCAAAAAAAACTAATATATATATATATATTAAATAATGACAAATTTTGTAAAAAAATAAATGACAAATTCAAATCCATGTCAGTTTGAAGAAAAACATACAAATTTTGTTTCATGATATTGACAAAAAATAATATACAAAAAAAAAAAAAAAAAAAATCATCTTATGCATTCTGAAAACAAACATATTTATTGCACTCTTGTGAGTTTTTCTATTACTGAACTTGAAAATGCAATGTAGTTCCAAAATGTCGCTTTTATTTGAGGTGATGGTTGGAAATATGCAACCCAATCTTATCTCAAATGAAAATCAACTTCATTCAAAGCCAATTTTTCTCTGTCAAAGCAACAAATTCTCTTCTTAGAAACCTAAGCTTTGAAGACTGGCGGAAGACTTGCAAAACACCAAATAACTTGGGTCCCATGCAAACCCATTTTAAACGGAGGTCTAGTTAGAAATTAATATAGTCTTAGAAGTTGGATCAACTTGCACCAGTTATAATTATACAACATTATCAGAAAGAGAAAGGTCGAATACATCTTAGAGTTTCAATTGATTGATAACAACATGAATGAAAAGGAAATGCCCAGCCTTTTACAACCTGAATCTCTTCATTCCGGTAAAACAAGGCACTGAAGAAAATTTAAAATTTCAGTTAGGGGTGTGCAGAAAACCCACAAACCCGCCAAACCCGACCCGCTGGGTTGGGTTGGTTTTTAGGGCTTGGTGGGTTGGGTTGGGTTACAAAAAAAAATTTTATAAGGGGTCGGGTTGGGTTTGGGTCATAAAATTACAAACCCGCCAAGCCTGACCCGACCCACCTATATTTAATATATATTTAAAATATATTATATATTTAATCAATTTTAAAAAAAAAAACTAGCTGTAGGGCACTTATATATATTTAATCATTTTTTAAAAAAATCAGCTGTAGAGCATCACTTCCTCAGTTCCTCCTACTAATACTAATTATATATATATATATATAATTAATAAATTTTTTAAAAGAACTAGCTCTTCCTATCCCATATAAAAGCCAATTAATTCATACAAACCCTAGTAAATTACTATTGTTGTTTAGTCATTAGTGTTGTTTGCTTTTAAGGAGTTACATTAATACTAATCTTTGGGTTTTTTTTAATATATTAATATTTATATTTTTTTTCTACTCAATTTAATAATAATAATAATAATAATAATTTGTCAAACCTATGGGTTCAACCCGACCCATGTGGGTTGGGTTGGGTTGGGTTGGATTGGATTTATGTGATGGGTTGGGTTAGGTTAAATTTTTTTTTTGACCCACCATGGTGGGTTGTGTTAAAAAACCCCATCAATCCAACCCAACCCGACCTATGCACACCTCTAATTTCAGTCATCAAAAGGTCTAGTGTGTATATATATATATATATATATGATACCTCATGTTCTCTCACGGGCTAAATTAAGCTTGAACTCCATCCACCACGGCTCATGAGTTAATTAGAGCATAAGAATACTGCATTCATGCTAAGCCCATTTTTATATGGGAAGTCCGGGCTTGGGCCTTGCGATTTTGATCCAGAAAGATTTTTTTGGGCTGAATAGAATAGAAGTGAAAGAACAAAGGAAACAGAATACAAAGACCAATTCACAGGGAACCCAGAGCAGCTCCCTCGTCACTAATAAAGGCCCAAGAGGGGACAAGAGGAATAGGAATAGGTCCCCATATCTGGCAAGAAGGCAAAGAAGCAGGCCGGTTGTGGGCAATAAAATTCTCACTACGGAAAGCATGAGGAGAGTTATTGGTTATTTGTTACTAACACAATTTATTGCAATACATATTCACTCTATTAATGCTTCTTTTTTTCCTTAAAAAAAAAAAAAAAACAAGATTCAGATCCTCTAGATTTCCTATGGTACTTTACCAAATAGACTTCTTTAAATTCTAACCATTCTTTAATAATTTAATGGTCTAGATTCTATCATGTCAACATTCCACTAACAATATTCTTAATTGTGTTGTTTGCATCATTATTTTATTATTTTAAGAATATTGTTAGTGGAATGCTGACATGGCAAAATTTAGACCATTAAATCATTAAAAAATGGTTAGGATTTAAGGAAATCTATTGGTAGAGTATCCTAGGAAATTTAGAGGATCTAAATCCAAACAAACAAAAATAACGACGACAAACAAATGAGGAAGGGGGATGATTTTGAGTTCTCCCTGTGAGGCTATGAGATGTATAGAAGTGCAATTGAGCCACAAAACTTTTAATTTTATACATTCTTATTAAGTTATTATTTTATAGATAAAATATGATTTGAATGGGTTCTGTTTATAAAGATTATAATTTATTATCATTAGTGGTTTTTGTGTGTGTGCGCGCGCGCATATTTGAATATATAGTATCCCCTTACAATTGGTGAATGCACTTAGTGCAGGAGGTACTTCTAACTTCTAAGGGGCTGTCCACTTTAATATGGTCTTAAAAAAAAAAAAAAGTAGGGAAAGGGGTGGTGGGTTTCTTTTTCATAAGTAATTCTTAGGTACTCTCGGAGTACAGAGAATTGTACTTCCTTCTCTCATATTCATGGTGGGGTTCACTCATTAAATTCATAGTGAGATTCACTATGAATATGAGAGGAGGGAGCACCATTCTCCGTGTTCCAAGAATACCTAATAATTTTTCCTTTCTCATTAGGTTAAAATGTTTAGTTTTATTTTTATTATAGACGAGATTTGATCTTAAATCCTTATTTAACTATTATTTTCATTTATGCGAGATGAGAAACATTTTTTTTTTTTGAAAACGCAACTTTGTATTAAAACTTAATGAGCATCAAAGTACAGAGCTTCCAAGGCCGGTTGAGGGGAATCCTCTAACCAAATAATCTTATCATTGATACAATTGGCAAAACGAGCTAGAGAATGGGCAACGGAATTGGCTGATCGAGCAACACATGACATCGAACGGACTTGTAAACCTGTAGCCAGGCAGTGGATGTCTGAGTACAAATGACCTAGCCTAGAGTGAAGCAAGCGTGAGCTTGAAACGGCAGCCATAACCACTGAGTTGTCTCCTTCAAGCACAATATCAGCGAAGCCTGAGTCGAAAGTAAACTCCAACGCCTTCCTGCAAGCTAGCACTTCCGCTTCCTTACTGTCAAGAACAGGTGGTCCTCTTGCTGATAGAGCCGCCATAACCTCTCCAACATTATTCTGGATCACCGCCCCGAACCCCAACCCCTTACCATCTTGAAAAATGGTCACATCGAAATTAAGTTTAAAGCTCAAGCCTGGTGGGGGAGTCCACCTTGAACTTCTCGCACTGATTGTCGAAACAGCCAACTGAACTTGGGACTGTTTGAACTCATCCAAGAATTCACCAGCTCTCTTCACCAACCAAGAAGGGTCCTGAATCACTCCACCAAAAGTCATTGTATTGCGCTGTGTCCATATGAGCCAAGCTTGTACGAAAAACAACTCCAACTCCTCCCGAGACAGCTTCAACATTAACTCCTCCACCAAGTGCAGAAAATCGTTGGCCACCCGTTCCTTTCTGTAACTTCCTCATGCTCCCAGCCCATATGTCTAGAGCCACGCTGCATTCCCACAACACGTGCAACTCTATTTCACTAGTTCATTTACAAAGTACACAGGTGTTATCTTCCACTACATGTTTTCGAAGCAAGTTATCACAAGTAGGTAGAATACCATGACAAGCCCGCCACACAAAAACATTTATTTTATTGGGAATGTGCATCTACCATATCTTCCCCCACACCAACTCACCATCTCCTGCCATTGAGCTTTCCCCCTGCATACTAGCTTCCCTCATGACTGTACATGCCACTCTATATCCTGACTTGACAGAATAGACCCCATCTCTATTGAAAAGCCAAAAAAGAGAGTCAGCCACAAATCTTCTACTAAGTGGGATTCTAAGGATTGCATCAGCATCTTCTTTATGGAACTTCGTCTCTATCAAGTTTCTATCCCATGCACCAATATTCCAGTCAATAAGTTCCACCACCCTCCATTCCCATTCTACCTCCTGTGGTTGGTAAATCACCATATTACTAGGGTGATTCGGTATCCACTTGTCTGTCATGACCCTAATATCAGATCCAATTCCCACCCTCCAACAACAACCACGCTTTAGGACTTCTTGAGCAGCTAGAATGCTTTTCCAAACATACAAGCTGTTTAGGGCATCCTTTGCCTCCAAGAAGCTGCTCCTTGGAAAATACTTAGCCTTGAAGCAAGCATATACCAATGAACCTGTATCCTGAGTTAGCCTCCAACCTTGCTTGGCAAGCGTTGCCAAGTTAAAGCACCGAATGTCCCTAAACCCCATGCCCCATTCCCTCTTTGGTTTAGACATTGAATCCCAACTCTTCCAATGGATCTTCCTTTCATCACCCACCTGACCCCACCAAAATCTAGCACACATGGCGTTAAGTTCATTACAAAGCTTCAAAGGCAATAGAAAAACTCCCGTAGTGTATGTGGGAATAGATTAAGCTACAGCTCTAATAAGTACCTCCTTCCCCACTCTCGACAACAGTTTACCCTTCCAACCCTAAAACTTCTTCCAAACTCTATCCTTGAGAAAGGAAAAAGTTTGATATTTAGATCGACCAATCAAAGTTGGTAACCCCAAGTATGACTCAAACCTTGCAACCTCCTTTACCCCCAAAATATTCTTAATCCCTTCCCTATGCCTTGCCTCAGTATTGCTGCTAAAATAAATGGAAGACTTCTCAAAGTTTATACATTGCCCAGATGCTGAAGCATACAAGTCCAAGATATCCATAAGCCCTTACACCTCTCCTTGGTTTGCCTGACAAAATACTAGAGAATCATCTGCAAATAGAAGATTAGAAATACAAGGAGCTCTTCTACAAATGGACATCCCATGAATCTGCCCCTCCGTCTCGACTTTGGCTAGAAGTGAAGTAAAACCCTTTGCACATAGGAGAAACGAATAAGGAGATAATGGGTCTCCCTATCGAATTCCCCTAGATGGTGAGATATTACCAAAGGGTTTACTGTTAATACAGACAGAGAAAGAGGGAGTGGTGATTAATGTTTCTCATCTTGGCATGCTATGCGAGATGAGAAACATTAATCACAAAGTATTGGATAATTTTTTTAAAAACTTTTTTCTTTTTGTAGTAACTGGAGTTGCTGTCATACGATTCATACTTCAAGTATGTGGCACTTTCTTTTCTTTTCTTTTTTTCCTTTTTTGAGAAAGAACACTGTAATTTTATTGCTGGTAAGCCGAATCGACTTGAAGTATGTGTCACTTTCTAATTGATTAAAACTTCCCTCCATATATTTGCCACTAATGCTACTTGCATAACTCATTTCACAACAAATTTTATAATACTAAGCTAGTCAACTATAAGTAGTAGACATAATTGACATTCATAGACCCATTATTTTTTTCTATGAAATTTATTATGAAATTTTTTTTTTTGGATTTGTAGCATTACTATTAGTCTATTATAATAACTAATTTATAACTCTATGCATATGCATGGATACACTTAAAAATATACATTAAGATATATAGTATAATTCTTACTTATATAATTTAAATATTATTGATAATCATTCTTTTTTTTTAACTCTTTAAAAAGTCTTATAAGGAATATTATTAGGTAGAAAATGTAAATTGTTAATTTCTTTCACCTTTTTTTATGTTCATTAATTTTAAATTCTTTGGTTTTTGTACGTAATAACTCACTGGTCCCATATTTGACTTCAAAATTAAGAAATAAAACTCTATCTAAAAATAAATAATTTAGCAAAATTAGACTTCAATTATAAAATCTAATTGAATTTTCTCTTAGGCCTTGCTTGAGAGGGGAGAATGAAATGGAATAGAAATGAATGAAAAAAATAATTTTAGAATATTCTTCCCTTCTCTTGTTTGGGAGTTTTAATGAAGGGAATGGAAAGCTCATTCCCTTATTTGGGAATTTAAGTAGGAGAGAATGAAATAGGTAGGAAGGAACACTCATTCCTCTCCATTCCCTTAAAACCTCAAATTTTCATTCCCTCCGAAATTGGGAGGAATGAGAGGGAATAAAATTAAATTTAATGATTTTTTTACTAAAAATCCCAAAATATCCCTATATATTCAACCCTTTATTTTAAAATAGATGTCTAATAGTAATATTGTCACAAAATAATTCTATTCCATTCCCTCCATATTGCTCCCAAACAAGATTACTTACATTCCATTCATTTTCATTCATTTCCATTCTTTTATTTTAAAACATTCAATCAAGGTTACTTGATTCCATTCCATTCTTTTCCATTTATTTCTCTTACTTAAATACATTTCATTCTATTCTTTTCCATTCCCTTATGATAATTCAATTTTATTCTCTTATAAACTTTCGAGCAGAGCTTAAGTTATATATATATATATATATATATATATATATATATATATTTATTTATATATGCCCCCCATCACCTGATAGCGTAAAAGTTGTTTTTTAATTAATGAAAGGCAACTGTTACTGTTAGTGTGCAGCGTGTGGCCTCATTTCAATCATATCATATTCCACTATATTAAATAATTGTTATTCTTTATATATATATATATATATATGCCCCCATCACCTGATAGTGTAAAAGTTGTTTTTTAATTAGGGTGCGTTTGTTTTGGCTTGAAACAACTTTTGAAAATGGTTTTTTGTAAATGTGTGTGTTTGACAGTTACCAAAAATTGGGTCAAACTGAAAATCATTTTTGTGTTGACTGTAAAATAAGGGCTCACTCCTGTAAAAACATTTTTGGTTTTATTTTCACTTCAAACCATTTACACTCCTCACACAACACTCCAAGCTCCTCACAGATCACGCACTCCTTACACAGTCCGACGGTACTCTCCATCCTCTCTCACACGCACTCCTCTCCGATCGCACATCCAAGCACCAGTGAGTCGCACCCCAGCACCGGCGAGATCGCGCCACGAACCCACGAACCGATCGACCCCCCAGTGAGTGACCCACTCCTAGATTGACCCACCACCTTCAGATCGACCCACCTCATCCACTGGCGAGTCACACCCACGAACCGATCTCTCTCTGTCCCTCTCTCACGATTGGTCTTGTGATTTTGATTTTTTTGTTTTGATTTTTGTTTCTTGCATTGTTTATATATTTTGATTCTCTGTAATAATATTTGTTTGGATCCTAAGAAAATGTGAGAAACATGATAAAAATGGGATTTCTAAAGCATTTTCAGCCACACAACCAAACACTATAAAATATTTTTCAAATTTTTTTTAAAAATACAACCAAATACTTGAAAATATTTTCTTTTTTCGAAAATATTTTCACCTAAAAATATTTTATACTCAGAAAATATTTTACATTCAACCAAACACAGCCTTAATGTAAGGCAACTGTTAGCGTGCAGCGTGTGGCCTCATTTCAATCATATCATATTCCACTATATTAAATAATTGTTATTCTTTTCACCTACGTGTTATCCTTATCATCAAACTCCGAGAGACAAAAATATTACTATATCCCCATGACTAAATTATTAGATAGTAATCCTACAGGTGCCTATACAAGTTGCTTTTTTATTATTATTCTTGTCCAGTTAGAATTTTGATTTGTGACTTACAAAAAGGCATTGCGTTCATTTGTGACATTAATTAAAATCCTAGCTTATAATACTCGTTTTATGTTTCAATCTAATAAATAATATGTTGTACACATTCATAGTATTGTGGAAATAGTAAATTCAAATAAAATATTTTTATATTTTTTATGTTTTAAATACATAAATTTGCATGTAAATATAAATGACACAAAATTAGAGTATAATGAAAATTTTAGAAAGACATATGACATGAAATTAAAGTGTAATTAAAAGGATACTTGGCACAAAATTAAGATAAAGTTATAATCTAATTTTGATTATTATTTTTTTTATACAAGATATAAATTCTACTCTAGCATAATCTAAGTATATATGTGTGTGAATTTTCCTTTTAGAGACTTGAACCCTAATTCTTACCTCCTACACCCCATAAATATTTATACTTGTGAAATGATCATCACATAAAAAATGTGCGGTGATCTAATTTTGATTATTGATTAAGAGTTCAAACTTTTATGTACTAAATAATGAAAAATGTTAACAAATTTTGTAAGAGTATTAGTTTAGGAAGTATTTTTAAAAATATTTTATAAAAATATAAAAAAATAATTTTTTTTATGATAACTTTTTACGTTTTATATAAAGGTGATGTTAAATTTTTCTTAACACAGTTTATTAACCATTATTCTAACAGTACCTGTTCACATCCAGAAATGACATCTTATTGGAAATATCAGAGCGAGTTCAGTCGGCAAGTAAGGATGAGAGTGGGTAAGTGGAAATATCCTAATTGCTTTTTTGACTTTTTATCCCTGGTTATATCCTCTTAGTCGGTGAACTTTCTTATTTCCACTGCACCTTCTAGATTTGCCAATTGTTCTTCTTTTTTTTTTTTTTCTTTTTTTTTTTGATTTAGGCATATATAGGTTTTAGAGCCTTTTAGGTAAATATTGCTAAAATCAAAATATATTTGCGTTATAGGTACTGTTTGAAGTTAATTGTGAAAATGAGGAGAGAAATTGAATTTCGGCAATACGGTTGCCGAAATTCAACAAAAAGTAGGAGAGAGAATGAGCAAAAGGAGGAAAGAGAAAAGGTAACAGTAAAATGTTGAATTTCGGCAACACCGTTGCCGAAATTCATCTGCCCAAATTTCTTGCGCTGCCCGGATGTGTGAGAAGTGCAATAATGCGTGAGCGCCCAAACTTAAAAAAAAAAAAAAAAGTAATTGTGGCAATGGTATTGCCGAAAATAGTAGGAAAAAAAAAAGTGAATACGGAAGAATTAAAGAAAAATATAATGTGCTACGTACACAATATTTTTACAATAAATCACAAGTAACTAGTTATTATTAGTTCAAATTTAAATTTGACATTGACATTACTATTTTAATTTAACAATAACAACAAGTAACAACCTGATACTTAGCATTTGTTGTAAAAATATTGTAAAAATGGTATGCACTTATTATTTCTTAAAAAAAAAAAAAAAAAAAAATCCCAATTGTGGCAATGCCATTGCCGAAATAGTGGGGAAAGTTGTTTCCCCACAATTTCGGCAATGGCATTGCCGAAATTGGGGAAAAAACCTTTTTTTTTCTTTCTAATTGCGGCAATGACTTTTAGTTTTTTTCTAATTGCGGCAATGGCATTGCCGAAATTGGGGAAAATTTTTTTTTTCCACAACTTCCCATTGCCACATTGAGAAAAAAGTTTTTTTATTTTTTTCCCAAATAGCATTGCCACAATTGGGATTTTTTTTTTTTTTTTTAAGAAATAATAAGTGCATTCAATTTTTACAATATTTTTACAACAAATGCTAAGTATCAGGTTGTTACTTGTTATTATTGTTAAATTAAAATAGTAATGTCAATGTCAAATTTAAATTTGAACTAATAATAACTAGTTACTTGTGATTTATTGTAAAAATATTGTAAAAATATTGTGTACGTAACACATTATATTTTTCTTTAATTCTTCCGTATTCACTTTTTTTTTTCCTACTATTTTCGGCAATACCATTGCCACAATTACTTTTTTTTTTTTTTAAGTTTGGGCGCTCACGCATTATTGCACTTCTCACACATCCGGGCAGCACAGAAAATTTGGGCAGATGAATTTCGGCAACGGTGTTGCCGAAATTCAACATTTTACTGTTAGCTTTTCTCTTTCCTCCTTTTGCTCATTCTCTCTCCTATTTTTGTTGAATTTCGGCAACGGTATTGCCGAAATTCAATCTCTATCCTCATTTCCACAATTAACTTCAAACAGTACCTATAACGCAAATATATTTTGATTTTAGCAATATTTACCTAAAAGGCTCTAACTAACTTCTACTTATTGAAATTTTAAAGTAAATTTGAAAATTGAAAAATCACAGGAAATGACAATCAAGGTACAACATTGGCTCAATGATTAATACAAAATTTCAACCTAATTATGTACAAGGACAAAATTTAACAAAATTATGGATGCATAAATTTCTAGCGTTTTTTATTTTTTATTTTTTATACTAGTATTTATACAAGCTCTTGAAACCACAACCTAGTTCAAAATTTTATCCTAATATGTTAAAATAGGAAAGTAGAGAAAAGAAACTGAAAGCTAAAAAATGAATAACTGAGAAAAGATTGAAAGCTTACCACTTTTTTTTTTTTTGATGTGGAAAGCTTGAGATATCAACAAGTAGTGCAATTATGTTACTATATCTTAAGTCTTAACCACTTATACCTATTAGTTTGTAACTTCATACATATGCATGGATACATTTAAAAATATACAATAAAATGCATGATATAATCCCTATATATATAATTTAAATACTATTGATAGTCATTTTTATATATTGTTAATTCTTTAAAAAATTTTATAAGGATATTATTAAGTATAAAATGTAAATTGTCCTTTTTTTTTTTTTAATTAATGTGAAACACTTTTTTTTTTTTTTTACGATTAATTTATTCTAGACTCTTTGGTTTTTTTACTTAATAACTCATTTTGATGAATGTGTATAATGTGGTCCCACATTTGATTCTAAAATTAAGAAATAAAACTCTTTAAGAATAAATAATTTAGGATCTTTTCAATTTTTTTCTCGCCCTAGCCACTCTCTAAGTTGCCCTAGCCGCTCTTTGAGTCGCTAGAACGTAGAACCTTGTTATCTTTCCTAGAATGATAACTCCTCCCCTCTGTTAATCATCCTTCGCAGTAGGGTTCCTATTGACCTCCTCCCTCTCACGTATGGTCTACCCTTTCTCTCGTACCCCTTCAATTTTGCTTTACCCCATGGAAGATATTCTTTATGCTTGGAAAAATATCTCACTGGCAGAGGAGGAAGATACAAAGCTCAGTTTGTCGAAATCCAAAAACCTACGCAGCAAAGAGTTTGTATTGGCTGCAAAGTTTCTTACAAAGAGAGCCCTTAATGTGGAAGCAATAGGTCGCATGTTTAAACCTTTATGGAGAGCCAAAAAGGAGTTCAAGGTGCGCAAGGCAGGAGATCATATTCTTTTGTTTGTATTTGAACTCGAAACAGACGCAGAACGGGTCCTCGCCAACGAACCTTGGACCTTTGATAAACATGTAGTCCTATTACAGAGATTTGACGGGTCTACACCAGCAAGGTATTTGAGGTTCACCAACCTGAAAATATGGGTGCAAATACATGGATTGCCGATGCGTATGCTTGATTTAGAGACGACAATCGAAATAGGAGAAACACTCGGCCAGGTAACACCATGCGAGAATTCTAATGAATTGGTAGGGGGTGATTTCTTACATGTTCATGTGGAGATCGATGTATCAAAGCCTCTTTGCCGAGGTCGACGGATAGCATTGGATGATAATGAGGAAATTTGGGTTCCGTTCAAATATGAAAAACTTCCTAATTTTTGCTATTGGTGTGGATTGATCTCACATGATGGGAAGGATTGCGAAGTCTGGCTAACAAAAAAGGATTCAAAAAAAATAGAGCCTCATGAATATGGACCGTGGCTGCGAGCTATGCCGTATGTTGAGGGTCATTTTTGAAATAAGCAGAAGGCAGCCCAACCCAGAAATATGGGCAGCAGATAAGCGGTAGGCTAAGAAAAAACCATTAGGCTCAAGCAGCAGGAATAATGGATCACAGGCCCTTAATATGAATAAACGGGTCTTGAAGGAGTAAGTGGGCCTAAAAAGGCCCGGAAAGAGAGAAAACAACACCCATGGGCAGTATGTGGTATGGAAAAGTGAGAATGGGCCGTGGCAGGCCCAAAGTAATGAAAACAAAGAAAGTATGGGATAATAGCAAGCCCATGAACCCCAAGGATGAGAATGAGGAAATTAGGCCGGGGAAGTCCAATTGAGTTAGTAAATGCCCATGGGATGCAAAGTTAGTAAATGGACCGAGGAAGTCCAAAGGAAGTAAATGGGCCGGATAAAGCCCAAGTGAAAAGAGAGGGACATTGGAGCCCACGAGCGAAAACACTAGTGGCCATATTAAGCCACTGGGGGAAAGAAAGGAACGGCAGGCCTGAAAAGAGGCCCAGCAGGAACAAAATCGCCGCGGCAGGAAAGGCCGAGTAACACGGTGGGAAGTTAAGGCAATTAAAGAATTGGGCTGAAGTGAATACAAAGCCCAGTATTCGGTAAAATCCAGACCCTATGAGGGTGGGAAATCAGAGTAGCAGCACGGAAAAAGCCAAGAAACAGAAGACAGGCAATGCAAGCAAAGTGTCCAGTACACGGCAGATGCATGAACATCAGGCAAATTTCAGACATATACACGCGCAAGGCCCAAGCACCACCAGCCTGTACCCAGCCAATACAGGACGTGGTGGGGCCGTGGGTCAGAGGTAAGAGGGCATGGTTTGGAGGAGGGGAGAGGGGAAGGCCTGTTTTGCCCTGGCATGGGCGACGGTTTGGGTGGAGTCTCGAGATCTGCTCATCGTTCAAATACTGTGAAGTTCTCTGCAACGGCGGCCAAATCCACCAGAGAAAGTTCCGCTTGGTCTGCTTCCGGTGAGAAAGATAGCGCTGACCTGATGCATGGGACAAACATGGAATCACAAGATCCAGGGGAGCATATCACACTGAATGGCCGAAAAAATAGCAACCCAATATCTGAGGTATTTATTTCTAATCCAAATTTAACTTCCTTCCATACTGAATACGTTGATTTTGAAACGCAGATACAGGAAATAGATTCTAAAATTAGCAAGTTTGACAAATGTGGAGTACACGTGGAATATACTTTAGTTGGGGCCTCATAAGTCCCACCAATTAGTGAGACGCAACTAGTTCCCTCCATGCCAGCTTAGTCACTAGTAACTCAGGAGCAATCACACCACGTGACAGAGAACTCCCCATCTCCCAACCAAGGAAGCAAAACCTCACGCACGTGGAAGAAATTGGCAAGAGACAATTCTATGGAGACTAACCCACCACAAAGCCCCACGGCAAAAAAGAGAAGCAGAGAAGAAGAAGTAGAGTATTTCCCCAAGTTACCTACCAAAAAAATACAGGTTTCAAAGGGAGAAAATCAGCAAAATCCAATGGCGGAGGTTGCTCAGCAATCCCGCCAAGCACAATGAGTCTCATAGTTTGGAACTGTCGCGGGCTTGGGAACCTGCGTACAGGGAAGGAGCTTGAAGTAGTGATTCGGGAAAAAGATCCCTTCGTTGTGTTTTTAGCCGAAACATGGGCGGATGAAGCTAGGCTAAAAGAAGTTCAAAGAAACATTAAATTTGATAATATGTTTTATGTGGAAAAAAATCCCAGAGGTGGTGGAGGTTTGGCTCTATATTGGAAAAACTCCAATGATGTTCATGTAGACTCTTTTTCCAAATACCACATTGATTCAATAATTAATAAAGGTAGTGATGAAGCATGGAGATTTACTGGTTTTTATGGAGAACCGGTAACACACAAGAGAGTTGAAGCATGGAATAAACTGAGGTTGCTCAATACCAGACATAATCTTCCTTGGCTTTGTGCTGGGGATTTTAATGAAATCACAGGGAGCTCAGAGAAATTGGGAGGAAATAATAGAAGTCAGTCTCAGATGCAACTTTTCAGGGATGTCATTGATGAATGCAGATTTCTTGATCTTGGCTATGCGGGAGACCAATTTACTTGGAGAAAACATTTTGCTGATGGACATTCACTGTGGGAGAGATTAGACCGTGGGTTGGCCAACCATGAGTGGTTCATGATATTTACAGGCACAAAAATTCACCATCTGCACTCAGATTCTTCAAATCACTCCCCTTTGTGGATCACCTTGGATGGTTTAGACATTCCCTCTTTTGCTAAACCATTCAGGTTTGAAGAAATGTGGCTCTCTGATCATGGGTGCTCAATTGTTGAGGCAGTTTGGCTATCAAGGGGAGAAGAGGAAGATCATGACAATGTCATTCACAAAATAGATAAATGTGGTAAAGAGCTCTGCAAATGGGAGCGGGATTGCTTTGGGAATGTCAAAATGATATTGAGCCAGAAGAGAAAGGACTTAAAGGAGGCTGAAAAATTAGCCATGAGAACTGGAAATAATCAACAAGTCCGAGTGTTGCAAAAGGAGATAGCCGAATTGGTTGATAAAGAAAATAGACTTTGGTTCCAAAGAGCAAAGGTCATGTGGGCTAAATTTGGAGATAGAAATTCAAAATTTTTTCACAGCCATGCGTCTCATAGGAAGGGAAAAATTCTATCCGAAAACTGAAAGATCCAAATGGCCGAGTGGTGGATACCAATGAAGACATAGCTGAATGTCTGGTGCAATACTACCAGGACATCCTCTAGTCAACCAACCAGCAATTTTGTAACGTGGCTACAAATTCCATTCAGAAAGTAATCACCGAGGAAATGAATTCCATGCTCTCATCCGAATTCACTCAGTTGGAGGTAAAGTAAGCCATCAACCAAATGGCCCCACTAAAGGCACCTAGACCTGATGGTATGCCTCCTCTCTTTTATCAGTATTACTGGAACTTAATTGGACATGATATATCTAATTCTGTGTTGCATTATCTTAATTCTGCTACTTTACTTGATCACCTCAATCACACTTTTATTACTCTCATTCCAAAAAAGAAAAATCCTGAATTTAGACCGATCAATCTATGCAATGTATTGTATAAATTTTTCTCTAAAGTTCTAGCAAATAGACTTAAGAAAATTTTGCCAAATATTATTACTAAGAATCAGAGCGCTTTCACAAAAAGTTGCCTTATTTCTGACAATATTCTGGTTGCTTTTGAGTCTTTACATAGTATGCAAAAGCACACAGGGAAGGACGATTATATGGCCATCAAGCTTGACATGAGCAAAGCGTATGACAGAGTAGAGTGGGACTATCTGTCTTCAGTTATGGAAAAAATGGGGTTTAATGAGCACTGGATCCGTCTTATGATGTTATGTGTCAGAACTATGACATATTCCATATTGGTGAATGGGGAACCCAAAGGCATGATCACTCCAACAAGAGGCATTAGACAAGAAGACCCTCTTTCTCCTTTCCTTTTCTTACTTTGCAACGAGGGCCTAAATGGGTTGATCAACCAAGCTGCACAACAAGGCCACATCAAGGGCTATTCTCTTTGTAGATATAGCCCATGACTGACTCACCTTTTGTTTTCAAATGATAGCTTGTTGTTTTGCAGGGCAACCATTGAGGAGTACCAAAAAGTTTTGGACATATTGGAAGTGTATGGGAAATGTTCAGGCCAGCAGATTAACCGAAGCAAGACAACAATCTTCTTTAGTAAATCTACTAGTGATGATGTCAGAAATCAAATAAAGTTGGCGTTGGGGGTTCCAGAAATTATTTAGTATGAGAGATACTTGGGTTTACCATCACTGGTGGGTAGAAACAAAAAAGCAAGCTTCAACTATATAAATGAGCGAGTTTGGAAAAAATTACAGGGATGGAAAGAGAAACTCCTCTCACAAGCTGGAAGGGAAATCTTAATCAAAGCAGTTGTCCAAGCTATTCCAACTTACACTATGAGTTGTTTCAAACTTCCTTTGGGTCTTTGCTCATAAATTAAGAGTCTGATACGAAGATTTTGGTGGGGTCAGAAAGGTGAAATGAGGAAAGTTCACTGGGTGAAATGTGAAACACTTTGCCTCCCAAAAAAGGAAGGTGGTATGGGCTTCAAGGATCTAGCCAACTTCAATGATGCTCTCTTGGCTAAGCAAGCTTGGAGACTACTTCATAATCAGGACTCCCTCTTCTATAGAGTCTTTAAAATGAAGTTTTTTCCAAATTATAGAATTTGGGAGGCTCAAGAATCTAGCACTGGTTCACACGCTTGGAATAGCATTTTAAAGGGAAGAGATGTTCTGCTCAAGGGTGCAAGATGGAGGGTTGGCTGTGGAGAGGCCATTAGCATATGGAATGATGCATGGTTACCATCTTTGGAGCACCCATGAGTCCTATCTGATATGGTACCCGGCTTTGAAGATGGGAGAGTTTTTGACCTCATCAATCCGCTCACAAGAACATGGGACTTAAACTTAGTGCATGGATTATTGTCACCTGATGAAGCTGCTTTGGTTCTCAGCATTCCATTGAGCCACACTCCTGTGGAGGACAAGATCATTTGGCCCTTCACCCCTCAGGTAAGTATACTGTAAGCTCAGGTTCAAAATTTCTAACTAAACTCAACTTTGTGCAGATTCCTACAACCAACCAGCAGTGGCAATATGGAATTTGGAATTAGATTTGGGGGCTCAACGTCCCCAATAAAGTGCGGCATTTCATGCGGCGAGTGTGCAACGAAGCTATACCAACTAAGCATAACTTACTGATGAGAGATTTTATTGGAAGACAAATGCGAGAAGTGTGGTGTGGAGTTCGAAATGGCCATTCATGCATTATGGGAATGTGCTATGCTAGACAAAATATGGGAGGTTGTTCCAGGTTTTGAAGATTGGAGACAATATGCAATTTCAAACACTAGAGAGCTGATTAGTGTGCTTCACGAGAAAAGAAAAAATTTGGAACTTATGGCTATGGTGATGTGGACGATTTGGCATCGACGCAACCAGCTCTGAGTTAGTTCAAATGCTTTTCCCAGAGCATAGGTCCTCCAACAAGCTGCCCAGTCTTTGGCCACTTTCCAACAAAGCCAACAATCCCTCAGTCAGCCATCAGCAGCCTCTCGACCTTAGCCCCCTGCTCATTGGAGTCCGCCTCCCTCGAATTGCCTTAAACTAAATTTCGATGGAGTCGTCTTTCCAGAGTTGGGCAAGGCTGGACTGGGGGTGGTTGTTCACGATAGTCAAGGAAATGCGATAGCCTCACTGTCAGAACAAGCCCCTCTACCGTTCTCTTCAGACATAGTGGAAGCCATGGCAGCAGCAAGGGCGTTGGCCTTTGCACAAGAACTGGGCATTTCAGAATTTATACTTGAAGGAGACTCTGAAGTAGTGATTAACTCCTTCCAAAGCAAGGAAGCCTCTTTCTCTTCGTTTGGCCATCTTCTTGAGTAAGCAAAATCCACGCTAGTTTCAAGAGATTGTATTGCCTTTCCCATGTTCGTAGAAGTGGTAATAAAATAGCTCATAACCTAGCTAGACATGTAAGAAATGTCAGAGGTTTGTCAGTGTGGGTGAAGGATGTTCCACCACACTTAGTTGATGTACTCTTTGCTGAACCTGGCTGATTTTATAAAAGTAGTAGTTTTCATTCTCAAAAAAAAAATAAAAAAATAGGACATATGGTGCAAAATTAGAACTCTAATTTAGAATTCTAATTTGAGTTTCTCTCAGCTTCACCTATTATTTATCTTCCTAGCAAGCAAAAGAACATGATCCATGTTTGACTTCCTTATCTGTGATCATTCTAAACTTTGAAGAGACAGATGTAGTCATCTAAATGCAACAATATGTTTTGCAGAGGCAAATTTAGTACACAACAAAACTAAAATGTATTCAACCAATAATGGATTTTTCTTTAATTAACCATTTGAAAATTTTGAACCCTTGGTGTTTTCTTCACGAACTCATAAGTCTTTAATTTTCTTCATATATTTAGCAGACTAGCACATATAGTTGCAAAGGGGTTTATATATAGTTTGGTTATCACTAAATTTAGATTATGATAATTGATGTTAGGGTTCTAGACATGTTGACAAATCTTAATGTCTTTATCAACAAACAAAAAAAAAAACAAATCTTAATGTCAAAACATATCAAATTTGAGTTAAATCAATATAATTGTGTTAGGGTTGAGTATGATTTTATGAGATAATGATTTTTTTTTTGTATGTTTTGCATCATAATAAATTTCTATTTGGAACCTGCTTTTTTATGTTTTTTTTTTTTTGAGAGTTTTCCCTTGAGCACAAATCATTATTCTTGAAAATACATTATTTATTCCCTCATTGAAGTGTTTTTTTTTTTGTTTTTTTTTATTGAAGAGGTTCTTCATTAGTATTCTACTTTGATACGATATCTTTGCGTTGCATGTTAGTTGCTTTATTATGCATATGCATAGATACATTTAAAGATATACTGTAAGGACGCAATTTGGATCCCTAACCCAAGTGATGAATAAACTTAGGCCCAAAAAGCCCAATACAATGAATTTGTAGAGAGTGAGTTGGGAAACTGGACTTTAACGAGTTGGACAACAAGTATAATGGATTCAGGTGACAAGAAAAGGAAGATAAACTGATTTAATCTAAAGAAAATCGTCCTCAGCACAGTCCGAGGAGATCGGTTCTTACATATTTCTTTCAAGTTTGATTACAAAGTCAGTTCTTGATGGTTACAATTTTTTTCTCTTAGTTTCTCGATCTCCACTCTCAGAGTCTCCCTTCCATTTTATACTATCTTCCCCTTTCATCTCCACATTTCACGTGCAGATCAGATTGTAGGTATTGATCCTTGTCCCATTAGCACTTTTCTAAAGTCTTTAGGTAGTAACTGTAAGGCTAAAAGTTATTGTTCAAGTATCATTTCCCCATCAATGCGGCCAAAGAGTTAGCTGCAAAGTATTTAATGTGGTGGTAGCAGTTTTCCTTGAGATATTTCATGACATTTCTCTGTCCTGTTCCTTCCTGATACTTATCCTCATTCATGAAATGATCTAGAATGTTACTCTTGATGGCAGACCAGGGATTCTTCCTTGAACCACCCTTCTAGATGACCTTAATTGGATTTCACCTCTTCACTTACTAATACAGTTCCTTATGAAAGTGTTTACCCGTCCTCAAATTGTTTAACGTTCTCGGATTGGGCCCCTGACCCAATATGTACATAAATATGGGCTTTTAGGCCTAACACCCCTACATATACAATAAGATGCATAATATAGTTCATATATATATATATATATATAATTTAAATACTATTGATAGTCATTTTTATATTTTGTTAACTCTTTAAAAAATTTTGTAAGGATATTATTATGTATAAAATGTAAATTGTCCATTTTTTTTTAAAATTATTGTGAAGCCTTTTTTTTTTTACTATTCATTTATTCTAAACTCTTTAGTTTTTGTACTTAATAACTCGCTTGTATGAATATTTATAATGTGGTCCCACTTTGATTCTAAAATTAAGAAATAAAATTCTTTAAGAATAAATAATTTAAGACACATAGCGCAAAATTGAAACTCTAATTTGAAATTCTAATTTGAGTTTCTCTCAGTTTCACCTATTATTATATATATATATATA
The DNA here is from genome assembly GCA_019022515.1 of Quercus aquifolioides. NCBI lineage: Eukaryota > Viridiplantae > Streptophyta > Magnoliopsida > Fagales > Fagaceae > Quercus > Quercus aquifolioides. The sequence goes on from CM032329.1 coordinate 2,023,260, forward strand.
TATATATATAGAATATAGATATAGGTATAGATATATAGATATACAGATTACACCACCAAACCCAAAAGCCAAGTCCATGGTTCTGTGCTCAATTTTATTATATGGGCTTGTTTGGTTAAATAGATTTTGTTTTTGATTTCAAAACACTAGAAAACAGTTTTTTAAAAATTGAATTTGAAACCAGTTTTCAATCCAAATTCAGGTATCATTTTGCATTTTCCATTTTTAAGCAGGTTTTCTATAATTGAAAACTTAACCAATATGAGACTTTACGATTTTACTAGTCACCCCATTCACACACGAATATTTTAACATAAACAACTGATAGACTTTGAAGATTATTTGAGATTTTCAACTTTGGAGACCTTGTTAATAAAAAAATTAAAATTAAAAAGATTCCAACGAGAATTATGATATAAGAAATATTTGCAACCATACAATCAATCGAATACTCCATGTCCTTTTATCAACAAAAAAAAAAAATACTCCATGTCCAGAATGCTAATTTTGGAGGAAAAATCACAGCTCAAGGTGCATAAGCCACAATCTTCACCTGATTTGTCATACCCTCACTCACTTGTATGCCAAACTGTCCCCATTGGTGTCTCTTCATATAAGAAGAAAAAACTAGTTTTTTTACAGTGGTGCTTTCTTTCACACATCAATAAAGACTAATCTCAATGCCAACCCTTTTAGCTTTTAGTGCTGTTCCGTGCTATAGAAGGACTCCTTTCTAGTACAACGATTGTGTCCAAGTTCTAAATCGGGAACTCAACATTATTTCCAGCTTTTAAGGATATAATTTCATTCAAACCAAAGGCCATTTGACGTTGTCACATTAAACATAGATGGTTGCCAATTTGCTATGATGTAAATCTAAGTTTCGTACTATGGCCCAAGGCAAAGGACAAAAAGCGTGAAGCTAACTTCATGTAACATGCGTGACTAGTTCTAGTTGCTTGGTAGCTCTCCTCTAATTTGTTTTGTTTTGTGATTTGCCTCTTCTTCTTCTTTTTTTTCTTTTTTTTTTAATTATTGAAAATCCAATTAAATTTACGAACTGCATCATTAAAAGGTATTTGACTATGTGTTTCTTCTCTTAAAATTTCTCCTTATCTTTTTTTTTTTTTTTTTGAAGAAAAATTTCGTCTAATCTAATATGGAAAACTCCATTTAAAATTTACCATATGAGCACAAAAAAATTTATCATTAATTTTTTATAGTAATTTGTTAGTACGTTACTTAACTCTCTAGGAAATAGAAACATTATAATACCAAGGTAATTAATGAATTACCTTTCCCAAATCTCTCCAGAGTTGAGCATCCAACGCAAATATCCACGCTCCATACCAATAAGCCTAGAATTATAAAAATTTTCTCAATTTATTTAATAACTATTAACACACCCTGTTCTTTTTTTTTTTTTAAGAAAAGTTTTTATTTTTTTATTTTTTGAGAGAGAGTTTCAACCTATGGGGTATCATCAGACCAAAACATCAATTAATTTTTGGTGTAGGCGGTGATTGAACTCTAGATCTCTTATACAACTGTGGGGCCAGGGAATCAGACGGCCCCGGCCCACTTCGTACCAAGCCCGAAGGCCCGCGCCGAGGAGGTGTCCAATGTCCGAGGGTGAAAGCAAGAGGCCCAGGTGCCCAAGAAACAACGCCGAGGACGATTATGTCCTTGGACATCCGAGACCACAAAGTGGACAAGCAGCACACCACCAAGGGGAGTCTTCCTGAGCATCCGAAGAGAAAAGAACCAGTACAACGCGTCAGCAACGGAAGCATGGTGGAGGAGCAAGTCCAGGATGAACTGTCACCTCCACATTAAATGCCCTCAACTAACGTCCTGACCGCATTAATGAGGAAAGGACTCCAGAACAGTGCTGCCTTGGTTGCCGCAACCCACAGGAAGAACGAGAAGGCGGCTGATGGGACAGACACTCAAGTAGTGGCCTGGTTGCTCAACAAATGTAGGGCTAGGATCAGTTGAGAGAGGTGTATATAATGTAAGGAGCCCCTCTTGAAAGGGACGAAAAACCTGAATTAAGAAGTACTGTAGCGACTTGTATTCTCCCAAACCTTGTAATCAATCTTCAGAGAAATAATAAGAACTCCAAGCTCTGAAGAGCAGGTCCGAGGAGCATTATTGCGCATCCCAATTCACGTTTAGGCTGTTAAACCCACATGCAACCATGCATGGCCGTTGCATTCCTCACTAGGGCCTAGTTCTTGAGCCCACTCTCTGAACGCCTAGAAGTGCTCAAACCCGGTCCCTACAATTGGCGCCGTCTGTGGGAAGAACTCGTGCGTTAGTAAGGACAACAGCCAAGCATGGTAGGATCAGGCCCTCACCAAGGAAATCCCCATCGACCTGAACCGGCTAAATCCCAGCACCAGGGTAACTATGGCGACCCCGGGCGCGGTCAAAACGAGGAGAACAGACGATTTCGAGAGAGAAGCGTGCATACCTCAACAACTAGCGGAAGCCACACCCGCCGGGACGGGCACATGCCCCAAAGGCACGACAATGGCCATGCCACGCGGTCAGAAGAGGCCCATAGCCACGCATCCTAGAGACAGGATGATAAGGTGGCCATGCAGCGCGAGATAGATAATTTGAAAAGAAAGTTGCGCTGTGCACGGCGGAGACGGTCCGAACCCAGCCCTGACTTGCCCTCTGACAACGAAAGTGATGACGAATACAGGCAAAGGTCAAGGACACCCCCGAGCGAGACTTTCTCTCACGAGGAGGAGCGCTACCAGAGGCATAAGCGTGACAGCCCAACTCCTAGGGGCTTAGGGAGCGACGCCATGAGCAGGGCACTGGATCGGCTCTCCAAGTCGCCCTTCATGCATCGTATAGAGGAGGCAATGCTCCCTCGGCAGTTCCAGCAGCCAACCTTCACTGTTTACAACGGCAGAACGGACCCCGTGGAGCATGTGAGCTAGTTCAACCAAAGGATTGCTGTCCACTCTAAGAACGAGGCTCTGATGTGCAAAGTCTTCCCATCCAGCTTGAGACCTGTGGCAATGAGGTGGTTCAACGGCCTGAGGACGAATTCCATAGACTCGTACAGACAGCTGAGGGTTTTGGATCCCGTTTTGTCACGAATAGCAAACCTCCTCGGCCCATGAGCGCGTTACTATCCCTATCCATGCGTGACGGGGAGACTCTCAAGGCTTACTTGGACAAGTACTGGGAGGTTTATAATGAGCTGGACGGCAAGTACGACGATGTCGCCATCAATACATTCCAGAACGGACTACCAATGGGGCACGACCTGAGGAAGTCCTTAATTGGTAAGCCCGCCACCAGCGTGCGGCAATTGATGGATCGGATCGATAAATACAAGCGGGTAGAGGAAGATCTACTGCAGGACAAGGGGAAGGAAAAGGTTATCCCTCATGAGAAGAGGGATTTCATGTCGGACCGATATAACAACGCCCGCCCGAGGAGGGATTTCGGTGGGCAATCTGGGGCGACCAATGCCCAGACTGTCAGTGCCGTGTTCCGAGAACCTGTACATAGGGTGCTGGAAAAGATAAAGAACGAACCATACTTCAGGTGGCCGAATAAGATGACTGGGGAACCTGAGAGGCACAATCAAAATCGCTACTGCCAATACCACCAGAACCACGGACATGCCACGGAGGACTGTAGGAACCTCTGGAACCACCTGGACCAGCTAGTCCGGGAGGGAAAGCTGAAGCACCTTCTGCACCATTCCAGCAGCCAGTAAGGCCAGACCTACCAAGAGCCACGGAGGGACACCGCCATGGGGCAGCCCGCTGGGACGATTAATGTAATCTTGGCGGCACCGGAGAGAACGGGCACACGCCCTTTGCGAGTGTTGTCTGTAGCCCAACAGCCTGCCAAGGAGTCCCAGACAGAGCCGAAGAGGGCCATGAGGAGTTTTCCCCCAGCCTTGAGTTTCTCAGAGGAGGACAAGATTGGGACCACCCAGCCCCACGATGACGCTCTGGTCGTTACCCTCAGAATTGGGGGCTACGACGTGAAAAGAGTGATGGTGGATGGTGGCAGTGCGGCCGAGATCATGTACCCAGACCTCTACAAGGGGCTGGGGCTAAAACCGAAGGACTTGACGCCTTATAGCTCCCCCCTGATGAGCTTCGATGGGAAACTCGTCATCCCAAAGGGCATGATCAGGCTGCCCATACAGACTGGCCCAGAAGTGGTGGAGGTGAACTTTGTGGTGGCGGACACGTACTCCCCCTACACAGCCATCGTAGGGAGGCCCTGGCTCCACACCTTGGGGGGCGTTGCCTCCTCCTTGTACCAGAAGGTGAAATTCCCATCAGGGGACCAGGTGCTGGAGATTCACAGCTGCCAGCCCACGGTGCGGCAGTGTACGGTGGCTGCCGTATCGCGTCGGCTCGATGCACAGCCCTCGAATATTACTGAGGAGGGCTTATAGCAATCAAAGACCCCGGTAGCGCACCCCGATGTAGCTGCCGAGGAAGCGAAATGTGAGGACTTGGAGAAAGTGGTAATTGATGATGACCAGGAGAAGTTCTTTCGGGTCGGGGCTCGGCTACCTCCCACGGAGCAGGAGGAGCTGGTTGAGTTCCTCAGAAGAAATATCGACGTGTTTGCATGGGATGCCTGTGACGCCCCAGGGATTGACCCATCCTTCATCTGTCACCATCTCAATGTCAATCCATCCGTAGTGCCCAAGAAGCAGCCGCCCCGACGCCCATCGAGGGAGCACGCTGATGCCATCAGGAAAGAGGTGAATAAACTTAAGCACGCCGGGGCTATCAAAGAGGTTTTTTACCCAGAGTGGCTAGCCAACACTGTGGTGGTCAAGAAGAAGAGCGGAAAGTGGAGGGTCTGCGTGGACTTCACCGACCTAAATAAGGCGTGTCCAAAAGACCCGTTCCCCATGCCTCGGATCGACCAGCTGGTTGATGCAACGGCGGGCCATCCTCGGATGAGCTTCCTAGATGCCTTTCAAGGCTATCATCAGATACCACTGGCCCTGGAAGATCAGGAGAAGACAGCCTTTGTGACGCCCGTCGGGAACTACCACTACAAAGTAATGCCGTTTGGTCTGAAAAACGCGGGGTCCACCTATCAAAGGATGATGACGAGAATGTTCGAGCCGATGCTGGGCAAGAGCATCGAAGTCTATGTCGACGATATGGTGGTGAAAAGTAAAGTGGTGTCCGAACACTTGGGGGACCTCGGCCGCACATTTGACGTCCTGAGAAAGCACAAGCTGCGCTTAAATGCCTCAAAATGCTTGTTTGGCGTAGGCTCTGGCAAATTTTTGGGATACATGATCACCCACCGTGGGATCGAAGTCGACCCTGACCAAATCAAGGCCATTCATAATTTGAAGTCTCCGCAGAACCCCAAAGAGGTCCAAAAGCTTACTGGGATGGTCGCGGCTCTGAACCAATTCATTTCTAGGTCGGTTGACAGGTGCAGGCCCTTCTACCTCCTGATCAACAAGTGGAAAGGATTTGAGTGGTCTGAGGATTGTGTCGTAGCTTTCCAACAACTCAAGGAGTATCTATCCCGGCCGCCTATCATGTCCAACCCCGAGGCCGACGAGGTCCTATACGCATACCTTGCTATAGCGCCCCACGCAATGAGCCTAGTACTGATACGGGAAGACAATGGCGTTCAAAAGCCAGTTTACTACGTCAGCAAGTCGCTGCATGAGGCGGAGGTCAAATACCTACCCTTAGAGAAAGCCATACTGGTTGTGGTCCACGCCACGCGAAAGCTCCCTCATTACTTCCAAGCTCACACGGTGGTTGTCTTAACCCGATTGCTCTTGAAGTCTGTACTCCGGACCGCTGACTACACAGGAAGAATCACGAAGTGGAACACAATTCTGGGGGCTTTCGACGTCAAATACATGCCTCGGACCTCCATAAAAGGCCAGGTTCTGGCAGATTTGACGGCCGAGTTCGCTGAGCCCACTGTAGAAGTGGCAGCCGAGGAGAGGAGCGTTGATGAGAGGCCAGTTGGGGCAGTCTCCATCCCGGGGTCACCATGTTGGAAGGTATATGTTGATGGCGCGGCAAACCAGAGGGGGTCTGGAGTGGGACTAGTCTTAGTATCCCCTGAAGATCACGTCATAGAGAAGTCCCTGAGGCTCGGATTCTCGGCCATAAACAACGAGGCCGAGTATGAGGCATTACTGCAGGGGATAGTCATGGTACAGAAGTTGGGAGGAAAATCGGTGGAGATGTTCTCAGACTCGAGACTGGTGGTAGGACAGGTAAAGGGAGAGATGGAGGCCCGAGATTTGAGAATACAAGAGTACCTGAGCCAGGTCAAGCGCTTGCAATCGGACTTCGACACTTTCAGTTTGTCTCATATTCCCAGGAGTGGGAACAGTCATGCCGATTCATTAGCCACACTCGCAACTTCCTCGACAGATGGTCTACCTCGGATCATACTTGTGGAGCATCTGGAGAGGGTGAGTGAGGTGGCAAAGGAAACGATCCCCATCCTTCAGGTCGGGGTAGGTCCCAACTGGATGGACCCCATTGTGAGATTCCTCAAAGATGATATCCTGCCCGAAGATAAGTCAGAAGCTGAGAAAGTACGAAGAAAGGCTCCTCGGTTCTGGTTGTCCAAGGATCACAAGCTATACAGGCGCTCCTACTCTAGGCCATACCTGCTGTGTGTCCACCCTGAAGTAGCAGAATTACTGCTCGAAGAGCTGCATGAGGGAATCTGTGGGAGCCACACAGGAGGGAGATCCCTGTCTCACCGAGCCGTCACACAAGGATACTGGTGGCCAGGAATGCAGCAAGAGGCCTAGGAGTATGTCAAGAAGTGTGACCAATGCCAAAGGTTCGCCCCAAATATCCATCAGCCAGGAGGGGTCCTCAATCCTTTATCCAGTCCATGGCCGTTCGCCCAATGGGGCTTGGACATTGTAGGACCTTTCTCCAAAGCGCCAGGGAATAAGAGGTATCTGTTGGTGGCCACGGACTACTTCACCAAGTGGGTCGAGGCCGAGCCACTGGCCAACATTAGGGACGTAGACGCAAAGAAATTCCTTTGGAGGAACATTGTCACACGATTTGGGATCCCTTATACCCTCATCTCGGATAATGGGCTCCAATTTGATAGCAAGGCCTTCAGGAGGTACTGTTGTGAACTTAGGATCACAAACAGATACTCAACGCCAGCCTACCCTCAGGGAAACGGACAGGCCGAGGCTGTCAACAAGGTCATCGTCAATGGGCTTAAGAAGAGACTGGATGACGCCAAGGGGAGATAGGTAGAGGAGCTGCCCCACGTTCTGTGGACATACCGGACTACGCCTCGGCGGTCAACGGGGGAAACGCCTTTTGCCATGACTGATGGCGCAGAGGCGGTGATCCCCTTGGAAACAAACCTCCTAACGCTAAGGACAAGCTTTTTCACCCCAGGCAGTAATGACGAACTGCTAGGGAGGAGCCTGGATCTAGTCGACGAACGAAGAGAACGAGCAATGATCCAGCTGGCCTCTTACCAGCAAAAGCTCAAGCAAGGATATGACGCCAATGTAAAGCTCAGACCACTAGCACCGGGGGACCTGGTGCTGAGAAAAGTCATAGGGGCTGCCAAGAACCCTTCTTGGGGAAAGCTGGGACCCAACTGGGAGGGGCCCTACCGAATTACCTCAGTAGCAGGGATAGGAGCATACTATTTAGAAGATTTAGATGACAAACCTGTACCTCGTCCCTGGAATGTAAATAACCTGAAAATGTATTATTATTAATGAAGAAGTCTCTTTTGGTTCAGATTTTTAGCCTATCATGATTATGTGTCTCACGTCCTGACGACCAGAACAGGAGTGTTAGACAGAACCAAGGTCTTGCATGGTCCTCGGACTCAAACCTATGGGGAAACTAACCACTCAAATATACCTGGGTACTAGACAAAACCAAGGCATTGCATGGTCCTCGGACTCAAGCCTATGGGGAAACTAACTACTTCAGAAGACTAAGTGATAGACAAAACCAAGGCATTGCATGGTCCTCGGACTCAAGCCTATGGGGAAACTAACTACTTCAAAAGACCAAGTGTTAGACAGAACCAAGGCATTACATGGTCCTCGGACTCAAGCCTATGGGGAAACTAACTACTTCAAAAGACCAAGTGTTAGACAGAACCAAGGCATTGCATGGTCCTCGAACTCAAGCCTATGGGGAAACTAACTACTTCAAAAGACCAAGTGTTAGATAGAACCAAGGCATTGCATGGTCCTCGGACTCAAGCCTATGGGGAAACTAATTACTTCAGAAGACTAAGTGTTAGACAGAACCAAGGCATTGCATGGTCCACGGACTCAAGCCTATGGGGAAACTAACTACTTTAAAAGACTAAGTGTTAGACAGAACCAAGGCATTGCATGGTACTCGGACTTAAGCCTATGGGGAAACTAACTACTTCAGAAAACTAAGTGTTAGACAGAACTAAGGCATTGTATGGTCCTCGGACTCAAGCCTATGGGGAAACTAACTACTCCAAAAGACTAAGTGTTAGACAGAACCAAGGCATTGCATGGTCCTCGGACTCAAGCCTATATGGAAACTAACTACTTCAAAAGACTAAGTGTTAGACAGAACCAAGGCATTGCATGGTCCTCAGACTCAAGCTTATGGGGAAACTAACTACTTCAAAAGACTAAGTGTTAGACAGAACCAAGGCATTGCATGGTCCTCGGACTCAAGCCTATGGGGAAACTAACTACTTCAAAAGACTAAGTGTTAGACAGAACCAAGACATTGCATGGTCTTCGGACTCTAGCCTATGGGGAGACTAACTACTTCAAAAGACTAAGTGTTAGACAGAACCAAGGCATTGCATGGTCCTCGGACTCAAGCCTATGGGGAAACTAAATATTTCAAAAAGATCCTAAGTGTCTACTTCGAAAAAATTCTACCTAGTCCTTAGGACATGAAAGGTCCGCCCGAGCATACATGCCCTCACATTATAATGATTGATGCCGCGATTGGCCGAGATACAATTGAAGTTAAAATTATACAAGTAAAAAAAAAAAGAGCGGATAACGCGCAAATGAACAAATAGCCAGCATAAGTTAGAAGGGAAATAAGACTCGCATAACATTAAGTTCAAAGAAATTACATGGTAAAGGTCTCATTACAATGTTCAAAAAAAAAAAAAAAAAACAAACAAAACAAGAACAAAATGAATAGCAAAACAAAAGCAAGGACAAGGCAAACATGTCCTTGCAGTGTCCAAAATGAGGTGAAGAAGAGGCGCCAAGGAGCCTACTCCTTTCACTTAATTGCCCATGGCAGCCTCAGGATCCTCTGGGCTCTGACTGAGTGGGATGGCCTGCAGAGGCACGGCAGGAATGGCTACCCCCTCGGAGGAAGAAACCTGGGCTTCAGAGGAGGGCTTCGCAACCTCTTGTGGCGCTTCCTCGTTGGGGCCTTTACCTGATTCAACCACCCCGGGAGGATCACTCCCTTGAACAGGCTCCCCAGTAGGTCCAACGACCGAGGCTCCCTCACCCGGAGTAGCAGCAGTTTCCTCGGCAGCCACCTCAGCCTCAGAGCCATCTGAAGCAGCCTCGCGGATGGCAGGGGGGTAGTACACACTCTCCTCCTTCCACAGATCGGACGAGGCCTCGACCCCGGCTTGTTTGAGACCCTCCCTCCAAACCTGGGAGCAGTAGCGCCTACATACCTCGGAGACTTGGGCTTTGTAGAGAGCTTCCGTCTCAGTTACCCCCGCGGCGTAAGCCACCTCCTCGGCTTCCTCCTTAGAAGCCAGAGCCTCCTCCCTACCGTAGTCTACCTCAGCCTTGGCCCTCACAGCTTCATCTTTGGCCCATTCAGCCACTTTTTTGGCCTCCTCGGTAGCAGCCACCTTCTTCGTCAGATCAGCAATCAGCTCCTTTGCGATCTTCAGCTGCTCCTCTACCTCACCCAGACGCCTCGTCTGATCTTCGGCCTGCTTCTGGAAACCAGCGAGGCCTGACACTGCGTTGTCCCGAGCCCTGGTCATCGCCTTTAGCTCCTCCCGGGCCGTGGCAAGGTCAGCCTCGGAGTTCTTGAGGGTCTGAGTGACCTCCAAGCGCTTCTCGCGCTCTGCATCCATGGCCTTCCCTTGGTCATGGGTCGCCTCCTCCAGCCTATAGGTGGCCTGGACGGCCTGTCAAACAAAACGGGTACATAATGAGCCGAGCTCAGAAAAAGGGAAGAAAAACTGAAGCCATAAAAAATCACAAGTGTTGAAGGTCTTACCATTCCCAAATATCGCTTGAGGCTGAGGAAGACCTCCCTACTCCTCATAGTCCCCAGCTCCGCCATGTCCGCAGGAAGTAACAGGCACCTCTCCAGCGCGTTGGCCACATATGCGCCTTCGCCCTCTCTAAAATCCCTGAGGGAGGAGTCATCCCTCAAAGGTCCCCCACGGAGCATTGGGGCGGGAAGCCAGGCCTGAACCTCGGGCTGGGCATCGACCTGTTTATCTTGGCCTCGGGAGCCTATCTTCAGCTGTTTCAAGGGCCGCCGAGCATCGTTCCCCTCCTGCGTGGACCCAGACTTGTCCTCAATGGGCCTTTTGCCCTTATCCTTTTTCTGCTTAGGATCAGTGGGCTCGTGCCTGGATGGCAGACTCGTCTGAGGTGGAGGAGGAGGAAGCCTAGATTGGATAGAGGCCGACCTGGTCTGGGCAGGATGAGTCTTAGGAGGAGGAGGAGGGAGCTTTGGCTTAGACTTTCCTGGTTGGCCTTCGATCAGGTCTAGTAGACTGGATTGAGATTTCTTCTTGTAACCCATCTCAAGCCGAGGAGAGGATTCTGATGTTAAGAAGTCCGCTTCGGTCAGACGAGGGTCACCCAAGTCTCCAGGAGGATCCTCGAACTGGTTGACTTGACCAAAAATATCAAACTCCTCCTCGGCGGGGCCAAAATCAGCTACTTCCTCTTCCCTCTCTAGATCTTCTTCTGGGGCCTCTGCGGATCTGTGGGAGGAAGAGGGGCTTGCTAAAGGAACGCCTTCTGAAGTGGAGGGCTCCTCGGGGAACTGGAACCCGTCCTCAGTCACAGTGATTTTCTGCAGCCGAGGATCTTTTGCTCTGATCACGTGCTTTGGAGCCGCGAATGATTTTTGGACTGGGGTGTACCCCAAGATTTTGTGAGCGGCTCTAACTTGATAGTCAGCTTCGTTCTCGAAAACCGCCGCCCTAAGCACTTTCTGCAAATCTTCCTTGTTGATCAGACTGAAGTGACGCGTGTGGGCGTGCGGATCTACAGAGAGATGACACATTCATGTTAGTAACCAAACAGAGCAGATCGCACCAACAATAAAAAATAAAAATAAAAAGAATTTGGACCCCCTCCTACTCCCACTGCCCCACCTGGTATCCCCTCCGTCGTTGGGCAGTGAAGGCCATCGTGCCACTCTCCGGACACGATGAGAAAATCCTTGTTCAGCCCCTTGCTGGACTCAGGGAGGCACTGGATAAGCCGGACCCTATCGTCCCTTGTCTTCATGTAGTACGACTTGTTCTTTAGGTGCTGAAGGTTGTAACACCAGTTTACGTCGTGATGGGTCAACCTTAGCCCCATCTTCTCGTTCAGAGCGTCCACACAACCCAGAATTCTGAAGATGTTGGAGGCGCACTGGGTGGGGGCTAATCGGAAGTATGTAAGGTAGCCCCTCGTCACTGGCTCCATGGGGATTCTCATGCCACCTTCGAGGAAGGCGATGATGGGAATCACCACCTCGCCCTCCTCCCTCCGAAGGAGCCACTCCCCTTCCTCACAATACCTCAAGCCCACGTTGTTAGGTATCTTATAGTCGGCGATGAATTCCTCCATCGCCTCCTCAGTGTAGACATACTTCTTAAGTCTACCCATCCCAAGTGACACCTAAGAGAACTAAGAAAGGGCAAATGAAAGAGAAGAAGGAGTAGAGAGGAAGAAAGCTCAGAGGGAGATAAAGCAACTTACAAAAGTGAGGAAAAGCTCCTCGGACAGGCTTTTTATGCTGGAGATGTAGGTGGAAACTTTGCTGGACTCAGGATATATGCACAAGAGCTCTTGATTGTGAGTGAAAAATGGGAAAGGCGGTTCGAATGGGTATTTATACCCCAGATCGAGGAGCCGTGCGGGTTTTCCCACCCATAAATTTTAGGCGAATCCCCACCGTTAGATTGTCATCCTCCCGTTGAACGTGGGGAGCACGGAGCCGCCGGAATTTAATGAAGGACACGTTACGCGCACTGAAGCGTCAGAAACGCGCCTTGGGCAGACGAAAAGACCCCAGCGCTGATGGGGGACAAGACTCGACAAGACAATGAGCAGGTCCGAGGACATCAAAATCCTTCTCTCCGCCTGAGGATGCGGACAGCAAGATTTTGAGGGGCTATTGTGGGGCCAGAAAGAGTCAGACGGCCCCGGCCCACTTCGAACCAGGCTCGAAGGCCCGCGCCGAGGAGGTGTCCAATGTCCGAGGATGAAAGCAAAAGGCCCAGGTGCCCAAGAAACAATGCTGAGGACGATTATGTCCTCGGACATCTGAGACCACAAAGTGGGCAAGCAGCACACCACCAAGAGGAGTCTTCCTGAGCATCCGAAGAGAAAAGAACCAGTACAACGCGTCCGCAACGGAAGCATAGTGGAGGAGCAAGTCCAGGATGAACTGTCACCTCCACATTAAATGCCCTCAACTAACGTCCTGGCCGCATTAATGAGGAAAGGACTCCAGAACAGTGCTGTCTTGGTTGCCGCAACCCACAGGAAGAATGAGAAGGCGGCTGATGGGACAGACACTCAAGTAGTGGCCTGGTTGTTCAACAAATGTAGGGCTAGGATCAGTTGAGAGAGGTGTATATAATGTAAGGAGCCCCTCTTGAAAAAAGGACGGAAAACCTGAATTAAGAAGTACTGTAGTGACTTATATTCTCCCAAACCTTGTAATCAATCTTCAAAGAAATAATAAGAACTCCAAGCTCTGGAGAGCAGGTCCGAGGAGCATTATTGTGCATCCCAATTCACGTTTAGGCTGTTAAACCCACATGCAACCATGCATGGCCGTTGCATTCCTCACTAGGGCCTAGTTCTTGAGCCCACTCTCTATAAATTCATTGCAGGGCTAGCTGGGCTTGGGTCCACTCTCTGAACGCCTAGAAGTGCTCAAACCCGGTCCCTACAACAACAATTAGAGACTTTACCAGTTGAACTAACTGAAACCCATTTTAAGAAAAGTTAAGAACACACCCTATTCTTTTGGTACATAGTAAAAACGATGCTAGGTAATTATAAATTTGGAAATGTTAACAAATGCCCTAAGGAAAATTGTTAGTGAATCATTTTAGAAAAGTTTTTTAGGAAAAAAAAAAAATTAGTGTTTTGACAGCTTTTTCAATTTCTCATAAAAGTGATATAAAAACTTTTCTAAAATGTTTTATTAACAATTGCCTTAAAAGTACTCATCAACATAACCCTTATAAATTTTACTCAATAGACTTTACAAACTAGTGTATCATTAGTCACAAAAAAAATCACTTATCATGTTTTTGAAATTCATTAATCATACTTATTGTCACATTATTTTGTAAAAGTTGTATAGTAAAATTTGTAATGAAAAAGTTAACAAATGTCTTTAGAGTATTGGTTTAACAATTATTTTTAGAAACTTTTTTATGGGAAAAGAAGAAAACAACTTAAATTTTTTTAAAATTTTTTTAAAAAATTGTCCATTAACAAATTTCCTAAAAGCATCCAGACCCAATTTGTAATATTTTTAACAATTTTCACATAATAAAACATGATGTCAATGGCAAACCTATGTAAAAATAATGTTGTTTCAAGGCTAAAATGCAAAACTTACCTTCTAAGTTTTACCACTTTTCATTTCAGTCCTCTATGCTTTCGTTTTGTTATTTCAATCTTTTAAGTGAGCGTTTGGATTAAGAGATTTCACATCTGCGTTTTGAGTTTTCATGTTTCCTTTTTTTTTTTTTTTTTTAATACCAAAAGTTGGTTTCACGTGGGACACAGACCTGTCAGTGAGTCCCGTGCACTGTGCACGAGACCCACTACCCTTTTGAATGTCCACACATTTCATTGGAAAGGCACTATCAGTGGGACCCGTGCACTGTTCAGGGGACCCACAAACATCTTTTTTCACCAAAACTTTAATTAAAAATGGGTCTTATAGTACTATTCACACATTTAAAAATTATTTTGTTACAGTGTTTTCAGTTTTCAATAAAAATAAGCGGTATTCAAATGGACCCTAAATTTCATTCATCCTCAATTAAGTCATCCGTTAACAATCTGTTAGTTACTGCAATTATCTACCCAAAAGATACCATTTTTGCCCTTTATTTAATTTTTAATTTTTAATTTTTTATATTTATTTATTAATTTTTAAAAAAAAAACGTTAACTTCAAATAAATAAATTAAAATTAAAAAAGAAAGAAAGAATCAACGTTGTCCCTCCATCTGAAGCCTATCTTGATACTAACAGTTTGTTTCCTTAGTTTTCTTTTTTCTATCCAACCAAATCCTAAGTTGGTAACAAAGCAGTGGATCATTATAGAATTATGGTGGTGGAAAGCAACAAATTCCCTAGAAACTTTTGATGGGGGATGTCCTCCTCCAGAGCTTTTCTTTCAGATTTGCTAAGGTGCAGAGTATGAGGAGTATCCAGTTCAAACATGTCAACTCATTTAGCAACTCAAGTGGGAGATTACTTAATGCCATGGGAGGCCTATGTGCACAAGGTATTTACATTTTTTGGGAACCATAAGACTGAAAGGGAAGACTTTGGGTGGCTTTGCTCTGATCGGATTATACAGATTCAGTGGCTCCAGTTCCCTGTTCTCCCTCTCGATGTCTCTCTTTCTCCCTCTCAGTATCGGGCTGGGCTGGGGTATCAGGTGGGGGGGATTACAATTGTGTTCTTTCAAATGGGAGGGATGACATTGATTAATTTCTTTTTTTTTTTAAATTAACGTTTTTTTAAAATTAATTAATTAATTAAAAAAATAAATGAAGGACAAAAACGGTGTTGTTTGGGTGGGATAACAGCAACCACTAACAGATTGTTAACGATGGACTTAATTGAGGATCAATGAAACTTAAAAGATTGAAATGACAAAACTTAAACTTAGAGTCTGTTTGGATACAGCTTATTTTGCTAAAAATTGAAATTTGAAAATACTGTAACAAAATAATTTTTAAATGTGTGAATAGTACCGTGGGACCTATTTTTAATATTTTTTTTCCGAATAAAGTGATTGTGAGTCCCATGAACAGTGCGTGAACAATGCACTTTGTCTCCTAAAAGCTGAAACGCGTGCATAAAAAAAAGAAAAAAAAAAAAAGGAAAACGCAAAACACTAGATGCAGAAAAATAATTCCTATCCAAACATATACTTAAAGGACTAAAATGAAAAGTAGTGAAACTTAGAGAGTGAGTTTTGCATTTTAGCCTTGTTTCAATTACAATAGACAGCGTTATTAGCAATTATTTAGTGGCTTAAAATTGGGTTCAAGACTTACATACACCAAAAGTCAATTGATCATCTTAAAAAAAAAAAAAAACAATTGAAGTTTTATCTTAAAGATTAAAATAAAATAAATAAAAAATTATGAAACAAATACTAGTCTATAGGTTTTGGGCTTCCAACCTCTCCTATGTTACAAATTAATTAAAAGTTTAAATGAATAATAAAAAGTAATTATCAACAAACAAACATCATATTTTTAAATTGTATGACATCTAGCAAGTGTCATACTCTAGTCCACACGCCTTATAATCAATTCGAAATCAAACAAAACCTAAAAGTAGGGGAAAAAAAAAAGATTCCCAACCTTTCTGTCCTATCTTTTGGTCGCTATCAAACTTCTTGAAAGTTACCAAAAGAAACAGAGAGCTTGTAACAGACACAGTTCATGAACCCAAAATTTGAAACCCAAAAAAACAAAAACTGTATTTGGCAACAATATCCCACTATTCTCTGATCTCTGCACCTGGACACCAGAATTCCCGATATTTCCTTCGGATTCTAGAGGACAACAATAATGGCATGGCACAAAGTACACAACCAACCCAACTTGACCACGAGCTCAACACGCGCCCATTTCTATTTCTCAATCTCATCCGTCCACTTTTCACACCATCCAATGGCCCACATCAATCTTTCCCTTCCCTTATAATCCTCACTCATGCCCACCACATACCCTATCTGTCTTCACCTCTTCTCCACAAACTCAACACTAAAAAACTCTTTCATTTCCTTTCCTCTGTTTCACTCTGTTTTTCTCTCGCTTTCTCTTCGAAATCATGCTTCTCAAGACTGTTCCATCGTGTTCTCTCTTGAACCCACATGTGGAAACTCTGTCTCCTCTGCCACAACCATCTTCGTTTTCATTTTCTCCTCTGAACTCTTCGGCTGCTCTGGCTTCTTCGAGCCTGCGTTTCTCTCCAGCCAAAAGAGACACCAACTTTGTGGTCTGTGCTTCAAAGGGTGGTGCGAATAGCAAGCCTCTGATCGGTGTGGTGTTTGAGCCCTTTGAAGAGGTTAAGAAAGAGCTCGATCTTGTTCCCACTGTTCCACAACTCTCTCTCGCTCGCCAGAAATATTCGGATGACTGTGAGGCCGCGATTAACGAACAGATCAAGTGGGTCTTTTTTATTTATTTTTTTCAAAATTGTTTCTTATTTGTTCAGTCTGAAAGTTTGTGACTTTATGGTTATTTACTGTGTTGGGATTTTGATTTTCAATTCGTTTCTTGTTGTCAAAATGACAGTGTGGAATACAATGTTTCGTATGTCTACCATGCCATGTTTGCCTACTTTGATAGGGACAACGTTGCGCTGAAGGGTATTGCCAAGTAAGCTTGTAGAATTAAATCATTCAATTTTCATTTTTTATAACATTTTTCTGTTGCAAATTTGTGTATAAATTATGTCTTACCGTTTTTTGTAAACAGGTTTTTCAAGGAATCCAGTGAAGAAGAAAGGGATCATGCTGAGAAATTCATGGAATATCAGGTTTTTGACTTATTGTTTTTAATACGTTGTGATTTTGTACTTATTGGGTTAAATCTGACTTGTGGTTTTGTTTTGTTTGGGAAATCCTCAGAACAAACGGGGTGGAAGAGTGAGGCTGCAGTCTATAGTGATGCCTTTATCTGAATTTGATCATGCAGAGAAGGGAGATGCCTTATATGGTATAGCTTCATTGGCCTATCTTATAAGTTTCATGTCAAACTGTACTTTCAATTACACATTTTGATATATTGAGGTTTAAAAAAGAACTTTTGGCATCCACTTGAACAACTGGTCCTACATGTTTGCTTTGTATGAGTTTGTCTATAATATCTGGTTTTTCATTGCTGCATCTCTTAAGAGTATATGCTTGTTAGAAAATAGAAATGGATGGAGTTTATATAAGTGACTACATTTACCATAAAGCTTTCATGAGTATGTAGCATAAATACATTTTGGTTGTGTTTGAATTTGATGATTTAAAAAGCAAGGGATTTGAAGAAAAATAGCAAGTATATATTGCTTGATATAACTTTATTACAAGATGGTTTGAGTTTTGGAAATTTTTGCACAAACAAAAGCACTTGTGATGTATGAATTTCAAAATTTGAATCGACATGTTATCTTGACCATTTCAAATCTACCAATTATTTTATGAATTTCAAAATTTGAAATAATATCTTATCCTAGTCATTTCAAATCTATATATTTAATAAAGCTCAAAAATTATACTTATAAAAAAATAATAATAATAAAATAAAGATAAAATATTCTGTTTAATTTCATCAATGGAACATTCAGACTATATATTGAAATACAAATCCTTCTCTCTAAATACCTCTATCCAAACAAACCATGGAATTTCTGAATCCAAACATTAGTCAGCACTAATGTTATCCTTTTTCTTGGTTCAGCTATGGAGCTTGCATTGTCTTTGGAGAAACTGACAAATGAGAAACTCCTCAACTTATATAGTGTAATGCATCTCTCCTTTGTCCTTGTTCTTTGCTTTGTTTGAGTAGTGCACTTCATTTGCTTTGTTTAACCCAAAGCAAGTGCAAAATTTTGATTCAAGCACTTGACTTGATCAACAGGTGGCTGATCGGAACAAGGATGTGCAGTTGGCAGATTTTGTTGAAAACGAGTTTTTAACTGAGCAGGTAAATTTTTTTCTCTATTGAAATGTATTGCTTTAAAAAATTACATGTCAAATAAGGAAGTAATAAAGAGTATCATTTCAGACAGAATAAAATGATGAAAACTATATGTGCCAACCTTGATTAGTCTGTTAAGGATCCATAGCTGATTCCAAAAAAGGTTTGGTTGTTGTTTTCTATATTCGAAAATTATTCATAAGAGTGTCAGTATGGAAGACACTATGGGAATATATGGTGAATAACTTTGATGTTGGTCTGATGGGGTTTCTTTTTTAGGTGGAAGCCATCAAGAAGATCTCTGAGTATGTTGCTCAGCTGAGAAGAGTGGGCAAAGGGCATGGTAGGAATCCTCATTCTCTCACTTATTTGACTACATTTTCCTTTCACTATCTTATTATTCAGTTTAGTAGATGTCTTTTCTTGTCCTCTAAGCTGGTTTGTTTTATGGATTTTCAGGAACCTGGCACTTTGATCAGATGCTGCTTGACGAGGCTTGATGATAAATCATTTCATTACTTTATGTTTACTTTTTTCGTGAGGGTTCTATGCAGTCTTTCATGTTAGTAGTTCTTCGTTTAAAGATGCTGTGAGGGCTCTGTGCAGTCTTTCATGTAGAAGTTTTTCGTTTAGAGATGCTGTGGTTAAAATTTTGTGACGGGTTAAAAAGGAAAAATGCATGTGGACTTATTTTAGTCTTCTTAATAAAATGTTAAAAGTTTATCGATGCCATCATATGTTAGTGTTCCTCTTTTTTCCAAGCTAGTTAGGGGGAGTTCATAATTCCATCTTAATGTGCTTATTGAGAGAGTCATCTTTTCTTTTTCTTTTTTGGTGACAAATAAGTGCATTTATATATATTTCCATTTGGATATAGCTTTTTGTTGAAAGTTTATTTGTTTATTTGGTTAAATGAGAGATATATTTAAAAATTAAAAAATAAGGAAAAAAAAAGAACAAGAAGAAAGCTTTACATAGACAAGATATTGCCAAATAGATACCCTAATGCAACAAGAAACTTATGAATATTGCATTTGCTTGAATTGTTTTGAATGAAAGTTGGATATGTCATTCAGACATTGACTTGGTCCCTTTGTGATCTCACAAGATTAGGATGAGAATAGGACGGCCATTCAATACTCTTTGTTTATTCTGCAACCTGCACTTGTTATTGTGACCCACTGGAGAAAGTGAGGTGTACGAGTTTGTAGGGCTGGAAACGTTTTAATTGTCATATTCGTTGCTTGGCTCTAGGCTCCCTATCATGGGTGTCATTTTGGGTCACATATTCCAAATATTTAGTGTTGGTTATGGTCTCTTTAAAATCTGTCCCCATCGTGTCGCTCTCTCTGTGAGGTCAGGGATAACAAATGTGAAGTTCATTAAAGCTAGTAACAAATAAGCTGCAAATCCCACACTGCACCCATTACTATTATTTTGGAACTTTGCAAAATGAACTATCCGTTAATGAATTTATTTTTATAAGGTCTTCCAAATTGTATCGGGGTTACATAGAGAAAGATACATATATATATAATTTATAAGATATATAGGAATTCTTAGTTTATAAGGACAAGCACAAATGTTTAGTAAAAAATTTGATAGAATACAATGTCTAATCTAGCACTCAGTGTGTGTTTGGATAGAACTTATTTTGCTGAAACTGAAAACTGAAAACACTGTAGCAAAATAATTTTTAAATGTGTTAATAGTGCCGTGGGACCCATTTTTAATGAAAATGTTGATAAAAAAGTGAAATTTGTGGGTCCGTGAACAGTGCACAGATGTACTGTTCATGGACAAAAAGTCAATAAGTGCGGCTAAGGACAAAACGCGCAAACGCGAGACGTGGGTGAGGAAACGTGGATCCAAACTCACCTTCAGAATTTTCAGCCAACTCACACTATTTTCAGTAAACTTTATTCTACTCCTCTCAATCCAAAACAAGCCATTAGTGCAAGTCATTGGTGCATCAAGACTAATTTATCAATTAGTAGTGCTAGTGGCACTTGGAATTTTTCACTTTTCTCTAATGGGCATTCACATGATACATGACAGAACCTGTGTCCTATATTACAAACATAGGTGAGAGGGGAGTGAAAAATTGGTGGATTGTTTCGGTGTTGGTAGCAGTTTCCTGTTTCAATACTGCCTGCTTCAATTTATTTTGGTAGCTGAATATTGGATATACATATCAGTCACTTGTGACTCGTTTGTTTAGGATGCGATATAAATATTCTATACCGTTCGTGATATAACAGGATGCGATATACTTTCAAAAAAAAAAAAAAAAAGGGATGCGATATGAATATTCTTTGACCGTTTCAAAGAAGGCAAAAGCGCCCCATGGTCCAAGAAATTCGGGCTGAAAGTGAAAACTTTTTATAATTTTTTATTTTGCTGAGTGGTCTGATATTACTTATTAGTCGTATTCTTTTTTTTAATCAGGTATTAATTCTTTTTGCCAAGTTCGTGGTTCTTAATTCTTATTCATGGGAAGATAAGGACCATGATAAATTGATTAAGATATTGTGGGTTTCACACCCTACTCACATATACACAATTAATAGTGATGTATAACCTGATTGAGTTTTAGGACACCTTTATTTCTTTTGGTTTTTTTAGGTAACTTTCAAAATCTACTATGTGATTAATGAACCTATAATAAGAAAACAAAAAGATAGAAAATTCTTATAACACGTACTTTCAGGAGCTAAAATTATCATCTGCAATCACTTTCTCGCTACTCTCAAGCATTTAGGAACTCTTCAAAACTTTCAACTATGAACCTGCCCATAGCTACCGTGCATGTCAGCCATGTCAAAATTATGGTTTCAATATACCACACAAAGCATTTGTTGCAAGAGAAACTTACCAGAATATTACCAGAAACACCAAGAAATTTGTCCAGGTAAAGAAGAAAAAAAACATAGACAATCAACATTAGTAAGTCCAGCAAAATTTAATTCAAAATAACAAAAGTTTAAGATCGGCTGTTCAACTTTAAAGTACGGAAAACATGACAAAAATTGGAACAAAAATCCAGGATCAAACTACAAAATAACACTTAGTCATTTAAACTTCATGACAACTTTTACCACAATATCTTATGCTGTGGACGCTGTTTGGGCTCCAAGCCTCTTCCTGGCCTCTTCAATGATGGTTAGCTTAATACCCTTACCCTTGGGAAGGGATACCCAAGGTTTTGTCCCCTTGCCAATAGTGTACACATTGCCCAAACGAGTTGCGAATTCATGCCCAGTGGCATCCTGAATATGGACAGTCTCAAAAGTCCCCTTATGCTTCTCCCTGTTCTTGATGACTCCAACTCGTCCTCTGTTCCTTCCACCTGTCACCATGACTACATTCCCAACATCGAACTTGATGAACTCAGTGATCTTTTGGCTCTCCAGGTCCAGCTTGATTGTGTCGTTGGCCTTGATTAAAGGGTCTGGGTAGCGGATGGTTCGTCCATCAAAGGTGTTCAGGTATGGGATACCTTTTTGCCCAAACTGCACAGAGCGAACTTTGCATAGCTTAAACTGCAAAAGCACACTTAAAATGTCAGAATGGCACGGTTAAAGGATTTATGACCAAAAAAATAGGAATCATTAATTATTCCACATAGCCACAAGTCACTATAAAATTGTTTACCATGTGTTTACAAACCTTACAAGTTACAAGCACAAGAACACTACGAAAGCAAAATAAAAGCAAGGGTTCAGAGGTTAAAATACAAAATAATCCCTACAATTTGGCACCACAACTGAGAATATGATTCGGTTTCTACTAACTGGCATACACAATAATATGATATCTCTTCACATAAAAGCATACGATGCATGGCACTTCCATACGCTGACAACTCCTTAAAATAAATCATTCTTAATTAGAATATACTAAATTTACTCACTCTAATGACATAAATCATATCATTCCTATAGAAAGATAGCAGAAAATATACTTGAGAGGATTGAACAGAATTACCTTCGCCTCTTCATCCCTGATTGAGTGGAGACGGAATCGGCCCTTGGTGTCATAAAGGAGACGGAAATTTTCATTCGTTTTGGGGATTGATACAACATCTGTCAGGAAAAAGTAAATACCAAACTAATAAGAACAATGGATATATATTAGGACTAATATTACTCAACTACTAAAATGGAAGGAAGTGAACCTTACTGCCTCAAACCATTGAATTTTGTAATTCTGGTAAAAGAGAATCGCTAATTGCCATGAACTATTTTTTCATATCGCAGTAGCAACAGTTTATATGTGTGAGGTTATCCATTATATCCGTTCAAATCATATCATTCAGCTTAGCATTTCCTTTTACCGTCTATTAATTGGTAACTTTGCCTAACTGTGCCTTGCAAAACTTGCAAGGACATTTTTTTATTGATGAATTCAATATCCAACTTTTTGTGCGAACTTACATGAATAATACGCATAATAAGAATATAAGCACACAAACACAAATCAGAAAATTAGAACAATAATTCACATAAGAACAGTTGATGCCATACCCATGAAACCTGCAGGATAGGTTTTATCTGTCCTGACCTTCCCATCAACCAGTACATGGCGTTGCATCAAAATGGAAATGACCTCACGGTATGTGAGAGCATACTTCAACCTGTTTCGCAAGATAAGGATCAATGGCAGGCACTCCCTTGATTTGTGAGGTCCAGAAGAAGGCTTGGGAGCCTACACAGAAAATAATAATAACAATAATAATAAATAAATAAAAATTCATGATACATATAAACAGAAGAACAATGCAAAGTAGCATTACAGAAGGAAAACAAGCACTCAAATTTGACTTACAAATGCACCACCAAGTTTGTCGAGCATCCAATGCTTTGGGGCATTGAGCCTCTTCAAATGCTTCTTCAATCCTCTAGCCTGTTATAGCCATAAGCGTGAAGTTCAGAAAACCAAAAATCCAACTTAAATACAAAAAACTTAAATTATAATTCTAACCTATGAAAAGATTATGCAAAAAAAAAAACAGCATGTAAATTCAGATGGGTAATCACCTAATTCCCTCTCTTCATGGTCATACTTTTTCTAAATGAAGAAAAAAAAAAACTAGCCATTTTAAACATGCTTAGTTTGAAAATTTCTCAACCAAACAAAGAATTAACAAAATGTTTGTCGGTTGTTTCATAAATGAGTACACAATGGAATCTAGGACTGCTGCATAAACGTTAAACCAAACACATAATTGGGTCTCTTTGAATCCTAAGGGACCTAATTACCCAAATGATAAGTTCATCATCAAGAAAATTAAACCCACCATTGGTCACAAATGCCTCAATCAAGGTTTCACTTAATAAATGAATCTTTAATTTAGAAATTCCTAGCTAGTGATTCTGAAGGCCTCATGAGATCCACGAGGTCTTGGGTTCAAAACTCGTACCCAGCATCTTGGGGCCACCTCTAAGTGATTCCTCCCTGTAATTAGTGGGACGGGAAGACTAGACGGACTCAGGGGAATAGTCAAGTTCTCAAAGAGCTTTCAACACCCGCATTATCAATTACATATCCAACAATACGACCTAATTTTGATCTCTGCTATAATCTCTTCTCTCATTTTCCAACCAAAAATAATAACCAAACACTAAACAAGTTCCTAACAATTCCATTTTTTTCCAGATGAGTTTTTTGCATATCTATATTGAATCATGCATCATTCACATACATTATGTAATGGCTCCAACTTTTTTACTTTTTTTTTTTTTTTTTCCTATTTCCCACATTCAAATGGTAGAGAAATATGCATTAGGCAGTACAAAATATTGAAACACGCAATTTAAATTCAATGGAGCAACCTAACAAGCCCTAAGACAAACAAAAAAAACCGAATAAACATGTTTTTACTCTACAATCTAAATACGAACTTCAAAACCATATGTTTGAAACTAAATCTGCGTTCAAATAAAAATAAAAAACATTATGAATCTGAGAGAGAACATGAAAAGAGTTAAGAAGTGGGGAACGAACCATTTTGGTATTGTGAGCTAGAGATCTCTGGGGAATTGGCTCAGCCTCGCTCAAGCGCTCTTAGAAGTTAGAAGTGAGATCCTCTTGTTCTGAGAGAGACGCAGAGAGAGACTCCAAAACCCTAATATCGTATTGGAACTTGGGCTGGGCAGTAAAGATTTAAGAGATCTCTTATGGGCCAGAACTGCCAACAAGAGCCCAAATTCATTAGCTTTTTTGGATGTGAATGGGCCCATTAGTTTCGGCCGGGAAAGTATAGGAGATAAATCAAGAAAAGACAAAAACTCTAAAATACAGTTCAGAATATAAGAAAATATGTTCTTAATACCATTTTTATTTTACAACAATGTGAATTTTTTTTTTTTTTTTAGAATGAACAATGTGAAACTTTGTTGTTTTGGTGAGGAAGACTTTGTCTCGCGTTTGGAAAACAAAATGGAAGGGGGTGCTATTATTCTTGTTTTTGTTAATATCTCTTGTGGAAGCAGGAAATTAACCCAGGCTTAATTACTTGCTAATTATCACAATTAATTTATATTAAGGGTTCATACAATCCACAATGGGGAATTTGAATAAGAACTAAATAACTCTCAGCTTTGTGAAATTGTATCAAGGAATAGATTTATATAATTTGACTATTACATTGCTCATTGTCTGTTTTACTCCTCTCTTTTTTCTCTTCTGTCTTTTTGTAAAATTGTTCAAAAAACTTCTCTTCATTTGTCTGTCTTCTTTCCTTTTATACTCTCCCTTCTTTTTCTTCTTTATCCTTATCCCTTGCTTGGTTTTCTTCATTTTCTTCTCTAGCATGTGCCATAGTAGGTGTTGTCTTGATATATTTGGGTAGCCTTATGTCCCATTAGGCTCTTCTTTTCTTGAGGTTATGACGAACAAAGATTTTTGGAGCCTTTTGTTTTATTTGGATAAGTTATCTATTGTATTAAATGCAACTGTGTCAAGTGGGTTGTTGTGGATTTATTAAGAAAATACAGAGAGCATCCTCAGATATTTTGTGTATATTTTGGTAGGATGCTTTGGCAGCTTAGAACACGGACTGCCATTGGTGTGGGTAGTATATTCAACAGGCTTTTACCTTAGTCAATTCTAGTGGTTTGCTCATGCTTGGACCAAGGGTGATGGACCTTGCTAGGTCGGATTCTAAGGTTCGAGGTCTTAAGGGTGTTTCTGATGACTTCTTATTTTACCTTTGGTCCGTACTTTAGGGTATGTGCCTTTGTAAGGAGGCTTCATATCTCGAAGAGACACATTTTGGGCTTGTTTTAATCTAAGGCCCAGTGTTTATTTGGGTATTATGTACCATCTCCCTACATCTCTAATTCAAGAATTTAAAACATGGATGCATGGATTAGCTTTTATATGTTCCTATTAATATTTGGTTTAATGTTGGACTAACTTTTGTGTGGGTTTAATATTTTTTAGTTTAACTTTTGTGTGGGTCTAATATATAGTGCACATCTGGGTATTATACCCATAGTTTTCAAGAATTTATTTGCATAGTGTTTATCAAAGAAATAGATTTTGGTACCTTCCATTTATTTTTGTTGTTGGCATTTTGTCCATTGGTCACTTTTAAGATCCAATAAACAATGCGATAATTATTATATTATAATAATTTGATATTTACAATAATAGAGGAGAGGGATTTTGAACCCTTGTTCTCATTGTAAAGGAAAACAAGTAATGTTATTAGTTACAAAGCTTTTGCAATTTAAGAAATTATTTTTCTTATAAAAAAAATCTTAAAAAAAAAATCTTTGTGTTGTTTATATATTTGTTTTTCTTTCCCTTACCCCCTATTCTTCCCCACTTCACGATGGCATTTTGGCTCGATGATGTAATGCTCAATGGCATGGAGGGGCATGGCAAGCTTAGAGTGAGTGATTTGCTTGAGTGAGGGAGACGTATTAAAGGCGATGAGGTCAAGAGTTCAACCTTATCACCAATCTCAATTATAAAGTGCAAACACCACTTCCTCAACTTATGTTAGGTGGCCTAATTTTGCGTAAACAAAATGATTAGATTAACAATTTTTAGAATGGTAGAAGACTTACAGTTTAATTGATATATATTATAATACTTATGTATCTCGTAAACAATACATGAAACTCACAGAAAAACACCCAACGCAGCTGAAATTTGTTTTCAGCTCTGTCCAAACTTACACTAATTGAAAAAATTAAAACTTTTTAGGATTAAAATAACAATTTCCAGCTCTGTCCAGCTCTCTCTCTCTCTCAGTTTAGTTAATTGTTATTACTTTTTTTGTTCTGAATTACTCTTATACGTTTCTCTTCGCTAGTGAAAGAGGGTCCTCCTTCTTCTCCTAGGTCGTAGAATTTGTAGTCCCTTCTTTGAAGGAGTCTTTTCGTCCCTTTGGTAACAGTGTTACCTTAGGTTTTGTGGTTTTTTCTTTTCGTGGGGATTGGGAAACAGTATCAAAAATGGAGGACCTCACCAAATCTTGGAGCTGCCTAACTCTTTCAGATCAGGAAGGGTCTGGCCTTCGCCTGACAGAAGATGAAGCAGCACCAGAATTTACACTTGCTGCGAAATTCTTGACCAAGCGGGCATTGAACATTGAAGCCATTGCCAATACTTTCAACCCATTATGGAGATCAAAAAACGGTTTCAAAGTCACAAAGGAAGACGATCATATAGTGTTATTCACCTTTGATAATAAGGAGGAGATGGAAAAAATATTGTCAACAGAACCATGGAGTTTTGATAAACACCTTATGGTGTTGCAGCGCTATGAAAAAGAAATTGATTTTTGTGATATGAATTTTAACATGGTTAATTTTTGGATTCAGGTACATGATATACCAGTCAGATTCAGGACACGAAAGGTAGCTGAAAAAATCTGTGAAGCTATTGGCACAGTAAGTAGACCGGAGGGAAACATAGAAGTGGAAGGGGACGACTTTGTAAGGGTTAGGGTCATGGTGGATGTATCCAAGCCTCTATGCCGTGGACGTGTAATCTCTCTTGAAAGTGGCAGAGAACTGTGGGTATCGTTCAAGTATGAACGTCTCCCCAACCTTTGCTACTGGTGTGGGTGCCTCACTCATGCTGATAGAGACTGCGACCTGTGGATTGAAAGTGAGGGTACCTTGCAGCCGGAGTCGCAACAATATGGTCCATGGATACGTGCATTGCCTTTCACACAAGCTAGGAAGAATGTTGTTGTGGTGCCAGGTTTTTACTCAAAGAAGAACAGCTCGGCCAAAGCAGCACCTTCAACTTCGAGTAGGAAACCGCCAGTTGTGGTGGTTCGAAAAGGGGGTCCGTCGCCGGAGATTTTAAGAACAGAAAAGGAAACCGAGGTGCATTCACAGTCAGCGGATAATATTCCAGATTTTCAGGGGACAGAGCCGTTGCTTTCCAAAACAATTCCAAAGGATCAATCAAATCCGAGTAATCCGGTGGGGTCAATCCCGAGTTGTAAGGAAAAAAAATCTGATGAGCTGTTTGAGGAAACACTTCAGGAAATAGACCGTGACATTGGTAAGTTTGACACAAATAGGGAGTCTGACGTGGAAAAGCAGTGGGGGAAAAATAAAGAAAATTCGATGCAGAAATTATCAGTTAATGAGAGAGCTGAACCAACTAAAGTGTACTCACGTGCACTCTCCTCTCCTATCCCAACCTGTGGTAATGAAACAATATCACATGATTCTGCACGGAGATGGAAACGTATTGACAGGTCAGACACGGGGACAGACATTATTATGGAAGATGCAGTGGGAGAAAAGAGAAGTAACAGAGAAGAAGATCAACCTGAGTTATTGAGAAAAAAAAGAACAATTTCTCGGGTAGATGGAGAAACAACAAGATTATTGGCGGAGGCTGGTTCCCAGCCCCGCCAGGACCAATGAGTCTCTTATGTTGGAACTGTCGGGGGCTTGGGAACCAACGAACAGAAAATCAGCTCGTGGATATGGTGCGGGCAAAAGATCCCTCCGTTGTGTTTATAGCCGAAACATGGGCGGATGAAGCAAGGCTAGTTCTAGTTCAAGACAAAATAAAGTTTAAAAATAAATTTATATCCCCAAGAAGAAATAAGGCTGGGGGTTTGGTCATCTTTTGGAAGGAGGATTTTGATTTAACAATTGAAACTTTCTCAAAAAACCATATTGACACCACGGTGAATAAAAATAAGGCTGAGGAATGGAGGTTTACAGGGTTTTATGGTGAACCTGATGCTCAAAATAGACATGAAGCTTGGGCTTGTTTAAGGAATCTGAAATCAAGGGGGTCGGCACCTTGGATTTGTGCAGGAGACTTTAATGAAATAACCAAACAATCAGAGAAGCTAGGGGGCAGAACTCGACCACATGCACAAATGCAGGCTTTTAGAGATGTACTTGATGAATGTGGTTTTCTTGATTTGGGTTTTGTAGGTTCGGAATTCACATGGCATAAACACTTCGCGGGTTACACGGTTTGGGAGCGTCTTGATCGAGCTGTGGCAACTTCAGATTGGCTAGCTCAATTTCCAGATACCAAAATTTATCACTTAGAGGCAGATGCTTCAGATCACAGACCCCTTTTGATTGTGCCAGACGGGATGAACTGTTCACAACAAAGACCTTTTAGGTTTGAACAAATGTGGATGACTGAACAAGGCTGCACAGATACAGTACAAGCTGTCTGGCAGCGGGACAATGGGGAAGCCGATGATTTAAAAGTGCTGAAAAAGATTGAAGAGTGTGGGAAAGAACTGACAACATGGAGCAAGCACAGTTTCAGGAATGTGCGTAAAGAGCTGGAAAAAACGCGAAAACTCTTGGCAAGGGCTGAACGGATTGCAATGAATGGAGGCAGCAATAAACAAATGAAATTCTTAGAAAAACAAATCACCACTCTTCTGGACCGTGAGGCAAAAATGTGGGCTCAAAGATCAAAAGTTCAATGGCTGCGTGATGGGGACAAAAACACTCGCTTCTTCCACAGTAAAGCTACTCAGCGGCGACGACAAAACTATATCAAAGGCCTATATGATGAAGAGGGCCAATGGTGTACTCATCCAAGCCGTGTGGTGGATACAGTGGTAAATTTCTATCAACAACTTTTCACCTCTAGTGAACCCGTGAACCTTGATGAGATCTTGGAGCAAATCCCTACACTGGTCACTGAAGAGATGAACTCCGAACTGCTCTAGGAATTTACAACAGAAGAGGTTGAGAATGCATTACAACAGATGGCACCTTTGAAGTCACCAGGACCGGATGGTATGCCCCCACTTTTTTACCAAAGCTACTGGTCATTGGTAGGTACTGATGTTACAAATGCTATATTGATGTATTTAAATTCAGGTACTTTGCCTAGTGCTCTTTGCCATTCATATATTACTTTAATTCCTAAAGTAAAAAATCTTGAATATGTTTCTCAGTATCGCTCCATTTGCCTCAGTAATGTTCTTTTTAGAGTTTTTTCAAAGGTTTTGGCAAACAGATTGAAAAAAATTCTGCCACATCTTATTTCTGATCAGCAGAGTGCTTTCATGACAGACCGCTTAATCTCTGATAATGTTACGGTTGCTTTCGAGACATTACATTATACGAGGAATCACTCCTCGGGGAAAACAGGGTACATGGCTTTGAAGCTAGACATGAGCAAGGCCTATGATAGGGTGGAATGGCAGTATATGGAAAAGTTGATGGGAAAAATGGGTTTTGCAGAAGACTGGGTAAAGCTGATGATGATGTGCATCTCTACTGCCACCTACTCGGTCTTGATTAATGGGGAACCTCAAGGGCATATTACACCTACTCGAGGACTTAGACAAGGCGACCCCCTCTCCCCATATTTATTCTTATTGTGTACGGAGGGCTTCCATGGGCTGTTAAAAAAAGCAGAAACAATGGGTCACATAAAGGGGGTTTCTATTTGCCGGAATGGCCCAAGACTAACCCATCTTCTCTTTGCAGATGATAGTCTTCTTTTTTGCAGGGCAAAAGAAAGCGAGTGTCAAAAGTTATTGGAGGTTTTAGCCACGTATGAAAATGCCTCTGGGCAACAGATAAATAGAGACAAAACAACTCTCTTCTTTAGCAAATCAACTGCTCAAGATATGCAAGATACAATTAAAATGGCTCTTGGAGTACAGGTGGTTCAACAATATGAAAAATATTTAGGACTGCCTTCTTTCATTGGTCGAAAAAAGAAAGAGAGTTTTGATAACATCAAGCAAAGGGTGTGGAAAAAGTTGCAAGGATGGGAGGGTAAATTATTATCCCAAGCCGGTAGGGAAATTTTAATCAAGGCAGTGGCCCAAGCACTACCCACGTATGCGATGTCATGCTTCAAATTACCAATTGGGTTGTGCCATGATATTGAGGCTTTGGTCCGAAAATTTTTTTGGGGACAAAGAGGGGAAGGCCGAAAGGTTCATTGGACAAAATGGGAAGAACTTTGTAAACCGAAGACACAAGGGGGAATGGGGTTTAAAGACCTTTCAAGGTTCAATGATGCCCTCCTGGCAAAACAAACTTGGCGTCTCTTACATGATAAATCCTCCTTATTTTATAAAGTTTTTAAGGCCAAGTTTTTTCCACATTGTACAATTATGGAGGCCACTAACCCAAGTTCAGCCTCATATGCGTGGAAAAGCATCATTAAGGGCAGAGATGTGATACAACGAGGCGCGGTTTGGAGAATTGGGGATGGCAGATCGGTGTCAATTTGGGGTGATCGCTGGCTTCCGGTGAAACACTCTCCAAAAATTGTATCCCCCTGTACAGGAGCTTTGACAGATGCAAAAGTCAACTCCCTTATTGACAGTGACCGAAGATCATGGAAGGAAGAAGCGTTGAGTGCAAACTTGTTCAGTTTTGAAGCTGAGATAATTAAAAAAATTCCCTTATGCCACACGATCCAAGCAGACACACTCACGTGGCCTTTCACTCCAACCGGAGAATACACAGTGAAGTCTGGTTATACCTTCCTGCAACAAGAGTTTCAGAACTCCTAACCTGGCCAATCCGATCCTGATTACTTGAAGCCACTGTGGAAAGCTATCTGGAGTTTGCAGGTTTCGAGTAAGGTAAAAAATTTTGTTTGGCACGCGTCAAAAAATTCTTTACCTACAATGACGAACCTGATGAAGCGGAAAATAATCAATGAAGATCGATGTGCGCACTGCAAAGAACAAAAGGAAGATGTGATCCATGCTTTGTACCAATGCCCGAAATTACAAGACTTGTGGAGTAAAACTGAACGCTGGAATCACAGTAGCCTCAAACAGGCTACGTCCTTTATTGATCTAATGGGTTGTGTTTTGCAGATAACAGGAACCCAGAATTATTCTCCATGGTGGCGTGGGCAATCTGGAATCGGAGAAATAATCTCCGCCTTGGAAAAGTTGCAGCCTCACTCGACGAACTACTTTCTCAGTCATTGGAGCGGATACGGGACTTCAAGTTCAATAACTCCTCCTTTGTTACCACAGTTGGTCGTCCACCTACCAGATGGCAAGCTCCGGATCAAGACACCTACAAAGTGAACTTCGACGGCGCCCTGTTTACAGAAGCAGACACTGCAGGTATGGGAGTGGTTATACGCAATGAGGAGGGTCAAGTTATGGTCTCCCTCTCGCAAAAAACCACACTCCCTTTTACAGCTATTGAAGTGGAAGCTATGGCAGCAAGGAGGGCCTTAGAACTCGCACTAGAGACTGGATTTCAGCAGATCATATTGGAAGGTGACTCGCAGATTCTCCTCCCAGCCTTGGAAAATAAATCTCACACTCTATTAAATTTTGGGCACTTGATAACAGACATTCAATACCTTGCCTCTTGTTTTTCAAAAATACAATACTCTCATGTTCGTAGGCATTGTAATACTGTAGCTCACTCTTTAGCGAGAAGGACAGTTTCTTTATCTCAAATGCAAGTCTGGATGGAGGATGTACCACCAGATATCACTCATGTACTTCAGGCCGACTTAAATGGCCTCCTTTAATATTAAAGGTTTCGACCTTCTTTCTCAAAAAAAAAAAAAAAAAAAAACAATTAACACAAACTTAAAAGTTGTAAAATGAATTTTAGAAAAGAAAAAAAGAGACAGATGGCGTTCTTTGATACGGTCAATGCTGTCAACGTTTTGAATATTTAAAAAAGAAAAAAAAAAAGCTCGTTATTAACAATTTCCCTGGCGACGCACACGGATTATTTTGCTTTCCCCTTCATAAATAAAACCAACACAGAGAAACAGAATCAGAGTCTCATTCTCACACACACACACCTCTTCTTTCTTTGTACTTCCTTCACGAGCGAGCTAACACTTAAACACACAGTAACGCAGAGAGTATGATGAGGGCAATTCATTTTGTTCTGCTACTGTTTTTATCTCTACCGCTTTATTCTTATGCTGAAGAAGCTTTCGATGTGCGCCAACACTTGTCTACCGTCACCAGGTCCCTCTCTCTCTCTCTCTAGATCACGCATTAATCGTTAAGATATGAAATTAGAAATTAATTTTAACGTTTTAGGTTTTGAACTCTTTTGTTTCGCTTTGTTACTGAAATTTTAATCTTATTCTGCGCTTAATTGCTGATTCGGTTGTAGCATTTTGAGAGATTTAGTGGTACTTAATAAACAGATCCATTGATCTTACTACCCTGTTTGGCTGCCGAGAAAGTTGAGGAAAAAAATTAGAATGTTAGAATTATTGTTTTTTTTTTTTTTTTTCCTTTTCTATTTTCTATTGTTGTGGCATATGAGAGAATTAAAAAAAGAAAAGAAAACCCTCACATTTTGATGTAATATGAATCAATAAGTCTAAAGACATTAAAATTTTCATATCTAGCAAGTTGTTAGTGATAGATAAGAAAGTAATCAGTGGTGAGCCCAGATGAGAATCAGTAAAAATAATAGAAAAAAAAGCTTCATTCGATGTTTCGATGTAATATGAATTGCTTTTACATGTGTAGTAATGCGGTAACATGGTAGTGTTGTGCAAAAGAGTAGTAGAGCATAAGATTGAGTTTCTGGTGTTGTTTAACTAATGGCTATGTTTCTTGATATTTCCGTGCAGATACGGTGCTGTGAAAGGAATTGCTGATAATTCCATTATAGCTTCCAAGATCCCCGACGGATGTACTCCTATCCACATAAATCTTGTGGTAATTTTACTTAACAGTTTTACTCCTATCCGCATAGAGTTCTTGAAATACTATCTATCTATTTTGAAATGAGGGGATTGGATTAATTTGTGTCATTAATATTTAATCAAACACTGACTATTGGCATTTTGATATCTATTCAAATTATTGATGACCTTGAAAAATTCAATTCACTCATTTCAAAATGGATTGATAGGATTTTGGAAAGGCGCACTATCGAAGTTCATTTATGTTTTTGTAAACTAAAAAACACCTAATGCAGCTCTTATTGTCAGGCAAGGCATGGAACTCGCTCTCCCACTAAGAAACGGATAAAAGAGTTGGACAATTTGGAAGCTCGTCTGGAAGTACTTCTAAGAGATGCAGAAGAACGGAAATTGTCTTTACAAAAAGTTTCTTCCTGGATACATGGATGGAAATCTCCTTGGAAAGGAAAGCTGAAGGGTGGAGAACTAATTAGCAAGGGAGAGGAAGAATTGTATGATCTTGGAATCAGGATTAGAGAAAAATTCCCAGATCTCTTTAATGAGGAGTACCACCCTGATGTTTATTCAATAAGGGCAACTCAGGTGAGCTGTGTTTTAAGTTTTCTTTCGTTCAATCATGTAAAAAATTCCTTCTATTGAAATGTTTACTCAAGCTTTTGCTATGAGAGACTATGTGAGAAATTGGTGGCAAGTAATAATCTGCTGGTTTATTATCATTTCTCATTTTGGAGTTTTGCTTATGGTGCTTTTGGGTCTCTCACTGAATAACCATAAATTTCTTTTTTGGGTTGAGGTGCCAAACTGGTCAAGGTTGATTGCATCATTTTGGCTGTGATGGTCTAGGATTCTTCTCTTTTCTGGTTAGGCCCCATGAACTTATGTATCTTTGTCTTCTAATGAGATAGGTTCCTCGGGCATCAGCTAGTGCGGTGGCATTTGGAATGGGGCTTTTTATCGGGACAGGAAGTCTTGGACCAGGACGTCATCGAGCTTTTGCTGTTACTGGTGAAAGCCGTGCAAGTGATTTATTGCTAAGGTTTTATGAATCTTGTGAAAACTACAAGGTATTTATGATATGTAGAGAAATGCCTATGATTGATTATGTTGGTTAGATATTCATGCTGGATAAGGCCATCATATTTTTCTGAACTAAAAAACACATTAGCTCCTGTTATACTAGGAGTATTCATTCTGCGCCACCCATTTTAGGCTATAGAAGAATACAAAAGGTCGCACTTGTTTGCGTTACTTTTTGTAATTTACAATGGACTCTTCTTTTTGGTGATAAAATGTTTTCCTTCACTGCCTTTATCTGCATCTGTATTCTGCCTTTCTCTTGTCTTTTAGGCTCCCTTAAATGATGTATCTTGAACCTATATTGATAGACTTGTTCCCATCTTAAAAAAAAAAAAAAAAAAAAAAAAAAAAAAAACAAATAAACAAACAAACAAAGAAGAAGAAGAAAGGATTGGCGCCTAAAGTTATCTTATTTGGCAGTTTCAGGGTTCTTCTTTAGAAAGGTTTCCCATGTTATAAAAAAAGAAAGTGTTCTATATGTATGGGTGCATGAGTTGTATTTACCTATCACTAATCCCCCTAAAAGAGAAGGCTAGTTCATAGATTTTTGGGTGGTGTAGCTACATTGCAGTCACGTTAATTTACATACACTGATGCAGGATTTCAGGAAAAAGCAGGAGCCTGCTGTTGGTAAGGATAAGGAGCCTATTCTTGATAAAATTACCTCTTCATTAGTGAGTCGTTACATGCTGAATTTTACGAGGCAAGATACTTCTTCTCTCTGGTTTTTATGCAAACAGGTAATCACTTTTTTCCTTTCCATTTTTTGACTGACCAAATTCTGGTTATTGCATGTGTCTAGAATAAATTATGGTTGATGTTCAATTGAGATTCACCTCCTTATGCAATTATCGTGCTGGTTTCCCAATTTGGCAGGAAGCATCTTTGTTGGACATAACTGATCAAGCTTGTAGTCTTTTCACCCCTTCTGAGGTACGTGAGATATATATTTATATAATCTGATGTGATTAAATATTTCATTCTTGTTTTGCCTGATTGTTTTTCTTGGTAAGCCATGTGCAACTTCTAGTTTACACCTCATCGTTGCTAATTAAGGCTATTGATGTCTTTGTTATTTGGCTGAAAAATAACAGAGTTTGTATACGTTTGATTTGACACTGGAAGAAAATGAATATATGTTCTTCCCCCTTTATAATTGAGATATTTTTTGTAAAATTTTGTATCTTTTTTAAAGTAATATAAGTTGGGAAATCATTCTTGTATCTTTTTTTTATAGGCTTTCTAATATGCAAAATTTATAATTGTGTTTAGATTTCTTTGTTGGAGTGGACAGACGACCTGGAGCTGTTTATATTGAAGGGTTATGGTAATTCATTGAACTATAAAATGGGAGTGCCATTACTTCAAGATGTTTTACAAGCCATGGAACAAGCTATCAAGGCTCAAGAAGGTAATATAGATTTTCTGGTTTTCTCTCTACAGTGTATTGCATCAGATTGTCTTTCTGTGTCTTCAAATTCAATGATAGGAGATTTTTTACTTTTATTATTTTTATTCAGCCAGTGGTGGCTCAAAGTGGGGAAGTTTAGTTAAGCAGGGTAGGCCTGGCACGGCTACTTGATAACGTCATCTCACGGGCATATGTCAATACCTGTTAGATTGGCCCTTAGTCTTGCACTCTTTTTTGATGATATTAATCCTTATCACTAATAGTCTGTTATTACCTATCAAAAAAAGAAAAGTAGAAACATTTGTAATATATGTCAAGACTCAAGACCCAAATCCACCTTGCATCTATATTTGGACATTGTTCATTTATTAGGGAAGATTTTGTAAATTTACTTCCAAGCTTTTTTGAGAAAAAAAAGGAGCCTCATCTTCATTCAAAAGCTATCATAATTCCTTCTGGCACTAATTCTTTTGCCACTTCTGTCTTTGTAGAAAAACATGCTCCTGGAAGTTATGAAAAGGCACGACTTCGGTTTGCACATGCAGAAACTGTTGTTCCCTTCTCATGTCTTCTTGGACTTTTTCGTGAAGGATCTGGTTAGTGCTTAACATTCTAATTTTCTCTAATGATGTGTTTGTGTGTGATCTGGAAGCAGTTTTCAAGCATAATTGTTTCTGGTTCCTGGGTTCTGCTATGGGCTGTCTTATTAGTAGGTTCTATCTTTATTATTACAGGATTTCAACAAATACAAGAAGAAAAATCCTTGGAACAACCTCCAAAGCCACCCCAACAGAGAAATTGGAGGGGCAGCGTTGTGGCTCCTTTTGCTGGGAATAACATGCTGGTTCTGTACAGCTGTCAAGCTAACTCTTCAAGCAAGTACTTTGTGCAAGTACTGCACAATGAAGATCCCATTCCATTGCCAGTGAGCATTTCCCACTCCCTCCTATTTTTATCTATGACTACTAATATATTTGGGATTTTAGATCCACCTTTTAAATTTAACACAGAGGACCTTGGTAAAATATGAATTGCAGAGTAAATATTAGTGAGTGTATTGACTATTATGTCATCATTCCGTTTGTCAAAGTTTTGGATAGCCACTATTTCAAGCTGTAGTTCATCTGTCTCTGATGCTGGATAGATGCATTATTGAGCTCTGATACCAATTTTGATGTAGGTATTTTAGGAATTCAACACTAAATTAGGGTTCTTGATGAGATTTTGAAGGGTTCTTGATTAGGGTTAGATGTTAAGGGTTTGGGTAGGGTATAAAAATATTGGATCTTGAATGAGTTTAATGGCTGTTTGGTGTTAAAACATTGGATAGAACAAGAAGAGTTCTTCTACGGGCACAACAGAATCTCATAGCATTTTTACAACAAGCTGAGGTGTCAGCTTCATAGGTCAAAATAAAATAAAATAAAATAAAGAAAGATTATACCTGAACCCACCACAACTCAAATCAAGGGTGTTGTGAAAATGTTGTGAGATTAGACTTTCTCGAACAAGAAACAAAGCAAGATAAACCCTAGGAACAATAAAATGGAATTTTATTAAAATCAATCTCACTAATTTTCCCTTCAATTCATAAAGACTCTTTTGTAGGCTACTACCAATATTTTTCTCTTAAAAGGACTAGGACTGCTAATAACCTTTTCTCAGAAAAAATAGAATGCCTAATAACAAGGAAAAGTAATTAATAACTTATAGACCAAATAGAAAAAGGACTCAAAACATAAAGTAAGACTGATGGACCTCAGTACAGCTCATTCCAAAAGATCTAAAAATTTCCAAAATACCCCTATTTTAGCAAAAAACTTTATTAAAAATTTAAAACTAAACCAACAACTTTTTAACTAATTAAATTAAAGAAACTTAATACTAAGCCTAATAAATAAAGATGCCCAGAACACCCTAAGAAAGATGGCACACAGACCCCACATTGAAATCAGACCGTAATTCTTGAATCTTTTGGTATCTTGTGTTTCCTTCCTTGTACTCTTTACTATTGCATCAGGCTAAATGGTTACAAGTCCTTTTCCTTGTGTGCAATATGTCTTTCTGGTGTTTGCTCATTAACATTTTGTTGTTCGTTGAATAGGGTTGTGACAGTGATTTCTGTCCATTTGAACTTTTTAAGGTACTAATATAATCCCAATCTTAATACTCAAAGAAATGATCACTTGTCATATGCTGATTATAGAATTTATTTTATTATTTGCCTCTCTTCAGGAAAACATAGTTTATCCTCATCTAAAGTCCAATTATAATCAAGTCTGCATGGTGAAGCGGGAAACACCAGAACAGAAACCTTCTATGGCCAGTAAGTTATCACAGCTTTTCCAGCTCTTCTCGTTGGGGAATGATGGTAAACAGACTCACAAAGATGAATTATAGTTAATTCTTCAAGAAAGGAAGGAAATATTCTTATTTTCTTTCTCCTTTTTGGCATTGCCTTCTTAACATGATTTTCAGCGACAGCTAGCTCTTCCTTCTAGCTGAGTTCAATTTTGGATGGCTTCCATTGCTAAAACAGAAAATGCTGTGTCGTGACTTGATTTTGCTAGTTTGAACCATATTCCTGACCCAGAAGTTTTAAGTCAGGGGTATTGGAGGTGGGGAGAGTGAAGTTGTATTATCTGTATCCAGATTGCCTTGTGGTTATTCTCCAAACACAACATCACTGACTTGTGTCCAGTGTTTGCTTGAAATAGTACTTGGGGAAGTAGGTGTCATTTTGTAGTTATTGCTTCAAGTATTTGTTCTCCATGGAGAAAGAATACATACGTTCAATTAATTTTATTGGCCTCTTCAATTTATAATAGCATCCTAAGAGATAACTTTAGATGGTTTTTAGTGGCCAAATATGCAGGAAAAATGTGGGTCAGTGTAAATTATGATGGCAAATTGTATGTTGTAGTCTTGCAGAGCAATCACTTCTTAAATAGAGGCAAGATGGATCTTAGCTTTTTACTTACAGCATAGATATCCCAACTCCAACAAGGGTCCATCTGATACAGTTATCTCTGACCTCCATTTGATAGTAATCCGGCATTGTCATGTAATGAGAACTGTCATGATATAAGCTCTAAATGATCATATTATATATATATTTTTGCCATGTAATGATCATTTAGCCTCGATGGGTTGATGCATAATTCCATACAAATCTCACTCTCAATACATGTATATGCCATATACCTACAACTGGTACGCAAGTCGAATTTACAGACAGCCATCATATAGGGGATTCAGGGCTTCATGAATTGGTATGGTGGAGGAATCATCTTTCTTCTTTGGCAACCTGCGTAGGGTTGAATTTAAAGTTAAAAGTTGTAGAAAGCCCTCTTAAACAATGCAAAGAGAAATCTTGAGCAAAATCTATTTTTGCTCAAGTCAAGCAAGAATTAACTTATGGTTTGTCTGGATACCGTTGATTTGGATTTGGATTTGAGAGGGCCCAAATCCAAATTCTTTGTTTGGATAACTTAAAATGAGAAGAATTTGGATTGGGCCAAATCCATCATGGATTTTAGGGGTCCAAATATGTTGATTTCAAATCTTCTCACAAACCATGGAATCTTAAATCCCTCACTACACGCTCTTCACTATTCTCACGTTTCTCCACATCTCTCTTCCTTGGTGCCCAAGCTCTTCTTCTTTCTCTATTTCTCACAGCAACACAGGTTCATCAAACTTTTCTCTTCTTCGTTGACCTCTCTATTTCTCTATTTCTACTAAATCTGAATCCATACAAGCTCTGAGATGTGGGTTTCATTTGATTTTTTTTTTTTTTTTTGTGTGGGTTTGCTTGGGTTTCATTTGATTGTTTGTGGGTTTTGTTGGGGTTTTGTTCATTTGTTTGTGTGTTTTGTTTCATAGTATTTTCAATGATTTGTTTTGGGTTTGTCTTTATTTTCTATTTCTATTATCTTTTTGTGGGTTTGTAATGCAAATTATGTGTTTGATGAAATGCTTCTATGAGCTATCTGTGAGTTGTGAAGTAATAACTAATAAGTAATTGAAGAAGGTAACAAAAATGAACGTACTTTAGCAGGGGAGCAATATCTAGTGACATTCTGTATAATTACTTTGTCTTCTGCCTTGAAGAAGGTAAACAAAAATGAATTTGGTGAATGTGTGTAGCACACTGCTTGGTACTTTGCCCTTCCAGTTTGCCA
Source organism: Quercus aquifolioides (assembly GCA_019022515.1). Lineage (NCBI taxonomy): Eukaryota > Viridiplantae > Streptophyta > Magnoliopsida > Fagales > Fagaceae > Quercus > Quercus aquifolioides. The sequence goes on from CM032329.1 coordinate 2,063,246, forward strand.
GGCTTTGAGAAGTGAAGTCATAACTATGCACATAGATAACATATAGAATATAGATGGAGGATTTTAGATCCCATAGGAAGTGAAGTCATTCCTTCTTATGTTCCATTGGAAGTTCCATGACAATCTGTCATATTCATACATGAAATGAGATGACTTGCTCTTTCATCACACATTTTAACAATGATTTAGTATGTTCTCTGTTGTATTCTAAAAAATTAGAAAGAATAAAAGTTTATGGAACGTAACGTTATATGGTTGATCAATTGCACAATTAGTGTACCATTTTGTAAATGGATAGTAAATGTATTGGTGGACAACAATTCTCTCGAGTGTGGTGCTCCAAAGGATTTGCCAAACTGGCTTCTTTGCCCTTTTTTTTTAGGGTGGTATTTAATTACTATATATTTTTAGGCACTGTTTATTTGGTTTTGTAAAGGTGGGTCTTATAGCTTGTTTACTTGAGGTAGTTGGAATATTATGCAGAAACAATTTCACGATTGTAAGAAAAGCATCCCATTATCCCAATAGATCTGAATGGTATGTATTCTAATGGAAAATCAATGTAACAATAAAGTCTTGAAGTGCTTTCATTGTAGAATGTCCCAATATAGTCTTCACACCTGCTATTAAGCTATTTATGTGCATGGCTTACGTATAGGATTGCAATCAAACATGAATCATATATGCTTATGTGCTTGAATTTGTTGGGATTAAGTTTATAATTCAGAATCCTTAATACAAAATTTTCAAATTCACAGTACTAGAACCTTACAAGAGTTATCTAACTGTTTCATCTTGACATGATTTCTTGGTGTTAAAATTAGATACATTTGACTAAGACCTCTGTCATATTCTTGTTTCCTTTGTTTTCTTTATAATTTTTTGGGTTATGGGTTTTTTTTATTACTATTAAATTCAGTGAAAAGGTAGAAAATGTAAAATGGAGGCTCAAGTGTTCTGTTCCTCCCCATAACCTTGGTGCACTATCTTTTTTCTTCAAAAATTACCAATGCACTAAGTAAGTTAGTGAAACTATAAGCCCATGGGGACATTTATACTGATGCATTCACTAAACTGATTTGCTTAGACTATGTAAAATAATCTGCTAATTATTATTATTATTATTATTTACTTATTTAGAAAAATGCAAAAGTGTGTGCTTATAAAAACAAAGTTATTGACAATTGGGAGGACATTGAGATCTTGTGTGGGAGGGATAGAGCTATTGGCATTGGTGTAGAACATATGAACAAAGCAGTTAAAGTTATGGCTGAGGAATGAGAAAATGAGGTGAATTCTCACATTGCACAACAATCACGTTAGCATTCTGTATCAACAAGTTCTGCTTCTAAGCCTCACCAAAGAAAAGAATAGGAAAGATCAACTCGTTGAAGTTGTTGCAAATATTGATTCAAAGAGTACTTCACAACAAAGAAAAATCAAGAGCAACCATAACCTTTTGGCGAAGAGATACATGTCGTGGTTTCAAAAGTGTCTAGACTCACACGGCTTGAAATATTCAAAATAGTTGAGAAGTTAATGTATGGAGATGCAGAAGACTTTAAGTTTTTTAAAAGTCTTTCAAATGATGATGATAAAAAGGATTGAATACGATTTTTACTTAGTCCCCATTAATTTGTTCTTTTGGAAGTTGTGTAAAAGACACATATTTTGGGTTTTTAATCTGTCTCTCTTGATATATAATTTTTTAGTTGTTAATAACTTTAGAATAATTTTTTAGTTTGATATTTTGAATTTTGTGAAAAAAAAAAAAAAACCCATTCATTTAGGTGTCCTTTCTAGTTGATATAAAACATTTTAGTTGTTAATAGTTGGCAAGATATTTTTTTAGTTGGCTATGACTAAAAATATTTAGTCATCAACTTGTCAATTGGACTATCAATATTACCTCATGTATTTAAAATTAAAATGCAGAAGGATTAAGAAAATAATAATTAAAATATATATTTTATTGATCTTAAATCCAAATCCAAATCCAAATTTAGGTACCCAAACAATAAAATTTCAAATGATGAATTTCAAATCCTTCATTGTTTAAAAAGACCCAAACAAAGAATTTTAAAATCAAGGGATTTCAAATCAAGGCATTTTAAATCAATGGATTTCAAATCCAAATCCAAATCCAAATGTTGCACAACCTTGGTTTATTAGAAATGGAAAATGCATCAAGTAAATTAAGTTCAGAAGTAGGATTTTTAATATTGGGTCATTTATCTTCTGAGTCAATGATAGATTGTTCAAGTAGTTCCTTACTTATCACTAGCCTAACTTGTGTAAATGGATAAAGTCGATTTGATTATCTGGGTTGTGGGACATGGAAATATCTTTCGAGTTTATTAAAAACCTCATTTTCCACAAATTGTGTTTTGGTGCTCTATTAGCTGAGAAAGAAACTCCCCATGTACAAGTAACAAGAGAGTTCAGAAGATGTAGTCAATTGTTGTACTGCACACCTACCATCAAAGCCTGTCTAGCTCGCCACTCTTGAACTAGTGCGCAGCAGCAACACATGAGATGAGTGAGAGAAGTCATCACATGAATCTCCCTACCAAATAAAACAAAGATTATATGAAGCTAATGTTTTGTCCTGCATACTAAAGCACTTCTTTGATGGCCAAGGAAGTACCTCTATGTTAAAAATTTCCCTTAATTTCCTTCTCATGCAACGGGTGTAGCAGCATCAACCACAGAAGAGGGAGTATGGCATTAGATAATTGATTGATCTTTCACGAGCTGTACTTCAAAATTGATTTACAATTTATGTTGACAACTAGCACGTTAGTGATGATGATCCCATTACAATGTTTTACAAGCTTACATATTTTTCCCTTTGACACCAGGTTAGCTATCCACGAAAATGTTCCACAAGGATAGACGCAAGTCTTGAAGCCTGTAACAAAATAAGAAAACCTAATTGGTGATCATAAATATTTCTTAAGAATTTGATGTGCTAAAATCCTAACCCAAATGATAAGATCAAACGGTAATAAGTCTAATTCTACTTTCTAAGCAGTCAATGATATATACAGACATGACCTAGCATGTATATATATTGGTTAGAACTTTTTTTTGAGGAACTTAGATCCTAACTTTTATCTTGGACCTCCATAATAACATGCCTACTATAAGTAGGGAAAAGGGATTTAGTGTACTAACTTAAACATGGTTCGCTACAACAATCAAAAAGATCAGTTTGCCATTGACTTTGATCTTCCGGCTTTAACCCAATGTTCCCATGGCTGGAATTTACATTGGATATGTACCTGTGGCAGAATTTCATGAAGCTTGTTAATTTAGCTAAGGGTGCGTTTGTATAAACTGTTGAGAAACCGTGTTTTGAGTTTAAAATGAGCGTTTGTAAAAAAATTATGAGGAGCTATAGTTGCAAAACAGAGATTTGAGTTTTAAAAACGCTCTTTTAATCTCTCAAAACATATAACCACCCTAAGACTTAAAGAGACTACCATATCAAGACTCATCGCTACTCACTCATATCTTTCACACATAAGTTGGTTCATTAGCAAGAAGTTTCGAGATCTTACAAGTAGCACATTTATAGCATTTTCCATTACATTAGTAAGGGTAATTATATAATACTTCTAGAGTATCATAAATGCATATTCCTCATTCTCACATAATTGTAGGTCTCACTAATTAAATTTATAATGAGACCCACAATTCATGTGAGAGGGGGAGTACGCATTTATGATACTCTTGGAGTATTCAATAATTTTCCCATCAATAAGGTGTTCAATCACTAGGCATTTATTATGGGGGTCATAATTTGTTCATGATTACTGCAATTCAATGTTTAATTTGTCTTTCTCCTTATGGAGTGCTTCATGAAATTCCAAGTCAAGATACCTACGAGACTATAAGGACCGGAATTAGAACCTCAATTCACCAACACTGGATGATGGTCCAACAAGCCCAAAACAATATATTTGTTAGAGAATGGCTGTTACAAGAAAACGTCTCAGCAAATTAAGTATGGGCCATGATTGATTGAATTCATATCAAGAAGACAACAAGCACAATTTGATAGAAATAACACTCCTCGGTCTAATCCGAGGATGTGGTGTTCTTATATTCACTCAAGTTTTTCTCAATATAAGGTGTTCTTAGTTCTTTTCTTTTCTCCCAGATTGCATGCCCATTTTTTATGGGAGCCTTTTCCTTATATAGTCCTTCCATCCTTCATCCCCACCTTCCACTTGTTGACCTTTTAGATGATCTCTTGGATGCCTGTCCCATCCAAAACCTCCTGGAAGCTTTATGAATAGCTGTGAATTGAGACATCATTGTTTAGGTGTCATTTCCACATAAATGTGATCTATTGGTTAGGTGTAGAGCATTTAATATGATGGTAGCAGCCTTCTTCCCATATATTTCTTCCTTTGTTGTTGGTTACCTTCCTTGAAGCTTATCCACAAAAGAAATGATTACCTTTTGTACAGCATTCCTGAGGTGGCTGGGTTCCAACTTTCTACAATGCTTTCCCGAGGAAGCTCGGCTCCTTGGGAACTACCACCAGTTTGTTATTATATTTCATTGTCCTCAGCTCGTTGATCCCAAAACTTAATAAACCTTACGACCATCCTTGGGTTTCTAGGTGTCCTCGGGCACGGCCTACAGCTAGGGCTGTAAACAAACCAAGCCGTTCATGAATAACTCGAGTTTAGCCCGATAAAAAGCTCGTTCATGTTCGTTTGTTTACAAATAAGCCAAGCTTGAACCTTAGTTTTCGGCTTGTTTGATAAACAAGCTGAGCTCAAGCAAAAAAAATTGTTCATGAACAAGCTCGTGAACAATAGGGCTCGATACAAAATATGTCGAGCTTAGGCTCGTTTATAGCTTGATATATGTTTACTAAATAAACTCATTATTATGACATTATACATATGTTTTGGAATATTAATTTATAGCTTGTTTATTTATATATGTTTTGGAGTGTTAATTTATTTAGATTTGTGAAGATTATAGTTGCATGAATGACAAATGTGGATATAAAAATTGTATTTTGAACAATTACTCAAGCTATAGACAATGAATGATGATGGATGGATTTAATTATGTAAAATTGTAATTTAAACAATTTCTAATCACGAGTGTTAGAAACATGATAAAATGAGTATATTATTGTGGGGGGTGAAAAGCCTAACCTGATATGTTGGGCCTAAGGCCCTATTTGAGGGCTACTGTTTGTCCAAAGAGATGAAATACTTGAGAAGAGGCCCATGTAAAAGAAACGTATCTAGAGATGAGAATGGAGCATAGTCCGAGGAGATATTCAGTTGTCCGAAGAGTCCATTATCCTCGGATCCGAAGAAGCGTGGTCAAACAGACGTCTGGGAAGTTCAGGTGACCCTCCTAACAAGTCTAATGATAGAGATGAACCTCAGGCACGCCTTGGGATGATAGGAACAGAGAAATATCTAGAAGACAAACTTCAACCACCACATTAAATGCATTGCATCTACTTTTCTGGCCGCATTAATGTGGAGAAGACTCCTGAACAGTACAATCTCAGCTACCGCCACTCACACAAGGCTAAAGAAGATACATGAAGAGACATGCACTCAAGTGGGTGTTTAGATGATGAACAAGTGGACGATGAAGATGAAGGGAGATGGTGCTATATAAGGAGGGGAGGCCTCTGATAAATGGGGGATCGGAATAAAGAAAGAAAAAAGAAGAAAACATCTTTACTGTAGCTCTAAAAATTGTAACCAACGTTCATTCAATAAAACTCCTCTTTGGACATTCATGTTTGCATATGTCCGAGCATGATTGCATGTTAATTTACTCATAAACACCACCATTCATTACTGTTTGATTCATCATTAGCCCAGCTCTTTCACCCACTCTCTACAAATTCATTGTTCAGGGTTCATTGGGCTCATAATCCGAACCTTTTGGGCTTGGACTACAAAAATTGACCCTACAATTATTATTATTATTATTATATATACTTTTTTTTTTTGGTTTACTTGATTTTTGGTGATATAAGCATTTAATGATGCAATTTTTTTGGATCTCAAGCTAAAAAGCTTGACTTGAGCTCGAGTTGGAACTTGATATTAAGTTTGAGTTTGACTTGACTAATTAATCAAACCAAACCAAGCCAAGCCAAGCCGAACTCAAGCTTTTTGGCACTCTTACGAGCTCAAGTTCAAAAAATTTTTTTAGGCTTGTCTCAAGCTCAAGTCAAGTTTGAGCATTTGATTTTCATTGACGAACCAAGTTCAAACACATACTGCTCAACAAAACTTGGCTCGTTTAGAGTCCTATAGCCCAACTCACTTACTCGGCCTACTTATCCTCACAGAGACAATGACTTCTCCAATACACCCGCATCTTTCTTTGTCCTATCAGGTTTGAGTATAACATTTTGGGCCTCCATCTCATTTTCATCGAGGGTGTATTTCCTTTAACCTTCTTCAACTACGTGCAGTCCTTCCTTTAAGTTCTGTGTTCATTGTTACAAGTTACAACACTAATTGATTAGCTAGTGATTAATTCACGTAGAAATTAGAATGTATCATATGCTTGATAAAAGACTTGGCCCACATTTCAATTCCAAATTTTCATGCACCCAACATAGAGCCTTTTTTTCTATTTTCCTTTTAAATATAAATTATTAAAAACCATAAATTTTGATAAATACTATATAAATATAATACCAGAAATAAACAATTTTCAAACATATTAAATCTTTTGATAAAATACATCTAACAGAGATTCAGTCCCAACTCCCATGTATTAATAAAAATCTAAGCTTTGGCTCATTTTTTTTATATCTTAGTTAGGGTAACCAGTAATGTCATGTACACAAAAAAATTTAATTATATTTTTTATACTAATTGAGCTGATAAACTACTACTAATTATTATTTAAATTCATCACTAATATCATTTTCTTACTCGCTACTAATAATCTGACAAATCTATTGACAAATAATTTGACAATTTTTTTTGTATAGTATTACTTTCTCCATCTTAAATCTTAATGCGTAAGGTTTCATAAACCGTCCTCTCCAAGATCTTGCAGGAATCTAGGCTCGCCTTTTCCAAAAGAAAAGGTGAAAAGTTCCGAGAAATCTATGCCCAGTGCCCACTACTTGCCAGACAAGAATAAGAACCAAAAGAAATAATAAAAAGAAAAAGAGTCAAATCACATTCACACCGATATTAATTTGACAAATGTTCCTCATTTCATACCATCTTGACTAGAATATTCATGAAATTAGGTAGGAGTATAGAACCCCCTTTCTTTCTTCTTTTTTTTTTATTTTTTTATTTTTCATTTAAATTTTATTTTGGTACAAATAAGTGGGGTCCTCACACACAAATTAGTAGACATGTATACTTTAATTTATTTGTTCATACTTAGTTTAATTTTACCCAATTGATTTCGATGTAAATAGTTAATGATAATCAAATTGAGAAATTAATTTAACGGCATAAAGTTAAAATTGTAATTTATATTTTTACAAATAATATAAAAGTGTAATGAAAAATATAACAAAGGATTTTGCTAATTTGGGCACACAATAATTTTTATTTTTGAAAAAAAATTTCTTGGAAATTGAAAAAATATTGACAACTTTTTTAATTTTTGAAAAAATATTTTCAAAAGTGGATCACTTAATGTGTGCCCATTAACCGGACCCTATAACAAAATACCTACAAAGTTGTATATGTGTCTCACAATCTTGAATATTTTTAAAAAATTATGTAATTCAAGTTTTTTACTTTTCTTCCTTTATTCCGTTAAGTAGTTAAAATTTGACATTATAGCAAAACTTCGAAGTTTGAAACTATGCAAATGTAAAAAGATGGAAGAGAAAAAAAAATAGTGGATACTTTAAGGTTTCTTCTAGCAAGTAGTCTAGAGACTTATTATTATTTTTTTTTTTCACAAAATTTGTCACAATCAATTGAAATAATAAGTTGTAAATGATAAACAAGAAAATGATGCTAATACTGGGCTAAATGAAAATAAATAATAACTTGAAATTTTAATAAATGAAAAATTTATTGTAAAAGATATTGTTGATGAAACGGGCATTTAAGGCTTGACAGTCTTTTTGAGTCTTTTTTTATGTTTTTTTTTTTGGGGGGAGAGAGTCTTGACTTGAGTGACATGAGTCTTTACTTGCTTAGAAAGACACAAGCGTGTATGTGTGAATATGCGGACCAAAAGAAAGCGTGTATGTCGCTTTCTTTTGCTTTTTGCTTCTTAAGAACCAATTTATACTAAAGAATTTGTGGAGAGCTCAGTTCAAGACTTGACATCTGATCTGGTTGCCTTTGCAAATTACTCTGCACCTTTATAAAACACATCTTCAAAGTTCATATCAAAACCCTCTGAACCGCCGTGGTGATGGCTTCGGAAAAGAGTGATAGTGCAGAGCCAGCAGCAGCAGCAACAGCAACAGCAGCAAAATCGAACCAGCTGTACGTATTTTTTGGTCATGAATCTTCCTCAGTCCTGTATTCAATGTATGAGATTCCTGTGCCAAATCCTCTCCCTCCTCCCCCAACGAAATCAGCACAAACTGCCGAAATGCAGAACCCAAGTCCACTTCCCAACACTACCCCAAACCCAATCCTCAAACTCAAAAGGGGTGAATACCCTCGAGGCATGTGTTGCGTTCAACTGGGTTCCAAATTTTACTTCTTTGGTGGCGAGTACGATGATTTGGATCACCCATATGTTGCTAAAGATGTTAAGACAAAGTACAAGAATGTAAAGCGAGATAGATATCCTAGAGATGTCTATGTTTTTGACCCCACCAACACCGACACCAACACCAACACCACCATTGATGATGACAAGAAGAAGTTGACGATGATAAGTGGTACACCAATGCAGACCGGAAAGGCAAAGCCTTTGGGGTTTGTGGTGGATGAGAAGATTTACGTGGTTGGCAGCACTTTCACATCCAAATTCTTAAAAAATGTAGACGAAAAGAATTCAGATATAAAAAAGCATGTTTTGTTTGAGGTGTATGATCCTGTAGTTGATAAGTGGTCTACTTTGCCAACTCCTTCTCATCCTTTGATTAAGGACTCGGAACCAGAGGAGACTGAATGGGTGGGGCATGCTGTTGTGGGAAGGAAGGTTCTCCTTCATAATCAATTCGGCTATGGTGTTCTTCAACACCGCCTATATTGTTATGATCTCGATAGAGGTGAATGGATGAATTACCAAAACCTGCCTTCCTACTCTGGTAGTTTCTTAGGGAGGAGTGAGTTTGTAGGGGATACCCTTTATGGAGTTTACAACAGGAAAGTATCTGCAATAGCCCCATTAGCTGATGCTGATGAGGAGGAGGAGAATATGGGTGCAGATGTAGAGAACCCTCTTTATTTTCCATCTGAGGACTTGTGCTCTGTTGTGGATGCTATTTACCATAAATTTCCTCCACAGCCGGACTCCTCAATTACCTCATCAAGCTTGCTGCACTTGGGGAATGGAGTCTTTTGTTTTGTGATGTCTGGCAGGCCTCTGCATTTCAAGCATCGGCATGGTTATTATGCTATTGATGGTAACAAAAAAGGTGTTATTAGCATCGTAATCTTTCAGGCCCTCGGGGATAAACACTTCCGAGGTGAAGGTGAAGATGAAGATGAATATGAATATAGTAGCGATGAAGACGAAGATGAAGATGAAGGTGACGCTGGATTCTTCAGGGCAAAATTCTTGTATTCCGCTCATTATCACATCAATACCCGCTCCCGAAATCTTGGGGATATACATGGTTGCTTCTCTGTTGGCCTGGTATGTATTTCAATTTCTTTCATGCCCCTTTTATTCTTTTCTTCAATATTTTTCTTTATCTGCATACCATACCAATACCTTCTCCTTGTGTCTTGGGATTTAAGTCATTTAACATTACTTTGTGCGCATTATTAACTACTTCAGTGGACAGCTTATTACATTACGTCTCTGCAAATTATGGTTTCTTTTTTATCATTCCATTAATCCTAGTCCATGATCTTCATACCATACCACTACTTCGCCTTGTGTCTTGGAATTCAACAATATTTTGGCGGTTCCTTAACACCCCTGCTCCTCCCCACTTATCATTCGTGGTCTTGCAATTTTGAGTTTGTCCAAATGCATAATTTTTGAAATATTTACTTGTAATTGACTTTTTACTTTTGTATAGTCGTTTAACTTTGGAGATGGGAGTGACCCTAATTGTGCTGAGAATGGCAAAAGGCCTATGTCAAACTCGCCATCCAATCCACATCTTGTTCCCCAATCTGTCCCCGATGTGCAGCCTTGGATGAAGGAGGCGATGGCTTGGTTCTTGCAATATGTGGAGGATGATATTAACGATAACTTCATTATGACCACAAGGCCTAGTTCGCTAGGTGAGAGAAGGCACATAAATCACCAGCTTCCTTTGCAGCTGCCGCATCACATGCTCACTCAAGAGCGCCCAGCTGTGCAGACTAAGATAGCTTGGTATGTTGCAAGGAAAGCTTTGATTGAGGAACGACGTCAGCTGCAAGATCTTCAAAGAGAGCACGAGATATTGAGGAAGGAGAATACCATGCTCACCAATCAAAGGGATCTTTACCAGTCATGGATTTCGCGGTTTTTTGATGATCAGAGATTTCAGGCTATTGCTGATCCGTTTGAGCCTCAACCGGTTACATCTTCTGTTCCCTCATCTTCTCAGCCTACTGAGCCACTAGTCAGCAATCAATCTGGAGATACCTCCCATAGGATGGAGACCCTGTCCTTGTCGTAGATGCCACCCTACCAAACCAGACCTGATGATGCTAATGACCAATAGACTTGGGATTTCTTTCTGTTTTGTCTAATTGATGGTATTTGATGTAGGGGAATTTCCATGATTGTATCTTAAACTCTTATAATATATTTATATGACAACTGTTCTGTGCGTTTGTGTCACATTATGATTATAGTTCTTATTGATGCATGTTCTCTTGTTTTGTATTCTAATCATCTAATGCTTGACCTATTGTTATCTGTAAACTTTGATATTTGCTTTCATGGACTGAAACTTTTTAAGTTTTGCTTGCGTGAGAAGGTGCTGTTTCAGCTGGCCCAAGGGGCTTAGCATTAAACCTCCAAGCCTACAACTGAATCAGGTGCTGAAGAAATGTTCTATGACGATACAAAACTTTGATCTTAAGTTGTATCGAATGTTTATTTGAATAACCTTGCCATAAACTAGTCATGAGTGTGAGGAATGTGATGGATATGAATGCTCTATGTTAGTGATTTAATTCCTTTTTTGTTTGTTTTATTAGGTAACCATTACTGTTCGGTTTTTCCATTGCTTTAGTTTTTTGCCTTAAATAGAATCCACTCGTTTTATCTTTGGAGTCGCTGGCATACAGCAGGATCACCCTTTGAGATTTTACTTCTTTCAGCTTTGCCACAACACTATAGTCTTTTAAGACCTATCCTCGGAACTTATAGTAGTCGATGAGATGGATCACGTATTGAGATCAGGTGAATATATTGTAGTTTAGGACACCATGGAAATAATTAACAAGCTTAGTCAGGTCTTGCTTTGCCTGCACCTCTATAGAACATATAAAACTAGGACTAAGATTTATGTCCATTCGCTTCATTGGTCACTAGCACTCTATAAGGATCAGTTCTTTGTTGGCAGGCATCCAACGGTTGACGAAACTAAATCATGAACAAAGGTGGTAAATAAAGCCGATCATTTACCACTGTAAATCTTACTCCTAGATTATATGTTCTATAGACAACCATAAATAAATAAACAAATTGAGAAAAAGAAAAAGAAGAAGAATTCATGTCACTTATTTTTGTCAAAATGTGAATTCAATAGATATGGCATTTATTTACTGCAGCACATATGATTAGGTTGGTTCGGATAAGCTTTTTTTTTTTTCATTGTATGCTGTTCATATATTCATTACTCTGATGTCATCTTTTTATAATCATTCAATATGTATGAAAGCAGAAACCTTATATGTAAAAGCATGAGGTGCTTCTATATGGCACATTCTTAGAGAACTCTTTCATTTAGACTTCCAACTCATCATCTTCTAATTAACACTACATGTCACTCTTTGTTTGTTATGATTTAATACAAGCAAACATTGCACTTGAACCTTCCTGGATGAACAATATGATCTACTTTGCTTTCCAACATCAGCCCATATGGTTACAAGTCATAGTGTGCAATATGTCTTTCTGGTGTTCGCTCATTAACATTTTTTTTTTTGTTCATTGAATAGAGTTGTGACGGTGATATCTGTTCATTTGAAGTTTTAAAGGTACTAATATAATCCAAACCTAATACTCAAAGAGATGAGCATTTGTCATATGCTGATTGTAGAATTTATTTTATTATTTGCCTCTCTTCAGAAAAAAAATAGTTTATCCTCATCTGAATTTCAATTATAATCAAGTCTGCAAGTTAAAGCTGGAAATACTGGAGTAGAAACCTTCTATGACCAGTAAGTTATCAGTGCTTTTCCGTTGACTCCTCGTTGGGGAATGATGATTAACATTCTCACAAAGATGAATTGTTGTTAAATTCTTCAAGAAAGGAAGGAGATATTCTTACATTTTTTTTTCCTTGTTGCCATTGCCTTCTCAACAAGATTTTCATTGACAGCCAGCTGTTCCTTCTAGTGGAATTCAATTTTGGAAGGCTTCCATTGCTAAAACAGAAAATGCAGTGTCATGATTTGAGTTTGCTAGTTTAAACCCTGTTCCTGACCAGTAGTTTTAAATCTCAGGTATTGGAGGTGGGGAGAGTGATGTTGTATAATCTGTATTCACATTGCATAGAGGTTATCCTCCAAACACAACATCACTGACTTGTGTACAGTGTTCGCTTGAATAAGTACTTAGGGAAGTAGGTGTCATTTTGTAGTTATTGCTTCAAGTTTATGTTGTCTGCGGAGAAAGATTACATATATTTGCAGAGAAAAGTGGTCAGTATAAATTGTGATTGAAAATCTTATGTTGCAGAGCAATCACTTCTTAAATAAAAGAAGGTGCACCTTGGCTTTTTACTCATAAAATTATGTCTGATCTCCATTTGATAATACATCTTTGATAGTACATCAGCATGGTCATGTCATGATATAAGCTCTAAATGAAAACTTTTATATTTTACCATGTCATGTTCAACTTCTAGTTTACACCTCTATGAGAATTTTTTTTTTAATCTGCAATGTCACCTGCTATTGTTAATAAATCGTTGCTAATTAAGGCTATTGATGTCTTTGTTATTTGGCTGAAAAATAACAGAGTTTGTATACGTTTGATTTGACACTGGAAGAAAATGAATATATGTTCTTCCCCCTTTATAATTGAGATATTTGTTGTAAAATTTTGTATCTTTTTTAAAGTAATATAAGTTAGGAAACCATTCTTGTATCTTTTTTTCATAGGCTTTCTAATATGCAAAATTTATAATTGTGTTTAGATTTCTTTGTTTGAGTGGACAGACGACCTGGAGCTGTTTATATTGAAGGGTTATGGTAATTCATTGAGCTATCAAATGGGAGTGCCATTACTTCAAGATGTTTTACAAGCCATGGAACAAGCTATCAAGGCTCAAGAAGGTAATATAGATTTTCTGGTTTTCTCTCTACAGTGTATTGCATCAGATTGTCTTTCTCTGTCTTAAAATTCAATGATAGGTGATTTTTTACTTTATTATTTTTATTCAGCCAGTGGTGACTCAAAGTGGGGAAGTTTAGTTAAGCAGGGTAGGCCTGGCACGGCTACTTGATAACGTCATCTCACGGGCATATGTCAATACCTGTTAGATTGGCCCTTAATCTTGCACTCTTTTTTGATGATATTAATCCTTATCACTAATAGTCTGTTATTACCTATCAAAAAAAGAAAAGTAGAAACATTTGTAATATATGTCAAGACTCAAGACCCAAATCCACCTTGCATCTATATTTGGACATTGTTCATTTATTAGGGAAGATTTTGTAAATTTATTTCCAAGCTTTTTTGAGAAAAAAAAAAGGAGCCTCATCTTCATTCAAAAGCTATCATAATTCCCTCTGGCAGTAAGTCTTTTGCCACTTCTGTCTTTGTAGAAAAACATGCTCCTAGAAGTTATGAAAAGGCACGACTTCGGTTTGCACATGCGGAAACTGTTGTTCCCTTCTCATGTCTTCTTGGACTTTTTCGTGAAGGATCTGGTGAGTGCTTAACATTCTTATTTTCTCTAATGATGTGTTTGTGTGTGATCTGGAAGCAGTTTTCAAGCATAATTGTTTCTGGTTCCTGGGTTCTGCTATGGGCTGTCTTATTAGTAGGTTCTATCTTTATAATTACAGGATTTCAACAAATACAAGAAGAAAAATCCTTGGAACTACCTCCAAAGCCACCCCAACAGAGAAATTGGAGGGGTAGCGTTGTGGCTCTTTTTGCTGGGAACAACATGCTGTTTAACACAGAGGACTTTGGTAAAATATGAATTGCAGAGTAAATATTAGTGAGTGCATTGACTATTCTGTCATCATTCCGTTTGTCAAAGTTTTGGATATCCACTATTTCAAGCTGTAGTTCATCTGTCTCTGATGCTGGATAGATGCATTATTGAGCTCTGATTCCAATTTTGATGTAGGTTTTTTAGGAATTCAACACTAAATTAGGGTTCTTGATGAGATTTTGAAGGGTTCTTGATTAGGGTTAGATGTTAAGGGTTTGGGTAGGTTATAAAGATATTGGATTTTGAATGAGTTTAATGGCTGTTTGGTGTTAAAACACTGGATAGAGCAAGAAGAGTTCTTCTACGGGAACAACAGAATCTCATAGCATTTTTACAACAAGCTGAGGTGTCAGCTTCATAGGTCAAAATAAAATAAAATAAAATAAAGAAAGATTATACCTGAACCCACCACAACTCAAATCAAGGGTGTTGTGAAAATGTTGTGAGATTAGACTTTCTCGAACAAGAAACAAAGCAAGATAAACCCTAGGAATAATAAAATGGAATTTTATTAAAATCAATCTCACTAATTTTCCCTTGAATTCATAAAGACTCTTTTGTAGGCTACTACCAATATTTTACTCTTAAAAGGACTAGGACTGCTAATAACCTTTTCTCAGAAAAAATAGGATTCCTAATAACAAGGAAAAGTAATTAATAACTTGTAGACCAAATGGAAAAAGGACTCAAAACATTAAGTAAGACTGATGGACCTTAGTACAGCTCATTCCAACAGATCTAGAAATTTCCAAAATACCCCTATTTTAGCAAAACTTTATTAAAAATTTAAAACTAAACCAACAACTTTTTAACTAATTAACTTAAAGAAACTTAATACTAAGCCTAATAAATAAAGATGCCCAGAACACCCTAAGAAAGATGGCACAAAGACCCCACATTGAAATCAGACCTTTATTCTTGAATCTTTTGGTATCTTGTGTTTCCTTCCTTGTACTCTTTACTGTTGCATCAGGCTAAATGGTTACAAGTCCTTTTCCTTGTGTGCAATATGTCTTTCTGGTGTTTGCTCATTAACATTTTGTTGTTTGTTGAATAGGGTTGTGACAGTGATTTCTGTCCATTTGAACTTTTTAAGGTACTAATATAATCCCAATCTTAATACTCAAAGAAATGATCACTTGTCATATGCTGATTATAGAATTTATTTTATTATTTGCCTCTCTTCAGGAAAACATAGTTAATCCTCATAATAAGTCCAATTATAGTCAAGTCTGCGTGGTAAAAGCAGGAAGCACCAGAGCAGAAAGCTTCTATCGCCAGTAAGTTATCACAGCTTTTCCAGCGCTTGTTGGGGAATGATGGTAAACAGACTCACAAAGATGAATTATAGTTAATTCTTCAAGAAAGGAAGGAAATATTCTTATTTTCTTTTTCCTTGTTGGCATTGCCTTCTTAACATGATTTTCAGCGACAGCCAGCTCTTCCTTCTAGCTGAGTTCAATTTTGGATGGCTTCCATTGCTAAAACAGAAAATGCTGTGTCATGACTTGATTTTGCTAGTTTGAACCATATTCCTGACCCAGAAGTTTTAAGTCAGGGGTATTGGAGGTGGGGAGAGTGATGTTGTATTATCTGTATCCAGATTGCCTAGTGGTTATACATCAAACACAACATCACTGACTTGTGTCCAGTGTTCGCTTGAAATAGTACTTGGGGTAGTAGGTGTCATTTTGTAGTTATTGCTTCAAGTATTTGTTCTCCATGGAGAAAGAATACATATGTTCAATTAATATTATTGGCCTCTCCAATTTATAATAGCATCCTAAGAGATAACTTCAGATGGTTTTTAGTGGCCAAATATGCAGATAAAAGTGGGTCAGTGTAAATTATGATGGCAAATTGTATATTGCAGTCTTGCAGAGCAATCACTTCTTAAATAGAGGCAAGATGGATCTTAGATTTTTACTTACAGCATCGATATCCCAACTCCAACAAGGGTTCATCTCATACAATTATCTCTGTCATGATATAAGCTCTAAATGATCATGTTATATTTTTGTCATGTAAAATTCATTTAACCTGGATGGGTTGATGCATACTTCTAAACTACCTTTTCCGTAATGCCATACAAATCTCACTCTCAATACATGTATATGCCCTATACCTACAACTGGTACGCAAGTTGAATTTACAGACAGCCATCATATAGGGGATTCAGGGCTTCAAGAATTGGTATGGTGGAGGAATCATCTTTCTTCTTTGGCAACCTGCGTAGGGTTGAATTTAAAGTTAAAAGTTGTAGAAAGCCCTCTTAAACAATGCAAAGAGAAATCTTGAGCAAAATCTATTTTTGCTCTAGTCAAGCACGAATTAACTTGGTTTATTAGAAATGGAAAATGGATCAAGTAAATTAAGTTCAGAAGTAGGATTTTTAATATTGGGTCATTTATCTTCTGAGTCAATGATAAATTGTTCGAGTAGTTCCTCACTTATCACTAGCCTACTTGTGTAAATGGATAGAGTCAATATGATCATCTGGGTTGTGGGACATGAAAATATCTTTCGAGTTTATTAAAAACCTCATTTTCCACAAAATTGTGTTCTGGTGCTCTATTAGCTGAGAAAGAAACTCCCTCTGTACAAGTAACAAGAGAGTTCAGAAGATGGAGTCAATTGTTGTATTGCACACCTACCATCGAAGCCCGTCGAGCTCGCCACTCTTGAACTAGTTCGCAGCAGCAACACATGAGATGAGTGAGAGAAGTCATCACATGAACCTCCCTACCAAACAAAACAAAGATAATATGAAGCTAATGTTTTGTCCTGCATACTAAAGCACTTCTTTGATGGCCAAGGAAGTACCTCTATGTTAAAAATTTCCCTTAATTTCCTTCTCATGCAACGGGTGTAGCAGCATCAACCATAGAAGAGGGAGTATGACATTAGATAATTGATTGATCTTTCACAAGCTGTACTTCAGAATTGATTTACAATTTATGTTGACAACTAGCACGTTAGTTATGATGATGATCCCATCACAATGTTTTACAAGCTTATATATTTTTCCCTTTGACACCAGGTTAGCTATCCACGAAAATGTTCCACAAGGGTAGACCCAGGTCTTGAAGCCTGTAACAAAATAAGAATACCTAATTGGTGATCATAAATATTTCTTAAGAATCTAGTGTGCTAAAATCCTAACCCAAATGCTAAGATCAAATGGTAATAAGTTTGATTCTATTTTCTAAGCAGTCAATGATATATACAGACATGACCTTGCATGTATATATATTGGTTAGAACTTTTTTTTTTTTTGAGGAACTTAGATCCTAACTTTTATCTTGGACCTCCATAATAACATGCCTACTATAAGTAGGGAAAAGGGGGTTTAGTGTACTAACTTAAACAAGGTTCGCTGCAACAATCGAAAAGATCAGTTTGCCATTGACTTTGATCTTCTGGCTTTAACCCAATGTCCCCATGGCTGGAATTTACATTGGATATGTACCTGTGGCAGAATTTCATGAAGCTTGTTAATTTGGCTGAGGGGGTGTTTGTATAAGCTGTTGGGAAACTGTATTTTGAGTTTAAAATGAGTGTTTGTAAAAAAGCTATGTGGAGCTATATTTGCAAAACAAAATTTTGAGTTTTAAAAACACTCTTTTAATCTTCTAAAATGTTTAACCAAACAGATCCTAAGACTTAAAAGAGACTACCATTTCGAATCTCACTACTACTCACTCATATCTTTCGCTTACCCTAATATCACATAAGTTGGTTCATTGGCAAGAAGTTTCGAGATCTTCTTACAAGTAGCACATTTACAACATTTTCCATTACTTCAATAAGGTGTTCACTAGGTATTTATGGGACTTTATTTGTTCATGATTGCTGCAATTCAATGTTTAATTTGTCTTTCTCCTTATGGAGTGCTTCATGAAATTCCAAGTCAGGATACCTATGAGACAATGACTTCTCCAATATACAGGAGAAAATGGGTTTTTGCCCCTTATTTTTTAAAAAATCTAGCACAATGTCCCTTTTTGAAATTATTAAGCAATGTGTCCCTGTTTTTGAAACTCGATTTTAACACAATTGAGTTCTATATAAAACTCGATATTCTTAAAATCAAGTTATATGTAAATTTTTAATTGAAACTTGACTTTAGCAAAGTTGAGTTTCACTTAATTTTAAAAAAAAGAAATTAAGTGGCAAAATATGCATAGAATTCAACATTGTTAATGTCGAGTTCCACCTGTAACTCGATTTTTTTTAAATTGAGTTTCAAAACAAAAATACGGTGCTTAATAATTTCAAAGCAGCATTGTGCTAGATTTTTTACAAAATAAGGGCAAAAACCCATTTTTCCTATCCAATACATCCGCATCTTTCTTTGTCCTATCAGGTTTAAGTATAACATTTTGGGTCTCCATATCTTTTTCTTCGAGGGTGTATTTATTTCCTTTAATCCTCTTCAGCTGCGTGCAATCCTTCCTTTAAATTCTGTCTTCATATCTTCTCAAAAAAAAAAAAAAAAAAAAAAAAATTATGTGTTCATTGTTACAAGTTACAACACTAATTGATTAGCTACTGATTAATTCACGTAGAATGGATCAAATGCTTGATAAAAGACTTGGCCCACATTTCAATTCCAAATTTTCATGGACCCAGCATAGAGCCTCTCATTTTTTTTTTTTTAATATAAATTTACAAAAAACTATATATTATGATAAACACTATACAAATATAAAAATCTAAGTACTAATGAAAATCTAAGCTTTGGTTCATTTGTTTACATCTTAGCGTAATCAGTAATGTTATTTACACAAAAAAATTTAAAATATTTTTTATACTAATTGAGTTGGCAAACTTTTATTAGTTTTTATCTAAATTCATCACCGGCAAACTTTTATTAATTTTTATCTAAATTCATCACCGATACCTCCTACTAATAATCTAGCACATCAATAAACAAATAATTTGACAATTTTTTTGTATGGTATTACTCTATCTTAAATCTTAATGTGTAAGGTTTCAAAAACCGTCCTCTCCAAGGTCTTCTAGGAATCTAGGCTCGCCTTTTCCAAAAGAAAAGGTGGGAAGTTCCGAGAAATCTATGCCCACTACTTGGAGAAATTATAAGATCCACATGGTGGACAAGTGATGTGGTCCACCATTCTACTAAAAAACTGCCACTTGTTTAAAATTATTAATTAGAAAAAAAAATTTAAACAGAAATTAATTACAATTTTAAACAAGTAAAAGTTTTTTAGTGGAATGATGGACAAATGACGTGGTCCACCAGAGGACTCTATAATTTCTCCACTACTTGCCAAACAAAAATAAGAACTAAAAGAAATAATAAAAAGAAAAAGAGTCAAATCACATTCACACCGATATTAATTTGACAATGTTCCTCATTTCATATCATCTTGGCTATAATATTCATGGAATTAAGTAGGAGTATAGAACCTTTCTTCTTCTTCCTTCTTTCTTATTTATTTATTTTAATTTTTATATTTATAATTTAAATTTTATTTTGGTACAATTAAGTGGGGTCCTGTTTTTCATAATACGACTCACTTGATAATAGTAACAATTATAACTAAAAAGTTAACCGATTCCTCAATGACATTGGTTTATAAATTATTTTTAAAAAATTATTATAAAAAAATAAATAAAATTTTTAATAAAATTTTATATTTCTCATTAAAATAGTGTGGGAGTAAAAGTCCAAATGTGTATATTTGGCCTCGGGCCCTATTTGAGGATGTGGATACGTCCGAGGAGGAGTAAATGATTGGGAGAGACCCCAAAATGGAAGATCACGCAAGGAAATGATGGAGGTATATAGTTCGAGGAGGTTGTCCTTCTCGGATAGGATGGATATCGGTCAAGCAAGTACTTGGGCGATTTAGGTGACCTTCTAGGAAGTTCCAACGATAAGGATGAACTGTAGGCATGTACAAAGATGATAAGAATACAGAAATATCTAAAAGAAAAGCTGTTACTACCGCATTAAATACACTGCAGCAACTTTTCTGACCGCATTTATGTGGAGAAGACCCCTGAACAGTGCAATCTTAACCACCACCATTCACAAAAAGCCAAAGAATGTGACGGATGGGACATATACTCAAGTGAAGGCTTAGATGACTAACAAGTGTACGATCAAGATGATCTAAGGGGAAACTATATAATGTAAAAGACCTCTCATAAGAGGGGGATCGGAGGATATAGAAAAAGAGGAGAGAAGAAGATTTACTGTAGCATTAAGGACTATCTTAGCTTTCAGGAACAGTTCAGTTCATAATTCATCTCTTTAGACACCAATTTCATCAAGTTTTAAGTGTGTTTTTGTGCTTATTCATTTTTTAAATCTTTGCTAGCCGTTGTCCAATTCACATATAACCCAGTTCTTTCACCCACACTCTATAAATTTATTGTATTAGACTCACATCCCATCTCTTTTGGGCTTGGGTTACAAATCGTGACCCTACAAATAGTATTAAATTTGTTTAAAAATAGTTCATTAATAAGAGCATTTGCATTAGTTTATGTAAATTTTTTTGTCTATTTTAGCATAAGAACCTTCTTATTATATTTTACATACTCACTTTTCAAAATACTCTATATAAAATTATCCATATTACACTACATTTAATTAAAATATAAAATTTTTTGATTTTTTAATTGTTTATTTTTTTCTTTATATACAACAACCACCATTCACTATCTTCTTTTAACCTCGAGATACGTAAAAAAAAAAAAAAAAAAACTAAATGCAAAATGAATAGTGTCATTATAAATTTAAACAGTTAATGTAGCAAATTTGTAAATTTACACAATTATATACTGTGGGAGGAAACTTAGTCTCTTCCCCAATCAGGTATTGTTCGCTTTGGGATGGGCAGGGTCGACCCTTGCTTCCCCACCAGCACGAATTTGCTCAATCCCACATCGGGGAGAGACGTCTCCCACCCTTGCCTTATAAGCCTTGAGCATAAGGAAGAGTGAACCGTAGTGTGTGTGATCACTGTTTTTTGATCTGTTAATAGTTGTGTATTGTTAAGTAATGATTAATTTTACTAAAAAAAAGGTAATGATTAATGAATTTAACTACATTACTTATGTTTCTCTCAACTTCTATATATAATATTAAAAAAAAAGAATCTTTTATTATAATTTTTTTATAAGAATCTTTTATTATAATTGATGTACCTATCAAAATACCTTTATTTGTTATGTTTTGTAAATATTTTGTAATAAAATTTTTGATCGGCCTCGCCAAAGCAACATTTAATTAAAAAAAAAAAAAACTAAATTTATTGAAAATTTCCTCACATCAGCGTCAATATTTTGTCCCAAAAACTTAACAATGAAGCCTGTCGAGCTCGCCACTCTTGAACTAGTGCGCAGCAGCAACACATGAGATGGTGAGAGAAGTCATCACATGAATCTCCCTACCAAACAAAACAAAGATAGTATGAAGCTAATGTTTTGTCCTACATACTAAAGCACTTCTTTGATGGTCAAGGAAGTACCTCTATGTTAAAAATTTCCCTTAATTTCCTTCTCATGAAACGGGTGTAGCAGCATCAACCACAGAAGAGGGATTAGATAATTGATTGATCTTTCACGAGCTGTACTTCAAAATTGATTTACAATTTATGTTGACAACTAGCACGTTGGTGATGATGATCCCATTACAATGTTTTACAAGCTTACATATTTTTCCCTTTGACACCAGGTTAGCTATCCACAAAAATGTTCCACAAGGATAGACGCAGGTCTTGAAGCCTGTAACAAAATAAGAAAACCTAATTGGTGATCATAAATATTTCTTAAGAATCTGATGTGCTAAAATCCTAACCCAAATGATAAGATCAAACGGTAATGAGTCTGATTCTACTTTCTAAGCAGTTAATGATATATACAGACATGACCTCGCATGTATATATATATATATTGGTTAGAACTTTTTTTTGAGGAACTTAGATCCTAACTTTTATCTTGGACCTCCATAATAACACGCCTACTATAAATAGGGAAAAGGGATTTAGTTTACTAACTTAAACATGGTTCGCTACAACAATTGAAAAGATCAGTTTGCCATTGACTTTGATCTTCCGGCTTTAAACCAATGTCCCCATGGCTGGAATTTACGTTGGATATGTACCTGTGGCAGAATTTCATGAAGTTTGTTAATTTAGCTAAGGGTGCGTTTGTATAAACTGTTGAGAAACTGTGTTTTGAGTTTAAAATGAGCGTTTGTAAAAAAATTATGAAGAGCTATAGTTGCAAAACAGAAATTTAAATTTTAAAAACGCTCTTTTAATCTCTCAAAACATCTAACCACCCTAAGACTCAAAGAGACTACTATATCAAGACTCATCGCTACTCACTCATCTTTCACACATAAGTTGGTTCATTAGCAAGAAGTTTCGAGATCTTACAAGTAGCACATTTATAGCATTTTCCATTACATTTGTAAGGGTAATTATATAATACTTCTGGAGTATCATAAATGCATATTCCTCCATCTCATATAATTGTAGGTCTCATTAATTAAATTCATAGTGAAACCCATAATTCATGTGAGGGGGGGAGTACGCATTTATGATACTCTTAGAGTATTCAATAATTTTCCCATCAATAAGGTGTTCAATTACTAGACATTTATTACGGGGGTCATAATTTGTTCATGATTGCTGCAATTCAATGTTTAATTTGTCTTTCTCCTTATGGAGTGCTTCATGAAATTCCAAGTCAAGATACCTACGAGATTGTAAGGACAGGAATTAGAACCCCAATTCACCAACATTGGATGATGACCTAACAAGCCCAAAACAATATATTTGTTAGAGAATGAATGTTACAGGAAAATGTCTCAGCAAATTAAATATGGGCCATGATTGATTGAATTCATACCAAGAAGACAACAAGCACAATTTGATAGAAATAACACTTCTCAGTCTAATCCGAGGATGTGGTGTTCTTATATTCACTCAAGTAAGGTGTTCTTAGTTCTTTTCTTTTCTCTCAGATTGCATGCCCATTTTTTATGGGAGCCTTTTCCTTATATAGTCCTTCCATCCTTCATCCCCACCTTCCACTTATTGACCTTTCAGATGATCTCTTGGATGCTTGTCCCATCCAAAACCTCCTGGAAGCTTTATGAATAGCTGCGAACTGAGACATCACTGTTTAGGTGTTATTTCCACATAAATGTGATCAGTTGGTTAGGTGCAGAGTATTTAATGTGATGGTAGCAACATTCTTCCTAGATATTTCTTCCTTTGTTGTTGGTTACCTTCTTTGAAGCTTATCCACAAAAGAAATGATTACCTTTTGTATAGCATTCCCAAGGTGGCTGGGCACAATGCTTTCCCGAGGAAGCTCGGCTCCTTGGGAACTACCACCAGTTTGTTATTATATTTCATTGTCCTCGGCTCGTTGATCCCAAAACTTAATAAACCTTATGACCATCCTCGAGTTTCTAGGTGTCCTCGGGCATGGCCCACAGCTAGGGTTGTAAACGAATCAAGCCGTTCATGAATAACTTGAGTTCAGCTCGATAAAAAGCTCGTTTATGTTCGTTTGTTTACAAATAAGCCAAGCTTGAGCATTAGTTTTTGGCTTGTTTGATAAACAAGCTGATCTCAAGCAAAAAAAATTGTTCACGAACAAGCTCGTGAACAATAGGGCTCGATACAAAATATGCCGAGCTTAGGCTTGTTTATAGCTTGATATATGTTTACTAAATAAACTCATTATTATGACATTACACATATGTTTTGGAATATAATTTATAGCTTGTTTATTTATATATGTTTTGGAATGTTAATTTATTTAGATTTGTGAAGATTATAGTTGCACGAATGACAAATATGGATGTAAAAATTGTATTTTGAACAATTACTCAAGTTATAGACAATGAATGATGATTGATGGATTTAATTATGAAAAACTGTAATTTAAACAATTTTTAATCATGAGTGTTAGAAACATGATAAAATGAGTATATTATTATTATTATTATATACTTTTTTTTTTGGTTTACTTGATTTTTGGTGATATAAGCATTTGATGATGCAATTTTTTTGGATCCCAAGCTAAAAAGCTTGACTTGAGCTCGAGTTGGAGCTTGATATTAAACTCGAGCTTGGCTTGACTAATTAATCAAGCCAAGCCAATCCAGTCGAACTCAAGTTTTTTGGCACTCTTACAAGCTCGAGTTCAAACATTTTTTTTAGGCTTGTCTTAAGCTCAAGCCAAACTTGAGCATTTGATTTTCATTGACGAGCCAAGTTCAAACACACACTACTCGACAAAGCTTGACTCCTTTACAGCCCTACAACCCAACTCACTTAATCGGCCTACTTATCCTCACAGAGACAATGACTTCTCCAATACACCCACATCTTTCTTTGTCCTATCAGGTTTGAGTATAACATTTTGGGCCTCCATGTCATTTTCTTCGAGGGTGTATTTCCTTTAACCTTCTTCAACTGCGTCCAATCCTTCCTTTATCTTAATGCGTAAGGTTTCAAAAACCCCTCTCCGAGATCTTCCAGGAATCTAGGCTTGCCATTTCCAAAAGAAAAATCTGTGCCCACTACTTGCCAAACAAAAATAAGAACCAAAAGAAATAATAAAAAGAAAAAGAGTCAAATCACATTCACACCGATATTAATTTGACAAATGTTCCTCATTTCATACAATCTTGACTAGAATATTCATGGAATTAAGTAGGAGTATAGAACCCCTCTTTTTTTCTTTCTTCTTTTTATTTATTTTTATTTTTATTTTTATTTTTATTAATTTAAATTTTATTTTGGTACATTTAAGTGGGGTCCTCACACACAAATTAGTAGACATGTATACTTTAATTTATTTGTTCATACTTAATTTAATTTTACTCAATTGCTTTCGATGTAAATAGCTAATGATAATCAAATTGAGAAATTAATTTAAAGGCATAAAGTTAAAATTGTAATTTATATTTTTACAAATAATATAAAAGTGTAATGAAGAATATAACAAAATACCTACAAAGTTGTATACGTGTCTCACAATCTTGAATATTTTTTAAAAAATTATGTAATTCAAGTTTTTAACTTTTCTTCCTCTATTCCTTTAGAGCATCCGCATTTGGGGTTGTAAATGCCAAATGTTAAGAACATTTGGCATTTAAGCCCCAAAACCCATCAGCAATGGGAAGGCTAAATCCTATATGCAAATTTTTTTTTTGAGATTTTGCTACAGTACCATCTCAAATGTAAGATGGTATTGTAGCAAAATGGTATAAAAAAAATATTTTTTAGTGCTTCCTCTCATTATTTTAATTTAACCGGCCCTTTCTCTTTCTTCTCTCATTTTTCCTCTTTCATTTCTCTGTCTTGCTTCTCTCTCTTTCTTTCTGCTCTTTGTTCTTCTTCTTGCTCTCCGATTCTTCTCAGCATCTTCACTCTCTCCGGCAACTCTCAAAATCGGCGGTGAGGTTCTAAATTGGTGGTGGGTCTCTAGATCGGCGGTGGGTTTCTAGATCGGTGGTGGGTCTCCGCTTCTTTCGAGGGTGGGTCTCCGCTTCCTTCGAGCTTCGGCGAAGCTTCCCAGCGGCAAATCCGCTTCCTTCAAGCTTCGGCGGTGGTGGGTTTGGTTTTTTCCCAGCGGCGAATCCGCTTACAATTCTCTGGGTTTTTTTTTTTTTTTTTTTTGGTGGTTTTGATGGTCGGATAGGGTGGTGGTGGTGGTGTTGATGGTCGGAGGGCAGCGGCGTGGTTCTAGTCTTTTCTCTAGTTTTTTTTTTTTTTTTTTTTTTTTTTGCAGTGTTGATAGGCGGATAGGGTGGTGGTGGTGGTGGTTGTGTTGATGGTTGGAGGGCAGTAGGTGCAGTGGCGTGGCTCAGGTCTTTTCTCTGGGTTTTTTTTTTTTTTTTTTTTTTTTTTTTTGTGTTGACGGTAGTTTATGGGTTGCCGGTGGTGGTGGTGGTGGTGGTGTGCAACGGTGGTGTTGATTGTGGATCTTGGACAGAAGGAAAGAGAGAGAAGGAACAAATAATGAATAAATAATGTGTTGTATTGGATAATGGTAATGGTGAGATATATTATTTTATTATGTAAAAATATTATTTTAATGAGTAGGATTGAGATATAAAAGTTGGGATGTTGGAGAATTGTAAAATTGTATTGTATAATTGATAAAGTGACTTTTTGAGGTGGTAAAATAAGATAGGATATAGAATCCGGTTGTGGATGCTCTTAAGTAGTTAAAATTTGACATTATAGCAAAACTTCGAAGTTTGAAACTATGCAAATGTAACAAGATGGGAGAGAAAACAAAATAGTGGATACTTTAAGGTTTCTTCTAGCAAGTAGTCTAGAGACTTAATTTTTTTTTCCACAAAATTTGTCACAACCAATTGAAATAATAAATTGTAAATGATAAACAAGAAAATGATGCTAATAATGGGCTAAATAAAAATAAATAATAACTTGAAATTTTAATAATTGAAAATTTTATTGTAAAAGATATTGTTTTTATGTTTTTTTTTGGGGGAGAGAGTCTTGACTTGAGTGACATGAGTCTTTACTTGCTTAGAAAGACAGAAGCGTGTATGTGTGAACAATGAATATGCGGACCAAAAGAAAGCGTGTATCGCTTTCCTTTGCTTTTTGCTTCTAAAGAATTTGTGGAGAGCTCAGTTCAAAACTTGACATCTGATCTGGTTGCCTTTGCAAATTACTCTGCACCTTTATAAAACACATCTTCAAAGTTCATATCAAAACCCTCTGAACCGCCGTGGTGATGGCTTCGGAAAAGAGTGATAGTGCGGAGCCAGCAGCAGCAGCAGCAACAGCAACAAAATCGAACCAGCTGTACGTATTTTTTGGTCATGAATCTTCCTCAGTCCTGTATTCAATGTATGAGATTCCTGTACCAAATCCTCTCCCTCCTCCCCCAACGAAAGCAGCACAAACTGCCGAAATGCAGAACCCAAGTCCACTTCCCAACACTACCCCAAACCCAATCCTCAAACTCAAAAGGGGAGAATACCCTCGAGGCATGTGTTGCGTTCAACTGGGTTCCAAATTTTACTTCTTTGGTGGCGAGTACGATGATTTGGATCACCCATATGTTGCTAAAGATGTTAAGACAAAGTACAAGAATGTAAAGCGAGATAGATATCCTAGAGATGTCTATGTTTTTGACCCCACCAACACCAACACCAATACCACCATTGATGATAACAAGAAGAAGTTGATGAAGATAAGTGGTACACCAATGCAGACCGGAAAGGCTAAGCCTTTGGGGTTTGTGGTGGATGAGAAGATTTACGTGGTTGGAAGCACTTTCACATCCAAATTTTTAAAAAACGTAGACGAAAAGAATTCAGATATAAAAAAGCATGTTTTGTTTGAGGTGTATGATCCTGTAGTTGATAAGTGGTCTACTTTGCCAACTCCTTCTCATCCTTTGATTAGTGACTCAGAGCCAGAGGAGACTGAATGGGTGGGGCATGCTATTGTGGGAAGAAAGGTTCTCCTTCATAATCAATTCGGCTATGGTGTTGTTCAATACCGCCTCTATTGTTATGATCTCGATAGAGGTGAATGGATGAATTACCAAAACCTGCCTTCCTATTCTGGTAGTTTCTTAGGCAGAAGTGAGTTTGTAGGGGATACCCTTTATGGAGTTTACAACAGGAAAGTATCTGCAATAGCCCCATTAGCTGATGCTGATGATGGGGAGGAGAATATGGGTGCAGATGTAGAGAACCCTCTTTATTTTCCATCTGAGGACTTGTGCTCGGTTGTGGACGCTATTTACCATAAATATCCTCCACAGCTGGACTCCTCAATTACCTCATCAAGCTTGCTTCACTTGGGGAATGGAGTCTTTTGTCTTGTGATGTCTGGCAGGCCTCTGCATCTCAAGCATCGGCATGGTTATTATGCTATTGAAGATAACAAAAAAGGTGTTATTAGCATCGTAATCTTTCAGGCCCTCGGGGATAAACACTTACGAGGTGAAGTTGAAGATGAAGATGAAGATGAAGATGAATATGAATATAGTAGCGATGAAGATGAAGATGAAGGTAACGCCGGATTCTTCAGGGCAAAATTCTTGTATTCCGCTCATTATCACATCAATGGTTGCTTCTTTCTTGGGGATATCCATGGTTGCTTCTCTCTTGGCCTGGTATGTATTTCTATTTCTTTCATACTCCTGTAGTTCTTTTCTTCATTATTTTTCTTTCTCTGCATACCATACCATTACTTCTCCTCGTGTCTTGGGATTTAACATTACTGTATGCACATTATTAACTAATTCAGTGGACAGCTTATTACATTACGTCTCTGCAAATTATGGTTTCTTTTTTATCATTCCATTAATCCTAGTCCATGGTCTTCATACCATACCAATACTTCGCCTTGTGTCTTGGAATTCAACAATATTTTGGCGGTTCCTTAACACCCCTGCTCCTCCCCACTTATCATTCGCGGTCTTGCAATTTTGAGTTTGTCCAAATGCATAATTTTTGAAATATTTACTTGTAATTGACTTTTTACTTTTGTATAGTCGTTTAACTTTGGAGATGGGAGTGACCCTAATTGTGCTGAGAATGGCAAAGGGCCTATGTCAAACTCGCCATCCGATCCACATCTTGTTCCTCAATCTGTCCCCGACGTGCAGCCTTGGATGAAGGAGGCGATGGCTTGGTTCTTGCAATATGTGGAGGATGATATTAACGATAACTTCATTATGACCACAAGGCCTAGTTCGCTAGGTGAGAGAAGGCACATAAATCACCAGCTTCCTTTGCAGCTGCCGCATCACATGCTCACTCAAGAGCGCCCAGCTGTGCAGACTAAGATAGCTTGGTATGTTGCAAGGAAAGCTTTGATTGAGGAAAGACGTCGGCTGCAAGATCTTCAAAGAGAGCACGAGATAGTGAGGAAGGAGAATACCATGCTCACCAATCAAAGGGATCTTTACCAGTCATGGATTTCGCGGTTTTTTGATGATCAGAGATTTCAGGCTATTGCTGATCCGTTTGAGCCTCAACCAGTTACATCTTCTGTTCCCTCATCTTCTCAGCCTACTGTATTAAGAAGAAAAACAAGAAGAAAAGTGCTGAGAGTATTGAGGCACGTGAGGTTCACGTGGAAGAGGTTAGTAAAGATAAGATGCAGCAGAGATTAGTGGATAAGGAGCAGCCAGATGCAGACACGTGATTGAGCATTAACTACTTCCGCATTTGCAGCCACTAACTCCTTAATTCACGGATTAATTAGTTTTAGATATTATTATTTTTTGTTTTTTTTCTCTTTTACGCTTGCTTGTACATATAAAAGCAAAGCTACTTTGTAAATTCTGATTTATTCTCATTCAATGAAATAAAAATTTTCTATTTTACCTTTCTTCCAGAGAGAAACAGAGAGAGAGAGAAAGGGGTTAAGAGAGTGTTTTTCATTGAATGTGATACTGTTTTTCATGGTGTCAGAGCTGTAACAATGGCTTTCGCTGATCAAGCTTCTTCGATTTCTGTTCCAGATCCAGTGGATTCTTTGGATTCTAATGAATTGAATCCCAATCCATACTGCTTGAAGAGTGGTGATAATCCTGGTTCTATTCTGGTTACTGAGCTTTTGATTGGACGTGTCAATTATCCATCCTGGTCACAAGCAATTGTTATTGGTCTCACTGCCAAGAACAAAATTGAGTTCATCAATGGTGTTATCAGCAAACCAGAAGCCAATTCTCCATTGTACAAAGCTTGGACTCTTGCGAACACAATGGTTCTTTCTTGGATATACAACTCTGTGACTAAGAACATCAAATCTAGTGTGATGTACAACGAGACTGCTAGGCAGGTCTGGTTGGATCTAAAGCACAGATTTGCTCAAGGCAATGCTGCCAGGATCTACTCACTGCAGAAGGCAATTTCTCACATTTCTCAGAACAATCTTTTGGTGAGTGATTACTTCACTAACTTCAAGACACTTTCTGATGAATTGATGAATTGTGATCCTTTGCCTGAATGTTCTTGTGGAGCAATGAGGATTTTGACTAAAAAATTTAAGAAAGATTGTGTGATGAAGTTCTTGATGGGACTGAATGAGAACTATGCTACAATTCGAACTCAAGTCCTCATGGCTGATCCAATGCCTGATTTGAATAAGGTGTATTCTATGGTTCTTCATGAGGAAATGCAAAAGAACATTAGTTCATCCTCCTCCTTTGAGATTGAAGCAGCTGCTTTGTATTCTAATGTAAGTGCTAAGCCTAATTCAGGGAATAGGTATGGCAATCGAAAGGAAAGGCCAATTTGCAGTCACTATGGCATTCAAGGGCACATTATTGACAAATGTTACAAGTTACATGGCTATCCGCCTGGATATAAGCCAAAAGGAAAATCATCTTCAGCAAATCAGATTTCTAATTTCATTGGAAATGATCAATTGGTCATGTCAAATTCTGGTTCCATGTCCACCACTGGTTCACTGGAGCATTAGGCCATGAAGTGCCCTATCACTCAAGAACAATGCCAGCAGCTAATGGCTTTCTTGAACAATCAGTCTTTGGATGGATCTCAGGTTGGAAGTTCTCATAAGGCAGGAAGTTCTCATCAGGCAGCCAATGTGGTAGCTACAGGTCTTCACTCTTAGGCCATGGTTCAGCATCCTTTAATGCCAAATTTCACAGGTAAGGTTATAACTTCCTCTTGTGCTTCAACCTTAACCTTTCACATTCCATTTTTTCTTCCCAAAAAGTTAATAGACTAGCTTTTTTTGCCAATACTTGGATATTGGGTACTGGAGCTAGTGATCATTTTGTTCATTCTGTCACTATCCTATCTACCATAACTTCCACTTTAGAAGCTTATGTTCAATTACCTAATGGGGAGACTGCATTAGTAAGTCACATTGGCACTGTCATTATCTTAGAACATTTAATCCTTGAAAATGTCTTGGTTGTTCCTTCTTTTCATTTCAATCTCATTTCTGTTAGTCAATTGGTCAAGTCCTTGACTTGTTGTTTCATCTTTCTTGGTGATATGTGTTTTATCCAGGACCTTCTTCATTGGAAGATGATTGGTCTGGGTAAAGAACTTCAAGGACTTTACTTTCTTCAAGACACTGCAACACAGTGTTCTTCTCAGATTATTGCTTTTTTACCTTCCATTGCATCAGCTGTTCGAATTGATCTTTGGCACATCATATTGGGTCATCCTTCTGATCAGAAATTGTACATATTGAATAAAATTGCGCCTATTGTTTCTTGTAATAACAATGAACCTTGTATGGTCTGCCCTTTGGCAAAACAAAAGAAATTACCCTTTCCTGCTAGTCAGCATGTTGTGGATTGTGCTTTTGCTTTAATACATATTGACATTTGGGGTCCTTTTTCTATTCCTACAGTTGATGGTTATAGATTCTTCTTAACAATAGTTGATGATTACACTAGATGCACTTGGCTTTATCTTTTAAGGTTCAAGTCTGAACGTCAATCAATTTTGAGAAATTTTTGTTCTATGGTTGAAACACAATTTGACCTCAAAGTTAAGATCATTAGATCAGACAATGCAACTGAATTTGTGACGAAATCTTTTTATCAAGAAAAAGGAATTATTCATCAGTTGAGTTGTGTTCAAACTCCACAACAAAATTCTGTTGTTGAGAGGAAGCATCAACACCTCTTAAATGTAGCAAGAGCATTGAGGTTTTAGTCTAATTTGCCGTTACGTTTTTGGGGTGATTGTGTGTTGATAGCAGCTTATTTGATTAATAGGTTACCTTCTTCTCCTTTGAATCACAAAACCCCTTATGAAATGCTTTTCAAAAAACCACCTTCCTATACTCACTTATAGGTTTTTGGTTGCTTGTGTTTTGCTTCTACTCTTTCTCATAATAGGCACAAATTTGCTCCTAGAGCTAAGAAATGTGTTTTCTTAGGATATCCATTTGGCATTAAAGGATATAAAGTTCTGGATATTGACACCAATACCTCCTTTATTTCAAGGGATGTTGTTTTTCATGAAACAATTTTTCCCTTTGCCTCTGCTTCTGTTCAGGTAGATTCAGATTTCCTTGTTTTTCCTAAACCTGTTTTGGATTGTGAATCTGATCCTATATTTGATACTACTGAGCATTTTGAGTATAATGACTCTCCTCCAATTCAGGATTCTACTTCTATTGTTCATCCTAAGACTAATACACCTATTACATCTCCTACTATTGTCTCTATTCCTAATCAACTTCATGATTCTTTTGTTTTTGATATACCTTCTTCTAGTACACAATCAGCTCTTGTTTCTAATGATATCATAGCTCGGCCATCTATTCCTACTGACATCATAGCTCCACCTCTTAGAAGGTCTACCAGATCTCACAAACCCCCTATTTACCTACAAGACTATTTATGCAAGTCTTCTACTCTTGTTCCCACTGCTGGCCAGCCTTATGACATTAGGTGTCATCTCACCTATGCCAAACTTTCCACCAAGTACAAGTCCTTTGCTTTAGCCATTTCCAATCCTAACTCTGAACTTGCTTTCTATCATGAAGCTGTGAAATTTTCTCATTGGAGGGCTACCATGCAGGCAGAGATTGAAGCTCTTGAAGCTAACAATACTTGGTCTATTGCGCCTCTTCCACCTGGTAAGGTAGCTATTGGTTCAAAATGGGTTTACAAAGTGAAATATCACTCTAATGGCACCATTGAAAGATACAAGGCCAGGTTAGTGGCCAAAGGATATACATAGAAGGCACGCATTGATTATAATGAGACATTCTCTCCTGTGGTTAAGTTCATTATTGTGAGGTTGGTTCTTACTTTAGTTGCTGTGAAACAATGGCACATCCTTCAGCTTGATGTCAACAATGCATTTCTGCATGGTGACTTGCTTGAAGATGTTTAACAAAATATTACCCAGGATCAATAGGTCTTTATTAGGCTTGTGATGTATGGCTATGGTGAGGGCTATAAAGAAAAGATAAGGTTTAAGCAAATAGAGCACTCTCACTTCTAAAATATAAATTTTTCTCAGTCCTTTGAATATCTCAAAATACCTCTCTTCATCAATTTTTTTTCTTTTCTTTTCTTACTTCAAGTCGTCACTTATCTTTTGACGTGAATGCAGGCATTTGTGATGGATGCACCCAGTTACTCAACAAGTCACAAACTGGAAGTGCTTTTGCATACTCATATTTCAAGTTACGGTTTGACGTATGAGTAAACATTGGTAATGAATAACCCTAGTTACTAAGCAACTCAAAACATTGGAGTAAATGGAACTTTGTACAATTTTCTTCTTCTTCTTCTTTTTTTTTTCAAACACTCATATATCATTCTCTTTTCTTCAACCCATTTTAAGAATAGATCAATTGATAATAAAGAGGTAAGCTTGAAAGGCTCAATCAATTCAAAGAATGCCTAAATCACTTCCCAAGTAATATTCTGTATAAGATTTCTCCATGAGAGTAATTCAACAAGTTCTAGAATAAGTAGAGAGCATCCAAATTTACAAAATTCACATAAAATTTCTCTAGGTATGCACAATGATTAATGATCATATCAAATTAAACAAGATCAAGTAAAGAATTAACAACTGGACTTAAGCAATGAGAATGATTCCTAAAAATTATAAGAATTTTCAACCATATTCTTATCATAGGCAATTTTTTTTTTTTTTAATAAATAAAATAAATTCCCTTGTTCACGTAAAATAATCTGCAAGCGCACAAAATCGTAACAAGTAGTAAAGTGTTTTTAGAAAACGAATATCGAACCCACAAGGATTAACTATGTTATTGAATACCGAAATTCACTAAATTAATTACTATTTGGAAAAATCGAAAATAAATGGAATGTTCTACTATCTGAATTAAATTAAACTATTTAATAAAAATAAATCTACGAATAAAAAGAATTAACAAATCGTAAAAATCTAATAGTGTAAAAATATGATAAGAATGGATCTAGAGCGATTGATTTCACCTAACAAATCCCACACAATTTATCCTTCCTAATTATTAAATTCTAATAATCTCCCGTTGATGATTAAAAATTCCTTAAGTATTCAATATCTTCTCTACAATAATATCAAAAATATCTTCAACTAACAATTCTATATCTCTATGTGAATTTAATTAATTGGAGACTCATTACGTACTTTGAATTTTCTGAAAAATCACACTAGTCGCGGTAAAGCGTCTCTACTTTCGCTCAACTAATGGTATTTAATTCTAGAACTAAAATAACAAATCACCTCTCGGTCTCATTGTAATTCAATTGATCAAACTATAATTTGTAAAAAATAGTAAGCATTAAGAATAAGAATTAAACACTCAATCATGGAAATATTAAAAATAAAATAACTCAGAAAATAAATTGTGTGTTCATTGCTAGACTACATCAATGCTCTAGAAAATAAAATTTAGTTCATAATAAAATTGAAAAGAAAACAAATAAAACTTATGTCTTTCATCCGAATTGGTTGATCAACATGAAGCTCTCGCCTTTGTCCTCAGATACTCCTTTTTTGAAAGACTCCCAAAAGCAAATTCTTCTATGCGGCGCCTCCTTTTCCTCAAAGGTTTCTCCCCTCTTCTTTTTACCCTAAAGAGCCTTTAAATAGGTCAAGGAATCCTATTACAAGTTGAATTCCCGTTTGGAGAAAATCTTAGATTTTTAGGCTTCATTTAACCGACGATTTTGGCCCATTTAAATTCAGAATTTGGACTTTTGGTAAACTACAAAGTTGTAGCCTTTAAGTTAACTTTCTAGCCCAACTTGAATCATCTCGATTGGATATTTGAGCCGAAAGTTATGCCAAAAATACTAACTGATGTGCTGGCTGGAATCCTAATCCGAATTGGACTTGGATTTGGTGCAAATTTCCTTTGATTTCTTACTCCAATTGGACTTGAATTTAATTGGCCTAGCCCCACTTTGCATGTAAAGCCCTTGTTACTTGCAAGACAAAGATATTATATAATCAGTAACAAAATAACATAAAAGTAAAGCTAAATATGTAGATATGTAAGTACTTTATTGTATATATTTCATGCACATCATGAAACAATGGCACATCCTTCAGCTTGATGTCAACAATGCATTTCTGCATGGTGACTTACTTGAAGATGTTTATATGTCCCTTCCATTGGGGTTTCACAGCAAGGGGGAGACAGAAGTTAAGGGGGAGTTTGTTCAGGGTGCTCAAGGTCATTTAGTTTGCAAACTAAACAAATCTTTATATGGTTTGAAGCAGGCATCCAGGCAATGGTTTTCCTAACTTTCTAATGCTATCTTGGAATTGGATTTTGCTCAATCTAAAGCTGACTATTCTCTTTTTACCTTTACTAAAGGTTTTGTTTTTGTAGCACTGTTGGTATATGTGGATGACATACTCTTGATTGGAAATTATGAGTCCTATATTACTCATTTGAAGGGCATGCTAGACACTAGGTTCAAGCTCAAGGACTTAGGACCTGTCCAATATTTCTTGGGGATAGAAGTAGCTAGAAGCAAGACAGGAATAGCTTTAAACCAAAGAAAGTATGCATTAGAGATTCTGCAAGACACTGGTTTAGCTGGTTCTAAGCCTTTCAATACACCCATGGAGCAAAATATTAAGTTGTCTAAAACCAGTGGGGTTTTATTAAAGGATCCTACACAGTTTAGAAGACTTATTGGAAGGCTAATGTACCTTACCATGACTAGACCAAACATAACATATGTAGTACACTTGCTCGGCCAATACCTTAGTAAACCAAGAGAGCCACACTTGAAGGCAACCTTTAGGATTGTTCAATACATCAAAGGATCACCAGGACAAGGTCTTTTTCTTTCCAACAATACAGAATTGCACTTAAAGGCATTCTGTGATGCGGACTGGGCTAGATGTCCAGACACTCGTAGGTGTATAATAGGCTATTGTGTCTATCTAGTGGAGTCCCTAATCTCCTGGAGGTCAAAGAAGCAACGTACTGTTTCAAGAAGTTCAGCAAAAGCTGAATATAGGGCTATGGCTTCAACTACTTGTGAGACTGTGTGGCTGAAGCAGCTGTTGAAGGACCTTCATATAGAGCATAAAAGGCCAGCACTATTGTATTGTGATAATCAAGCAGCTTTTCACATAGCTGCCAATCCTGTATTCCATGAGCGCATCAAACATATTGAAATAGATTGTCATTTGGCTAGGGAAAAGATACAGAGAGGCATCATCAAAACTTTCCATATTGCAGGGGTTAATCAAAATGCAGATATATTTACTAAACCCCTGGGATTTCCAGCTTTTTCAAAGTTGGTAGCAAAGTTAGGAATGATAGATATCTACAAACCTGTTTTAGAATCAATAGAGGTGCAAGGTAGCCAATCAAGCACAGCAGCAGTGGCTACCTTGAGGGGGAGTATTAAGAAGAAAAAACAAGAAGAAAAGTGCTGAGAGTATTGAGGCACGTGAGGTTCACATGGAAGAGGTTAGTAAAGATAAGTCGTAGTAGAGATTAGTTGATAAGGAGCAGCCAGATGCAGACACATGATTGAGCATTAACTACTTCCGCATTTGCAGCCACTAACTCCTTAATTCACGGATCAATTAGTTTTAGAAATTATTATTTTTTGTTTTTTTCTCTTTTACGCTTGCTTGTACATATAAAAGCAAAGCTACTTTGTAAATTCTGATTCATTCTCATTCAATGAAATAAAAATCTTCTATTTTACCTTTCTTCCAGAGAGAAACAAAGAGAGAGAAAGGGGTAAAGAGAGTGTTTTTCATTAAATGTGATACTGTTTTTCATACTGAGCCTCTAGTCAGCAATCAATCTGGAGATACCTCCCATAGGATGGAGACCCTGCCCTTGTCCTAGATGCCACCCTACCAAACCAGACCTGATGATGCCAATGACAAAGACTTGGGATTTCTTTCTGATGCTAAACAGAATCAGTAGGCTGGACAATTCGGTTTCGATGGGCTGAAGGTGGTAGCGAAGGTTTGAAAAAGAAACAATATCAAAGGAGACTGGGGTGGACAGGCCTAAGACCCTCTGATGGCTAAGTTAGTATCTTCCCCACAAATGGAATTCTAACTGTATTGGAGTAATGTCAGAATGCTCTCATACCTTTGCCTGATTTAGACCGGTCCTTATATAGGGAACCTTAGGGCAGTTATTTGGTTTAGTAACCTCCCCAAGATTCGTGGAAGTCTGAAATTACGGAAATAACTTCCCCAATGGCTATAGAAGTAGTAATTGCTGATGGAAGTTACATACTTAGGAGAAATTGCTGGCGATGAACACGGGTTGATTAACCACTCCAGAATTTTGTCAAGTGTTACATGGTCGTCCATGTGCTTTGCCCATGGACGACTCTTTGTATATAGATTGATGTTGTGTGGTTGTCCATGAGCTTTGCACATGGACGACTCTTCCGACCTGATTGCCTGAGGTTTATTCAATTGATCAATACTCAGGGACGACACTTCTGAACGAATCAAAGATGGTCTGGCCATTTGGCTAACTGGTGATCATGGACAATTCCCCTGGACGAACCAAAGATGGTAATTTTTTGCTATCCCATCAGTTGCCTCCTTGTCCAGGGGTCGTCTAAAGATATCGTGGGGATTTAATTCACGCCTTTATGTAGCCACATGTCATGATTTCATTGGTTGACCCTTCATGCCCATTGCATTTTTCAAAGCGACAGCCACGTGTCTTTTTCTGAATGGTTGGCGTCGCTTCGTTGACTTGCTTCTGGGCCCTATAAATAGGTACATTCTCTTTCCTGCCCTTCACCTTTCTCATAATCTCCCTTCTGCCATCTCGTCCAAGAGTCTCGTCTAGCTCTTCATCCTAGTGCTCAGGTATTTCTTCTTCCTTCCTTAGGTTTTTTTTCGTCTCTCAATCTTTATTTCAAGCATGTCTTCGTCTAGTAGTATGGAGAGAGAAATAGATGAGTACCAGGGAAGCTATGAGAGTGGTGAGGGTAGTACAAGCTATAGTAGTTCCTCGGACGAGCAATACTCGTCTGGGGTTCCTAGCATTCCTTTTAAGGAATTCCAGGAAATGCAACGCAGGATGGCATCTGGGGCTAGGACTAGCTCGTCCAGGGAACCACCTAGCGTTTCTCAAGACGAGGATGAAAAAGAGAATGTCATATACAGTTGTGCTCTCGAGATAACGTCCACTCTAGACACCCCAAAGTTGAAAACTCTCGTAGATAGATACCAGATCCCTGTTGAATTTAACCCTCGTCTACCTAAGGAAGGAGAGTGGTGTTGCTCTCCTTCTTCTGGTTTAGGAGTATATACTTCGTATCTTTTAGCTGGCCTTAGGTTCCCTCTGAATTCTTTTTGTAGAGGTCTTCTCCACAAGTTGGGTATTGGACCTAACCAGCTCAACCATAATGGATGGAGGACAATAGTTACCATGTAAGTGCTATGGCGTGAGGCGTTGGAAGGGAATTGTCTTATCACAGTGGACGAATTCCTTTACTGTTATAAGCCCTCAGAAATAAAGAAGTTTGCTGGTTTTTACCAGTTCTCGTCTAGGGGATCATATTATAGTTTAATTAAGGGCCGTAGCTCGTCTGACAAGCTATGGGAAAAAGAATTTTTCATTATTTCTAGAAATTGGGCTGGGGACCCAGCTGATGTGGGTAATGCCCCCTTCCCACCTTTTACTGGCCCTCTAGGTCGTCTTCGTCTTAAGGGTATGTTTCCTTCCATTTTTATTTTATTTTTCTTTATACATTTTCAAACTCTTGGTTGTCTAACCCCCTTTCTTATTGATGCAGCTGTTGTTCGTCCACGTTTGGACAAATTTTACTTGGATCGGATCGACCAGGTGCGTGCCTTCCCTGGGAGAACCTTCCACGATCTAGTCACTCTTTGTCGTCTAGCCACGTGGGGGCTTGGCCCAGAACCTACCGCCGAGAATTTAAGTCATGAGGAAACCACTCGTCGAAGTAAGTGTCGTCTATTCCTCTTTTTTTTTTTTTTTTTAACTGATTTTCCTCGTCATAGGAATAATTACAATGAGGGGGAACAAGGAAAAGACTGCAGCTAGTGGGGATGAGGATGTGACTGCACCACCTGTCGTCCAGAAACCTTCCGTCCAGACAGGGAAGAGAAAATCTAAATCAATATCCAGTGCTGTGGATCTGGACGATCTTCCCAGTCGTCGAGGTTCCAAGAAACAAAAGCCTGGCAAGACTTCTCTTCTTAAGGTTCCCAAATTCACAGCTTCGACGGTTAATCTGGATGACCCTCAGGTGGATGTGGAACCTGTCCAGATAGTTCATCCCGTCTAGACTGACCCTACTCCCCCTCCAGCCAAGACTCCTCGCAAGCCTTATCCGTCTGAATCATCTGATCGTCCTTCGAACCTGGTGCTGGACAAGGGATATGCATAGAGGACGTTCAAAGGTGTCATCACTGACAATGAAATTAACGAATGTTATAATATGTCAGTGAAGGAATTTGAACGTTTTGGTATCCATGATCTCTTTAAGGTATGAGTTTTATTTGTCTTTGTGTGTTTTCAATAAGTTTTTCAAAAATAGAATTTCTAACTTTCCTTCGTCCACGCATAGGCTATGTCAAAGTTTTACACAGTGACGTGCCAGACCAAGGAACTTGCTGAGGAGGCCAAGACAGTGAAAGAGAAGGCTAAGGAGCTGAACAATGAAATTTTGTTGAAAAAAGGGGAGGTGATTAGGCTGACTGATGACTTCAATCGTTTGCTAGCAAATGAGACGAAGTTAAAGGACGAGGTGGAAGAACTCAAAGCAGATGGCGTCGAGAAGGACACTTGTATTGCTTACTTGGAGCGAGAAGTTTCAAGATTTGCTTCGTCCTTGGAGAAAGCACGCGAGGAAGCCATTCTAGCCTTCAAGAATGTTAGGACATATATGTTTTTCACTTGTTAAGAACATATGTCAATTATTTATGTAAATTGGCTAATCCTTTGACAAAACGCACTCTACTTGTAATTGGGTAGTTCTAGGTGTTTTTAATACTTCAAGAAATAAGGTTTCAAGGTTAAGTGTTGAAGTCATCAAGTTTGTCCAAGAAAAAGCAAGCTGAAGTGCAAGTTCATTAATTCTTGACACCTTCTCGATAGCTTCTCGACACCTGCTATCTGTCGAGAATTACAAAATCAATTTTTCTGATTTGATTTTCTTGGGATCCGTGACTATGATTTTGGGCCTTCTTTTCTTCTAACCCTAAACATATAAAAGGATTGTTTTAAGAGCCGTCAAGTGTGACACAAGTTGCAATATCATTGAGCAATCTCTGTTCAAGCAAATTGTGATCAAAAGACGAAGTTCTTGACCTAGTTCATCTTCCTTCAAGAAGTTGCTGTGTATTTGCACCGTAGGGTTTTGTAACCAAGCATCTTCCTGCTATTCATCATAAAGGATGAACTGAAGAACTTTGCATTCAAACTTTCTTCCTTAGTTGGTGTTCTGAAGTCGCGTACTGGGATCCGCGCATTGGTTAGTCACGTACTTGGGAGCCGTGCATCAAAGGTGGGAACTGTCGCTTCAGATCAAGTCCAATTGGGTATTGGGGTAAGGGTTCAACTGTAGGTTGGTAAGGTACTTGGGATTCCTTTACTTGTAACCGCTTGATTTGATAATAGTGGAGTTTCGGGAGTGGTGACCTGAAAATCACCCGGTGGGATTTTTGCCGTTAGGGTTTTCCCCATTCGTAAACAAATCACCGTGTTATTTAATTTCCGCTGCATATTTAGTTTTTGGTGATTTGTTTGTGCTTCCACGCAATTGCATGATTAATTGATTAATTAATAACTTGGCTAATTAATTAATTAGGGTTAATCACAAGGGGTCATTCAGATTGTGGCCTATCAAAGAAGTCCGACGAGTACAAGATCGTCTAGACAGCCACTATGCTGCTGGCTATGAGGACTTCTGTGCTGATGCCAAGGAAGCTTTTCCTTATTTAAATTTTGATTCCTTCAAGCTTCCCCTTGCCATAGAGAGCTCTTTGCTGCAGACGAGTTCTGGAGATGTCAACATTATGGACGATGCCAACAATGAAGTTACTCAGGACGAGCCCAAGTGATTTTATTTTCCTTTAAGAAAATTTATGTTTTAACTTTGTTGGAGATGCCCGTTGTTTTGGGCTTTTATTCCTTTCAATATTTATTCAAGTACAATTATCTCGTCCAAGTTTATGGACGAGCTTTTATGAACAATTACTCATTACTTTCAAGGGTTTTTGGACGGTGGTGGGTCTACCCTTAGATTTTATGAATGAATGAATGAATGCTTTTTTATTTTCATTGTTTCTATCATTTTTGAATATGTTTAAGGATTTATGAACATACCTTATTAGTATCGTCCATGCTGTTAGGAATACATTTTACCTCGGCTTGGGCTTATGGATGAAGTTCTTTCTTCACAAAGCCGGAGTAAAAATGAACCCTTAAAATGCATCTCTAATTCGTCTATCAACATCATCTTTTGGCTAGCTCAATCATTTATTCAAACTAGGGGCGATTATTTATTTGTCCTTGACGATAGTAT
This sequence comes from Quercus aquifolioides, assembly GCA_019022515.1. Taxonomy (NCBI): domain Eukaryota; kingdom Viridiplantae; phylum Streptophyta; class Magnoliopsida; order Fagales; family Fagaceae; genus Quercus; species Quercus aquifolioides. The sequence goes on from CM032329.1 coordinate 2,105,280, forward strand.
TCTCAGCGAATTCTCGTCCATGCGCTGGATTATTTAGCCGTTTAGGCTCGTCTATGGACTAAGTGTTTCTTCATACTCAATATTTGTCCATGGTTTAGACGATCATATCTCAATTTTTATCTCGCCTTGAACTTGGACGGATATACCTGAGGTTTTATCTCGTCTTGAGCTTAGACGGAGATACCTTAGGTTTTATCCTGTCTTGAGTTTAGACGAATATACGTTAGGTTTTATTTTTCTTGCTTTATTCTTATTTGAAGGAAAGCATATAGACGGTACATCCTTGCGTCCAAGGATTTTATTCATCTTTGGTTATTTTGCCTTTTGTAGATTATTTGGAATGATATCACAAAAATGAAGGATTCCCATACAATTATACATATACTTGAAAATACATCACATATATATATTTGGAAATCCATACTATGTAGTCATTCGTCCACAGGCATGGCACATGCTAGAGAGCTAGTGCCTTTAGGGAATTAAAAATGCTTAATACAATCATAGATTTGTCCACGAGTAACACAATACTTATACACCTAAAACACAATAGTAGTAATAAGCGAACACAAGAAAATAATACATCATGCTTCAAATCATCCATGGCATTCGTCCTGTAGCAATGTTTGTCCATAATCACCCTTTATTGAGAGTACCTTCTTAGGTGTTCAACATTCCAAGGGTGTTCCAGCTTTCTTCCATCCAGGGCTTCCAAGTAGTAGGATCCTTGCCTCTTGTAGTTGATAACCCTGTAAGGTCCTTCCCAATTTGGTCTCAATTTCCCGTGGGTCGGGTTTTTGGTGGCCAAAGAAACTTTCTTCAAGACGAGATCCCTAATGTTGAAGCGCCTAGGTTTCACCATGGCGTCGTGCTGCCTTGCCATGAGATTTTTGTACCTTGCTGCTCTTTGCTCGGCGTCCATCCTTACCTCATCTATAAGATCAAGGTTAAGACAAATCTGTTCTTTGTTTTCTTCATCTTGATACTTCATCACCCTATGGCTGGCCATGTGCACTTCTGCAGGTATGACTGCTTCACTCCTATAAGCTAGTTTGAAAGGAGTTTCCCCGGTAGGGGTCCTTGTTGTTGTTCTGTAAGCCCACAAACACCAGGTAATTCGTCTGGCCATACTCCCTTTGCCTCTTCAAGCCGAGTCTTGATAATTTTTAACAAGGGTTGGTTTGCCACTTCTGCTTGTCCATTAGCCTGTGGGTAGGAGGGTGAGGAGTAGTGATTCTTGATTCCCAGTTGCTCACAAAATTCCCTGAAGGGTGTGTTATTGAACTGTCATCCATTGTCAGATACTAACACCCTAGGTACTCCGAATTTGCATACAATGCTCTTCTAGACAAAGTTTTTGACATTCTGCTGTGTGATTTTCACTAAGGGTTCAGCTTCCACCCATTTAGTGAAATAATCTATCTTCACCACCAAAAACTTCATCTGTTTGGTTCTAGTTGGAAAGGGTCCTAAAATATCCAAACCCTACTATGCAAAAGGCTAAGGGGCCATCATTGGGGTAAGGTATTCTGATGGCTGTCTAGGAATATTACTGAAATATTGACATTGATCACATACCTTAACATATGCCTTAGCATCAGCTTGGATGGTTGGCCAATAGTACCCTGCACGGATGACCTTGTGGACGAGTGATCTGACTCTTGAATGGTTACCACACGCTCCTTCATGAACTTCTCTCGGCATGTAATTCGCCTCGTCTGGGGCTAAACACCTCAGGTATGGTTGTGAAAAACCTCTTTTGTACAGCACTTTGTCTATAAGGATGTATCTGGTTGATTTAACTCTGAGCTTCCTGGCTTCATCCTTCCCCTCTGGAAGCCTTCCGTCCTTCAGGTATGATACTATCGGGGTCATCCAATTCTCCTCACCTTCTCTTTGCAACATTTTTGGGAGGTCTATGCTTGGCATGTATTGTATTTCATCAAACTTGTCCATTGCTTCATTAGCGGGGGCTTCCTTCGCCAGAGTATCTGCTTCTATGTTCTCTTCCCTCGGGATTTAAATGAAATTAGCTTCTTTGAATTTCTTCACAAGGCGTAACACTTTCTTCAAATATCTCTTCATTCTATCTTCCTTGGCTTCATATATTCCATTTACTTGGCCTATGACCAACTGTGAGTCTCCTAGGACGAGTACTGAGCCCACTTCTACAGATTTAGCCAACTCCAACCCTTTAAGAAGGGCTTCATACTCCACTTCATTGTTAGTTGTCTGGTACTGCAAGCGAACCTTGTACTTCAGTTTATCTCCTTCTGGTGACTGCAAAACAACTCCTATACCTCTTGCATACAGTGTAGATGATCCATCTACATGGACGACCCATTTTTTATTGTCTTCATTCTCTTCCAAGTCCTTATGACTTGGAGTGAACTCTGCAATGAAATCTGTCAGGGCTTGAGCCTTTATTGCATTCCTCGGTTGGTACCGAATGTCAAACTCATTAAGCTCAACTGCCCATTGGATTAGTCATCCTGCAGCTTCTAGTTTGTTCATTGCCTTTTTGAGTGGATGGTCTGTCATGACATTGATGACATGAACCTGGAAGTAGTGCCTTAACTTCCTAGAAGCTGTTATTAGTGCAAAAACTAACTTCTCTATTAGTGGGTACCTTGCTTTTGCTCCTCTCAATGCTCGGCTAATGTAATACATAGGCTTTTGCACCTTTTCTTCCTCCCTAATCAACGCTGAACTCACGACATGCGGGGACATTGCTAAGTAGAGATATAGTTCCTCTCCTAGCACGGACGGACTTAACAACGGAGCCGTGGTAAGATAGTGCTTTAGGTCCTGGAAGGCCTTCTGACACTCGTCCGTCCAGTCGAATGCCTTCCTGAGAATTTTGAAGAAGGGCAAACACTTGTCTGTGGCTTTTGAAACAAACCTGTTTAAAGCTGCAACTTGTCCAGTAAGGGATTGGACTTTCTTGATGTTCTTCGGTGGTTCCATGTTCAATATGGCTTGGATCTTGTCTGGATTTGCCTCAATTCCTCTCTGTGAAACCATGAATCCTAGAAACTTTTCTGACGATACTCCGAATGCACACTTACTTGGGTTTAGTTTCATCTTATATTGCCTAAGTGTTTCAAAGGTTTCCTGAAGATCGTCTAAGTGGCTTCCCTCGTCTAAGCTCTTCACAAGCATGTCATCCACGTACACCTCCACATTCCGTCTTATCTGTGGACGAAACATGTGATTCACCAACCTTTGATAAGTTGCCCTTGCGTTCTTTAGACCGAAGGGCATCACCTTGTAACAAAACAAACCTTGACTGGTAATAAAAGAGGTCTTCTCTTGGTCAGCCTTGTCCATCTTTATCTGATTATATCCTGATGTTAGGTTCTAAGGTCTTAGGATTTTATGTATTTAGAACTCTAATTTGTAATGTTGGCAAACCATGATCAAAACAATGTATTTAGTCTTGTTTAGACTTGCTCAAAGTTGGTTTAATATTGTAAAGTTGGAATTGAGTGGCTGCAGAAGTACTTGGGACTTTCGGCCTGGCTCGATCGATCGAAGAATAGACTCGATTGATCGAAAATCGCACAGGTTGATTTTTCTGCAGAATTTCCAACTCAGCCCTACTTCATTAAACGTTTAGGGTTTTATGTTTTTACCCTAGGTATATAAACTAAACCCTAGCCACGTTTTTTAGGGTTGTCCATATTGCTTTGTTGCTCATACATTGCTGTTTTGTGTGAATCTCGTGTGAGATCTTTGAGGAGACTTCCTTTACACAAAACTTAGGGTTTTCAAGGTAAAGATGATTTCAACATCTTGAAGATCATTACAGTTGCAACCATTGGAACTTAAAAGAAAAGCAAGCGGGGAGCTTGTAGCTGATTGAGGAATTCAAGAAAGAAGTAGTCCGTGGATTCGGAGCCTGCACGTGGTCGTGTCATGAATTTCTACTGGTGGGTAGCATTAGGAAGTCGAGCGGGGAGCTTGTAGTCCTTTTGTAAGAACTTCAATTCTTTCATAGTGAATTCTGTTATGCCTTGAGGATCGGTGGGTCAAATCCTCCCCAGGTTTTTACCGTGTGGTTTCCTGGGTGATCATATCTTGTGTTCATTTATTTTCCGCTGCTTTATTTCTTGATATGATTATTTGATTGCTTTAACCTAGAATTTCATAATTTGACTAAGTAACAACTTGGCTAATTAATCTAGGCTACGCAATCTGGTTGGTTAAGGGGTCTAAATTTCCATCAAGTGGTATCAGAGCGGGTAGCTCTTCTGTTTGAGATTTTTTTATCTCTGAGCTGATCCTTGACCCCTGTTGTCATGGAGCATGGACACTCTATGTTTGTTCCTCATCACTTTGATGGGAACAACTATACTTATTGGAAAGTAAGGATGAAAGCATTCCTGAAATCCATTGATGAAAGGGTTTGGAATTCCGTTGAATACGGATGGGAGAAGCCCACTACTCCTGTGAGTGAGTGGCAAACTTCTGAAAAAGAAGCAGCAGGCTTCAATAGCAAAGCTATGAATGCCATCTTCAATGCTGTTTCTATGGAGGAATTTAAGAGGATCTCTAATGTTGAGGTTGCTCATATTGCTTGGAAAATCCTCCAAACTGTGCATGAAGGCACAAAGGCAGTTAAGATTAATAAATTGCAATAATTGACTTCTAGGTTTGAGAGTATTAGGATGTCTGATGATGAATCCTTTGATGAATTTTATGCCAAACTGAATGATATTGTCAATTCTGCTTTTAATTTGGGTGAAATCTATGATCAACCTAAAATTGTTAGGAAGATTCTTAGATCTTTAACTGAAGACTTTAGACCCAAAGTGACTGCCATCACTGAAAGCAAGGATGTGGACTCCATCCCTGTTGATGAACTTGTAGGATCTCTTCAATCCTATGAGTCTGACCTACCTAAAGTGAACAAATCCAAATCAATGGCTCTTAAGTCAGTTGATGATGTTGATGGTGGTGGATTTGATGATGAACTCTCTGCTACAGAGATTGCCTATCTTGCCAAAAACTTTAAGAACTTTCTTAGGAATACCAATAGAAAGGCAAGAGGTACTTACACTGCTGAACCTAGAAATTTTAGGAAGAATGATCCCACTAAGGTTAATAACTTTGAAAAACCTAATGAAAAAGTTGGTCAATCTTCAAATAACTTTTTGGGTCCTCAGTGTTTTGGCTGTCAAGGGTATGGTCATGTGAAATCTAAATGTCCTACATTCTTGAGGACTAAGGGTAAAGCTATGGCTGTAACCCTTAGTGATAATGAGGTTTCTGATGATGAGTCCGGTGGTGACGAGGATGGAAACTTCATTGCTTTCACAGCTACTGCTATGGTCAATGAAAGCATATCTGCTGAGGAGAACCCTTCTGATGGGGAACTCTCTGAAGATGCAGATCTTCAAGAGGCTTATAACAAACTTTGCAAAGTTGCTGTAAAGGATGCTATGAAAGTTGAACTTGGCCTAAAGAAAATTGATTCTCTTGAGCTTGAAAAGAAAAATTTGCTTGTTAAACTGTTTGATGCTAATGAGCTTTTGAATAATGTTAAATCTGAGAACATGCTTTTGCTTGATAAAGTTAGAACTTTGGAACATGATTTATCTGTTGCTAGATCTGCTAGTTCTAAACTTGATCACATGCTGAATGTTCAAAAGTATCCTTCTGATAAAACTGGGTTAGGATATGTTGAAAGCATCTTTGACTCTACACCACATTCCACAAATTTTGTTCCTGCATCTTCTTCTGAACCTTCTGTGAGTGAGGTTGTGAGTGAAACTGTCAAACCACCTGTGAGTGAGGTAGTTAAACCCGTAGAAGTTTCATCACCTAAGACGATTAGGGTAGACTTAAGAGAATCTAAACCTAAGGAGCCTACCAAATCTAAGGACAAGATGCATGGTAAACCTGCTTGGGTTTGTCATTATTGTGGTAAGTCTGGACACATTCGTCCTAACCGTTACAAGCGTCAAGCTGACAAGAGAGCAACTAAACCAAAAGTGCCTGCGCCTCAAGCACAAGATCCTATGGCACTAATTGGTGAATTGGTAAAGGTGTTAAACCTTTATTCCAATCCTGGAGTTAGGAATCACTCGAATGTGAATAAGAACTCCAATGCTCGTGGTGCATCTAAAAACTTTTGGATGCAAAAGACTCGAACTAACTGAGTCTTTCTGACATGGTCCTTGTACTTAATTGCTCTATTCTTTGGTGACCATTGTTCTTTGGTTTTTGTGTTTTTTTGTTTTTTTTTTGTTCTAGGACTTGCATTGCATTACATTCATGCATTTCATTCTAGGATTTATTTGTTTTCTCTTTTAATAATTTATAAAAAAAAAAAAAAAAAGGGAAAAGGAGAAAGCAAAAAATTATGTTAGACACTATTTTTCTTGATTTTTGAAAAACAAGGTTGGTCTATCTTTTTACACATGTCATGTCTTGTGTACCTTGTTTAACTTTGATGAACTTATTCATTGCACTAGACTAGTTAAAACTTTGTAGTGCATGTTGTGTGGGAAAGATGTGTATGGTTTTTAATCTCTTTGTCTTAATCATGAAGTCATATGTTATTTGACTGTTGGACTTGATTCTTTTGAGAAAGGCATAAATAACCATCTCACCACTGTTCACTAGCCAATCATGAACACCTTAGTGCATATCATAAGATTTTGTGTACTTGTTACACATGCACAAAAAGAACATAAGGTGATGCCTCGGCTTAATTGCTTAATGCTTAAAACTGGTGTGTACTATTAGGCTTGATGCCAATTCACTTAATTCAAACCGGTGTGTACTATTAGGCGTGATGCCATTTCACATAATATATTTCACATTCTAAGAGGCAAAAATACAAGAAACTTACATGATTGCAAGCTTTTGTTCTAGGAGATGTGGGAGTTATATGATGTAACTCTTTAGGTGATAGTCTCTTTTAAATTCTATGTGATGAATTGTGTAGACTTTGTTTTTGATTACTATTCACATATCACCTCACATGTATCTCAAGTTTTTGCTAGTATCACACACTACACAAGTTACTCTTTGTTAAACACTGTACATACTAGTGTGTGTGTTTTTGGTCTGACCAACCAAGTTTGAAAATATCTTGAGATTTGTGCACAACATATTTGTTGCTTGAGAAAATTCAATGGGAGAATGATTGAAATTTGTTTTGAGAAAATTGGGTTTAAAATTTTGGGTTTTTGAAAAATCATTCCATCTCATTCTCATGCATTTTGTTTTTTCAATTTAATGCTTTGAGGAAGTATTTTGAAAATTCTGGTTTGTGTCTTTCAAAACTGTGATTTTTCTCAAAATTTAGTGAGTTTCTGCCCAATTCGATCGATCCAGTGTGTTTTTCGATCAATCGAAAAAGTGCTCTCGTTTGTTTAAAAATGACTGTCACATTCGATCGATCGAATATCGTGAAAAAGCTTTTTAAAAGTTCAAATCTGACTTTTTCAAAATCACTATTCATACTTTTTCAAACTTTTTCCTCTCTCTCTCTGAGTTGGCAAGACTCCACATAGTGATTTTTGTCGTTTTCTTCCGAAGTTTTTGCAAAATCTCTCTCTCCTCAAGCCGGTAAGTCTATTTTGCCCTTCCTTTTGATTTATTTTTCATCATTTCATGCATATATTCATGCATTTAGGGGCGATTTTCGCACTTTGCATTTTTGGAATTTTCTTTTGATTCAAGCCATATTTTATGCAATTGATCATTGGGTTTTTGTGGGGACACATCATAAACATGATCCTTGGTGGTTAATTTGATCAATTTTGTGTTTGGTGAAAAATTGAAAATTCTAGGGTTTCTATTTGATCCGATTTGGGGCTTTTGTTAAATTGGGAAGAATTTGTTGAAATTGGCTTGTTGTGTTGTTGTAATTAAGCATTATAATCTTTATGCTATGTTGTGTAATGCTCAATTCATCAATTTGGTTAAAAATTTCAACACGTGGTTTTCAATTTTTGGGAATTTTGATAGAAATTCCTTGTTCAAGCCAATTTTGTCAATTTAATCTCAATTGAACTTAATTGCTCACTGCATTAGTACATGCATCATGGCATTGTATCTGCTCATGCATCATATAGATTTTCATTCTATTGATTTTTGTGCTAACTTGCAATCTGCCTTTGGTTTTGTTTTTCTTGTGTTTTCTTTTGGTTTTCTCTTTGTGTCTCTGTCCTTTCCTTAGCATCATGCCTAGGAAAACTAGAGCCCGTAGGACTGTTCCTTCTTCTTCTCCGTCCCCTCCTTCCTTTGACCGTGAGAAATTTCCGAGTGAGAAAAACCAAGAGATTTTTGAGAAGCTAAACATTAGGAGAAAGATATGGGCTGAGCGTTCTGTGCTGCTAGATGAACTCGATCCTGCCATTAGGGCAAATTTTGAGCGTAGGGGCTGGTTACCTCTGGTGGATGTTTCTGATCCTCCTCCACCTTCTGCCTTGATTAGAGAGTTCTATTCGAACATCTCTATCCGCATCTATGATTCCAACACTTTAGTAAAGAGTTGGATACGAGGCGTAGAGTACACCATTACTCCTCAGGTAGTGGCTGATGCTCTAGGGGTACCGTTGGTCCATCATCCTGTCTATCCGTATGATGAGTCTCCCGAGCTGAGCGATGTTTTGTCTTACATCACTGGTACTACTGTCCAGTGGGGTTCTGATCCTCGGATCACTTCTGCTGAGCTCTCCGGGTTACATTATCTTTTCTTTAGGATAGCTTGCCATTCTATCTGGCCCATTTCCCATGTTCACACCATTCCTCTTGAGAGGTGTGTCTTTTTGTATGCCTTAGTTACAGATGCTCCTATTAGTTTTCCCCATCTTTTTCTTCGTTCTTTGAACGATGTTTATAGGAGTTCATCCATTGCTCATGCTCTTGTACATCCTATTTTTCTTCATAGGATTCTTCTCTATCTTGATCTTAGTGGCTTTCCTTCCTCTGAGCCCGTTCATGTGATAGCTCCTATAGGTGCGTCTTTTCTTAGACAGAGGGCCGCTCATCTTCGAGTTGGTTCTAAACACCCTAGGTCTGAGCCCTCTAGTAGCGCACCTCCTCCTCCTCCTTCTTCTTCTGCAGGTCTTGCTGGTGAAGATATTCCTGATCCAGTTGGTGATGATGCTGCTGCTGCTGCTGTTCCTCCACCTCCTTCGGCCGACTTCGATGTTCGTCGTACTTTGGAAACTGTCATGACCGTTCAGGCGGCTCATGGTCAGATTTTGGTGGACTTGCTGGACGAGATTCGTGCTCTCCGAGCTGATTTAGCGCGTCTTCATTCACCCTCACCACCTCCTTTTGATGGCGACTTGTGATTGCCCTTTGGCATTCCGTCACAAAAAGGGGGAGTGGAGTTTTTGACTTGTAGAGGAGTTTTTGTAGTTAGGGGGAGATTTTTTTTGTTTTAGAGGAGCTAGTTGAGTTTTTAGATTGTATCTAGGTGCTTCACTTTGTATATCATTTTTTTTTGGGATATTCATGTTAGGGGGAGTAACATTGATTGATATACATGTTATTTTTGTTGATTCTTGTTGCTTTGTGATTCACTGCGTATTGATTTATATTTATGACTTGATCATTCATATATGTCTTTATTTTGTGTTGTGTGAATCTTACAAGAATGTTATACCTGTTGTTTTACTCTTTTCTGTCACACATGCGTTTATGCGTTTGTTGAGTATTTCAGGATTATACAGGTTGATTCAACTAAGCTGCTGTCTACACTTGCAACCGATGGATAGTAGTTAGGCTGAATTTGATTTTATGAGCATTAACTTTGTAAAGGGCTTTTTATTTGTAAAACTTTGAGCTGTTAATTAGGGTTTTGTCACGGATTGCCAAAGGGGGAGTTTGTTAGGTTCTAAGGTCTTAGGATTTTATGTATTTAGAACTCTAATTTGTAATGTTGGCAAACCATGATCAAAACAATGTATTTAGTCTTGTTTAGACTTGCTCAAAGTTGGTTTAATATTGTAAAGTTGGAATCGAGTGGCTGCAGAAGTACTTGGGACTTTCGGCCTGGCTCGATCGATCGAAAATCGCACAGGTTGATTTTTCTGCAGAATTTCCAACTCAGCCCTACTTCATTAAACGTTTAGGGTTTTATGTTTTTACCCTATGTATATAAACTAAACCCTAGCCACGTTTTTTAGGGTTGTCTATATTGCTTTGTTGCTCATACATTGCTGTTTTGTGTGAATCTCGTGTGAGATCTTTGAGGAGACTTCCTTTACACAAAACTTAGGGTTTTCAAGGTAAAGATGATTTCAACATCTTGAAGATCATTACAGTTGCAACCATTGGAACTTAAAAGAAAAGCAAGCGGGGAGCTTGTAGCTGATTGAGGAATTCAAGAAAGAAGTAGTCCGTGGATTCGGAGCCTACACGTGGTCGTGTCAGGAAGTTCTACTGGTGGGTAGCATTAGGAAGTCGAGCGGGGAGCTTGTAGTCCTTTTGTAAGAACTTCAATTCTTTCATAGTGAATTCTGTTATGCCTTGAGGATCGGTGGGTCAAATCCTCCCCAGGTTTTTACCGTGTGGTTTCCTGGGTGATCATATCTTGTGTTCATTTATTTTCCACTGCTTTATTTCTTGATATGATTATTTGATTGCTTTAACCTAGAATTTCATAATTTGACTAAGTAACAACTTGGCTAATTAATCTAGGCTACGCAATCTGGTTGGTTAAGGGGTCTAAATTTCCATCACCTGAGAAGGCGTCCATGAAGCTCAACAACTGATGGCCAGCTGTGGAATCCACCAATTGGTCAATGCGTGGCAAAGGATAACTATCCTTAGGGCAGGCCTTGTTCAAGTCAGTGAAGTCTACGCACATCCTCCACTTTCCATTTGCCTTCTTTACCATCACTACATTTGCTAACCAATCCGGGTAATAGACTTCCCGGATGAAATGTGCTGTAGTTAGTTTATGAACCTTTTCCTTGATAGCCTTGTCTCTTTCAGAAGCGAAGACTCTCTTCTTTTGTCGAACAGGCTTAGAAGAGGGGAACACATTCAATCGATGAGTAATTACCCTTGGATCAATACCAGGCATGTCGTCATGACTCCATGCAAAAACATCAGTATTCTTCCTTAGAAATTGGATAAGGTCTTCTTTCACTTTCTCCTTCATATTTGTTCCAATCCTAGTGAACTTCTCAGGATCATTTTCTTGTAATAAAACATCTTCCAATACTTCAGTCGGTTCTGCAACGATTCTTCTTTCTTCTATACTCATAGTCTGCATCTGCTCGTCCACAGCCAACATGGCTAGATAACACTCTCTGGTTGCTAACTGATCTCCTTGTGCTTGTCCAATCCCGCATTCCGTAGGAAATTTGACTGATAGATGGTAGGTAGATGTTACTGCCTTCCAACTATTTAAAGTTGGTCTTCCAATGATGGCATTGTATGAGGATGAACAATCCACCACAAGGAAATTCACTTCCTTAGTTATCTGCTGCGGGTATGACCCTACCACTACAGGCAATGTAATGGTACCGACTGGCTGCACTTTCATTCCTCCGAATCCTATCAATGGTGAGCATGTTGGACGAAGTTGATCTCATCTGAGCCTCATCTGCTGGAAGGCGGGATAATACAATATATCTGCCGAGCTTCCATTATCCACCAACACCCTCCTGGTTGTATAATCTGCAATGAGTAGGGTAATGACAATTGCATCATCATGTGGATAATGAATCCTCTCAGCTTCTTCGTCCGTAAAAAAGATGGTTGGCTCGTCTGTTTCCTTCGTCCTTGGGGGTCATCCAGAGAGTTGGACATTTTGCACCGCTTTGAGATACGTCTTCTTTGCCTTGGAAGATTGTCTTGTCGAAGTCCCACCAATGATAACCCTTATTTCTCCGAGTGGGGGCCGTGATGACTCTTCCATCTTTGCTTTCAATTTTTCATCTTTATGATCCCTTCCAACGAAATGCCTCAACTTTCCTTGTCTAATGAGATTCTTAATCTGTTGCTTCAAGTCATAACACTCATCCGTGTCATGCCCATGATCTCTATGGAAGCGATAATATTTATTCTTATTGCGCTTGTTAGGATCTCCTTTCATCTTCTCTGGCCACTTCAAGGAAGGATCATCCTTAATTTGCATGAGCACCTGATCGAGTGGGGCATTTAAGGGTGTGTAATTCTGATTCCTTGCTGATAGGCCTGCCTTCCTGTTATCTCTGTCTCGATCCTTTTTATCTTCTGTTCGTCCCTTCTTTGGACAAGACCCTTGATCAGAGTGACGCGTGGGGTTGACTTCCATCCTCTCAGCTCTCTGCCTTTTCTTAGCTATGATTGCGTCTTCTGCGTTCATAAAGTTTTGGGCTAAATGGACGAGTTCAGCCATGGACTGGGGCTCTTTTTCATACAGCTTATGAATGAATAAGTCCGAGTTAACCCCATTGTGGAAGGCTGCCAATAGTAGCTTGTCGTCCACCTCGTCTACTGTCAGGGCTTTCCTGTTGAAGCGTGTGATGAAGGAACACAGGCTTTTATTCTCTTCTTGCTCTATGGTTAACAAGCTGGACGAGGAACGCTTGTGTCTCTGTCCCCCAATGAAACTATTAACAAATAATTTGCTTAACTCTTCGAAAGAACTTACAGAATTCGGGGGTATTTTGCTGAACCACACTTGCGCTGGCCCCTTAAGTGTGGTAGGGAAGGCTCTGCACATAATCTCGTCCGGAACCCCTTGGAGATGCATTGTAGTCTTGAAAGTAGCAATATGATCGAAAGGATCATGCGCTCCATCATACGAATCCAAGGAAGGCATTTTGAACTTTGGAGGCAAGGGATGGCCATTGATGGAAGCCGTGAAAGGGGAATCTGTTCGGTGAACCAAATCCTCTACGGGATTTGCCCTTCTCATGTTCTCCTTCATCTCGTCCATAACCTTCCTCATCTGATCCATCTCCTTCTCCAAGTGTGGCACCCTTCTTGAAACGGTGCCCCTTGATTGATTCTCAGGCTTAGCACTTCCTCTTCTATCTTCTTGACTCTGGGCTTGTTCTTCAGCATATCCTTCACGACGCTACCTCTCTATCTCCCTAGTCAACTCTTGGTTCTAACGAGTTAACTCCGCCATGGCGGCTGCCATGGACTGTATGTGTTGGATGGAAGGCGGTTGTGTGACAGGCGCTGATTGGCGATCTCGGTTGGGATGGCTGGAAGCATCCCTACTCTCTTGGTGCCCTGGGCTAGTGGCCCTCGATCTAGTCCGAACCATACAACCTTTTGTCAGAGAAAGATAAACAGCAAAACTTGAAGTTTTCTTCTTCCCACAGATGGCGCCAATTGATGCTGAACAGAATCAGTAGGCTGGACAATTCGGTTTTGATGGGCTGAAGGTGGTAGCGAAGGCCTGAAAAAGAAACAATATCAAAGGAGACCGGGGTAGACCGGCCTAAGACCCTCTGATGGCTAAGTTAGTATCTTCCCCACAAATGGAATTCTAACTGTATTGGAGTAATGTCAGAATGCTCTCATACCTTTGTTTGATTTAGACCGATCCTTATATAGGAAACCTTGGGGCAGTTATTTGGTTTAGTAACCTCCTCAAGATTCGTGGAAGTCCGAAATTACGGAAATAACTTTCCCAACGGCTATAGAAGTAGTAACTGCTGATGGAAGTTACATACTTAGGAGAAATTGCTGGCGATGAACACGGGTTGATTAACCACTCCAGAATTTTGTCAAGTGTTACATGGTCGTCCATGTGCTTTGCCTATGGATGACTCTTTGTATATAGATTGATGTTGTGTGGTCGTCCATGAGCTTTGCACATGGACGACTCTTCCGACCTGATTGCCTGAGGTTTATTCAATTGATCAATACTCAAGGACGACACTTCTGGACAAATCAGAGATGGTCTGGCCATTTGGTTAACTGGTGATCATGGACGATTCCCCTGGACGAACCATAGATGGTAATTTTTTGCTATCCCATCACTTTCTGTTTTGTCTAATTGACGGTATTTGATGTAGGGGAATTTCAATGATTGAATCTTAAAGTCTTATAATATATATATGACAACTATTCTGTGTGTTTGTGTCACATTATGATTATTGTTCTTATTGATGCATGTTCTCTTGTTTTGTATTCTAGCTAATCATCTAATGCTTGACCTATTGTTATCTTTAAACTTTGTTATTTGCTTTAATGGACTGAAACTTTAAAGTTTTGCTTGCGTGAGAAGGTGCTGCTTCAGCTGGCCCAAGAGGCTTAGTATTAAACCTCCAAGCCTACAACTGAATCAGGTGCTGAAGAAATGTTCTATGACAATACAAAACTTTGGTCTTAAGTTGTATCGGATGTTTATTTGAATAACCTTGCCATAATCTAGTCATGAGGGTGAAGAATGTGATGGATATGAATGCTCTATGTTAGCGATTTAATTCCTTTTTTGTTTGTCTTATTAGGTAACCATTGGCGTTCGGTTTTTCCATTGCTTTAGTTTTTTGCCTTAAATAGAATCCACTCGTTTTGTCTTTGGAGTCACTGGCATAATGCTGGATCACCCTTCATCTATTCACTAAACTGAATTTGAGATTTTACTTCTTTCAGCTTTGCCACAACACTTAGTCTTTTAAGACCTATCCTTGGAACTTATAGATGTAGTCTTTGAGATGGATCACATATTAAGACCGGGCGTATATATTGTAGTTTTGGACACCATGGAAATAATTAACAAACTCAGTTAGATCTTGCTTTGCCTACGCCTCTATAGAACAAATAAAACTAGGAGTAAGATTTATGTCCATTCGCTTCATTGGTCACTAGCGCTCTATAAGGATCAGCTCTTTGTTAGCAGGCATCCAACGGTTGAAGCATGAACAAAGGTGGTAAATAAAGCTGATCATTTACCGCTGTAAACCTTACTCCTAGATTATATGTTCTATAGACAACCAGAAATAAATAAACAAATTGAGAAAAAGCAAAAGAAGAAGAATTCATGTCACTTGTTTTTGTCAAAAAGTGAATTTAATAGATATAGCATTTATTTACTGCAGCATATATGATTAGGTTGGTTCAGATAAGCTTTTTTTTCATTGTATGCTGTTCATATATTCATTACTCTGATATCATCTTTTTATAATCATTCAATATATATAAAAGCAGAAACCTCACATGTAAAAGCATGAGGTGCTTCTATACGGCACATTCTTAGAGAACTCTTTCATTTAGACTTCCAACTCATCATCTTCTAATTACCACCATATGTCACTCTTTGTTTGTTATCATTTAATACGAGCAAACATTGCACTTGAACTTGCCTGGATGAACAATATGATCTACTTTGCTTTCCCACATCAGCCTATATGGTTACAAGTCATTGTGTGCAATATGTCTTTCTGGTGTTCGCTCATTAACATTTTTTTGTTCATTAAATAGAGTTGTGATGGTGATTTCTGTCCATTTGAAGTTTTTAAATTACTAATATAATCCAAACCTAATACTCAAAGAGATGAGCATTTGTCATATGTTGATTGTAGAATTTATTTTATTGTTTGCCTCCTTCAAAAAAAAAAAAAAAATGTTTATGCTCTTCTAAATTTCAATTATAATCAAGTCTGCAAGTTAAAGCTGGAAACACCGGAGCAGAAAAAGTTATCACTGCTTTTCCGTTGGCTCCTCTTTGGGGAATGATGATTAAAATTCTCACAAAGATGAATTGTTGTTAAATTCTTCAAGATGGGAAGGAGATATTCTTACTTTCTTTTTCTTTGTTGGCATTGCCTTCTTAACAAGATTTTCATCAACAGCCAGCTATTCCTTCTAGCTGAATTCAATTTTGGAAGGCTTCCATTTCTAAAACAGAAAATGCTGTCATGACTTTGAGTTTGCTAGTTTAAACCCTGTTCCTGACCAGTAGTTTTAAACCTCAAGTATTGGAGGTGGGGAGAGTGATGTTGTATAATCTGTATCCAGATTGCATAGAGGTTGTACTCCAAACACAACATCACTTACTTGTGTACAGTGTTTTGAATAAGTACTTAGGGAAGTAGATGTCATTTTGTAGTTATTACTTCAAGTTTATGTTCTGTGGAGAAAGATTACATATATTTGCATAGAAAAGTAGGTCAATATAAATTGTGATTGAAAATCTTATGTTGCAGAGCAATCACTTCTTAAATATAAGAAGACGCACCTTGGCTTTTTACTCATAAAATTATGTCTGATCTCCATTTGATAATGCATCTTTGATAGTACATCGGCATGGTCATGTCATGATATAAGCTCTAAAAGAAAACTTTTATATTTTGCCATGTCGTGTTCATTTAGTTTGGATCGGTTGATACATGACTTCTAAGCTACCTTTTCCTATATGCTATACAGATCTCACTCTTTCTTTTTATGTATAATTCATATAACTACAACTAGTACACAAGTAGAATTGATAGACAACCATTATATAGGGGATTCAGGGCTTCATGAATTGGTATGGTGGAGGAATCATCTTTCTTCCTTGGCAACCTGCATAGGGTTGAATTTGCAGTTAAAAGGTGTAGAAAAACCTCTCAAGCATAACTTGGCTAATGAGTATAGTAGGTTGCTTAAGTCAACCTCAAATAGCTTGGTTTAGAGCAATGAGAAGTGATTTAAGTCAGAAGTAGATGTTTTAGATTAGGTCATTTACCTTCTGAGTCTAATGATAGATACTGCCTTAAAAGGCCTTTCTTGACTAGCCTAACTTGTTTTACCATCCAAAATTTATAGGTTTAAATGGGAGAGCAAATGGATAAAGCCTGTTCGATTATCTGGGTCATGGGACATGGAGATATCTTCTGAGTTTATTAAAATCCTCTTTTTTCTCAAAATTGTTTTTCGGCGCTCTATTAGCTGGGAAAGAAATTCCCTATATGCAAGTAGTTCTGAAGATGTAGCCAATTATTGTATAGCACCTACAATCGAAGCCCCTAATTTCGAGCTCACGCCACTCTTGAACTAGTGCGCAGTAGCAACACATAAGATGAGTTGAGAAGTCATCACATGAACCTCCCTACGAAATAAAACAAGATAATATTAAGCTAATGTTTTGTCTTGCATACTAAAGCATATCTTGATGGCCAAGGAAGTACCTCTATGTTAAAAAGCTCCCTCAATTTTCTTCTTATGCAACAGGGGTAGCAGCAACAACCACAGAAAAGGGAGTATGACATAAGATCATTGATTGCGTGTTCACGAGCTGTACTTAAGAATGGTTGTACAATTCATGTTAACAACTAGCACATTAGTTATGAAGTTATGATAATACCATTACAATGTTTTACAAGCTTACATATTTTTCCCTTTGACTCCAAGTTAGCTATCCATGAAAATGTTCCACAAGGATAGAAGAAGGTCTTGAAGCCTGTAACAAAATAGGAAAACCTAATCGTTGATCTAAAATATTTCTTAAGAATCTAATGTGCTAAAATCCTAGCCCACATGATAGGATATATACAGACATGACCTTGCATGTATATATATTGGCTAGATCCCAACTCTCATCTTGGATCTCCATAATAGTAACATTTTATTCATGGACCATCATACAATGTCTACTCTAATCAGGGAAAAAAAGGGGTTTAGTGTACTAACTTAGACAAGGTTCGCTGCAACAATTGAAAAGATCAGTTTGCCATTGACTTTGGTCTTCTGGCTTTAATCCAGGGTCTCCATAGCTGGAATTTACATTGGATACATTCCTGTAGCATAATTTCATGAAGCTTCCTGATAATTTGGCTAAGACTCTAAGAGGTTTCCATAACAAACTGCTATCACATAAGTTGGTTCATTGGCAAGAAGTTTTGTGATCTTCTTACCAGGTAGCACATTTACAACATTTTCCGTTACATCAATGAGCTGTTCAATCACCCGGCATTGATCGAGGTCATTATTTGTTTGTGATCGCTGCAATTCAATGTTTAATTTGTCTTTCTCTTCATGAAGTGCTTCATGAAATTCTAAGTCAGGGTACCTACAAGACAAAGACTTCTCCAATACATTAGCATCTCTCTTTGTCTAATCAGGTTTGATTATAACATTTTGGGCTTCCATATCTTCTTCTTCGAGGGTGTATTCCCTTTGATCTTCTTCAATTGCCTGCAGTCCTTCCTTTATATTCTGAGTTCATTGTTGCAACACTAATTGGTTAGCTACTGATTAAAAAGTTTATTTTTATTTTTTTTAATAATTCAATAGATAAAACAATCCTTGTTACTTAATAAGAGTTGTCTCATTTCTACTTTATATGTAAATTAGTCGCAGAACCATGCGATACGCAAAAAAAATTCACAATTTATTTATTTTATTAACTAAGTAATGAAAATAGTAGATAGATGAGACTTATAAGTGTTAGTCTCAAACTCTTCTTAAAATAATATAATTATTTTAACAAAATATAGTTTATACAATATATTAAAATTTTAAAATTAAGCTATCTATATTTTTTATTTGAATTAAAAGTGTTTTAAATTTTTTATTTTTTTCCCACGAAACATAATATATTTTACATTAAATTCTTATATAAGACGAGATATTTTGTAAATAATGTAATGTATGGTTGTAGTTTGTTTTTAATACTACTTACAATTTACAAATGGTTCATCTTTTATACATCTTAAATGACATAAAGAGGAAGAAAATATAAGTAAATCCATAACTTATATTAGGAAAAAAAAAAAAATACAAGACTCTAATAACATAAACAAAAATTTAATGTTATCAAGATCCTACCAATATTATGCTGAGAATGCAGCATAATTGTCAATGAAGTTTCTTCTTTAAAAAAAATGTCAAGCAAATGCTCTTTTTACACAAACCTCTCCTCTCAAAGTATCATTGAATTAGACCGATCGAATGGATTGAAACAGACTGAAGTGAACCTAAATAGACAAAATGGACAGTAGTAGACCAAAATTGACCAAATTGGATTGAAATGGACCGAAGTGGATGCAAATGGACCGAAATTGACCGAAGTGGATTGAATAAACCAAATGACTGAAGTGGACCGAATAGACCGAACTGGACTGAAATAATCGAAGTAGACTGAATAGACCGAATTGGAACAAATGGATTGAAATGGATTGAAATACACCAAATGGACCGAAATTGACTAGTGGACCAACCGGACCGAAACGGACCCAATAAACCTAATAGGACCAAATAGATTGAAATATCACTTGACTTAACTGAAATACTATGTTGATACGGCTAAACAAGAGCATAATAATAATAAATGTTACATTTCAGCTTTTAAACATTATATAAACAAAAGTATAATAATAATAAATACTACATGGCACCTTTTAGACATTATATAGATTAATGCAATATTTACGGGAGCCTAGTGAAGTGAATTAGTTTCCTTATGTCCCTTTTCCTTATTAGTTCGTTATAAGAGTTCTCTGATTTCTTCTTTATATGAAATACATCTACTAGAGCTTAGGTTCCAAGTAGTAATGAAAATCTAAGCTTTAGTTCATTTGTTCCCCCATATTATCTTAACACGTAAAAAACCAAAAACTCTCTACTCTCCAGAGACTTCTAGGTTTGCCTTTCCGAAAGAAAAAGTGAAAGTTTGAGAAATGAATGCCCGCTACTTTCGAAACGAGAAGCATAACCAAAAGAAAGAAAAAGAGCCAATCACCAATCACCGACATTAAGTTCACAAACATTCCTCGTTTCATAGTTCATACCTTCTTGATTAGAATATTCATTCTATTAATTATGAGTGCAAGACCCTTTTGATTAGAATATTCATTCTATTAATTATGAGTGCAAGACCCTTTTCTTCTTTTAATAAAGTAAATGATAAATATTTTTTTTTTCTACAAAATTTAGTTCATTTTTAATCCTTACTTTAAAATTTAAAATTTTATTTTTACCAAAAAAAAAAAAAAAAAAAACTTTTCCCATTTATCTAATGTCTTCAAGTCACATAAACCTTTTTAGCATACCACATTAAAATTCGAATTTTTTTTTTCTATGCAAAATTCCAATTTTTTAATGTCATGTAGATAAAATGTCAAATTACTATTCTTAATATTTTGAGAAATTATAACTTTTTAGGTTTGAATAATGAAAAATCAAATTTTGACTATAGTTTATGGATGAAAATTTTGTTTTTAACGTAAAAACCCAAAAAAAAAGAGCACATAATAGTTTTCGTTAATTTTTACCTGCATGCGAAACTCTTGGACCAAAGAAATCAACGGCACAAGACGAAGATAGCGATCAATATCAGCTTGGACTTGGCGGAACTGATACACTACGTTCCACCCCATGGCAAGCATGTAAAGGTAGCTCTTCTCTCTGCAACTTTCCACCAACTCAAGTGCTTTCCTCAGTGCCTCTTCCAAACCATCCAACGGTTCCTTCGTCGCCGGCAAGTTCATCAGGTCCGTTGATTTCAGCTTCTCCAACAGGTTCCCTATCAGCCTCACGTGCTCCGCTAGTTGCTCGCAGTTCTTGCGGTGTGTGGTGGTGTTTTGAGCTGATGATACGATCATATTGCTTAGGCCTAAAGCATCTACTCCTGATGATGGTGTTTCTTGCACAGCCCCACAGAGAAGAAAGAGTTTATAGAAGTGACTTATTGATTGGGTTCTCGTTTGTTATTCTAGCTATCTTGTTTTAGGTGTTTTGTTGCTTTTCCTTCTTTCTTTTTCTTTTGGGATGAATGAATGAATGAGTCTTTACTTTATCTTTTCCTTCCCCGCTCTTGTTAAGTTATGCCTGCTTTCTCTCTCTTTTTGATGTGTTAATAGTTGTGTGTTGTTAAGTAAATATTAATGAATAATGATAGGGACTACCAATTTGACTACTTTACTTCTGTCTTAACTCAATCTCTCAACATTTATTTTATAAAAATAAAATAAAAAATATATATCAACTTTTAAAATATAAAATAAAAAAATTAATAATTTTGTTTTCACTATGCTTGATGTAACCTATCAATTGCCTTTAATATTATGCTTTGTAAATTTTTGTAGTAAAATAGTAGCATCTTTAATATATTCTATTGTTAAATTGTTACTTGGTTGATGTGTTAGCAATAGTGTCCTATATTACACCACGTGATTAAGATGATTGATATTTGACCTAAAATGAAATAAAGTGTGACCAAGTTATAACCTTAATTGTTACTTGTTTGTATTAATGTTTGGTTGGATAAAGTTTGGCTGCAACTCAATTTGAAAGAATTCCTCCAAACTAGACCAAGTGACACCTAATGAAGCTAACATGTGTTTTGGGCATTCACATAACCATTTACCTAACCCACCTAACTACAGTCAACACACTTAACTAGCCTCTCTCTCTCTCTCTCCATTGAGATTTAATTCTTTGCACATTTACTCCAAAAATAAGTTCTTAAATTTTATATTTCAAAAGCATATAGTCTATATATATTTTTAAAAAAGTGTAAAAATACCATTTGAGGTTTGGAGTTTATATGAATGAGAAAATCACATAGTTATCATGTAATCAATAACATGAATTAATTGGCAATGGAGAGAAATATATTGTAGCCATCATGTGCCCACATTAAGAAAACTCACTAATTGATACATGTTACTAATCACATGATCGGTAACATGATTTTCTCCCCTATAAGAACTAATGGAAGTTAGTCTTAGCTCTTAGGGGCCAATTCAGCGGAAATGGAAATCTAAGAATTGAAATATCAGTTTTTACGTTTAAGCCTTAAAAAAAGTTTAAATTATCAAATTTTTATGTACAAGTTCTCATTAAAATTGATGTATTTTTTTTTTTAAAAAAGAGAAAGTTAGAACGTTAAAATTGATTCTACCCCCAGTTTTTTTTTTTTTTTTTTGAGAAACTATTCTACCCCCAGTTTAAATAAGCAAGATTTAATTTTTCAATTTAAGATTGGACCAACCGCTTTTAATTTTATTTTAAATTCAGAACCAACCAAATTCTAATTGTACATGTTCTTCTAAACAATCCCACGGAGACTCATAAACGGACCATGTGTGGAATACAAAAGGTCCGTTTGGATTGAACTTATTGTTGCTAAAACTGAAAATTGAAAACTGAAAACACTGTAGCAAAATAATTTTTAAATGTGTAAATAATATCGTGGGACCCATTTTTAATATTTTTTAGTGCATGAACAGTACTGTGAACAGTAGTAAATAGTGCATGAACAGTAATTTTTGTTCCCTGCACAGTAATTCACGTGAAGTTACTGTTCACGCGCTGAAAAAAAAGAAAAAAAAAAAAGGTGAAAACGTGAAACGCAGCCGCAGTCAGTTGAATCCAAACGCTCACAGAGTTACGGGCGAAACTGCAAAAGCGCCTCTCTCTCAAAAGTTAGAGGTCAAAGCTTTGCGGAATACTAGTATTTTAATCGCTAAATTAGAGAACAAACTACAAAACCTCCATTTTTTCTTATATTCTGTTACTTCCACCATCCCGAGGTAACGACATTCCAAAATTGCAGGGCATACTACAGGGCAGAGTAGCATGAGACAAGCTATAAGTGTGGCAGGTTATGCAGCTGTTGCTAAGATGAAGTGCACTAGCCGAGCCACAAGAATGGTAGGGAGTGCAGCACTTGCTAATAAGCAGTGCAGTGATCAAGCCACACAGCGTGCATCAACACCTGACCTGATTAGCTTTGAAGTCTTGGAAGTCATTGAGGCAATGCCACATCATGAATTTTTCACTTAAGAGCACTGAAGACTTAGGTTCCGAGATTTTAGGAAGCAGTTGGTCACAGTTGACATGTGTATATTCTAGAAGTTTCAATAACTGCTTTTGGCGCCATTTTTGGATGTTAGTTATTCTCAGTGTACATAAACAGAGCATTATGTATTTTATTACTTCACTTCAATTCTTGTAATCATTTTCTAATCGATGAAATTCTCCCAAGTCTATTTGGATTTCTCTCAGATTTTTTCATAATGTTTTGTCCTGCATACTAAAGAACTTCTTTGATGACCAAGGAAGTACCTCTATGTTAAAAAGTTCCCTTAATTTCCTTCTCATGCAACAGGTGTAGCAGCATCAACCACAGAAGAGGGAGTATGACATTAGATAATTGGCTGATCTTTCACGAGCTGTATTTCAAAATTGATGTACAATCTATCTATATATTACTAAAAGCTAAAGCGTAGCATTTAATGCTACTGCTCTCACATTGCGTCATATCAGCTGTCACGTTATTTTTAAAAAAATATAATTTGTCCTACAATTTTAAAATAGTTTTTACAATTTTTAGCCCTATAAATGTAGCCCACTACTTATTTATTTATTTCCACTATCACCTATAATAAATCCAGCCAAATACTTATTTATTTACTTCCACTATCACCCTATAATAAATCTGTATAATTAATCCAGCCCACCTCTTATTTATTTAGTTCCACTATCAAGCCCAACCCAAATCCTTTTCAGTTCAGCTTTAGGGTTTTGTGTAAACCTTTTCAGCTTAAAGCAAGAAGAAAAAAAAAAAAAAAAAAAA
This sequence comes from Quercus aquifolioides, assembly GCA_019022515.1. NCBI lineage: Eukaryota > Viridiplantae > Streptophyta > Magnoliopsida > Fagales > Fagaceae > Quercus > Quercus aquifolioides. Next base: position 2,128,762 of record CM032329.1, read on the forward strand.
CGTTGAAGCCTTTCAAGCTTTAGTGTTTTTTTTTTTTTTTTTCCCTTTCCAATTTTCTTATAATTGTTTTTAACATTTATTTTTTTAATATTTACACTTTTCCAACCTTTCTCTCTCCCTTACTATTTCATCTCCCCACTACTTCTTCAATCTTTCTCCCTCTCTTACCTTTTCATCTCCCCACTACCCTCTACATTAATATCATTCTTTCTCTTTCCTTTCATCTTTATTTTTTTCTCTTCTTATTCACACTCTCTTACTATAAATTTTTCACTATCTCTTCTATTCTATGCATAGTTTTCCCTCACAAAAAAAAATGGTTCTCTCTCTCTCTCTCTCTAAATTTTTTGGTGGATTTTTTATTTTATTTTTCTTGCATCTCTACTTTACGTTGATAATTTTTTATATTCTTTAAAACTCTATTTTGGGTTAATGTGATTTAGTTTTATTTTTTAAATTGTTGTTGTTATTTTTATTTTTATTTTTTATTCTCTTTGATTGTTAAATGTTATCCTATTGCGTTCTAAAGAATTAGATATAGCATATAAAAATATAATATTATTCTATTACATAGCATGATTTGGATAATTTGGTATTTATTCTGTTACATAGCATGATTTTTTATAGTGCTCAATTTCGATGATAAATTATGAGACTTTACTAATTTTTGTTTATTTTCTAATCCTTTGTGGTGGACAAAGTACTCTTAATAGTTGTACTAGAAGTACTCTATAATGTCATTCATTTAAAGAAAAGCAAAGGTTAGCCAAACGAAAATAATCAGTGACAAATTTTCACTTTTGCAATTTTATTTTAATTATTATTATTTTATAACAATACATGTCTAGAAATTTAATTCTTAGATTTTGCTAATAATTTTTTATTTTGTAATATGTTTTGGGTGGCCGAAATTATAATTTCTAAAAAGAAAATAACCTTAATAGATTATCAAATACAAAATTTTATCCTAATATTGGTTCAATTAATCATTGTTAAGTTTTATAAACTTTTTTTAGTTTACATTTTTTTTTTTTTTTTTTTTTGTGTTTTGGATTGTTCCTATATTACATTTATGATTGTTCCTATAATAAATAAAAATGTAATCACAAAATACATTACTCATTATTAGATTAGTTTAAATTGTAAATTTTTTTTAATAAAACCACCATAAAAATAATTATCACGTGCAATGCGCGGGTTTGCAGCTAGTTTATGTTAACAACTAGCACGTTAGTTATGATGATCCCATCACAATGTTTTACAAGCTTACATATTTTTCCCTTTGACACCAGGTTAGCTATCGACGAAGATGTTCCACAAGGATAGACGTAGGTCTTGAAGTCTGTAACAAAATAAGAAAACCTATTTGGTGACCATAAATATTTCTTTAGAATCTGATGACTAAAATCCTAACCTAAATGATAAGATCAAGCGATAATAATTTTGGGTCAAGTTTCCAAGCAGTCAATGATATATACAGACATGACCTTGCATGTATGTATATTGGTTAGAATTTTTTTTTATTTTTTTATTTTTAGGAACATAGATCCTAACTTTTATCTTGGACCTCCATAATAACATGCCTACTATAAGTAGGGAAAAGGGGGTTTAGTGTACTAACTTAACAAGGTTCACTGCAACAATCGAAAAGATCAGTTTGCCATTGACTTTGATCTTCTGGCTTTAACCCAATGTCCCCATGGCTGGAATTTACATTGGATATGTGCCTGTGGCAGAATTTCATGAAGCTTGTTAATTTGGCTAAGATTGCGTTTGTATAAGCGGTTGGGAAACTGTATTTTGAGTTTAAAATAAGCGTTTGTAAAAAAGCTATAGGGAGCTATAGTTGCAAAACAAAATTTTGAGTTTTAAAAACACTCTTTTAATCTTCTAAAACATTTAACCAAACAGATCCTAAGACCTAAAAGAGACTACCATATCAAGTCTCACTACTACTCACTCATATCTTTCGCTTACCCTAATATCACATAAGTTGGTTCATTGGCAAGGAGTTTCAAGATCTTCTTACAAGTAACACATTTACAACATTTTCAATTACATCAACAAGGTGTTCACTGGGTATTTATGGGACTTTATTTGTTCATGATTGCTGCAATTCAATGTTTAATTTGTCTTTCTCCTTATGGAGTGCTTCATGAAATTCCAAGTCAGGATACCTACAAGACAATGACTTCTCCAATATACAAGGGAAAATGGGTTTTTGTGCACAATGTCCCTGTTTTGAAATTATTAAACACCGTGTCCCTATTTTTGAAACTCGATTTTAACACAATCGAGTTTTTTATAAAACTCGATATTCTCAAAATCGAGTTATATGTAAAATTTTAATTGAAACTTGACTTTAGCAAAGTTGAGTTTCACTTAATTTAAAAAAAAAAAAAAAAAAAAAATTAAGTGGCAAAATATGCATAGAACTCAACATTGTAAATGTCGAGTTCTACTTGTAAGTCGATTTTTTTTTTTTTTTTTTTTTTAAATCGAGTTTCAAAACAGAGATATGGTACTTAATAATTTCAAAATAACAGTGTGCTAGATTTTTTACAAAATAAGGCAAAAGCCCATTTTTCCCATCCGATACATCTGCATCTTTCTCTGTCCTATCAGGTTTGAGTATAACATTTTGGGCCTCCATATCATTTTCTTCGAGGGTGTATTTATTTCCTTAAATCCTCTTCAACTGCGTGCAATCCTTCCTTTAAATTCCGTGTTCATTGTTACAAGTTACAACACTAATTGATTAGCTATTGATTAATTCACGTAGAATGGATCAAATGCTTCATAAAAGACTTGGCCCACATTTCAATTCCAAATTTTCATGGACCCAGCATAGAGCCCCCCCTTTTTTTAAAAATATAAATTTACAAAAAAACTATATACTATGATAAACACTATACAAATATGATACTAGAAATAAGCCATTTTTAAACCTATCAAATCTTTTGATAAAATACATCTAACAGAGCTTCGGTCCCAACTCCCAAGTACTAATGAAAATCTAAGCTTTGGTTCATTTGTTTACATCTTAGCGTAATCAGTAATGTTATTTACACAAAAAAATTTAAAAATATTTTTCATACTAGTTGAGCCAGTAAACTTCTATTAATTTTTATCTAAATTTATCACTGGTAAATTTTTATTAATTTTTATCTAAATTCATTACTGATGTTATTTTCTTACCTTCTACTAATAATCTAGCACATCAATAAACAAATAATTTGACAAATTTTTTGTACGTATTACTTTCTCTATCTTAAATCTTAACGCGTAAGGTTTCAAAAACCGTCCTCTCCAAGGACTTCCAGGAATCTAGGCTCTCCTTTGCCAAAAGAAAAGGTAAAAAGTTCTGAGAAATCTATGACCGCTCCTTGCCAAACAAAAATAAGAACCAAAAGAAATAATAAAAAATTCTCAAAAAAAAAAAGAAATAATAAAAAGAAAAAGAGTCAAATCACATTCACACCGATATTAATTTGACAAATGTTCCTCATTTCATATCATCTTGACTATAATATTCATGGAATTAAGTAGGAGTATAGAACCTTTCTTCTTCTTCCTTCTCTCTTATTTATTTATTTTTATTTTTATTTTAAATTTTTATTTATTTATAATTTAAATCTTATTTTGGTACAATTAAGTGGGGTCCAGTTTTCTATAATACGGCTCACTTGATAATAGTAACTGTGGGGCCTGTTATTTAATAGGACACAGGAATCATAATAAGTGGGCTTATGGCCCAACGGCCCAGTCCGAGGACGCTCATGTGTCCGAGGATAGTTTAAAAGAGTTATTGTGGGAATAATATACAGGAAAGGGATGGATGTTGTGTGCAGTGGCATAACACACGCCGGAGGATGAAACTCACCTCAGATACCAAAGTCCGAGGTGAACGTAACTATCATTTTATCCAGGGTACTCCGCAAAGTTGTATCTGAACTGGAGACTGAATATAGACCTAAGGAAGAGTCGGGAAAGATAACAAATATCTTCCAAGGCTATCACCTCTACATTAAATGCTTTCCAGCTAACCCTCTGGCCGCATTAATGTGGAGGTGATACCTGAACAGTAACCAAGCAGCTTTATGGCCACTGAGCAAAGGTTCCGGTAGGTGCTGGATGGGACAGAAAGGAGTTCCCAGGATAAGAACTACACGTGTACGATGGAAATGGAGAAAGGAACGTAGTATATAATATGGAAGCGGATGACATTAGAAGGGACTTTTGGGGGAGAAAAAAGAAAAAGAAAGGAAGAACAAGAGAACTCATAAGAAAGGCTCACTGAAACCTGGCCGAGGAGGGTCTTTCTCGTACAATCAACTTGAAATATCTCTTACTACGCAATAAATATAACATTTTCTATCGAATAGCACTAGTTCTTGTACCCACGCTCTAAAAATTTATTGTTTGGGCTTGTTGGGCTGAAAACCCATTCATATTCTGGGTCCAATCCAAGTTGAGTCCCTACAATTGGCACCGTCTGTGGGAAGAACTTGATCTATTCAAAAGGAAAGGCAAGTGCAATACTCGCGATGGAAGAAGGAACGCCGCAGCAACCACTGACGGGCCCGCAACAGGTAGATACTAATCAGCACCAGGCAGAATCTAGGGGCTCTCAGCACAGTAATCCGTTAGTAGTTCACGAACATGGGGGGGATCGTGAGGGAAGTACACGAACAACCCACACAGATAGAAGTCACTCTCGGGGGAAAGGCCATGTTTCCCCTATAAAGAACGAAGGGAACATGTAGCGTAAGATTAACAAGTTGAAGAGGGAATTGCGACATGAGCGACGAAGGCGAAGGGCTCATAACTCTGGCCACTCCTCCGAGGAGTCAGATGACACCAGTTATAGACGGAGGTCAAGAACTCCACCCAGCGAATCTTTTTCGCATGAAGAGGAGTACCACCATGGGCGAAGGAATAAGAGTCCGACTCGCCAGGGTCAGGGCAATGACGCCTTGAACAAAGCTCTGAGTCAGGTCTCTAAGTCGCCCTTCACGCGACGTATTGAGGACGCTAGTCTTCCTCGGCGATTCCACCAGCCTGTGTTCACCAATTATAATGGTCGAACAGACCCAGTAGAACATGTTAGCCACTACAGCCAGAGAATGGCTATTCATGCTAGGGATGAAGCCTTAATGTGCAAGGTTTTCCCATCTAGCCTGGGCCCAGTGGCAATGAGATGGTTTAATGGCCTGAGAACTAATACTATCGACTCGTTTGAGAAACTCACCCAGGCTTTCGGTGCCCGTTTTATTACATATAAGAGGGTTGTTCAACCCTTGGGATCATTACTATCCATGTCCATGCGGGAGGGGGAAACCCTGAAGGCCTACTCGGACAGATATTGGGAAATGTTCAACGAAGTAGATGGAGCTCATGATGACGTGGCCATGAACACCTTTAAGGAAGGTCTTCCAACCGATCATGGTCTGAGGAAGTCTCTGACTGGCAAACCTGTTACTAGCGTGCGTCAGCTTATGGATCGGATAGACAAGTATAGGAGAGTGGAGGAGGATCAGATACAGGGTAGAGGAAAGTCCAAGGTAGTAACTCAGGAGATGAGGGATTTCAGGCCGGACCGGTATAATAACAATCGACCTCGGAGGGACTTCGGGGGGCACTCAGGACCTACCAACTCCCAGGCGGTTAGTGCCGTGTTCCGAGAACCAGTGCAGTGAGTTCTGGAGAAGATAAAGGACGAACCGTTCTTTAGATAGCCCAATAGGATGGCAGGGGATCCTGCGAAGCGTAATCGAAATCTTTACTGCCAGTACCATCAGGATCATGGACATACTATTGAAGATTGTAAAAACTTGTGGGACCACTTGGAACAGCTGGTTCAGGAAGGGAAGTTGACCCAACTTCTACATCATTCCGGTAGCTGAGGAGGCCAGGCAGGCTCAGCATTTCAGGGGAATACTTCTTCAGGACCCCCTTTGGGCACAATAAACGTTATATTTGCTGCCCCAGGGAGAACTGGGTCTTGCCCTTCCAGGGTAATGTCTGTGTCTCAGTGCTTGGGTGAGGGCTCCAGTTCAAGGCCAAAGAGAGCCAGACCGGGCACTTTGCTGGTGTTAGGCTTTTCAGAGGAAGATAAGAGAGGAACCATACAACCGCATGATGATGCTTTGGTGGTCACGATTAGGATCGGAGGGTATGACGTGAGAAGGGTGATGGTTGACGAGGGGAGTGCAGCCGAGGTGATGTATCCTGATTTGTTTAGGGGGCTGAATTTGAAACCGGAGGATTTGACAACCTATAGTTCCTCGCTGGTGGGCTTTGAGGGCAGATCGGTCGTTCCAGTGGGGATGGTTAGATTATCTGTGCAGACCAGTTCAGATGTGGTGGAGGTGGATTTTATTGTGGTGGACGCTTTTTCTCCGTACACAGCTATTTTGGGTAGACCTTGGTTGCATGCCTTGGGGGCCGTTTCTTCCACTCTTCATCAAAAGGTAAAATACCCCTCGGGAGGCGAGGTCTTAGAAATCTTGGGAAATCAAACTATGGCTAGGCAGTGCATGATAATGGCCATTCAGCATCGGCCGGAGACAAGTACTTCAGCCGCAGCTGAGGTTGATTTATAGCAATCAAGGACTCAGGGAGCCCATTTCGGCGCTTCCGCTGAGGAAATGGAGTGTGAGAATTTGGAAAGGGTGAGTGTTGGTGATGATCCAGAAAAGTACTTTCAGGTTGGGGCTCAATTACCTTTGTCAGAGAAAGAGCAATTGGTCGAGGTTTTTAGGAGAAACGTTGATGTGTTTGCATGGAGTGCCTATGAAGCCCCGGGGGTGGATCCGGAGTTCATTTGTCATCATTTGAACGTCAATCCCTCGGTTATTCCAAAGAAACAACCATCTCGGCGTCCGTCCAGGGTACATGCCGAGGCTATTAAAGACGAGGTGACCAAGCTCAGGCAGGCCGGGGCTATTAAGGAGGTGTTTTATCCTCAGTGGTTGGCCAATACAGTCGTAGTAAAGAAGAAAAATGGAAAATGGCGTGTATGTGTTGATTTTACGGATCTTAACAGAGCATGCCCAAAGGACCCTTTTCCTATGCCCCGTATAGACCAGTTGGTGGATGCAACAGTGGGCCATCCTCGGATGAGCTTCCTGGATGCCTTTCAAGGCTATCATCAGATCCCACTGGCATTGGACGATCAGGAGAAGACCGCTTTTCTCACTCCCATTGGAAATTATCACTATAAGGTAATGCCCTTTGGTCTAAAGAACGCGGGGTCTACTTACCAGAGAATGATGACGAAGATGTTTGAGCCGCAGTTGGGCAGAAACATTGAGATTTATATTGACGATATGGTCGTAAAGAGCAAGGTAGTGGCCGAACATGTGACAGACCTTAACAATACTTTTGAGATTTTGAGAAGGCATAAATTGCGGCTGAACGCATCCAAGTGCTCATTTGGAGTAAGCTCAGGAAAGTTCTTGGGTTACATGGTGACTTATCGGGGAATTGAGGTGAACCCTGACCAAATTAAAGCCATAACTAACTTGCAACCACCTCAGAATCCCAAGGAGGTCCAGAGGTTGACCGGGATGACCGCCGCATTGAACCGATTCATATCCAGGTCGGCGGATAGGTGCAGGCCTTTTTTCCTGCTGCTCCACAAGTGGAAGGGATACGAATGGACTGAGGAGTGCGCCTTAGCATTTCAGCGGCTGAAAGAGTATTTATCCCGGCCACCCATCATGTCTAGCCCTGAGGTAGATGAGGTTCTTTTTTCCTACCTGGCGATCACCACTTATGCGATCAATTTCGTTTTGATACGAGTGGACAATGGAGTACAGCGGCCAGTCTACTATGTGAGTAAGTCTCTTCACGAGGCCGAAGTACGTTACCTACCTTTGGAAAATGCTATTTTGGCAGTGGTGCACGCTACAAGAAAACTTCCCCATTATTTTCAAGCGCATACAGTGGTCGTCCTAACTCAGTATCCGATCAAAGCAGTACTTCGAAGTGCAGACTATACTGGTAGGGTTGCCAAGTGGGGCACAATCCTGAGGGCTTTTGATGTTAAGTATATGCCCCGTACTTCCGTGAAGGGTCAAGTGCTCGCCGATCTAGTGGCCGAGTTTGCTGAAGGTCCTGAAGAAATAGAGACAAGCCCAGGTAGCATGGATGAAAAATCAGTTGGCCTTATCTCAGCGCAACCTATTTCATCCTGGAAGGTGTATGTGGATGGGGTAGCAAATCAGCGGGGGTCAGGAGTGGGCCTTGTATTGATATCTCCTGAGAAAGTCGTCATCGAGAAGTCTCTAAGGCTGGGGTTCTTAGCTACTAATAACGAGGCGAAGTATGAAACTTTGTTAATAGGGATGATAATGGTCAATAAGCTAGGCGGAAAAACGGTGGAAATCTTCTCGGATTCGGGACTTGTTGTGGGCTAGGTCAGAGGGGAACTGGAAGCTCGAGATACAAGAATGCAGGGATACTTGAGCCAGGTTATGCGTATGCAAATCAATTTCGAATTCTTTGAAATAACCCATGTCCCTAGGAGTGGGAATGCACATGCAGATTCTTTAGCCACCCTGGCCACCTCCTCGGCACAAAACTTACCTCAGATGATAATGGTTGAAGACTTGAGCACACCTACCCAAGTAACGACTGAAGCGTTGCAGGTCAACCAAATCAGTTTGGCGCACAGCTGGATGGATCCTATAATACAATTCCTTAAGAAGGATATACTGTCCGAGGACAAGTCAGAGGCAGAGAAGATACGAAAGAAGGCTCCTCGTTTTTGGCTGTCCGAGGATAAGAAGTTGTACAAACGCTCTTACTCTGGGCCTTATCTGCTTTGTGTACGCCCTGAAGCGTCAGAGGATCTTCTAGAAGAGCTACATGAAGGAATCTGTGGTAGTCACACGGGAGGAAGGTCTTTGTCTCACAGGGCGATTACCCAAGGGTACTAGTGGCCAGACATGCAAAAGGAAGCTCAGGAGTATGTAAGGAAATGTGATCAATGCCAAAGATTTGCGCCAAACATTCATCAGCCAGGAGGAGTCCTCAATCCTCTTTCTAGTCCTTGGCCATTCGCTCAGTGGGGCTTGGACATTGTTGGCCCTTTCCCTAAAGCAGTAGAAAATAAGAAATACCTGCTAGTTGACACAGACTATTTCACGAAGTGGGTTGAAGCTGAGCCTCTGGCTAACATCAGGGATGTGGACGTCAAAAGATTCCTCTTAAGGAATATCATTACTCGGTTTGGGGTTCCTCAAACTCTCATCTCGGACAACGGTCTACAGTTTGATAGCAAGGCCTTTAGGAAGTATTGTTCCGACCTGGGGATAAAGAACAGATATTCCACTCCGGCCTATCCACAGGAAAATGGACAGGCCGAGGCTATCAACAAAGTCATAGTGGGTGGACTTAAGAAAAGGCTGGATGATGCAAAGGGAAGATGGGTGGAGGAACTTCCACATGTTCTCTGGGCGTATAGAACGACGCCCCGACGATCAACAGGGGAGACCCCATTTTCAATGACGTATGGAACTGAGGTCGTAATCCCTATTGAAACAGGCTTTCCAACGCTGAGAACCAGTACTTTCACCTCGGATGAAAACGATGAACTGTTGAAGAAAAGTCTAGACTTGATAGATGAGCGACGAGAGAAGGCGATGGTTCAACTAGCATACTACCAGCACAAGCTGAAGCAGGGCTATGATGCAAATGTCAGACTAAGGCCATTAGCTCCAGGAGATTTGGTGTTGAGGAAGGTCTTGGGAAATACCAAAAACCCAGCCTGGGGAAAGTTGGGGCCTAATTGGTAAGGGCCATATCGTATTACATCTGTAGCAGGGATAGGGGCTTATTACTTAGAAGATTTAGATGAAAAAACTGTACTCCATCCCTGGAATGTAAGCAACTTGAGGAGGTATTATTATTAACAAGTTATGTTTCACTTTCCTTTATAGTTTATCTTGCTTTTGCAATATGTGCTTCTAAAATCAATGGAAGTATTAACAGAAACTAAGTCATGTCAGGTCCCCAGACTATAACTTAGTGGAAATTAATACACTATCAATGGAAGTATTAAACAGAAACTAAGTCATGTCAGGTCCTCGGACCACAACTTAGTGGAAATTAATACACTATCAATGGAAGTATTAAACAGAAACTAAGTCATGTCAGGTCCCCGGACCACAACTTAGTGGAAATTAATACACTATCAATGGAAGTATTAAACAGAAACTAAGTCATGTCAGGTCCCCCGACCACAACTTAGTGGAAATTAATACACTATCAATGGAAGTATTAAACATAAACTAAGTCATGTCAGGTCCTCGGACCACAACTTAGTGGAAATTAATACACTATCTGTGCGCACCAAAAACTGAAACCCGTTGGGCTGGGCCTCACTTGGACTCACAACTTATTTGTATAGTGGGTTTGGATTTCCCACACTGGGTCGTTCTAAACACCAAGGCTCAACTGAAGCGTTTTCCTCTCCTCGGGGACCTGGTCCACTTCCTTACTTTGTTCTCTCTATTTACACTCTTCCTTCCCTCAATTCTCCAACCCTTGTCTTCTCAAAACTTCTTGTATTTATAGCTCACGAAGTAGTGGAGAGGTCATAAATACTCGCCAGTAAGTGCAACCGGCGGTCCAGTGTTATCGATCGTAAGTGGGTGGTTAGGTGGGCATGGGAAGCGGTGAGGGTGGCGTTGGAACTTGGTTCCTGCCTCCACGACAGTTCCCGGCAGCGGTGCCTCTCCGAGGCACGGCCGAGTAGGTACAGGGCGGGGTGTTCCGCGAGCCGTGTGTTCATCACTGCTCGGGAAGGGGTTTGCCGAGAAACGATGTAAAAGCAGATCTTGGGCCGGCAGCCCGCGGGGCTCGGGGTGGGCCGCTAGGTAGAGGGAGACCGGCCTCATGGGCCTTATACCCAGGCTAGGGCCCAAGGCCCACTACGGGTCATGGTGCGGGGGCCGTACACTATCAATAGAAGTATTAAACAGAAACTAAGTCATGTCAGGTCCCCGGACCACAACTTAGTGGAAATTAATACACTATCAATGGAAGTATTAAACAGAAACTAAGTCATGTCAGGTCCTCGGACCACAACTTAGTGGAAATTAATACACTATCAATGGAAGTATTAAACAGAAACTAAGTCATGTCAGGTCCTCGGACCACAACTTAGTAGAAATTAGTACACTATCAATGAAGGTATTACACACAGGTTAAGGTATAATGAATTGTTTAGACAACAGACTTAGTTGAAATCTATTCCATCTAAAAGGGGTTCGCTCAATTAGAGATACATGTCAAAGTAAATGCCATGAGCATCACTTAAAGCATTTCAAGGTGTTTAGTACCTCTCTGCGTGAAATGCTAGAATACTATCCCAGATATGGATACTTTTTAATGAAGTTACAAGGAGCCTTTATAGGGCCGTGGAGGTCACTGCTATAGTCTGTTTTGGTTCCCAATGAATGTATGAAAAGTTATGTTTCTCCCCTGTAATGTCAACTTCCATTCTTTTATAATCTGAGGTCATAAAAAAAAACAAACAATAAATGATGTAAATAAATATAAATAATAAAGAACATTCACACAAGAAGTTATATAAGTGACAAACGAAATCTCAATATCTCTTATAAGCCTCGAAAAGGAATTACACTTGGCAATTAGCAATGTTCTTAAAAGGATTTAAAAAAAAAAAAAGAATAAAAATGAAATGAAAGAGAAACTAAAAGGAATTCGACTGCAATTAACTATTTGGCTAATTTTATTTGAAGCTTATGTGGAGGGGCTTTGCCAACTGCCTCAGGAGGAACATCTTTTTCTTGCGCCTTAGGAGCTTTTCCAACGGGTAAGGTGGTTGAGGCTAAGGCTTGTTCAAAAGTTTGAGAAGCTGCTCCACCCTTGGGCCCTTCTGCTCCTTTGTCCGAGGACAGGTCCTTCGCCTTTTCAGGCACTTCAGGTTGCTTTTGTTGATCGATTGAGGGAGGAGCCTGAGTTTGAGCTTCCTTGGTTGGTTCAGCAGCTGTAGAGGATGCCTCTCCTTGCTGAGTAGAAGGACTAGGGGCTCGAATAGCTGGGGGAAAATAAACGTTCTCAGGCCTTCTCAGCTCTGATGACAGTTCAACCCCGGCTCGGTTGAGAGCTTCTTGCCAGGTCAAGGAGCAGTACTCTCGGCACACAACGGGCACCTCAGCTCGAAAAGTATCTTCTGTCTCAGCGACTCCCACGTTATAGCCATGCTGCTCAGCTACGTCTCTTTCTTTTTCAGCCTCAGCCTTGGCCTTTTCGGCTTGATCTCTGAGCTTCTGGGCCTCCTCCAGTTGTCTCTGCAGAGTTAGCACCTGTTCCTTGGAAGTTGCGAGCTGGGTATTAGCATCACGCAGGAGCTTCCTTTAGTCCTCGGCCTGTTTTTGGGCTCCCTCCAGAGCTGAGTCAGCACTTTTCCAAGCGCTCTCTTCGGCGGTTAACTTTTTCTTCAGCTGCACAACGTTTTGTTCAACCGCATTGAGTGTGCGCACAGCTGCTATGCTTTTCTTCCTCTCCTCATCTATTTGCTGGTAGCAAGAATCGGTTATCTCCTCCAGCCTGAAAGTGGCTTGAACGGCCTAAAATAAAAGGAGTTAGAAATACAGAACAGGAAGATGTCTATGATAAGAAACAATAATAATATCACGATAAGGGCGTCATACCATGCCCAAGTATCTCTTGGTATTCTGAAAGACCTCATTTCTCTTGATGGCCCTCAGCTCAGCCATATCCTTGGGAAGAAGAAGTGTTTCCTCTAAAGCCGAGGCGACTCGGCACCCAATTCCGCCATTGAAGTCCCTGATTGAGGCATCCTCCCTCAAAGGTTCCCCACCAAGCATAGGAGCTGGGAGCCAGGCCTCAGGTTCCGAGGATTGAGTGGTCGTCTTGTCCACCACTCGCTACGACCCGTGACTAGTTTTCTGCTGCTTAGCAGCTCTTTGGTCCTCATCTTCACGAGTCGTGTGAGACCTCCCAGCATCCACCATTTCTTTATCCTTTGGCTCTCTCCTCCTCTTTGGTTCACTGGGTTCGGTCACAGGTAGCTGAGGTGGCCGAGGATGTAGAGGAGGAGGAGGTGGGAGGTTGGGCTGAACTGGCTTCTCCACCACCCTGCCAGGCTAGCTCTTGATTACGTCCTTCAAACTCCTCTGGCTTTTCCTTTGAATGCCCATTTCCTCAGAGGTCACCTCGGGAGATTGGGGTTGGTTGAAAACTTCAAATTCGTCGGCATTATCTGACAATTCTACAAGTCCTCCCGAAGTTTCTTCTTCTTCTTCTTCTTCTTCTTCTGCCTCTTTTTCTTCTTCTTCTTCCTCTTTCACTTCTTGGGGAACGGAGCGTGATGATGAAGCTCCTATAGAGGGAGTGGCCTTGGACAATGGCTCAGTGAAAGGAACACCTTCAGGAATTGGAACACCTTCAGGAACCATGAACCCCTCAAAGGCTACACTGATACAGTGGAACCGAGGATCTTTTGCCTTTATCACGTACTTAGGAGCCTAAAAGGCCTTTGAAATTGGTTTGTACTTGAGGATTAAATGCGCAGCTCGTAGTTGGCCATCAGATGGGTTCACGTACACCTCGGATCGCAAGATTCTGTCTAAGCTCTCCCTATTAACCAATCTGATATTCGGTCTGGTGGCGCGCTTATCTGTAAAGTCATTAAAACATGGAAAGAAAACTTTGTCAGAGACAAAAGTAACTTCAATTAGAAATATAATCTAACTTATAAGGGCGTGCATCCTAAGATCCCCACTTGGTTGTCCCTCTTCCATCGGACAGGGTAAACCATCATGCCATTCCCCGGAAAAAATAAGGAAATCATCTTTCAAACCCTTGTTTGATGTAGGGAGGCACTGGATCAATCTTACTGCAGGGAACCTGGACTTAAGGTAATACCCCTGACCCTTCAAATGATTGAGGTTATATACCCAGTTCACATCGTGATGGGTCAGACCTAAATTATACTTGGCATTTAGAACCTCTATACTCCCAAGCACCCTGAACATATTTGAGGCGCACTGTGTGGGAGATAATCTAAAGAACCTAAGGTAACTTCTAGTTAGACTACCCATCGGGATAGTCATCCCTCCCTCTATAAAAGCTATCATAGGGATGACTACTTCCCCTGTTTTTCTATCGTGTAACCACGTTTTTGTGGAGGCGTACCTCATACCCACTGTTGGGGGAACCCTATACTTGGCTCTAAATGCTTCTATTTGCTCCTCGGAGTCAACTAGATACTTAAATCTACCCATTTCCTAACAGTTGTAGAGAAAAATTGGTGCAGAAGATGGAAAACTAGGGAGGGTTAAGGAAACTTACGAGTTTGGAAAATGAGCTCCTCGGACGGGCTCCTAGTATTTATGAGAGCGTGGAGTAATGAGAGAGAGACAGGTTCAATAAATATGCGCTGAGACGGTATGCTTTGTAACTGAAGAGAGGTTTGATTTGAAAGGCCCTTTATAAGGGCACAAAAATTGGGAGCGGGAAAAATCCTGCCCATAAATGCGAAGGATCCTCCACCATTAGATTTGCATTAGGTCGTTGAACGTGTGGGACAAGGGAGCCGTCATCATTTAATAATGGCGTGCTCCTGACGCCGAAACGTCAGGTGCGTGCCTTGGGCAAGCAGAAAGACGTTTTGAAGGCAGGGAAAGTCTACAAAATAAATGAGGGCAGGATATCAAAATCTCCCTTTTTCCCGAGATGACAAAAAGCGAGATTTTGAGGGGCTATTGTGGGGCCTGTTATTTAATAGGACACAGGAATCACAATAAGTGGGCTTAGGGCCCAACGGCCAAGTCCGAGGACGCTCATGTGTCCGAGGATAGTTTAAAAGAGTTATTGTGGGAATAATATACGGGAAATGGATGGATGTTGTGTGCAGTGGCATAACACACGCCTGAGGATGAAACTCACCTCGGATACCAAAGTCCGAGGTGAATGTAACTATCATTTTATCCAGGGTACTCCGCAAAGTTGTATCTGAACTGGAGACTGAATATAGACCTAATGAAGAGTCGAGAAAGATAACAAATATCTTTCAAGGCTATCACCTCCACATTAAATGCTTTCCAGCTAACCCTCTGGCCGCATTAATGTGGAAGTGATACCTGAACAGTAACCAAACAGCTTTATGGCCACTGAGCAAAGGTTCCGGTAGGTGCTGGATGGGACAGAAAGGAGTTCCCAGGATAAGAACTACACGTGTACGATGGAAATGGAGGAAGGAACGTAGTATATAATATGGAAGCGGATGACATTAGAAGGGACTTTTGGGGGAGAAAAAAGAAAAAGAAAGGAAGAACAAGAGAACTCATAAGAAAGGCTCACTGAAACCTGGCCGAGGAGGGTCTTTCTCGTACAATCAACTTGAAATATCTCTTACTACGCAATAAATATAACCTTTTCTATCGAATAGCACTAGTTCTTGTACCCACGCTCTAAAAATTTATTGTTTGGGCTTGTTGGGCTGAAACCCCATTCATATTCTGGGTCCAATCCAAGTTGAGTCCCTACAGTAACAATTATAACTAAAAAGTTAACCGATTCTTCGATGACATTGGTTTATAAATTATTTTAAAAAAATTATTATAAAAAAATAAATAAAATTTTTGATAAAATTTTATATTTCTCATTAAAATAGTATTAATTTTTTTTTTTTAAAATAGTTCATTAATAAGAGCTGTACGACACTTTATACCTGAACCCATTTGGGCCTGGATCCCTGGTATGAAAATTCGGCCCATGAGCCTAACCTTTTTCTGCCCAGAGGCCCAACCTGAATCCATACCAGCTGCGAGCCCAAGCTTGACCGTTCGGCCCTTGCTCAGCAAACCTCCCCCGAGCAATGAAGAAAGAACGGCGTTCAAGCACAATACCCTTTGCGTATTCGGCAGTGCCATATTGAATGTCTCTGCCAAGCATATCTGCAAGAGTGGGAACCAAGTTCCAAAGTCACTCTCACCACACTCCACTCTCACCTAACCACCCACTAATGACTAACGACATTGAACCTCCCATTGCACTAACAATGGAAGTAATCATAGCCCATCCACTAATATAGAGCTATAAATATGAGAAGTGGGGGAAGGAAGAGGGGGTTGTTGAGAGATTCTCAAAGAAACAGAGGATAGGAAAGAAGAGGAGCGAGAGAGTGAGAGAGCAAGAGAGTAGGGGAGCGAGAGAGTTAAAGAGAAAGAGAGAAGGAGGGGGAGCTTCATTGAGTCTCTAGGTTGAGAACGACCCAAAGTAGGAAATCCAAAACCCACGTTACAAGTAAGTTGTGAGCCTAAGTGAGGCTAGGCCCAACAGCCTCATTTAGGCGCGCACAAGAGCATTTGCATTAGTTTATGTATTTTATTTATTTATTTATTTTTTTTGTCTTTTTAGTATAAGAACCTACTTATTCTATTTTATATACTCACTTTTCAAAATACTCCGCATAAAATTATCCATATTGCACTACATATAATTAAAATATAATTTTTTCTTGATTTTTTAATTGTTTATTCTTCATATACAACAACCATTATTCATTCTCTTCTTTTGACCTTGAGATACGTACAAAAAAAAACTAAATGCAAAATGAATAGTGTTATTATAAATTTAAATGGTTAATATAGTAAATTTGTAAATTTACACAATTATATACTGTGGGGGGAAACTTAGTCTCTTCCCCAATCAGGTATTGTTTGCTTTGGGATGGGCAGGGTCAACCCTTGCTCCCACCCGCATGAATTTGCTCAATCCCACATCGGGGAGAGACGCTTTCCACCCTTGCCTTATAAGCCTTGAGCCTAAGAAAGGGTGTATTGTAGTGTGTGTGATCACTGTTTTTTGATGTGTTAATAGTTGTGTATTGTTAAGTAATGATTAATTTTACTAAAAAAAAAAGTAATGATTAATGAATTTAACTACATTACTTATGTTTCTCTCAACTTCTATTTATAATATTAAAAAAAAACTTTTATTATAATTGATGTACCTATCAAATTACCGTTATTGTTATGTTTTGTAAATATTTTGTAATAAAATTTTTGATCGGCCTAGCTAAAGCAACATTTAATAATAAAAAAAAAACTAAATTTATTGAAAATTTCCTCACATCAGCCTCAATATTTTGTCCCAAAAACTTAACAATGAACAATGTTCTCAATATATCTATTGAGCACCGGTCACTCAAGAGTCAATACACCAAATAAAAATCTTATTTTATTCACACCTTAGGAAGGATGGGTTAAAAATATATTTGAGAAGAAAGAAAATAGTAATAAAATAGAATAACGAGTACTAAGGTAGATGTAATTTTTTGTATATAGTAGATTCGCTAAACTAACAAAAATTAGTTTTTTTTTTTAATATTAAATTTGGCTAAAAATTCACTAAGGTTGATGTGAATGCTTTTATGCTATTACTCACATGATTAGGACCAATGTTGCAATCACAATTTTAGTTAAGAGGGGAGCAAGATTGAAAGTAAAATTAATCCAACATTATTAATTCAATAGTGATTTTTTTTTGTGGAGAAGAATTCATTAGTGATTTTGACAAATGTTCCTCATTTCATGCCTTCTTGACTATATTTTTCATGGAAATAAGTAGGAGTGTAGAACCGTTCTGTTCTTTTTGGATTTTGGACGTTTACCAAAACTTTTCTAATATGTTACCAACTTTTCTAATATAATCACTTCACAAGTATAAGTGCTTGTGGGGTGTGGGAGGTAAGGGTCGAAGTTCAAATCTCCAAGAAAGAGTTTCATACACATATACAAGATTAGGATAGAGTGGAATTTCTATCTTGTATAAAAAACATATATTATTAATCATAAAATAGGTTTTTTTAATAGGGAAAATCATTGAATAGTTTATTCATTTATCGGTAAAGTTCCACTTCAAAGACATTTTCATATAATTCTCTTATAATTAAATAAATCATTTAAAATAATTGTGTCAGATTGAATATTAATTTGTGTGTGCATAGATTAGTCAAGTTATTATTGAATCTTAATATATTTGTCTTTCCTAAAAGGTGAGTTTTATTTATTTATACTTTTGTCCCCCCACAAAACTTGATCACGTTTCATCAATTGTGTGAGCTATAAAAAATCAAACACTATAAATTATTACACAACTTCATTGTCATAATTGTGATGTTACAGAGCTTTTGTTAGAAGATGATGTAGCATAGCGTGAGTGGTGAAGAAAAAAATGATAGAGTTCATAAGTTAATTATGTTTACTTTAGTTCAAATCACCCCTTTTATGTTGTAACTATTTTTTTTTTATTAAGTTATACTTGATTGATTTGATCATCTGCCCCTTTCTTTCCTCATGCCCGGCCCAGAAGACTTGCCCCGATGGGTCAACTACTCCCTTGCTGGGAAGAGTAGTAGTAGTGACAAACTTATTTCTTAGAATTTTCTTCCCATGACTTAGAAAGCTGATCTTTTTTTTTTTTTTTTAATTACCATGTTCCATTCACACCGGGGGGCTGGAATTTTGAAATGTTTCGGTTAAAAAAAAATTGGGTTTGGCTTCTTTTCAGTAATTTTTTAACTAGACATGTCCTTTTAATTTAAATATACAATGACAAGTGGTAAAGAGTTTTAATTCTCACTTTTATTTTTTATTTTTTTTTATAAGTTATATTTAATTGATTCGATCATCTGCCCCTCTCTTTCCTCATGCCCGGCCCAGAAGACTTGCCCCAATGGGTCAACTACTCCCTTGCTGGGAAGAGTAGCAGTAGTGACAAACTTATTTCTTAGAATTTTCTTCCCATGACTTAGAAAGCTGATCTTTTTTTTCTAATTACCATGTTCCATTCACACCAGGGGGCTGGAATTTTGAAATGTTTCGGTTAAAAAAAATTGGGTTTGGCTTCTTTCCAGTACTTTTTTTAACTGGACATGTCTTTTTGATTTAAATATACTATAACAAGTAGTAGTGAGTTTTAATCATCACATTTTATTTAGTTAGTGAATGATGTGACAGTCTCTTATTAAAACAAAAGAAGTTTTCATTTTAAAAAGTATTGGAGGCAAGCCAAATCCAAAAAAATTCACCCATTTTACCTACCAAATTTGTTACTTGGTTGATGTGCTAATACTAGTGTTATGTACTTATGGTATGCTATTGTTGTATGACACCTTGTACCCGAACATATTTGAGCCTAGGGCTTTGGTATGAAGACACGACCCATAAACCTGGCCTTTCTCTCTCTCTACCCAGAAGCCCAGCCCGAACCCTCACAAATTGCGGGCCCAAGTTTCGCCACCCCATCCTTGCTCGGCAATTCTTTCCTGAGTATTTGTTAGGACATATGTGTTTTCACTTGTTAAGAACATATGCCACTTATTTATGTAAATTGGCTAATCCTTTGACAAAACGCACTCTACTTGTAATTGGGTAGTTCTAGATGTTTTTAATACTTCAAGAAACAAGGTTTCAAGGTCAAGTGTTGAAGTCATCAAGTCTGTCCAAGAAAAAGCAAGCTGAAGTGCAATTTCATTAAAGCTCGACACCTGCTCGATAGCTACCTCGACACCTGCTATCTGTCGAGATTTATAATTTCAGATTTTCTAATTTGATTTTATTGGGATCCGTGAATATGCTTTTGTGCATTCTTTTCTTCTAACCCTAAACATATAAAAGGATCGTTTTAAGAGCCGTCAAATTGTACACAAGTTGTAAAAGCATTGAGCAATCTCTGTTCAAGAAAATTGTGATAAAAAGACGAAGTTCTTGACCTAGTTCATCTTCTCTGAAGAAGTTGCTGTGTATTTGCACCAAAGGGTTTTGTAACCAAGCATCTTCCTGTTATTCATCATATAGGATGAATTGAAGAACTTTGCAGCCAACCTCTCCTCCTTAGTTGGTGTTTAGAAGTCGCGTACTAGGATCCGCGCATTGGTTAGTCACGTACTTGGGAGCCGTGCATCAAAGATGGGAACTGTCGCTACAGATCAAGTCCAATTAGGTATTGGGGTAAGGGTTCAACTGTAGGTTGGTAAGGTACTTGAGATTCCTTTACTTGTAACCGCTTGATTTGATAATAGTGGAGTTTCGGGAGTGGTGACCTGAAAATTACCCGGTGGGGTTTTTGCCGCAAGGGTTTTCCCCATTCGTAAACAAATCACCGTGTTATTTATTTTCCATTGCATAATTAGTTTATTGATGATTTGTTTGTGCTTCCACGCGTTTGCATGATTAATTGATTAATTAACAACTTGGCTAATTAATTAATTGGTTTAATCATAAGGGGTCATTCAGATTGTGGCCTATCAAGTGGTATCAGAGTGGGCACACTCTGATTAGGTTTAATCTTTGCTGTGTTAATCCATTGACCCCTGTTTGTCATGGATAGAGGACAGTCATTAATCATACCTCCTTTATTTGATGGCACTAACTATGCATACTGGAAAGTACACATGAGAGCTTTCTTGCAGTCTTTAGATGAGAAGGTGTGACAAGCTGTAGAGATTGGCTGGACTAAGTCAAAAGAAGAACCGGTCGATTGGGATGACACAAAGATCAAGGCGGCTAACTTCAACAGCAGAGCGTTAAATGCCCTATTTAGCGCAGTCACCAATGAGGAGTTCAAGAAGATATCCTCAACTGAAACTGCTAAGGAGGCTTGGACCATCCTCAAGACAACCTATGAAGGAACAAAGCCTGTCAAAGATTCAAAACTTCAGAGGCTCACTACAAGCTTTGAAGAAATTAAGATGGAAGAGGATAAGTCGTTTAATGAGTTCTATGCCAAGCTCAAGGACATAGTGAACTCAGCCTTCAATCTTGGGGAAACCATCCTTGAACCCAAGGTTGTAAGGAAGGTGCTCAGATCTCTACCTGAGAGATTCTATGCCAAGATTATGGCAATAGAAGAATCAAAGGATATTGACAAGATTCCTTTGACTGAGCTGGTTGGAAACTTGCAGACCTATGAGCTAGGACTATCTAGAATTGGCAAAACTGGTAAAAGTAAGAGCATGGCCTTGAAGGCAAAGAGCAGTGATACAAATGAGTCTTCCGATGATGAAGATTCCAAGATGAAGTCCTACATTACAAGGCAGTTTAAGAAGTTTATGAAGAATGCCAATGGGAGGAACTTCGACAAGGACCGCAGACAATCCAGTTCTTCTCAGTTCAAGAGTCAAGACAAAGGGAAGAAGGATGCTAAGGATGACGGTCAGTACACTGTTCCTGCAAAACCAAAGTGTTTTGGATGTCATGGATTTGGTCACATGAAGCATGAATGCCCAACATATCTCAAGAGCATTGGGAAGAGTAAGGCACTTGCTGCAACCGTAAGTGACATTGAGCCTGAAGATGATTCCGACAATGAGGATGACGGAATCTTAAATGCCTTCACTGCTACAGTCAATCCTACTGAAGGGATTGTTGAAGAAGTGGATGATGAAGAAGAATTGGTGGAGTCCAAATTTGAGAAGATGGATGATCAAGATGATATCCATTCAGCCTATGAGAAGCTTTACAAGCTCTCTGAGAAGCATGAGAAATTGTATAGGCTAGCCACCAAGAAGCTCAGTGATGTGGAACTTGATTTTGAAGAGTTGTCCACAAAGTTTGATGAGGCGAATCAAACTATTAGAGCATTGAGATTTGAGAACAACTTTTTGGCTGAGAAGACCAAGAAGCTTGAAGCAGAGCTGTCTCAAGTCAGAGCTCAATTGGAGAGGACTTCAAGTGCAAAGCTTGATGAGATGCTTAACAATCAGAAATCTGCTTCGGATCGAAGTGGCTTGGGGTATGGTCTTTCTTTCTCTAATATTGCTTCAACTAGTAATACTGTTTTTGTTTCTCCTGCTAATAACACTGAAATTGAGAACACTAATGTTAAAACTGAATTAGCTAGTGAGAATTTAGACAAGGGTAAATCTATCTTAGGAGCACCCCCTAAGCAAGATAAGAAAGATGCTAAAAACCCTGGGGCTAAGAAGGCTAACTCTCAAAAGCCTAAACAAAAGAAGCAGCATCTCTGTCATCATTGTGGAGCTGCCGGTCATACTCAACCAAATTGCTATAAGTGGCTAGCCACTCAACAGAGTAATGGCATGATAGCATCAGGAAGCCAAAATCAGCTTCAATCCTCTCTTGCTTCTCTTGAAGATCTTCTAAAAGCCCTCATGTTCCTTTCGAACTTGAACGGTTTCAATTCTTCCCCCTCACCGCCGGTTCAAGGGTTCAATCAAAGGAAAGGTTCTTCCAAGGTGTGGAAGAAAAAGGACTCTAAGTGATTTCATCACTTTCTTTTCCCCTTTTTGTGTTTCTTGTTTGTTGCATTGCTTGTGTGTTTTGCATTTTTGTTGAGTCAGTCTAGTTTTATGCTTTGCTGTGTTTAACATGTTTTGTGTGTTTACTTTCAGTTTTGTTTTTTTTTTTTAAATAAAAAAAATTGAAAAATTGAAAAATACAAAAACAGTGTGTGTTTTGTGTACTTTGGTACTTGTGTACCTTGGATGGCCATTGAAACAAAGTTTTCTAAACTTTGTATCTCTTGTAGCTTAGATGAGCATCTCCATGCACAACTAAGCAAGTGAGTTTTGTGGCTCTTGTTTGTAATGAGTAAGATTAAGTTATCTCTTAAAGCTTAACACTCATATCACTCTTTTTGACGGGTAGGACTAGAAAATCCTAAGAGAAATGCATAAATAATCATCTTACCACTGTTGCCTGCTAATCATAGTATGACACCCGTATGCTTCGGCATAGCAAAAGTGTAGTGTCAAAGACATTTGTATGCTTCGGCATAGCAAAAGTGTGATGTCAAATGCTTAACATCTTGGGTATTTCTTTTCTCTCTTTTATATGCCCATGTACGGTATGCTAAAATAAAAGAAAAAATGCAAAGAAAACAAAAAGCAAAATGATCAAAAATGCTTTAAATATGGTTGCAAGCGTGTATTCTAGGAGATGTGGGAGTTATAGAATGTACCTCGAAGGTGATAGTCCCCATCAAACAGTTATGATTGTGTGTGAGTTAAAGTTATTTTCTCATATCTCAGATCGTCATAACATGTATACACATATGCAATCTTGCGATGTTTTTCACACACAACACACAATATTCTTTGCTACTTTTGATACATGTGCAGGTACAATGTGATTTGACCATCACAAAGGTTTTACATGTGCTGATGTATGCTTACTAAACCGTCTTAACTTATTTTTGAAAAATAAAATTGGTTAGACTTGTTTAGTGTGTGTGTGTGTTTTTGAGGATCCATGTGCTAAATTTTTGATTAAAAGATGATTTTGAGAGCTTTATATGTTGAGTGGATCTTTGGTTGAGGTGTATGTTGGATTGCATTCATGTCTGTGTTTTTCTCTTCTTGAAAAACTGCTTTTAACTGCTGGCTCGACACCTCCTCGACACCTCTTCGATACCTGGTTATCTGTCGAGCTTCTCAAGCCTTTTCTTATCGCAATCTCGACACCTGTCTCGACACCTGGTGGATCGATCGAGAAAGTTCCTGTCTTCTCGATACCTCCTCGATACCTGGTCGATCGATCGAGCTTCTGTTCTTTGAAACTGGTTCTTGTACCTCGACACCTCTCGATACCTGCAGCTGTCGACGGCCGAATCCTCGACACCTTCCTCGATACTTCTCGACACCTCAGCTGTCGAGATTTACTGAGGTGTCTATATAAGCTCAGTCGCAATTTTTCTCTCATTTCACTCGATCTCTCTCGATCTATCCGAGGCGTTTCATCTCCCAAACACCCTTTTCACACTCAAATCTTCAAACCCACTTCATTTTTGGTCTTCCCTTGGTTTCAATCACTTGGTAAGTTCATTTTTTCCTTCCTTTCTCATGCATTTCATGTTTTGAAACCTAGGTTTTGGGATTTTTGAAAATTTTTGGGGTTTTTCAAAATTAATGAGTTTTTCTTGAAATTTTGGGTTGGGGTTTCACTTAAATGTTTTCAAAATGTCATACATTGCATTTCATGTGCATTAGAATGATATTTACATGCATTTAGATGTGTGCTCTATGTTGTGTGCTGGTAGGATTGGATTGGGCTGAGCCTATGATGCCTTTTGATTTGCATGTCACATGTTCATGCATTCCCATGCATACGTACTTCTTGTTCAATATATTTGATATATATGAACTGTGTTGGGACTTTTCTGATTGTCTCCCTCTCTATCTCTTTCTCATTCTTTTACGTTAGTAGTGTCTATTGCACCCAAACGTAAATCCACTCCGGCTCGGAACCCTCTGCGTTCTGGAGCTTCCTCTTCTTCTGACTCTACTCCTCTTAACCTTCGGTTCCGTGATGGAGATGCCCACAAGGCATTTTCGGAGAACTTTTCTGGACGAGGTGTTTATTCGAAACGCCAAGTCATTCTGGCGGACTTCGCCGATACTGACCTTCCCTCTGTCATTCACAATAGGGGATGGGAGTCACTGTGTGACGTACCGGTCACTTGCTCTCTCGTGCTGATTCAGGAGTTTTACTCCAACATACACGGGATAGATCGTTCAGTACCTCTCTTTTTCACTCGCGTTCGAGGTACGCGCATCCCTGTCACACCGCAGCTTGTTGCGGATGTGCTTAGGGTTCCTAGGATAGATTTTCCTGATTACCCTTCCTGTGAGCGTCTGAGGACTGTGTCCAAAGATGAGCTCATTTCTGCCTTTTGTCAGCGCCCAACTGATTGGGGAGAGCATCAGTACACATCATGTAGGCCTTTTGCTAAAGGTCCTAGATTTCTTAACATGGTGATGACTTTTGTACTCCATCCACTCTCTCACTACAACTCCATCACAAAGCCTCGTGCTCGATTTTTGTTATCTCTTTTAGAGCATCTTACTATAGATTTTCCTTCTCATTTTATTCTTTCTATCATAGATGTTCATCTTGACTCGGCGTCTCATGATAAGCTCATCTTTCCTTCCGCTATCACGAGGATCTTACGCCATTTTTCTATTCCCTTTCCTGTGTCTGACCACTTCACCCACATATGTGCCATAGATGCCGCTACCGTAAAACATAGTGAGGCGCAGTTTAGGTCGCGACAGACGGATTCCACTCCTCCCTCCCGTTCAGCTCCATCCAGATTAGCTTCATCTACATCTACTCCTTCTTCCCCTACGGGCGATGTATCTCTAGGAGACATTAAGGCGCAGCTGCAGGGCATGGACACTTGCCTCGATACACTCTCCGCTGAGTTGTATCAGGTGAATGTTCGTGTTGGTCGTATTGCACGACGGCAGGCGACCATGGGTGGTTTTGCTCCAGAGGCTACTCCTTCACCACCTACTCCAGCGGCTTCAAATTCTGAGGATGAGGATGATGATGATGATGATGCTTCAGATGATGATGATGGAGATGCTAGTTCTACTGATGAAATGTCTACATGACACTCTACCCTTTGTCACTTGTGACAAAAAGGGGGAGTAGTTTTGGGTTATGAGAATAGTCATCTTAGGGGGAGAGTTAGTATAGGACATTTTGATAGGGGGAGTGTTGATATTTTGAGGGATGTAGTGAGGTTTTGATGTATCTTTTCTTTTCTATTCTTTATAGATACATTGATCTTGTATATGAGGTCTTTTGACCAGTTTTGCATACATTGTACTTATACTTCTTTATATATGTGGATGTATGTTTCTTTCACCTCTCTCTTCATGTGTTGTTTCTTCTCTATCTTTATACACATGTTCATTATACTTGTATGCAATCTATTGTTTCTGTTTCACACAAGATGCCTTGATGAATTTTGTTTAAAGTGTTTCAGAAATACAGGTTGTCAAAGTTTACTTGCCATAAACTCTCTTCTTGCAAAGTTTTTCAAGAGTTTGTGTTAGGATAGATTTTATTGTATTCAACAAGTGAATATGAGTTGAGTGATTTATGACTTCTCTCATATGTTCATTTGCTTGTTGTGGTTTTGTCACGGATTGCCAAAGGGGGAGATTGTTAGGACATATGTGTTTTCACTTGTTAAGAACATATGTCACTTATTTATGTAAATTGGCTAATCCTTTGAAAAAACGCACTCTGCTTGTAATTGGGTAGTTCTAGGTGTTTTTAATACTTCAAGAAACAAGGTTTTAAGGTCAAGTGTTGAAGTCATCAAGTCTGTCCAAGAAAAAGCAAGCTGAAGTGCAATTTCATTAAAACTCGACACCTGCTCGATAGCTACCTCGACACCTGCTATCTGTCGAGATTTATAATTTCAGATTTTCTAATCTGATTTTCTTGGGATCCGTGAATATACTTTTGGGCCTTCTTTTCTTCTAACCTTAAACATATAAAAGGATCGTTTTAAGAGCTGTCAAATTGTACACAAGTTGCAAAAGCATTGAGCAATCTCTGTTCAAGAAAATTGTGATCAAAAGACGAAGTTCTTGACCTAGTTCATCTTCTTTGAAGAAGTTGCTGTGTATTTTGCACCAAAGGATTTTGTAACCAAGCATCTTCCTGTTATTCATCATATAGGATGAACTGAAGAACTTTGCAGCCAACCTCTCCTCCTTAGTTGGTGTTTAGAAGTCGCGTACTAGGATTCGCGCATTGGTTAGTCACGTACTTGGGAGCCATGCATCAAAGGTGGGAATTGTCGCTACAGATCAAGTCCAATTGGGTATTGGGGTAAGAGTTCAACTGTAGGTTGGTAAGTTACTTAGGATTCCTTTACTTGTAACCGCTTGATTTGATAATAGTGGAGTTTCGGGAGTGGTGACCTGAAAATTACCCGGTGGGGTTTTTGCCACAAGGATTTTCCCCATTCGTAAACAAATCACCGTGTTATTTATTTTCCGTTGCATAATTAGTTTATTGGTGATTTGTTTGTGCTTCCACGCGTTTGCATGATTAATTGATTGATTAACAACTTGGCTAATTAATTAATTGGTTTAATCACAAGGGGTCATTCAGATTGTGGCCTATCAGTATTAAAGTGAATGGCTTCCAGACACATCGTCCCTTGCATATCCGGTAATACCTTTGGAAACACCTTCGCTGATCATATCTGCGGAAGTGGAAACCAAGTTCCAAGGCCACCCTCACCGCATTCCACTCCCACCTAACCACCCACTTCTGATTAATAATATTGGACCGCTCATTGCACTACTTGGGAAAGTAATCATAACCTCTCCACTAACTTAGAGCTATAAATATGAGAAGTTGAAGGAAGAAAGGGGGTTGGAAAACTGAGAAAAAGATAGAGAGTAGAGGAAGAGGAAGAGCACTACACAGAGAGAGAGAGAGAGAGAGAGAGAGAGAGAGAGAAGTGATCTCATTGGGTCTCTGTGCCAAGAACGACATACAGTAGGAAATTTCAAACCCACTGCACAAATAAGTTGTGAGCCTAAGGGAGACTAGGCCCAATAGCCTCATTTTTTGTGCGCACAATTGCCTTGCATGATTAGGACTAATGGCGGAACTAAAATTTTAGTTAAAAAAAGGCAAGATTACAAGATAAGACTGAAAGTAAAATTAATCTAAAACTATTAATTTAATATTAATAACAAAATGAAAAGCTAATGTAATTTTCACACACAAATTAATAGACACGTACATTTTAATTTATTTGTTCATACCTAGTTTAATTTTACTCAATTGTTTTCGATGTAAATAGTTAATGATAATCAAATTGAGAAATTTATTTTAAATGCATAAACTTAAAATTGTAATTTATATTTTTACAAAATAATATAAAAGTGTAATGAAGAATATAACAAAATACCTACAAAGTTGTATATGTCTCACAATCTAGAATATTTTTAAAAAGTGATGTCAATTCAACCTTTCTTCTTCTATTCCATTAAGTAGTTAAAATTTGAGATTATAGCAAAACTTGAAGTTTGAAACTATGCAAATGTAAAAAGATGGAATAGAAAAAAAAATTAGTGGATATTTTAAGGTTTCTTCTAGCAAGTAGTCTAGAGACTTAAATATTTTTTTTCCACAAAATTTGTCACAATCAATTAAAATGATAAGTTGTAAATGAGAAACAAGAGAATGATGCTAACAATGGGCTAAATGAAAATAAATAATAACTTGAAATTTTAATAATTGAAAAATTTATTGTAAAAGATATTGTTGATGAAACGGGCATTTCAGGCTTGACAGTCTTTTTGAGTCTTTTTTTTTTTTTTTGGGGAGAGAGTCTTGACTCGAGTGACATGAGTCTTTACTTGTTTAGAAAGACTGAAGCGTGAATGTGTGAATATGCGGACCACTAGTAAGCTTCTTTTGTGTAGGACATAATTGTCGCTTTCTTTTGCTTTTAAACAATCTGTGAATGTAAAAATTGTATTTTAAACAATTACTCAAGCTATAGACAATGAATGATGATGGATGAATTTAATTATGTAAAATTGTAATTTAAATAATTTCTAATCACGAGTGTTAGAAACATGATAAAATAAGTATACTATTATTATTATTATTATATATACTTTTTTTTTTTGGTTTACTTGATTTTGGTAATATAAGCATTTAATGATGCAATTTTTTTGGATCCCAAGCTAAAAAACTTGACTTGAGCTCGAGTTGGAACTTGATATTAAGTTCGAGTTTGACTTGACTAATTAATCAAGCTAAGCCAAGCCGAACTCAAGCTTTTTGGCACTCTTACGAGCTTGAGTTCAAAATTTTTTTTAGGCTTGTCTCAAGCTCAAACCAAGCTTGAGCATTTGATTTTCATTGACGAGCCAAGTTCAAACACACACTACTCAACAAAGCTTGGCTCGTTTAGAGTCCTACAGCCCAACTCACTTGCTCAGCCTACTTATCCTCACAGAGACAATGACTTCTCCAATACACCCGCATCTTTCTTTGTCCAATCAAGTTTGAGTATAACATTTTGGGCCTCCATATCATTTTCTTCGAGGGTGTATTTCCTTTGACCTTCTTCAACTACGTGCAATCCTTCCTTTAAGTTCTGTGTTCATTGTTACAAGTTACAACACTAATTGATTAGCTAGTGATTAATTCACGTAGAAATTAGAATGTATCATATGCTTGATAAAAGACTTGGCCCACATTTCAATTCCAAATTTTCATGCACCCAACATAGGGCCTTTTTTTCTATTTTCCTTTTAAATATAAATTATTAAAAACCATAAATTTTGATAAATACTATATAAATATAATACCAGGAATAAACAATTTTCAAACATATTAAATCTTTTGAAAAAATACATCTAACAGAGCTTCAGTCCCAACTACTATGTACTAATAAAAATCTAAACTTTGGCTCATTTCTTTATGTCTAACCAGTAATGTCATGTACACAAAAAAAATTAATTATATTTTTTATATTAATTGAGCCGACAAACTTCTACTAATTTTTATTTAAATTCATCACTAATATCATTTTCTTACTCTCCCCTAATAATCTGACAAATCTATTGACAAATAATTTGACAATTTTTTTTGTATAGTATTACTTTCTCTATCTTAAATCTTAATGCGTAAGGTTTCTTAAACCGTCCTCTCCAAGATCTTCAGGAATTTAGGCTGGCCTTTTCCAAAAGAAAAGGTGAAAAGTTCCGAGAAATCTATGCCCAGTGCCCACTACTTGCCAGACAAAAATAAGAACCAAAAGAAATAATAAAAAGAAAAAGAGTCAAATCACATTCACACCGATGTTAATTTGACATATGCTCCTCATTTCATACCATCTTGACTAGAATATTCATGAAATTAAGTAGGGGTATAGAACCCCCTTTCTTTTTTCTTTTTTTTTTAATTTAAAATTTATTTTGGTACAATTAAGTAGGGTCCTCACACACAAATTAGTAGGCATGTATACTTTAATTTATTTGTTCATACTTAGTTTAATTTTACTCAATTGATTTCGATGTAAATAGTTAATGATAATCAAATTGAGAAATTAATTTAAAGGCATAAAGTTAAAATTGTAATTTATATTTTTACAAATAATATAAAAGTGTAATGAAGAATATAACAAATAATTTTGTTAATGTGTGTCCTAAGGGCATACAATAATTTTTATTTTTGAAAAAAAATTTCTTAAAAATTAAAAAAATATTGACAGTTTTTTAAATTTTTGAAAAAATATTTTCAAAAATAGATCACTTAATATGTGCCCGAGCACACATTAACCTTTTCTTCCTTTATTCCTTTATTCCTTTAAGTAGTTAAAATTTGACATCATAGCAAAACTTCGAAGTTTGAAACTATGCAAATGTAAAAAGATGGAAGAGAAAAAAAAATAGTGGATACTTTAAGGTTTCTTCTAGCAAGTAGTTTAGAGACTTAATTTTTTTTTTCCACAAAATTTGTCACAACCAATTGAAATAATAAGTTGTAAATGATAAACAAGAAAATGATGCTAATACTGGGCTAAATGAAAATAAATAATAACTTGAAATTTTAATAAATGAAAAATTTATTGTAAAAGATAATGTTGATGAAACGAGCATTTTATGTGTGAATATGCTTGACAGTCTTTTTGAGTCTTTTTTTATGTTTTTTTTTTTTGGGGAGAGAGTCTTGACTTGAGTGACATGAGTCTTTACTTGCTTAGAAAGACACAAGCGTGTATGTGTGAATATGCGGACCAAAAGAAAGCGTGTATGTCGCTTTCTTTTGCTTTTTGCTTCTTAAGAACCAATTTATACTAAAGAATTTGTGGAGAGTTCAGTTCAAGACTTGACATCTGATCTGGTAGCCTTTGCAAAGTACTCTGCACCTTTATAAAACACATCTTCAAAGTTCATATCAAAAACCTCTGAACCGCCGTGGTGATGGCTTCGGAAAAGAGTGATAGTGCAGATCCAGCAGCAGCAGCAAAATCGAACCAGCTATACGTATTTTTTGGTCATGAATCTTCCTCAGTCCTGTATTCAATGTATGAGATTCCTGTGCCAAATCCTCTCCCTCCTCCCCCAACGAAAGCAGCTCAAATTGCCGAAATGCAGAACCCAAGTCCACTTCCCAACACTACCCCAAACCCAATCCTCAAACTCAAAAGGGGTGAGTACCCTCGAGGCATGTGTTGCGTTCAACTGGGTTCCAAATTTTACTTCTTTGGTGGCGAGTACGATGATTTGGATCATCCATACGTTGCTAAAGATGTTAAGAATAAGTACAAGAATGTAAAACGGGATAGATATCCTACAGATGTCTATGTTTGTGACCCCACCAACACCAACACCACCATTGATGATAACAAGAAGAAGTTGATGATGATAACCAATGCAGACCGGAAAGGCTAAGCCTTTGGGGTTTGTGGTGGATGAGAAGATTTACGTGGTTGGAAGCACTTTCACATCAAAATTCTTAAAAAATGTAGACGAAAAGAATTCAGATATAAAAAAGCATGTTTTGTTTGAGGTGTATGATCCTGTAGTTGATAAGTGGTCTACTTTGCCAACTCCTTCTCATCCTTTGATTAGGGACTCGGAGCCAGAGGAGACTGAATGGGTGGGGCATGCTGTTGTGGGAAGGAAGGTTCTCCTTCATAATCAATTCGGCTATGGTGTTCTTCAACACCGCCTATATTGTTATGATCTCGATAGAGGCGAATGGATGAATTACCAAAACCTGCCTTCCTACTCTGGTAGTTTCTTAGGGAGGAGTGAGTTTGTAGGGGATACCCTTTATGGAGTTTACAACAGGAAAGTATCTGCAATAGCCCCATTAGCTGATGCTGATGAGGAGGAGGAGAATATGGGTGCAGATGTGGAGAACCCTCTTTATTTTCCATCTGAGGACTTGTGCTCGGTTGTGGATGCTATTTACCATAAATTTCCTCCAAAGCTGGACTCCTCAATTACCTCATCAAGCTTGCTTCACTTGGGGAATGGAGTCTTTTGTTTTGTGATGTCTGGCAGGCCTCTGCATTTCAAGCATCGGCATGGTTATTATGCTATTGAAGATAACAAAAAAGGTGTTATTAGCATCGTATTCTTTCAGGCCCTCGGGGATAAACACTTACGAGGTGAAGGTGAAGATGAAGATGAATATGAATATAGTAGCGATGAAGATGAAGGTAACGCTGGATTCTTCAGGGCAAAATTCTTGTATTCCGCACATTATCACATCAATACCCGCTCCCGAAATCTTGGGGATATCCATGGTTGCTTCTCTCTTGGCCTGGTATGTATTTTTATTTCTTTCATGCTCCTGTTGTTCTTTTTTTCATTATTTTTCTTTCTCTGCATACCATACCATTACTTCTCCTTGTGTCTTGGGATTTAACATTACTTTGTGCACATTATTAACTAATTCAGTGGACAGCTTATTACATTACGTCTCTGCAAATTATGGTTTCTTTTTTATCATTCCATTAATCCTATTCCATGATCTTCATACCATACCAATACTTCGCCTTGTGTCTTGGAATTCAACAATATTTTGGCGGTTCCTTAACACCCCTGCTCCTCCCCACTTATCATTCGCGGTCTTGCAATTTTAAGTTTGTCCAAATGCATAATTTTTGAAATATTTACTTGTAATTGACTTTTTACTTTTGTATAGTCGTTTAACTTTGGAGATGGGAGTGACCCTAATTGTGCTGAGAATGGCAAAGGGCCTATGTCAAACTCGCCATCCGATCCACATCTTGTTCCCCAATCTGTCCCCGATGTGCAGCCTTGGATGAAGGAGGCGATGGCTTGGTTCTTGCAATATGTGGAGGATGATATTAACGATAACTTCATTATGACCACAAGGCCTAGTTCGCTAGGTGAGAGAAGGCACATAAATCACCAGCTTCCTTTGCAGCTGCCGCATCACATGCTCACTCAAGAGCACCCAGTTGTGCAGACTAAGATAGCTTGGTATGTTGCAAGGAAAGCTTTGATTGAGGAAAGACGTCGGCTGCAAGATCTTCAAAGAGAGCACGAGATAGTGAGGAAGGAGAATACCATGCTCACCAATCAAAGGGATCTTTACCAGTCATGGATTTCGCGGTTTTTTGGTGATCAGAGATTTCAGGCTATTGCTGATCCGTTTGAGCCTCAACCGGTTACATCTTCTGTTCCCTCATCTTCTCAGCCTACTGAGCCACTAGTCAGCAATCAATCTGGAGATATCTCCCATAGGATGGAGACCCTGTCCTTGTCGTAGATGCCACCCTACCAAACCAGACCTGATGATGCCAATGACCAATAGACTTGGGATTTCTTTCTGTTTTGTCTAATTGATGGTATTTGATGTAGGGGAATTTCCATGATTGTATCTTAAACTCTTATAATATATTTATATGACAACTGTTCTGTGCGTTTGTGTCACATTATGATTATAGTTCTTATTGATGCATGTTCTCTTGTTTTGTATTCTAATCATCTAATGCTTGACCTATTGTTATCTGTAAACTTTGATATTTGCTTTCATGGACTGAAACTTTTTAAGTTTTGCTTGCGTGAGAAGGTGCTGTTTCAGCTGGCCCAAGGGGCTTAGTATTAAACCTCCAAGCCTACAACTGAATCAGGTGCTGAAGAAATGTTCTATGACGATACAAAACTTTGATCTTAAGTTGTATCGAATGTTTATTTGAATAACCTTGCCATAAACTAGTCATGAGTGTGAGGAATGTGATGGATATGAATGCTCTATGTTAGTGATTTAATTCCTTTTTTGTTTGTTTTATTAGGTAACCATTAGTGTTCGGTTTTTCCATTGCTTTAGTTTTTTGCCTTAAATAGAATCCACTCGTTTTATCTTTGGAGTCACTGGCATACAGCAGGATCACCCTTTGAGATTTTACTTCTTTCAGCTTTGCCACAACACTATAGTCTTTTAAGACCTATCCTTGGAACTTATAGTAGTCGATGAGATGGATCACATATTGAGATCAGGTGAATATATTGTAGTTTAGGACACCATGGAAATAATTAAAAAGCTTAGTCAGGTCTTGCTTTGCCTGCACCTCTATAGAACAAATAAAACTAGGACTAAGATTTATGTCCATTCGCTTCATTGGTCACTAGCACTCTATAAGGATCAGTTCTTTGTTGGCAGGCATCCAACAGTTGAAGAAACTAAATCATGAACAAAGGTGGTAAATAAAGCCGATCATTTACCACTGTAAATCTTACTCCTAGATTATATGTTCTATAGACAACCATAAATAAATAAACAAATTGAGAAAAGAAAAAGAAGAAGAATTCATGTCACTTATTTTTGTCAAAATGTGAATTCAATAGATATGGCATTTATTTACTGCAGCACGTATGATTAGGTTGGTTCAGATAAGCTTTTTTTTTTCATTGTATGCTGTTCATATATTCATTACTCTGATGTCATCTTTTTATAATCATTCAATATGTATGAAAGCAGAAACCTCATATGTAAAAGCATGAGGTGCTTCTATATGGCACATTCTTAGAGAACTCTTTCATTTAGACTTCCAACTCATCATCTTCTAATTAACACCATCTGTCATGCTTTGTTTGTTATGATTTAATACAAGCAAACATTACACTTGAACCTTCCTGGATGAACAATATGATCTACTTTGCTTTCCAATGTCAACCCATATGGTTACAAGTCATTGTGTGCAATATGTCTTTCTGGTGTTTGCTCATTAACATTTTTTTTGGTTCATTGAATAGAGTTGTGACGGTGATATCTGTTCATTTGAAGTTTTAAAGGTACTAATATAATCCAAACCTAATACTCAAAGAGATGAGCATTTGTCATATGCTGATTGTAGAATTTATTTTATTATTTGCCTCTCTTCAGAAAAAACAAAGTTTATCCTCATCTGAATTTCAATTATAATCAAGTCTGTAAGTTAAAGCTGGAAATACTGGAGTAGAAACCTTCTATGACCAGTAAGTTATCACTGCTTTTCCGTTGACTCGTTGGGGAATGATGATTAACATTCTCACAAAGATGAATTGTTGTTAAATTCTTCAAGAAAGGAAGGAGATATTCTTACTTTTTTTTTTCCTTGTTGGCATTGCCTTCTCAACAAGATTTTCATTGACTGCCAGCTGTTCCTTCTAGTGGAATTCAATTTTGGAAGGCTTCCATTGCTAAAACAGAAAATGCAGTGTCATGACTTGAGTTTGCTAGTTTAAACCCTGTTCCTGACCAGTAGTTTTAAATCTCAGGTATTGGAGGTGGGGAGAGTGATGTTGTTTAATCTGTATTCACATTGCATAGAGGTTATACTCCAAAAACAACATCACTGACTTGTGTACAGTGTTCGCTTGAATAAGTACTTAGGGAAGTAGGTGTCATTTTGTAGTTATTGCTTCAAGTTTATGTTGTCTGCGGAGAAAGATTACATATATTTGCATAGAAAAGTGGTCAGTATAAATTGTGATTGAAAATCTTATGTTGCAGAGCAATCACTTCTTAAATTAAAGAAGGCGCACCTTGGCTTTTTACTCATAAAATTATGTCTGATCTCCATTAGATAATACATCTTTGATAGTACATCAGCATGGTCATGTCATGATATAAGCTCTAAATGAAAACTTTTATATTTTACCATGTCATGTTCAACTTCTAGTTTACACCTCTATGAGAATTTTTTTTTTAATCTGCAATGTCACCTGATATTGTTAATAAATCGTTGCTAATTAAGGCTATTGATGTCTTTGTTATTTGGCTGAAAAATAACAGAGTTTGTATACGTTTGATTTGACACTGGAAGAAAATGAATATATGTTCTTCCCCCTTTATAATTGAGATATTTTTTGTAAAATTTTGTATCTTTTTTAAAGTAATATAAGTTAGGAAACCATTCTTGTATCTTTTTTTTTATAGGCTTTCTAATATGCAAAATTTATAATTGTGTTTAGATTTCTTTGTTGGAGTGGACAGACGACCTGGAGCTGTTTATATTGAAGGGTTATGGTAATTCATTGAACTATCAAATGGGAGTGCCATTACTTCAAGATGTTTTACAAGCCATGGAACAAGCTATCAAGGCTCAAGAAGGTAATATAGATTTTCTGGTTTTTTCTCTACAGTGTATTGCATCATATTGTCTTTCTGTGTCTTCAAATTCAATGATAGGAGATTTCTCAACCGGTTACATCTTCTGTTCCCTCATCTTCTCAGCCTACTGAGCCTCTAGTCAGTAATCAATCTGGAGATACCTCCCATAGGATGGAGACCCTGTCCTTGTCCTAGATGCCACCATACCAAACCAGACCTGATGATGCCAATGACATAGACTTGGGATTTCTTTCTGTTTTGTCTAATTGATGGTATTTGATGTAGGGGAATTTCCATGATTGTATCTTAAAGTCTTATAGTATATATATGACAACTATTCTGTGTGTTTGTGTCACATTATGATTATTGTTCTTATTGATGCATGTTCTCTTGTTTTGTATTCTAGTCATCTAATGCTTGACCTATTGTTATCTTTAAACTTTGTTATTTGCTTTAATGGACTGAAACTTTTAAGTTTTGATTGCGTGAGAAGGTGCTGCTTCAGTTGGCCCAAGAGGCTTAGTATTAAACCTCCAAGCCTACAACTGAATCAGGTGCTGAAGAAATGTTCTATGACGATACAAAACTTTGGTCTTAAGTTGTATCAGATGTTTATTTGAATAACCTTGCCATGAACTAGATGAGCGTGAGGAATGTGATGGATATGAATGCTCTATGTTAGTGATTTAATGCCTTTTCGGTTTGTTTAAGTAGGTAACCATTAGTGTTCGGTTTTTCCATTGCTTTAGTTTTTTGCCTTAAATAGAATCCACTTGTTTTATCTTTGGAGTCATTGGCATACTGCAGGATCACCCTTCATCTATTCACTAAACTGAATTCGAGATTTTACTTCTTTCAGCTTTGCCACAACTCTTAGTCTTTTAAGACCTATCCTTGGAACTTATAGATGTAGTCATTGAGATGGATCACATATTGAGGCCGGGCGAATATATTGTAGTTTAGGACACCATGGAAATAATTAACAAACTTAGTCAGATCTTGCTTTGCCTGCACCTCTATAGAACATATAAAACTAGGAGAAAGATTTATGTCCATTTTCATTGGTCACTAGCGCTTTATAAGGATCAGTTCTTTGTTGGCAGGCATCCAACGGTTGAAGCATGAACAAAGGTGGTAAATAAAGCTGATCATTTACCACTGTAAATCTTACTCCTAGATTATATGTTCTATAGACAACCAGAAATAATAAACAAATTGAGAAAAAGCAAAAGAAGAAGAATTCATGTCACTTATTTTTGTCAAAATGTGAATTTAATAGATATGGCATTTATTTACTGCAGCATATATGATTAGGTTGGTTCAGATAAGCTTTTTTTCATTCATATATCCATTACTCTGATATCATCTTTTTATAATCATTCAATATATATAAAAGCAGAAATCTCATATGTAAAAGCATGAGGTGCTTCTATATGGCACATTCTTAGAGAACTCTTTCATTTAGACTTCCAACTCATCATCTTCTAATTACCACCATATGTCATTCTTTGTTTGTTATGATTTAATACGAGCAAACATTGCACTTGAACTTGCCTGGATGAACAATATGATCTACTTTGCTTTCCCACATCAGCCTATATGGTTACAAGTCACTGTGTGCAATATGTCTTTCTGGTGTTCGCTCATTAACATTTTTTTGTTCATTGAATAGAGTTGTGACGGTGATTTCTGTCCATTTGAAGTTTTATGGTACTAATATAATCCAAACCTAATACTCAAAGAGATAAGCACTTGTCATATGCTGATTGTAGAATTTATTTTATTGTTTGCCTCTCTTCAGAAAAAAAAAAAAAATGTTTATCCAATTCTAAATTTCAATTATAATCAAGTCTGCAAGTTAAAGCTGGAAACATCGGAGCAGAAACCTTCTATGACCAGTAAGGAAGGAGATATTCTTACTTTCTTTTTCCTGGTTGGCATTGCCTTCTTAACAAGATTTTCTTCGACAGCCAGCTGTTCCTTCTAGCCAAATTCAATTTTGGAAGGCTTCCATTGCTAAAACAGAAAATGCAGTGTCATGACTTGAGTTTGCTAGTTTAAACCCTGTTCCTGACCAGTAGTTTTAAACCTCAAGTATTGGAGGTGGGGAGAGTGATGTTGTATAATCTGTATTTAGATTGCATAGAGGTCATACTCCAAACACAACATCACTGACTTGTGTACAGTGTTCGCTTGAATAAGTACTTAGGGAAGTAGGTGTCATTTTGTAGTTATTGCTTCAAGTTTATGTTCTGTGGAGAAAGATTACATATATTTGCATAGAAAAGTAGATCAATATAAATTGTGATTGAAAATCTTATGTTGCAGAGCAATCACTTCTTAAATAAAAGAAGACGCACCTTGGCTTTTTACTCATAAAATTATGTCTGACCTCCATTTGATAATGCATCTTTGCTAGTACATCGGCATGGTCATGTCATGATATAAGCTCTAAAAGAAAACTTTTATAT
The DNA here is from genome assembly GCA_019022515.1 of Quercus aquifolioides. NCBI lineage: Eukaryota > Viridiplantae > Streptophyta > Magnoliopsida > Fagales > Fagaceae > Quercus > Quercus aquifolioides. The sequence continues at coordinate 2,167,169 of CM032329.1, forward strand.
TTTGCCATGTCATGTTCATTTAGTTTGGATGGGTTGATACATGACTTCTAAGCTACCTTTTCCTATATGCTCTACAGATCTCACTCTTTCTTTTTATGTATAATTCATATAACAACAACTGGTACACAAGTAGAATTGATAGACAGCAATTACATAGGGGATTCAGGGCTTCATGAATTGGTATGGTGGAGGAATCATCTTTCTTCCTTGGCAACCTGCATAGGGTTGAATTTGCAGTTAAAAGGTGTAGAAAAACCTCTCAAGCATAATTTGGCTAATGAGTTTAGTAGGTTGCTTAAGTCAACCTCAAATAGCTTGGTTTAGAGGAATGAAAAGTGATTTAAGTCAGAAGTATATGTTTTAGATTAGGTCATTTACCTTCTGAGTCTAATGATAGATACTGCCTTAAAAGGCCTTTCTTGACTAGCCTAACTTGTTTTACCATCCTAAATTTATGGGTTTAAATAGGGGAGCAAATGGATAAAGCCTGTTTGATTATCTGGGTCATGAAACATGGAAATATCTTTTGAGTTTATTAAAATCCTCTTTTTTCTCAAAATTGTTTTCCGGCGCTCTATTAGCTGGGAAAGAAATTCCCTATATGCAAGTAGTTCTGAAGATGTAGCCAATTATTGTATTGCACCTACCATCGAAGCCCCTAATTTCGAGCTCACGCCACTCTTGAACTAGTGCGCAGCAGCAACACATGAGATGAGTTGAGAAGTCATCACATGAACCTCCCTACGAATTAAAACAAGATAATATTAACCTAATGTTTTGTCCTGCATACTAAAGCATATCTTTGATGGCCAAGGAAGTACCTCTATGTTAAAAAGCTCCCTCAATTTCCTTCTAATGCAACAACTATAGCAGCAACAACCACAGAAGAGGGAGTATGACATTAGATCATTGATTGCGCGTTCACGAGCTGTACTCAAGAATGGTTGTACAATTCATGTTAACAACTAGCACATTAGTTATGAAGTTATGATAGTACCGTTACAATGTTTTACAAACTTACATATTTTTCCCTTTGACACCAAGTTAGCTATCCATGAAAATGTTCCACAAGGATAGAAGAAGGTCTTGAAGCCTGTAACAAAATAGGAAAACCTAATTGTTGATCTTAAATATTTCATAAGAATCTAACGTGCTAAAATCCTAGCCCGCATGATAAGATATATACACACATGACCTTGCATGTATATATATTGGCTAGATCCCAACTCTCATCTTGGATCTCCATAATAGTAACATGTAATATATTCATGGACCATCATGCAATGTCTACTCTAATCAGGGAAAAAAAGGGGTTTAGTGTATTAACTTAGACAAAGTTCGCTGCAACAATTGAAAAGATTAGTTTGCCATTGACTTTGATCTTCTGGCTTTAATCCAGGGTCTCCATAGCTAGAATTTACATTGGATACATACCTGTAGCATAATTTCATGAAGCTTCTTGATTATTTGGCTAAGACTTAAAGAAATTACCATAACAAAAAAAAAAATAAAAAAAAATAACAAGTCTCACTACTACTCGCTCATGCCTTTCACTTACCCTGATATCACATAAGTTGGTTCATTGGCAAGAAGTTTTGTGATCTTCTTACCAGGTAGCACATTTACAACATTTTCCGTTACATCAATAAGGTGTTCAATCACCCGGCATTGATCGGGGTCATTATTTGTTTGTGATCGCTGCAATTCAATGTTTAATTTGTCTTTCTCTTCATGAAGTGCTTCATGAAATTCTAAGTCAGGGTACCTACGAGACAACGACTTCTCCAATACATCAGCATCTCTCTTTGTCCGATCAGGTTTGATTATAACATTTTGCGCTTCCATATCTTCTTCTTCGAGGGTGTATTCCCTTTGATCTTCTTCAATTGCTTGCAATCCTTCCTTTATATTCTGAGTCCATTGTTGCAACAGTAATTGGTTAGCTACTGATTAATCCGCATAGAATGAATCAAATGCTTGATAAAGAATTATCCCCTATTTGATTTCCAAATATTCATGGACCCAATGGGAGAGACAAAAAGTTTATTATTTTTTATAATTCAATAGATACAACAATCCTTGTTACTCAATAAGAGTTGTCTCATTTCTACTTTATACGTAAACTAGTTATAGAACCACGCGATACGTGAAAAATTTTTACAATTTATTTATCTTATTAAGTAAATAATAAAAATAATAGATAGATAAGATTTATAAATGTTAGTCTCAAACTCTTCTTAAAATAATATGACTATTTTAACAAAATATAGTTTCTACAATATATTAAAATTTTAAAATTAAGCTATCTATATTTTTTATTTGAATTAAAAGTGTTTTAAATTTTTTATTTTTTTCGGACAAAACATAATATATTTTACATTAAATTATTATATAAGTTTTTAGTACTACTTACATGGCATAAAGAGGAAGCAGATATAAGTAAATCCAACCATAAAGAGGAAGCAGATAATTTAATGTAAAATATATTATGTTAAATCCAATATATAAGTAAATCCATCACTTATATTAGAAAAAAAAAATTTACAAGACTTTAATAGCATAAACAAAAATTTAATGTTATCAAGATCCTACCAACATTACATTGAGAATGTAATATAATTGTCACTGAAGTTTTTCTTTAAAAAAAATGTCAAGCAATTGCTCTTTTTACACAAATCTCTCCTCCTAAAGCATCATTGAAGTGGACGAAATGGATTGAAATGGACCTAAATAGATCAAATGGATTGTAGTGGACCAAAATTGACCAAAGTGGACCGAAATGGACCCAACTGGACCGAAGTGGACTCAAATGGACCGAAATTGACCAAAATGGACCAAATAAACCAAAGGACTGAAGTGGACCAAATGGACTGAAATAAACTCAAATAAACCGAATAGACCGAACTGGACCGAATAGACTGAAATGGACCGAAATATACCAAATGGACCGAAATTGACCAGTGGACCCAACCGGATCGAAATAGACCGAATAGAACCTACTAGACTGAAATAGACTCGCATGGATTGAAATACTACGCTAATATGGCTAAATAAGAGCATAACAATAATAAATTTTATACTACAGTTTTTAAATATTATATAGATGAAAAAAACTTAGGTATAATACTTTAGGTACTGTTCCTTAGATTCTCATTCTAAGATTCAGCCATGTGACTATTTAACTAAAAAATACACTTTCTTCTCATATGAAAAAATCAACGTGGCAGAATCTTAAGGGAGGAAAATCTAAGGAACAACACCTAAATACTGTACCTAAGTCTTGTCCTATATAGATTAATGCAACATCTACTGGAGCCTAGTGAAGTGAATTAGTTTCCTTAGGTCCCTTTTCCTTACTAGTTGTTATAAGAGCCCTCTAAGTGGGTTCCAGTTAACTTAACTGGTAAGATCTCTGATGGTTGAATAAGAGATCTGGGGTTCAATCTCCGCTTATACCAAAAACTGATTGGTGTTTTGGTCTGATGATAAAGAGCTATCATCAGGAGTAGACGCTATAGGTTGAAACTCTCTCAAAAAAAAAAAAAAAAAAAGTCCTCTAATTTCTTCTTTATATGAAATACATCTACTAGAGCTTAAGTTCCAAGTAGTAATGAAAATCTAAGCTTTAGTTCATTTGTTCCCATATTTTCTTAACACGTTAAAAACAAAAAATCTCTACTCTCCAGAGACTTCTAGGCTTGCCTTTCCGAAAGAAAAAGTGAAAGTTTGAGAAATGAATGCCCGCTACTTTCGAAACGAGAAGCATAACCAAAAGAAAGAAAAAGAAACAGAGCCAATCACCGACATTAAGTTGACAAATATTCCTCGTTTCATACCTTCTTGATTAGAATATTCATGGAATTAATTAGGAGTGTGAGACCCTTTTCTTCTTTTAATAAATTAAGTGATAATTTTTTTTTTCTACAAAATTTAGTTCATTTTTAATCCTTACTTTAAAATTTAAAATTTTATTTTTACCAAAAAAAAAAAAAAAAAAACTTTTCCCATTTATCTAATGTCTTCAAGTCACATAAACCTTTTTAGCATACCACATTAAAATTCGAATTTTTTTTTTCTATGCAAAATTCCAATTTTTTAATGTCATGTAGATAAAATGTCAAATTACTATTCTTAATATTTTGAGAAATTATAACTTTTTAGGTTTGAATAATGAAAAATCAAATTTTGACTATAGTTTATGGATGAAAATTTTGTTTTTAACGTAAAAACCCAAAAAAAAAGAGCACATAATAGTTTTCGTTAATTTTTACCTGCATGCGAAACTCTTGGACCAAAGAAATCAACGGCACAAGACGAAGATAGCGATCAATATCAGCTTGGACTTGGCGGAACTGATACACTACGTTCCACCCCATGGCAAGCATGTAAAGGTAGCTCTTCTCTCTGCAACTTTCCACCAACTCAAGTGCTTTCCTCAGTGCCTCTTCCAAACCATCCAACGGTTCCTTCGTCGCCGGCAAGTTCATCAGGTCCGTTGATTTCAGCTTCTCCAACAGGTTCCCTATCAGCCTCACGTGCTCCGCTAGTTGCTCGCAGTTCTTGCGGTGTGTGGTGGTGTTTTGAGCTGATGATATGATCATATTGCTTAGGCCTAAAGTGTCTACTCCTGATGATGGTGGTGCTTGCGCATAGTTCAGCATGTTGCTCCGGTGTAATAGGAAGTGATCATATATAGCCAAACAGAGAAGAAAGAGTTTATAGAAGTGACTTATTGATTGGGTTCTTGTTTGTTATTCTAGCTATCTTGTTTTAGGTGTTTTGTTGCTTTTCCTTCTTTCTTTTTCTTTTGGGATGAATGAATGAATATGAGTCTTTACTTTATCTTTTCCTTCCCCCCTCTTGTTAAGTTATGCCTGCTTTCTCTCTCTTTTTGATGTGTTAATAGTTGTGTATTGTTAAGTAATGAATAATGATAGGGACTACAAATTTGACTACTTTACTTATGTCTCAACTCAGTCTCTCAATTTTTATTTTATAAAAATATAAAATATATCAACTTTTAAAAATATAAAATATAAAAATTAATAATTTTGTTTTCACTATACTTAATGTAACCTATCAATTACCTTTAATATTATGCTTTGTAAATTTTTGTAGTAAAATAGTAGTATCTTTAATAGACTCTATTAATTAAATTGTTACTTGATTGATGTGTTAGCAATAGTGTCCTATATTACATCACATGATTAAGATGATTGATATTTAACCTAATATAAAATAAAGTGCGACCAAGTTATAACCTTAATTGTTACTTGTTTGTATTAATGTTTGGTTAGATAAAGTTTGGCTGCAACTCAATTTGAAAGAATTCCTCCAAACTAGACTAAGTGACACCTTATGAAGCTAATATGTGTTTTGGGCATACATATAACCATTTACCTAACCCACCTAACTATAGTCAACACACTTAACTAGCCCCCTCTCTCTCTCTCTGAGATTTAATACTTTGCACATTTACTCCAAAAAAAAGTTCTTAAATTTTTGTATTTCAAAAGCATATAGGGACAAAATTGCTTTTTGCCCCTTTCAAAAAAAAAAATCTAGCATTTTGTCATCTTTCTCAAATTAATTAGGAAAATGCCCCTCTTTTGAAAATCGAGTTTCTGAAAATCGATTTAAGCTCTATAGCGGCGTTTTTAAGAACCCTATAGTGACGTTTTAAGGACCTATAGTGACGTTTTGTAACTCGATTTTCATAAAGTCGAGTTATAGGTAAAAAAAAGAAAAAAAATTGCACGTAACTCGACTTTATGAAAATCGAGTTACAAAACGTCACTATAGGTCCTTAAAATGTCACTATAGGGTCCTTAAAAACGCCGCTATAGGGCCTAAATCGATGTTCAGAAACTCAATTTTCAAAAGAGGGGCATTTTCCTAATTAGTTTGAGAAAGAAGGCAAAATGCTGGATTTTTTTTTTGAAAGGGGCAAAAAGCAATTTTCTCCAAGCATATAGTCTATATATATTTTTAAAAAAGTGCAAAAATACCATTTGAAGTTTGGGGTTTATATGAATGAGAAAATCAATTAACCATCATGTAATCAATGACGCAAATTAATTGGCAATGAAGAGAAATATGTTGTAGTCATCATGTGCCCGCATTTAAGAAAAGTCACTAACTGATACATGTCACTAATCACATGATTGGTAACGTGATTTTCTCCCCTATACGAACTAATGGAAGTTAGTCTTAGTTCTTGGGGGATATGGAAATCTAAAAATTGAAATATCAGTTTTTGCATTTAAGCCTTAAAAAAAGTTTAAATTAGCAAATTTTCACGTACAAGTTCTCATTAAAATTGATTTTTTTTTTTTTTTAAAGAGAAAGTTAGAACATTAAAATTGATTCTACCCCCAGTTTTTTTTTTTTTTTTTTGAGAAACTATTCTACCCCCAGTTTAAATAAACAAGATATAAATTTTCAATTTAAGACTGGACCGACCGCTTTTAATTTTATTTTAAATTCAGAACCAACCAAATTCAAATTGTACATGTTCTTCTAAACAATCCCACAGACTCATATACAAAGGGACCATGTGTGGAATACACAGTTACGGGCAAAACCGCGAAAGCGCCTCTCTCTGAGAGTCAGAGGTCAAAGCTTTGCAGAATACTAGTATTTTAATCGCTAAATTAGGGAACAATCAACAAAGCCCCCCTTTTTTTTCTTAACATTCTGTTACTTCCACCATCCCCAGGTAACGACATTCCAAATCTCACTCTGATCTTGCTCCTTTCTTTAAACTTCTAAAACTCTCTCTCTCGCTCACACACACTTTCTCTATTGCTCTACAATGGCTATCACAGTCCCAAACCTAATCAAAGAAAGAAAATTCCCATTCATATTGACCCTCTCAGTTCTACTCCTCTGCTTCGCATTCCTCATCTTCACCAACACCAAATCAAATCCTTACCTTCTCTTCTCTACTTCCACCACCTCCACCGCCACGTCAGCTCTTCAATCCTCGCTTCCGTCTCCGTCTCCGTCTCCGCCTCCGCCTCGGCAAAACGACGGCGTCGCTGCTGCTGCTGTGGTGATCAATGCGGATCCGAATTCCCCTCGTATTGATTGGAAGCTGTGTAAAGGTACCGTGGCCGTTGATTTCATTCCGTGTTTGGATAATTTCAAGGCGATCAAGGCGTTGAAGGCGCGGAGACATATGGAGCACCGTGAACGCCATTGCCCCGACCCGAACCCGCGTTGCTTGGTTCCTCTTCCCACGGGTTATCGGATCCCTCTTCCGTGGCCTAAGAGCAGAGACATGGTAAGGTGAGACTTTTTGTTTCCGTCGTTTTGTTTTTTCCTTTAAAACGACTGCGTTTTCGTACCTGAATTGCATTGCATGCCATATTCGATGCTTAGGGAAGAGTTTAATTTTGAAGCTATAAAGTATAAAGATCGATCTTGATGAACTGGAAAAGCTTAATTTTGTTTGAAGCTTTCAGTTTCTGCATTGACTAGGAGTTTGAACCATTACTTATAATTGGATAAATTACGGATTGTCTCAAAAGCTTAATCTCTTAGGAAATAGGAAATGGTGAATTGCTTTTTTTGTTTTTGCCATCTCTATTGAAAATTATATTTGTAAAAGCTAATTTGCTAGAGCAAAATATACTGGTCCTTCAAAGGAAATCTGGTTTACCGAGACGCGTGATGAGGCATTCTCTTGAAATGGAATTTAGGGAGAACAATTGAATAGAAAATTAAGGGTATGCACTAAGAATCGGTGGTCAGGGTTTGCTTGGAATGCGAAATTCATTACCAGTCTTTTCTCTCTACCTTGTTCTCGAGTTGGCAGGCTCTGTTAACCACTCAACTGCATAAAACATATGGAAAGAGCAGAAATATTTTGGAAGAAAGATTCTCTGTTCTTGGACATTAGCAGACTTTACTGTTGCTGGCAAATGATTCAATTATAAGCAAAATTTTGCTATAACAGTTGAAATAAGGAATGAAAATACATCACTCGTGGTTATTATATCTAAATCGAATTTGTAATGACAACTACTCTAGTTGATCAATGGTAGACTGAATTACAGAATTTCTTATTCGGATTTAATAAGAATGATGATGCATTCTTTTGTTTTTTATTCCCAGGTATGGTATAATAATGTCCCTCACCCAAAGCTTGTTGAGTACAAGAAGGACCAAAACTGGGTGCGTAAGTCTGGTGATTACCTTGTTTTCCCTGGAGGTGGCACTCAGTTCAAGGATGGAGTTATTAGCTACGTTGAATTTATAGAAAGGGTATACCATTTTGCTGCTTTAAGTTTAAAAGCTTATGAACTTTGCCAGCTAAATTAGTATCTATTTATTTCTTCTCCATCTTGAATATGTGAAGATATACCTGTCAAAAAAAAGAATATGTGAAGATATAAACAAACTATGCAAGTGGTAGTGATAAGATTATTTCAAAGGTCCTGTGCAAAACAAGGATATTTGGCTCTCTTTTGGAGGATTGACCCTTCAATTATGTCTTAATCATCAATGTACGAATAAAAATCATGTCTTATTCTTATTGTTCCACTTTATGCTCCATTATCTGCAGTATGCCATATTGCCATGTGTGTAATTCTTTTGTCCCATTTTAAACCTTGGTTGCTTTATGAGGAGGAAAAAAGGAGGAATATACAGCAGGCTGCAATTGGTGGAGCATAAAGTGGAACTCTCATAGTAGGATAGATTATTTTTATATATGAAAACTGAGTCTGTTATGATTGGAAATTAATGGCATTTTTCTTGAAGACTATTGAATGAATTTTTTTATTTATTGTGTTACTCTAGACTTTACCAACCGTTGAATGGGGGAGGCACATCCGGGTTATATTGGATGTTGGTTGTGGTGTTGCTAGTTTTGGTGGCTATTTACTGGACAAAAATGTTATTACCATGTCATTTGCTCCAAAGGATGAGCATGAAGCTCAGATACAGTTTGCTCTTGAACGAGGAATTCCCGCTACTCTGTCAGTCATTGGAACACAAAAGCTGACATTTCCAGACAATGCATATGATTTGATTCATTGTGCACGATGCAGGGTTCATTGGGATGCAGATGGTACTTTGTGCAACTGTTTTTCGCTTTTAATTCTGAAGTACTATTTTGTATCCATTGACTGTGTTGTGTTTCTTTGGTTGTAAATCTTAGGTGGGAAACCATTATTGGAACTCAACAGAATTCTTAGGCCTGGTGGCTTTTTTGTGTGGTCTGCTACTCCTGTCTATCGTGACGATGAAAGAGATCAGAATATATGGAAGGGTTTGTGATCTGACCTCACACTCTTAATTATATTGCTCTAGTTATTCATGGTTTTTTAGATGGATTTGTAATTAATTCATATTTTTACATTCATAATTTTTTTTTGACCTTTTAAGATTTACCAATATGAGATATAGAAAAGCTTGAATACGTGTCTAGTTGATCGAAGGTAGACATTCTTATTTAATGATTATTGCAGCTATGGTGGTTTTGACCAAATCAATGTGCTGGAAAGTTGTGGCTAGGACAGTTGATTCATCTGGAATTGGGCTTGTAATATACCAAAAGCCTGTCTCACCTTCCTGCTATGAAAAACGAAAAAATAATAATTACGCACCGTTATGTGATCAGAAAGATGGGAAAAACAGTTCATGGTATTTTTCCAAAACACATTGTCTCTCCATCACATTAACATTGCTGCAGCTATTTTTAATGCTATTGGTGCATTGCCTGAGAATCAATTTTTTAGAATACTATTCAAATTTTATCCATATTTGTGCTAATCTTTTCTATATTTCTGTGGTAGGTATGTGCCTCTCAGTCATTGTCTTTCTTTGCTTCCGGTTGATAGTAAGGGTAACTTGTTCAGCTGGCCCATGCCCTGGCCCAAGAGGCTTAGTAGTAAACCTCCAAGCCTATCAACTGAATCAGGTGCTGAAGAAATGTTCTATGAGGACACAAAACATTGGTCTGACCTTGTATCGGATGTTTATTTGAATGACCTTACCATAAACTGGTCGAGTGTGAGGAATGTGATGGATATGAATGCTCACTATGGAGGGTAAAGTATACAAAGTTAGCAAATATGTCAACTCCATTTTTCTTCATTTTTGTTTGTTCTGTTAGTTAATCATTTGTCTCTTGCTTTTCCCTTACTCTCAGTTTTCACTCCTTAAATGTGAAGATGCAAGGGGAGGGCTCTATATTTTAATAGCTAGCCTTAAAAATAATCCATTCTTTTTTTCTTCACGGATTTCTATGCTGCAAGGAGTAAATGGCATACTGCAGGATCACCCCTCATCTATTCTCTAAACTGAATTTGTGATTTTGCTTTTTCCAGATTTGCTGCGGCACTTATTGATCTACCTGTCTGGGTAATGAATGTCATCCCCATTGATGTACCAGATACTCTGTCTATTATATTTGACAGAGGGTTGATTGGAATCTATCACGACTGGTGCGAGTCTTTAAACACCTATCCTCGAACTTATGATCTACTGCATTCCAGCTTTCTCTTCAGAAATCTTACACAAAGGTAAAACAACTGTTTGGTTCACTGCCCTCTAACCTATGGTGATTGCTACCTCATAACTGATATAGAAATTTTTTATGAATGGAAATAGAAATATGAAAATTGTGTTTCTCTATTTGGCTCAAATAAATTTTTACCCCAAAAAAGAAAAGAAATGCTAAACCCAAATCAATATATTTCAGTTCGACTTTATGTGGTGATCTAAGATATTTGCTATTTTTTCAGATGTGATGTCTTGGATGTAATTGTTGAGATGGATCGCATACTGAGACCAGGCGGATATATTGTGGTTCAGGACAACATGGAAATTATTAATAAGCTTAGTCCTATCTTGCATTCGCTTCATTGGTCACTAACGCTGTATAAGGATCAGTTTCTCATTGGTAAGAAGGGTTTCTGGCGTCCCACAATTGGAGAAACTAAATCATGAATAGAGCTGATCATTTACCACTGTACAATCTTACTTTTAGTTTTATATGTTCTAACTTCTATAGACAACTACAAAGAAAGATAAAAATTATAAAGAGAAAAGGAGGAGAACACATTCCTTTTACTTTTATTACAAAGGCTCTTATTAGTAACTAAATCTAAATTGATGTCCTTTATTTTTGTCAAAGTGTCAATTCAATACACATGGCATTAATTTGTGGTAGCAATGAAGAGATGATGTGATAGTTGAGATTTTGTGTTCAGATCAGCCTTTTGTTATTGTATGCAATTCTTATATTCATTACTCTTGTATAATCTAATTATAATATTAAACAATAATACTTTTTTGTGGTAATTATTAAAAACTAATAGTTGACTACACAGTGGGAATAATTTTTTTTATTTTTTATTATCAAATCTGTCCCCTTCCAAGAGTTGGATGCGAGACTGCCTCTTATAAAACTGGGTAAGTAGCACAGAATTGGAACTTGTATTTCTAAGTGTAGGTGTTATAGAAACATTAATTTCAATGAATATGATGAGCTTTGGAGTATCACAGGTGGACCTTTTTATTGGGGATGTTATCACATGTCAATTAGCCCATTGTGATGCTTCTCTGATGTTCCCCATCTTTTAAACCCTTCTTTCACGAATCTAAACATGAGCAGGACATTTTTGTTAGTCTCCTATCCCTTGTGTGCGCTCTTGTATTTTTTTACAAAAAATAAAAAAAAAATCCACCAAAAAAAAGAAAAAGAGAGAGAGTGAGAGAGTAATAACCTTTTTGTGGGGGAACATGTATAGAATGAGAGAGAAAATATCAAATTTATAGCAAGAGTATGGGAATAAAAAGAGCCAAAATAAAAGGAAGAGGAAGGGATAAGAGTGACATTATAGTTGAGAGTAGTGGAGAGATGAAAAGGTAAAACTTAAAAGGGAGGGAGAAAGGTTGAAGGAAATGTAATAGTAAGGTACAAAATTAATAATAAGAAGAAGAGGCAAAAAATAAGAGAGAAATAGTTGGAAATAGATGGGTGATGTAGCCGCCGACGTGGCGCAACAAAAACGTAGTAACAATAAATGCTACGGTTCAGCTTTTAGATACAATATAGATATAGTTTTGTGGTAATAAAATAGATAAAGTAGAGTTTGAGGGTGAAAATAGCCAAATACCACGTTTTGGCAAAATTTGTGGCAAACTAGAATTGTTTTGGAAATATTTAGCAATTTACCACTTTTTTAGTACTCGAGTTTCGTAAAATCGAGTTCTAAATAGTACTCGAGTTTAGTAAACTCGAGTTTCTAGGTGAGTCGCCAGTGTGGCACTGCTGACCTGAAATTTGTGTAATTAAAAAAGTAATATGGTATTCGATATTACGAAAATTGAGTACTTCTTTATAGTACTCGATTTTAATGAAGTCGAGTACATTTTTTTTTTTTCCTTTTTCTACTTTTTGTTTTGTACAAAACTTTTAAAAGTATAGAAAGCTGAATCTGAAAGTTTTGTTTTGGCCCTAAACAACTGGCGTTTATGTCCATTCCCACAACTTATCCATCAATTCAGACACTCCTATTCCAACTTCCAAAGCACCATAAACCAAAAACAGTACTCTAATAAAAAAAACAAAATACCATGACTATGTTACTTTAAGCTAATAAAGTGTAACTTTTTTTTTTTGTTTTTTTTTTATTAGAGTACTGTTTTTGGTTTATGGTGCTTTGGAAGTTGGAATAGGAGTGTCTGAATTGATGATAAGTTGTGGGAATGGACATAAACGCCAGTTGTTTAGGCCCAAAACAAAACTTTCAGATTCAACTTTCTGTACTTTTAAAAGTTTTGTACGAAACAAAAAGTAGAAAAGGAAAAAAAAAAATAGAGGTACTCAACTTCACTAAAATCGAGTACTATAAAGAAGTACTCGATTTTTGTAATATCAAGTACTATATTACTTTTTTAATTACACAAATTCCAGGTTCGCAGTGCTACGCTGGCGACTCACCTAGAAACTCGAGTTTACTTTAGAACTTGATTTTTGAAACTCGAGTACTAAAAAAGTGGTAGATTGCTAAATATTTTTGAAACAGTGCTAGTTTGCCACAAATTTTGTCAAAACGTGGTATTTGGCTATTTTCGCCAGCTTTTGAGTGTGTAAAATAGACATCTTTTTAGATACTTGAATGCAAATGCTTGGGATTTATTATAACTGTGTGAGCCAATGCTAGCTTTCCTATATGTTTTCTTAAAAACTAAGGTGTTGGGTTTTCATGTGACAAATTATATGGTACATATTATCACTACTTATTTGGCATCCTGATCTTAATGAGAACAATGCTAGAAATGCAGCAGTTGCTCATATGACATGGTTAGCCCCAAAAGCCAAGGTCTTCTTTGCAGATAAAAATGTAATTTTATTTATATCATTGTTGGTTATGTGGTTTAGTTTCTAGTGTTGAAAGTTCTCTTTCTAATTCAATTCCAGAATTTTGGACATGGTAATTTTTACTTTATGATTTTTAATACATGGGTTGAATGTCATATAATGTGTTGTTTTGCACATAATAGGTAATAAAGGATCTAATTAATGTCATTTTCTAAAAATTGTTTGAAGTGAAATATTTTCCTGTAGCTATAACAATATTTGTTTACGATAGTTACCTACATTATCTATTTTTAATATTATTAAAATTTTGAAAATACTTATTCAATTTTCTCGTTCAAAATATCAATGATTGGTTTCTTTGCTCATATTTGTAATTTGATTACTTATATCTTTTTGTCTTTCATATTCATTGGTCTTTTACAGATAATGCAAGGGAGGTTTAATTGATTCACACAATTAGAAATGGAATTTAGGAGCATATAATTTAGCTTGATATTAGTAAGATCTTAGAAGCGTATCATTTAGTTTGAATATATATGTCTTAGATCCAAATTTGCATGCATACTTCGAAGATGGATTTTTGTGTCCTAGATCCAAATTTGACATCACTAGGATCTTAAAAGTTAAAAGCATATCATTCTTAAGCCGAAGAAAGTGTGTGTAGGAATTTCCATCTTGGGTGGAGGATTAATTGAAGTTTTTGATCTGGATGATAAGTAATCAAAGGAGAAAGTGAATAGTCCAAATGGACGCACCAAAACCCTAGAGCTTTACTTTAGCGAACCTACAGGTCGTGCCAAGGAGAATTCAGAGATGCTCTAGTATGGGGGTAGTTGTTAACTTGTTCGTGATAGTGAAAGCCAATGTGTAGGAACTACGAGTGCAAAAATAGAAGCAAGAAACAATTAGCATGAAGTGCATGCACTAGGATTACAAAGTGCAATGCACTTTGCTATGGATTTAGGGCTTTAAGAAGTGGAGACCAAGTGTGCATTCAAAAGTCTGGTAGAAGAAGCAAAGTCGGTTGGACACACCAATTTGTGAATTGGCCATATTCTTAATGATGTTAAAGTGCTTGACTCTTCTATCAAGAGTATATGTTTCTCTTACTACCTTTCTTAAGCAAATCGACTAGCAGAGAAGTTAGCATGCGATAGAAAAAAGGTTTTGAAATCCGGACCGGACCGTACGGTCCGACCGGAAAAACCGTTAACCTCTTGCAATCACGGTTCTTTTAAGCTTAAAAACCGTTCAATGCCAAAAATTCCGGAAACCGTTTGAACCGCGGTTCAACCGCACGGTTCTGAGAACCGTAATCAAACCGTTTCTTACGGTTCCTTGAATCTGAACCTTTAAAAAAAAAAAAAAAAAAAACACACACAGAAACAAAAGAAAAAGAAACAAACTACTGGGAGTACATCATATCTTCAAAAACTCTGCCACTGCCATCTCCAGAGAAACATAGCATGTCTTTATGCTTCTTCTTCTTCTCTCTTCAGAGCACATCACACACCTCCCTCTCTTCAGAAACTCTTCTCTTGAGCGAAGCAAGCTTTAAATACTGGCTTTGTTCTCCGCTAGTAATGTGTGCGTGACAGGGTGAGAGTATGAGAAACAGAGAGCTAAAGATAAAGAAAGAAAAATAGAAGCAGAGGACATGCTCTGTGGAGAAGGAAGAGTCCAGACAAATAAAAAGAAGGTGAGAGTATGAGACTTTAGAGGAGTGGGGATGAGGAATACGTGTGTCAGTGTGTGGAGGAGAAAAAACAAGAGAAAAAAAGAAAAGGAAAATACCCCCCACACGCTTTCTTTCTTTTCAAATGTCCTACAGTCACGCGCAGCTTGGATTTATATCAAAATATCAAGTGATTGGTATTCTGATTCAGCTAAAAAAAAAAAAAAAAAAGTGATTGGTAGTCTGACAATACACGCGTTTAGGAGTCAAGTGGAGGAGAAATAGTTAAAAGGCTGTGTGTTATTAATTGCTCTCCCATATGGCTTTGTGACTTTGTAAAGCCAACTGACAATTTCTTAAAAGCATTCCCCTGAAAATAATATTTGGCAAAAAAGTGGTCACTTCACAACTCAACACACTTGTTGAGACTTGACACTTAGACCAACCAGTAGTTGCCTCGTGACTCTCCCATTTTGTTTCTACCTTGACACATTTTGGGTTTTGTTTGTTTAGTTGGAAACTTACTTTGCCATAATGTTTCTAATCTTGTAATAAAAAAAAAAATTATGTTATAAAAAATACTATCCATATTTGTTTTGTACTATTTAATTAATTTTTCTTTATTTATTAATTTAATATTTTTATATATATTTAAAATAATTATTAAATTAATTATGACGTCATCACGGTTCAACCTCGGTTCGACCGCGGTTCGACCTTAAAAACCTTGAACCTCTTCTTTTTACGGTTCAATGAACGGTCCGGGTCTAAAAACCATGGAAAAAACCACACTGATGTAATATATTGGCTAGAAGAATCCTTTCCATGTATTATGAATCTACTAGATAGTGATATACCTATTACTTAATTGATTATATAGTTTAAATAAAATATACACTATCGTACTCCTCAAAAAAGAAAAATTTTGTCTCTCTTTAAAACATTGATAGGTGTCAGTTAAATTATAAGAATCCTGACAATAAATTAGGGATGCCATGCCCATTGGCAGGGACGGAGCCAGGACTTGGAGTTAGGGGGACAAGAGTATAAACAATTGGGACGTCGAGATTTTCCTCAATTGGAACGTCAGGATTTTCCTCAATATTAGTGGTTAGCAATGTTGCATCACTAGTATTAGCTTCTAAATCATTTGAAATTTTTCTTTCGAAAAAATCAAATATGATAGTTGATTTTTTCATAATCTATAAATAAAATATAATTTGAAATTATTATATTATTATATGGTCAATAATCTACCATCATTACACACAATAAACAAATACTATGCACACAAACATCCAACAACTAATTAATAAATTTCAAAGTTACAAATACTCTCTTTAATTATTTATCCAACTTTAATGTTTTAAAGGTCACTAACTAATAGACAAAACACTAAAGACAAAACCAAAAAAAAAATATCAAACATCACAGCCTATTCAGTATTCACTGTTGCTAAAGACAAAACTACAAAAAAAAAAAAAAATACAAAACATCAAATGCAATAAGTGTTTACTGTTGCGGGTGGTGTTGTGATTGTCACTTGTCAGATGTAACTTTTTCATTTATAAAAGAATGCTAAAGACAAGTCATGGATCAGATTTTTACCTTTCTTTTATCTCTTTCTATCTAGTATATTTTGTATTTGAGTCTCGGACTCTCAGGTCTCTCCGTCCCAGTCCCAAGCTCCAAGCCCCAGCGTCCCTGACTGCCACTGCCACTGGCTTTGCTTCTTCAGTTCTTCTGCCGCTGGCTGGCTGCCGAATTCCTCAATGTGTTTAGACATAAGTTAGGTTTTCCTTTTTTTTTTTTTTTTGTTGGTTGAATGGTTTAGAAATTCCCGACTAAGTAGATATCTAATTAGAACTGGCTTTGATTTTTTTTTTTTTTTGGGTTGTTTGGGCTTAATTTTTGTTGTTGGGCTAATTTTTTTATAGCATTTAAAAATATCAATAATATTGTTAATGGGCAAAGTTGAATTTTATTGGAACAAATTGTTAAAAATAATATTATATATATGCTAATTTTTTTTTTTTGAAAATCTGGGGGGGGCCACTGCCCCCCCAGGTCCAAGAATAGCTCCGTCACTGCCCATTGGGTAATGGATATCCAACCTTACCCGATACAAATGTTCTAGGTAATACCCGATTATTCATGGGTAGAGCTTAATCGGGTAGGATACGGATATTACCTGAATTGTTCGGGTAGGGTATGTATATTATCCAAACCCAACCCGTATTATAAATTAAAAAAAAAATTAAAAATAAAAACCCTAAACCTCTCTCACCATCACTCACACTCTCTCTACCTCTCCTTAGTCCTCACCGACTCACTGTCACTCTCTCTCTCTCTCTCTCTCTCCTCATCGCTTTGTCTTGTGGGAAGGTTCTATCTCTCACATATACACACATTTATTGGTTTTGGCATCGATTTTGCGCTTGATTCTCGTTCCTCGTTCTTTGCAAATCAACTGGGTCTGTCCTTAGGTAAATGACTCATTCTTTTTCCCTCTTTTGCTAGTTTGGTTTCAAAAGAAAAATCTTTTCTTTGGGTATTTGGGTTTACTTGTTCTTTGCTTGTTGTTTACTTGTGTTGTCTTATTGAATTTATTGTCTGGGTGTGAGTTAGATTTTGGTTTTAGAGTTTGAATTCAGCTGGGTATGTGTTGAATTTGGTTTTTGATTGAATTTTATCAACAGGGTATGTGTTAGATTTGGTTTTTGATTGCATTAAGGTGTTTGATTCTATATAGGGCTATGTCTATTTATAGAGAGGAGTGAATCTGTCTATGTTTTTTCACAAATGGAGCATGTAAGACTTGGTAATTCTTCAAGCATTCTCAAATTCTTGTTTAATGGCTGAACCTTTCTTTAAACACTAATAGTCTATACTCTGTACACATTTGAAAAGCAATCAAATTGGACCACTTTAATGCTATTGTGCAATTTTCGTGTTGCTTTTGATAAACCATAAATTAACCTTACATTCATAGTATATTTAACAATGAAATGATTGAATGACCCATGTAAATTAACCTTATTAGGGAATGTTTAATAGTCAATGGTGTGACCCATATAATTAAGTATGCTAGAGTTGAACTAATCTTATTGACCTCATCTTATCTCTCTCTCTCTCTCTCTCTCTCTTTGCAGTTGCCTACATGTCTACCACATCCTCTGCCTCAACCCCAACCCTAAGGCCCCCAAATAGGATGACATCAGAATCACAATCTTTGTTTGGAGAGGAAGTTGAGTCCATTCCAGTTAAGAATCCACAACAACAAGGCACTAAAAGAAGAACAACTTCAAACGCATGGAATCATTTTAAGAAAAAGAATATTGATGGGAAAGTTAAGGCCTAATGCAATTACTGTGAAAGACTTATAGCTGGAGCAAGTACATCAGGGACGACTCATTTAAAACTGCACATAGCAAAAAGTTGTCCAAGTGTTCCGAGGGAAGCAAGTCCCCCAAAGGAAGGAACAGATATTAGGAAGCAAGTTCTTGTCAAACAACACAATGGGGCAAGAAGTAAAGGGATCTCAAGCCCTAGTGTTTTTAATGAAGAGGATCAGAAGGCTTTGAGGAGGGACCTTGCCTGAATGGTCATTTTGCATGAGTACTCTCTTGAAATTGTTGATCATGTTGGGTTTCGGGATTTTGTTGGTGTTCTTCGGCCAAATTTTAAGATAGTAGGAAGAAATACATTGAAGCGAGATATCAAAAAAATTTATAATGAAAAGAAGCAGAAGACTATGGTAGAAATTGACAAGAATGCAAGTAAAGTTGTAATCACAACGGACTTGTGGACTGCAAACAACAGTAAGAGGTCATTCATGCTAATCACAATGCACTACATAAGTGACTCTTGGACTTTGGAAAGCTGAGTTAAAAGGTTTTTTTTTTTTCATTGGGGTCATTTTGATGTACTAGTTTTTAGATTCTCCGGCAAGCTTATTAGCCTTCTGCTTTCTTTAGTTAACCATATTTATGTTTGTTTATTTTTTAGGTTTATTCGTATGCCATCTCCACATGATAAGTATTCTCTTTCTAAAATCCTTTTGGAGTGTCTTTCTGATTGGAACTTTGATTTGAAGTTATTTGCCTTAACTGTAGATAATGCTAGCAACAATGATGGCATGATGAAACTTGTTTCGGATAAGTTTCAAGCTAATTCACTTATTTTAGGTGGAAAATTGTTGCATGTGCATTGTGCAGCACATATTTTGAATTTGGTTGTTCAAGAGGGTTTGAATGTAATTGGTGATGGTATTGAGAAGGTTCGAAGTAGTGTATATTTTTGGACACAATCACCAAAAAGAACAGAAATTTTTGAAAAAATATCTCACTAATCACATATTGCAAGTACTAAGGAATTGATACTTGATTGTAGGACTTGTTAGAACTCTACATATTTGATGCTTTCAACCACCTTGATTTATAAAGATGTCTTTCCCCATTTACTGTGTTGTGAGCCTCAGTATCAGTCTGCTCCAACTAATAGGGATTGGGAGGTAGCACAAATTGTTTGTGAGAAGTTGGGTTACTTTCATAAAGTTACTAAGTTGCTTTATGGTACTGCCTACCCTACAGCTAATCATTATTTTCCTTCGGTCTTCCGGTTGAAGATGGAATTAAATCAATGGCTTTCAAGTGAAGATGAGTTGGTTAAGAAAATGGCAGCAAAGATGTTAGCTAAGTTTGATAAATATTGGAGTGACGTTCATGACATCATGAGTTTGGCTATTGTTTTAGATCCAAGATATAAATTGATGTTATTGACATTTTATTTTAAAAAAATGTACGGTAGTAAGGCTAACGAAAAAATTGACAAGGTTAAGAACCTTCTTTTTGAGTTATTTGCAGAGTATGACATAGAAAACATTAATAGAGGTGTCATTTATTCTCAAGTTTCATCTTCTACATCTACATCAAGTGCTACACATGAACATGATGATATAATGAGGGACTATGATTTGTTTGTTAGTAATGCGACTACTAACATAGGCCAAAGGAGTAGGGATACTATATCGGAGTTTGAGCTTTATACTAGTGAGAAAGTGGCACCTAGAACTAAACAATTTGATGTTTTAGGTTGGTGGAAGCGTAATAGTAATAAGTATCCTACTTTGCAATGTATTGCAAGGGATATTTTGGCGATTCCTATGACAACAGTTGCCTCAGAGTCGACTTTTAGCACTAGCAGGAGATTGTTGAGTCCACACCGTAGCCGTCTTCATCATGATACCTTAGAAGCATTGATGTGTGGGCAGAATTGGTTATGGAGCGAACTTAAAGGTGTACTAAAAGATGCTACCATTCAAAATGTTCTTGATGATTATGAAGAAAATGAAGTGGAGGAAAGTCATGCCATGGAGCTTTCAGACTAATGGGCAGGTATTATTATCCTTGATTTTGGTCCATGTTTGGAAACTGGTACTTTAATTTAGGTAGAGTTAGAATGATATGCATTTTATGGGGTTTCTGGTTGTATCATGGCATTTTGTTAGTGCTTCTTACATAAAGATGTAAATAGAAATGTTGTGTTTGTTAGATATTGAATGCTCATGAATATAAGCCTTCAAATTCAAAATAATGCGATCAGATTTATGAATGAGGAAACAACTTGTGGTGATCTAACTTTTTGATGTACAATAATGAGTTAAGGAGTGATAAATTGGAGAATGTTTATGCTCTGTTTTGTGGTATTGATTTTAAATTTCACATGAAAATTTTTATTCCTTTTCATTACAAAATGAAGTGTTATCGTAGTTGTACTTATTGGATGGTTGGTGCTGAAGTACAATAGTGAGTTGAGTAATGGGTTGGAGAATGTTTGTGTTTTGTTTTCTTGTTACTGTAGGTCTTATGCTGCTGAAATTTAACTGGAAATATACATAAAGAGTTGGAAGTTACTTTTAAATTTGGTCATATTGCTCTTAATATAGATATTAAGCAAAACCATCATAGTGCTTTGTTGGAAGGTTTTGATAGTCAACCAACTTGAGTTTTTTCTGTTTTTGTAATAGTATGTGATTTCTTGTTCTGCCTGTTGACTAATCTTGTCATTATTGATAATGGTTTTTACTTGTTTCGTGGGTACAATATTTATGCGTTGCATTTAAGTTATAAATATACATGACTACTAGTACTTGAACAAGTTACACAAGAACTTAATGTTTGTTGTATTAAACATGGTATCCTGCGTGATCTATTTGTATCTTTATCCTCTGACATTATCTATTTTTGTGGGTGGTTCAATAGAATTTGGCACTGAGGTTTGAAATTATTATTGACAGCAAGATATTGCCTAAAAGCTACTGGTTATTTTGCTTTGGTTTTTTAAGTCCTATGTGCAGTATCATTGGTTCACATGTGTGTAAAGAGGAAAAATTCCCGATCTATCACAAGCTGACACGTCATACTACCAAGTCCACGAAATACAACCAATTACAAAGCTCTAGGTATTGCTGCTAGGTTTTGCTATCACTACTCAGAAGCCAACAGAAATTTGTCAAATGTCATGCAAAAACCAATCACGCATCAGCACGTGTAAGCGATGACATAATCAGCCTCGCACGTGTAAGCGATGACATAAGTGGACCAATCAGACTGTGACATGTGTCACCAATCAGACTCCGCCACGTGTCGCTCACCCACCTCCAAACTCCTATAAATAGAAGTCTTCCTAAGACATTTAGGAGGACACCAAGCCATCTGAAGCACTTAGAAGTCTAGAAACTCTGCCGGAACCAAGCCCTAAAGCCTCCAAGAATTTCAAGAACTTCAACTTCAAATACGAAGAACATTCGAAGAGAAATCATCCAAATCATCTTCCTAGATCCTAAAGTTTGCTAGAATCAAGCTCAAAAGCCTCCAGAAACATCAACAAATCACAAATCAGTGAAGCTCTACGGATTCAAGCCCCTAAGGCCCCGAAGAACTTCCACCATAAACCTTCAAAGACGAAGAACGCACGAAGAACACGAAGAGCGTGTAGAACAAAGGATTTCTAACAAGCTCATAGCCAGAGATTCATTGTAATTCCGTTTCAACAATCTTCGATCCATCCCTCAACTAAATTGAAGGATATTTTGTGTTCAAGTCAAAATCACATTACCACAAATCCAATCAATAATTCTTGCAAGGAGATCGAATCAGAGGAACACTCTTTTGTAATTTTAGAGAATTGTACCACACAATCATCAATACAAATTCGCATTTGTGAAACTATTTTACTTGTTTGATTTATTTCAAACTAGAAATTTAGTCATCTACAATGTGATGTTTCATTGGGTAGTTGGTCATTGTTTTCTCTGCTGGTTTTGTTTTAGAGTTATTTCTGGTGCTTAACTAAGGATGGTGCTTGACTCTCTTATTTTTCTTGGTGTTCCCTTCCTTTACTGTTTCTTGAGTAGTGTTTGTTCTTTTTAATATTATTTAGGGATAATTACACTTTACCCACCTGTGGTTTACCCCCGATTTCTATGTGCCTACCTGTGGTTTAAATTTTGACACTTTGCCCACCTGTGCTTGTCACCGTTTATGCGCCGTAACCCACCTCTGTTAAAATTAAGGGTAAATCGGTATTTTTGCTCAAGTTTTATATCTCTCTCCTCCCAAAACAAAAAATAGCACAAAAATGTAAGAAAAAAAAGATCAAAAAGTGGTATTTCTCTTTCTCTTTATTCAGACAAATTTTGAACATGAAGAACATACCAAAAAAAACCCAGATCAACATACACAAGATCACTAACTTAATGACTTAGATTGTCCAGTTTCTAAGCAGGAATAATGCACATTTCACTGTTAACATTTACCCTTTCCTAAGTCTTTATGGTAATGACAATTTCCCAATTGACTATGCCTTCTTTTATGGAGTAAGCCAGCCCATCGTTGAACGAAGAACGAAGGACAAAGTGCTCAAATATTCTCTTTTCCAACATTTCTCATACACACAAATTCAACTAAATACAAAAAATTTCATCCCAAAACATCTCCAAATCCAGTAAATCAAAAGCTAACTAAATCAATAATAAAACATCTAAATCATCCAAACTAACCAACAAAGCTATAAACTTCACAATCAAACGCCTGGATTTCTCTCTCTCTCTCTCTCTCTCTCTCTCAAACCGTTGGATGTCTCTCTCTCTCTCAATCAAGCTTTATCTCTTGGTTAAAGCCATTACCACCGCATCCAACAGCCAAAAACCCAAATCACAGGTTGAACACTGATTACACCACCGCTACCGCCGCCACCAGCCGAAAACCCAGATCTTTAAGGCTCTCTCGGTTTAAGCTCTTGATGTCTAGTCCTCTCTCCTCTCTCTCTCTCTAACTCATCATCTTTATCTCTCTCTCTTTAAACCCATGGTTGAAAACCCAGATCGGTAGTGATTGGGTGGGAACGAAGTGAGCGGAGCGCAAAACTCAGAGGTCTTGCTGTTGTTCAGCATGCAAAGCGGCTCGATCGAGTGGTCGTGGAGGTCCCAGAGGCGGATAGCACGCAGAACGGCTCGATCGAGTGGTCGCGGAGGTCCCAGAGGCGAATAGCATGCAGAGCGGTTTGATCGAGTGGTCGCGGAGGTCCCAGAGGCGGATGAAGTCGCCTATAATCTTTTTCATTCTTATAATCTAAATTTCTGACTTTATCTTTGTTTGAAATAGCTGTGTAAAAGTCAATTTCTTTTTGGGTTTGTCTCATATTTTACATACCCAGTTTTTTTTTTTTTTGCTGAATATTTTACATACCCAGTTGAGTTTGGCCTTGTGGGTCTTCTTTATTTGGATAAATTTCTTGTTTGTTGATATGAATTTCCCAAAGTTTGTTAGGATGGCTTCTACCAGTCAAATTCGGCTTCTACATGATTTGTGCTCTCAGATTGAGAGATGAAAATTTAAGATTTAGAGCAACTACAAAGTAACTTTATTCATGTTGTTCGTCTCACTCATGAGCTGAGGAGTGTTTTGATCCGTTTGGCCTGTTGTTTTTTACATAATATGTGTTAGAGTAACGGTGAGGGAGAGGTGGGCACACGGCGCATAAACGGTGACAAGCACAGGTAGGCAAAGTGTCAAAATTTGAACCACAGGTAGGCACATAGAAATCGGGGCAAACCACAGGTGGGTAAAGTGTAATTATCCCTATTATTTAAGTTTGTTTTGACAGGTCCTGCACTGTTAGAGTTCATGATGAGTGATTTTTCACCAATTCTATTTGTTTTTATAAATATGTGCAGGCAACTGTTAGAGGGGAGGAGGGCATGATGCTCTTTTTTGTCTACTGCAATCCAAACTGTGGCCATCGGTGGAGAGATTGAGAATCTAAGTTTTGATGCAAAGTTACATGCTAATCTTCACTACCATGGAAATATTAGTATTTTATGATGATAGTATGTCATATGGAGTTTAAAAGACTTTTATTACTGATACATAGACCTTCATGTTAAGGGATTTTGTAAAATTTATTTTAGGAGTTGGCATTTGCTTGACAAACAACTGAAGAGACAGAGGAAAGTATTGCTCTGTGACTTGATTGTGTAATTTCTGTTGCTGTTTGGTATGCCCACGATTTTTTTTTCCCCTTCTTCTTTCTGCATAGTTGTTGTTTTCTGCATAACAGGTCCTTGTTCCCCTGCATTTGTTTCAGGGTTGTATTGCTTCTTTATTTCAGGGTTGTCTGAAACAGGTCCTGTGAATAATATGTGCTGCTTCTTTATTTTATTTTATTTTTTTAGTTTTTTATCTAATGAAATTTCTATCTCAAAAAAAGAAAAAAAGAAAAAAGAAGAAGCAGATACATCTGATTTCAAATTTATTGATTAGTTTTTTCTTTTTTTAAGATAAAGCTATTGGTTAGTTTTTAAGTTAAAATGTTTTGGATTTAAAAAAAAAAAAAAAAGGTTTCGGGTTTCGGGTAGAGTATGGATATCCATGGATAATAAAATCCGGGTAAAATTTGGGTATGAATACTAATGGGTAATGATATTCGGGTATCTATGGGCAAACTTTCCGGGTAGGGTATGGGTATACCCGATCCATACCCTACCCATGGCCATCCCTACAAGAAATTGTTTTCTATTTTAATGAAATTTTATTTACTTAATAAAAAATTAGAAGAAAAGCTAGATATCATATCATAGTAAAGACACATGGATAGTTGTGGCTTAGTTTGTAGTGCTAGAATTTTTGTTGTGTTTATTCATATTTTGATGGTAAGTGTTTGTGCAATATTTGTTCATTGCCATTTTTCAGCAGTTTATTTATAAATTCATAGTTATATCATTTAGATACATTCCTACATATTGTCCATGTAACAAGAAACACATAGAATGCCACAAAATCCAAATGGATGAGGGAAAAAAAAATGACCATTGTGGAAGGGAAAGAAACAAAATATGGAGAAAGTGGGACAATCATAATCAACTCCCAAGATTATACTTAAATGTAGTCATCCTTATTCATCATTCAAGGTTGAATCAGGGGTTTGTAATAATGGATGGAACTATAATTTGGAGCCTGATGTGCACAACAATCATGTTATTTCCAGACATAAGTTTGAAAAGCATTTTGTTCTCAATCATAATAAATACGAGATTACACTGAAACAGTAGTTGGAGAAGAGAAAAAAGAAAAAGAAAAAGGAAAATAATTGGGATGATGAGTATTTGAAATGGAAGGTAAATCAGCCAGAGGAGAAGGCCAAAAAAATTATACAAGGCATACTCCATGCGGTTTGTGAGCTTCACTCTCATGGTTTTTTTCATGATTTTTTGTACCATCCTAAAACTTTTGCAATCCAAGATAAAGACTTAGTGATAGGAGGTGATCACAAGAAGAGTAAACATGTCTTCCTCATACACGAAAATCATAAATTGAAGGACAGTTCTAGTGTTCATATGTATCAACATATGATAAATGGATTAAGCAAAATTACTATATTGGGTTGGAGAGAAAACATTCACTACAAAAATACAAGTCTATAGTTGCGTTTTTAAAACGCAGCTATATCTCCTAAAAACGCAAGTACAGGTCAATTTGAGTTATACTCGTGTTTTCTATAACGAAGTTTCGTAGTGTTAGTATTACACTATGGCAATAGACTCGACTGGTCTATACCAACGTTTTCAAAAGTGCTACTATAGATCTTTCACCTATAATAGCGTTTTTAAAACGTTAGTATAGGGTTTTTTAAAAAAAATTAAATTATCATGTATAGTCGCATTTTTAAAATGCTAGAATAGGGTTTTCTTTTGTTGTAATTTTCACTAATAGTTGTGTTTTTAAAACACCAGTACAGGTTTTTTTTTTTTTTTGGCAGTTCACAGAATTTTTTTTTTCCACAAAATTTCTTTAAAACTACTGGGTAGTTTTGGTAGAAGCATTTTAAAATGCTAGAATAGGGTTTATATATATATATATATTTAAATTTTAACCTATAGTCGCGTTTTTAAAACGCTAGTATAAGGTTTTTTATGTTGTAATTTTCACCTATAGTTGTCTTCAAAAATGCTAGGTAGTTTTGGTAGTAGCGTTTTTCAAATGCTAGTATAGGGTTTTTTATATTTAAATTTTCACCTATAGTCGCGTTTTTAAAACACTGGTATAGGGTTTTTTGTTGTTGTAATTTTCATCTATAGCTGTGTTTTAAAAAACTTTATATATTTGCCTTTTCTTTTTATGATATCAATATATTCAATTATTCTTTTTGTAAGGACTAAAAAAATCTTGCGGCCTAAACCCACTTAGAACAATGAGTTGTACAATTTAACCTTGGCCCAAATCAATAAAATTTATAAGAGAGGGAAATGGATAACAAGAGAGGGCTTAGCCCAAGTATCAAGATAGAGAAGAAGAAGTTAATTTCACAGAAAAGAAGGTCAAATATCCCTCCATCAGCTTGCCCGAGGAGGCTAAAGTGGTACAAATAGTTACACTGTTCACTCTCCTTTTTCTCTCTCTATCTCTTCTTCTTAGTACTTCTGTCTTTTTTCTTCCTTATCTTTCTGATCATCCCTCTTTTTCTATTAACCCCCCCCCCCCCCCTCCTATATACTACTCCCTACTTTACATCTCAACCATCCATTATTACCTAACTAGCTTCCTCTCATAACACTTGTCTTTTTCTATTTCTGAAGAAGATGATGGAAGGAGCTTGCTTAGCTGTGACTTGCACTGTTCAAGTCACTTCCTCATCAATGCAACTGTTAAAGCTGTTACTTACCATTTAATGCGGAGGAGATAGGCTACCCCAAGGTAGAAACTTCCCCTATAGCCACTGATTCTCTCTCTCTCTCTTCAAAACCTCGTACCCACTTGGAACCCCTTAGAATACTTTGGTTCATCTCCTCCCTTCCTCGGGCGTCTTTCCTCCTCGGGTCTGTGGACTATGACATCCTCACAGTCATACTACGATCCTTCAGATCCATCCTCGGTCTTCAGTCACCCACACTTTTTATTAAATTTTGTCTAATTTAATTTTTGGAATGACTACCTGAAAAACATTCATGGAACCGCCATTGGCCTCACATCAAGTTGGGATTGGTATGATTTGAATTTTTTTGTTGGGATTGGCAAATGTTTGATGAATGTCAAAGCAGAAATAATGGCGTTAGTTCTGGAAAAACTATTTTGTTTTGGTTAAATTGGTTTTGAACTCGGGACTAAGAAGGAAAAACCAGTACACTGAATGTGTTTTTATGAAACAAGAATTTCTTGACTTCAAAGATTAATTTGTTATGCGCAGAACTGTGAGAATATGTTTTTAGGCAAAACGAGAAATGTTAGTTCAAGACGTGGCAAAGATCTATGACTTCACTTGCATACCTACATATGGAGTATTCTGGGAGTGACCTGGCTTCCATCTTCTACTTTTGTGTGCTGTGGCTATGAATGAGTTGGAGAAACTCTCAATGATCTGAGGAACAAGGGGTTTTGAATCTTTCAAGACACAGCGTTGTATTTACTATTTATAAGGTAATTTGCAAGGCATCATAAAGCCCGGCCCACTTTAATACCCAATTAATGAAGTAATATTTAAGTTTCAATTAATAACTGTTTGTTTTAGGAATTTTCTATAAAAATTACTAATACAGTTACATCCGAAACTGGGTTTTTCTTTTATCTTATCTTTAGGTAAATATTTAACAGTTGAATTGATTTTAATTTTTAATTTTTATATAAATTTTGTAGATTATTTTTTATTTTTTAGTTTCAACTAAATTATTGACCTATTTTATAATGTAAATTCGTAATCTTTCTCTCTCCTCGCACATTGTTTTACCAATAGCAATCTGCGGTTAGTTTTTTTTTTTTTGGCTATCTCTTCCCCCCTGATTATCTTTGTTTTATGTTTTTTTTCCAATGCATTTGTGATTATTTGTGGGTAATCTTAGGTCTGTTGGGTGTGCATTTGAACTGAACTTGATGTGGTTGTTCATGTGATTGGGTTTTAATTAGATGAGAAGCTCTATTAGCTTTGAGAGCTCTTCTTGAAGCATGGCATTGACTTTTACGAGCACTTCTTCAATAAAATTGTTTGGGGACAACTTTGACAATACCTTATCTATGCGGAGAAAAAGTTCATATTATCACTACTTATTTGGCATCCTGATCTTAATGAGAACAATGCTAGCAATGTAGCAGTTGTTCATATGACATGGTTAGTCCCAAAAGCCAAGGTCTTCTTTGCAGATAAAATGGTAATTTTATTTATATCGTTGATGGTTATGTGGATTTGTTTCTAGTGTTGAAAGTTCTCTTTCTAATTCATTTCCAGAATTTTGGGCATGGTAATTTTTACTTTATGATTTTTGATACATGGGTTGAATGTCATATAATGTGTTGTTTTGCACAACATAGGTAATAAAGGATCTAATTAATGTCATTTTCCTATAGGTATAACTATATTTGTTTATGATAGTTACCTGCATTATCTATTTTTAATCCTGTTAAAAATTCGAAAATGCTTATTCAACTTTCTCGCTCAAAATATCAGGGATTGGTTTCTTTGCTCTGCTCATATTCGTAATTTGATTACTTATATATTTTTGTCTTTCATATTCATTGGTCTTTTACAAATAATGTAGGGGAGGTTTAATTGATTCACACAATCAGAAATGGAATTTAGAAGCATATAATTTAGCTTGATATTAGTAAGATCTTAGAAGCATATCATTTAGTTTGAATATATATGTCTTAGATCCAAATTTGCATGCATACTTCGAAGATGGATTTTTGTGTCCCTGATCCAAATTTGACATCACTAAGATCTTAAAAGTTAAAAGCATATCATTCTTGAGCCAAAGTGTGTGTAGGAATTTCCATCTTGGATGGAGGATCAATTAAAGTTTTCGATTTGGATGATAAGCAATCAAAGGAGAAAGTGAGTAGTCCAAATGGAGGCACCAAAACCCTAGAGCTTTACATTAGTAGACCTACAGGTCGGGCCAAGGAGAATCCAGAGATGGTCTAGTATAGGGGTAGTTGTTAACTTGTTCGTGATAGTGGAAGCTAATGTGTAGGAACTATGAGTGCAAAAATAGAAGCAAGAAACGATTAGCATGAAGTGCTTGCATTAGGATTATGAAGTGCAGTGCAATTTGCTGTGGATTTAGGGCTTCAAGAAGTGGAGACCAAGTGTGCATTCAAAAGTCTGGTAGAAGAAGTAAAGTCGGCTAGACACACCAATTTGTGAATTGGTCACACTCTTAATGATGTTAAAGTACTTGACTCTTCTATCAAGAGTATATGTTTTTCTTACTGCCTTTCTCAAGCAAATTGACCAGCAGAGAAGTTAGCATGTGAAGGAAAGAACCACACCGATGTAATATATTGGCTAGAAGAATCCCCTTCATGTATTATGACTCTACTAGACAATGATATACCTATTACTTAATGATTATATAGTTTAAATAAAATATACACTATCGTACTCCTCAAAAAAGAAAAGTTATGTCTCTCTTTGAAACATTGATAGGTGTCAGTTAAATTATAAGACTCTTAACAATAAATTATTTTCTATTTTAATGAATTTTTTTTTACTTAATAAAAAATTAGAAGAAAAGCTAGATATCATATCATAGTAAAAACACATGGATAGTTGTGACTTAGTTTGTAGTACTAGAATTTTTGTTGTTTATTCATATTTTGATGTTAAGTGTCTATGCAATATTTGTTCACTACCATTTTTCAGCAGTTCATTTATAAATTCATACTTATATCATTTAGATACGTTCCTGCATATTGTCCATGTAATAAGAAACACATAGACTGCCACAAAATCCAAATGGACGAGGAAAAAAAAAAGAGAGTACAAATTCAGATGCACACGGAGTACATAGTACTAGTAGTTTCAAATTCTCTGCATCACAACAACAATCACACAACCAAGCCTTAATCCAAAATTTATGGGGTCAATTTTGGTCCTTATGGATATTCAACAGACTACCAAGTTGATCAAATGTAATCTTTTTTGCCATTCTAATCTAAACGAAGTCATACAAATTTAAATTATTACACAAATTCAGATACACAACTACACTTATAAAGATTTGACAAAAAATTATTATTTTTTAAATAATAATAAAAAAGATAGCAACCATTCTTCCTAATTCTGAAACAAGAGATTAGACTGAAGAAAGGCAAGCAGAGGTGGTATTGTCTTTAATGAGCTTACCATCGCTCGATTTTACAGTCCGCGTGTAGCATCTAAAGTCATCCCTGTAACTAAAGCTTTGTTTGGTAGTGGCTGCACCAGAGAGAACCGAATGATCCTTCACCATCATCCATCCTTCAGAATCCTGCACATTATGAACAATACTAACAAACCTTTTTTGTCTATACCTCTCATGCAACACATGTGAAACGTTAGTGACAAGCATATACGTATCCTTCTTCTTCTTCGGTCCAGGTAAATTCGAAGTAACGGCAACAAGAGGGTATCTCCTATGAACACTAAACCAAGAAATCACGCCGCCTAAATCGCTAAGCACCTTCACATATCTCACTGCTTTAATTTTCTGCTTAACCATTTTATAAGCTCCATTCCTCTCAAATCTTATTGTATTCTTCAACCTGTAGTTTTGTGAAGAAATCGTAGTCAAATTGCCTAAACTCGACTTAACCCACCCTACAAACTTAGCTTTCCTCTCTGCCTCTACTTTGAATGACCCATCAAGAAGCTTAAAATCCTCTTTACGCTTAATCTTCAATCTTGGACTCTCGTAAATGACAGACTTTGCTTTAACTTTTCGCGAGCTATGATCAACCCAAAGGTGCAAATTGGCATTCACAAGCCAATACGAAATTCCTTCAGTCACTCCAAACCCAATCCTATGAGCTTTTTTATTCACCAACATGCCCAAAAATGGTGTCAAATCAAAATCATAAGAAGGAAGATTAAACGCTCCAATTGCCAAAACCGGTTCCCAAAACAACGGGTTAACCCCGCCCGCGAACATAACCGGAAACGGAGACTCCGACCCGACAAATTTCCCATCAATCGTGACAAAAACCTCTCTATAAGCTCCGTTACCTCGTTCGGTAGTTAGGTTGTTGGTTTTGATATACGAAGTCGCCGGGTTCGAGTACCAGAACTCGTCGTTTCCGTGAAACGACACGTACAATTCCAAAACGGCACGGTAAGTATTCCGTGGAATTCGGATGCTTTTGGACTGTACATCTTCAGATTCGATTCGAAACCAAAACCCCTTATCGCCCTGATCCGATATTGGGATTATAAAATCAGCTGGCGGGTCATATAGACCGCCAAGACCTTGCCACGTGTTAACCCTGTCTGAAATCAGATTTGGAGGAGATCTAACGGCGTTAACTTTGTAATAAAAGAAACTAACGGTGACGTGGTAAACGCCGGTGTAGACATGGTTAACGATGTTTTCGAGCATCATGGTGAGGTTAAGGTCGGAGCGAACGAGGAGAGAGGAGTACCTTGTGATGTCTTTCCGAACCTTCCAGAAGATTCCACACCTGGTCGGCTCCGCCGTGCTTGTGCGGAGAAGCTCAGCTCCGCCGAGCCACAAGCCGGCTATGCGGTCGTACTGTTCGCCTCTTGACTCGGCGCGGAACTCGAGTGCCACGTGGGACCAAGGGGAGAGGCAATCGGACGGCGGGGAGTAGCGGGTGGAGAAAGGAGGGGCGTTGATTGTGTTGGCGAAGGAGTGACGTATGATTTGTTTGGAGCATGATGGGACTAGGAAATCGGACGGTAGGGGCCGAGCGAGTTCTAAGTATTCTCTGGGTTTGTGATTGGAGGGTAGGGATTTGGTGTAGCGGTCTGGGGAAGAGGACGGTGAGACTGGGACTGTGAAGAAGAGAAGCAGAAGAGAGAGGAAGATGGACATTTTTGGGAGATACATTAATTTCTGGACTCAAAAAATGCTTTTTATTAGGAAGCTTCGAGGATTTTAAGCGTGTATGCAGTTGCTTGAATAGGTTTGTTTCAGTTGCTTAAAAAAATGGACTTGATGGTGATGTTATGTAACTGAATAATTGAAGGGTGAATGAATAGGATAATATAAAGCATGCAGTCATGTAGATTTCTGTGTGAAAAGTGAATACTGATTTTTTTTTTTTTTCCTTAAAGAGGCTTGTGCACAAAATTCATCTCACTTTTATGGATTTGGATACTTTTATGCAAACACAGAATGTTGATGAAAAAGGGCACATTACAATTTGGTCAAAGGGGTTGTTTTTTTCCTTCTACAGAGCCTCTACAGATTTATTGATCTTCTACTAGTGGAAAGCATTGTAGTCCATTGGGATTAATAAATATTACAAAACTTATTTATTTTTGGGTGAAGCTTAGTGCACTGTACATTGAAGCAACACATTGACTTTTGTGGACTAGTGCACCAGAACACTAGATGCAAGTGAAAAATCCTTCAGTACTGTACATCGCAGCCAACAAGATCTCTTGATATAATTTATAGAGATAATGGTACATAAAATTTGTAATAATTCAGTTGAATTTATGATGTTATGATTGCAGTTTTGATGTCAATTAAATAACAAGCATAAAATTTATTAGTCAAGAGTCATGTGGCTCAATATCATTGCCTAATTCTATCGAGGAGGTTTGCCTTAGTTTGAATTTCCATTCCCACTTATTGTATTTGTAGATATCACATTCACAAGGGAACAAACAAATATTGTATTGGCAAATCATAACAGAAACTGAGTTTGGGGGGCTTGGCTTTTAGTCATATGTCCAATAAGTGAAACATGTAGAATAATTATTCAAATGCCTGTTAACCAAAGCACATATTTAACACTTTCTGCAAAAATTATCTAGCATAAGAACGTTCATAAAATGAAAGGCCTTGCATTGCAAATCCAACCCCACACACACACGGAAAAAAAAAAAGGAAGCTCTAGTGTGGTTTTAACTTTTTATTTTACAAAATTTTATTCCAGTATATGAATAATGAATTGGTCGAATAGATACTCAACTAGGAGAAAGGGTGCATATTAACAATAACGGGAAGAAAGCTATGGTACTTACATGGAACCAAACCTTGTAGTATACAAGCTTAGGTGGGTTAATTCATCGAAAGATGAATCCTCAGGAGGATGAAAAGGCTGTAATACAAGAGGAAGCTCCCCTGCTTATGAGGAACTCAGAGATATCATCATAACACATGGCTCTAGCTAAGTAGAGAGGGGTAACACCCTTTATGGTCTTGGCATTAACATCAGCTCCCTTGTCCACCAATACCTCAACTGTCTCTAGGTTACCACCCTCCACAGCCAAATGCAATGGTACATGGCCTTCATTGTCCTTGCATTCCAGGTCTAACCCGAATTTTACAAGCATCAGCACTGCATCCCTGTGCCCTTTGATAGCTGCTGCATGGAGTGCTGTCAACCCGTATTGATCGCAGTAGTTCATGCTTGCACCTTTCTGCAGCAGTAACTCAAGGCGCTCTAGCTCTCCACGCCTTGCAGCCGTTAGCACTTGTTCTCCTCGTTCCAGAATCTCCACAACCTCTTTCTGCATGAGTCATACAATCTTTGGATTAAAAAAGAGACTAGAGAGAGTAATAGGGTGCATTGTGAAAGGCATATCCATTATATGATAGCCTAAATAGTAATGGAGACACTCATAATAAGAATATAAGCTTTAGTTTTTGTTACCTATTAGTTTTGCAATTGCATACAGCAAATGACAAGATGCTAGTTTGTGGTCCAATTTATGGGTGACCAAATCTCTAAATCCAATGATTTTATACATATGATTTTTATAGAACAACAGACACAATTAACAGCAAAAGAGTCATATATAATGGCATAGTGCTGCAATGCCTTCATTCGGTATAATTTATAGACATAAATCCATTCTATGATATTTACTCTTCATCATCGTACCAAGATATTAATTGGATTATTTTAGGCCGAATTCAAACCTAGACCTCTTCTTCAAGTGCAAAAAATCTGGTTGAGTTAATTGGAACTTAAGTTAATCGCAACTTTAATTTGCCTGAATATTGTAAACAATTAAAAGTACATACAAATAAAAATAAACATAATGATCATTACTTCGTTAGTGTTTTCCCTATGCTCACTAGCCCATCCAGTTTGTGCTATTTAGTACATGGGTTAAGTTATATATTCTTTCTTATAATACAGTTTCTTTACAGTACTTACATGATCCTTGTCACGAGCAATATCAACTGCTGATTGTCCACGATCATTGGTGATTGTTGGATCCGCACCAAAATCCATCAGCATCTCCACCATCCGACGGTTCCCATTAGCCGCTGCCCTATGCAAAGCCGTGCGACCATCCTTACACTTTGCGTTCGTATCCGCACCCGATTCTAGCAACAGCTTCGCACACCCAATACTTCCTTTACTCGCAGCCAAATCCAAAGGAGTACGACCATCTTTATCTCTACAATCCAACGACCTGCATTCCCTTAACTTTATCAAACTCAGCATCTCGTCCGTCCGATCAAACGCCACCGCCACGTGTAACTCGTCCAAATCCTTCGATCTCCACCTCGATTCCACCACATGACTCGCACTGTTATCCAATCTCACACGTGACTCAATCTTCAACCCAGCTTCAACTAGCAAGTTAACCATCTCATCGGGGCTGACCAACTGAGTAGCAACTCGGAGTAGCGAATCGGCTTCTCTGGGTGACAACTCGGTGAGAATGAATTTCTGCCGCTTGATTAAGTTCCTGACAGCTTCCACGTCACCGCGCCCGACAGCGTGCCTGAGAAGTACGGGACCCACGAAGGCAACCTTGAGTTTGAGGTCCTGAGTTGACCCGTGGGGCCTAGAGGAAAACCACGAGTTGATCGAGTCGGGGTGAGTTGACTCGGACGGGTTTGTGGTGAACTTGGAAGCTTTGACAAGGAAACGGTCTGATGGTGAGCGAGGAAAGGTGGGTGGGAATTGGGTTTGGGGTTTGAGAATGATTTGGAATGTGGCGTAGGATAAGGGAGGAACGAGTCCACTCGGCGGGTTGACTAGGAATTTGTTGGGCGAAGAGGTTTGGACCTTGAAAGCAATTGGGGTGGTGGCGCACAGTGACCTGAGGCGCACGTTAGCACGGCATTTGCAGTTGAATGCAAAGTCTATACGCACCTCTTGCTCTAACACTTCTACTAGTCTCTCCATTGAGAGAGTGAGAGTGAGAGTGAGAGTGAGAGAAAGGAGGTGTGTATGAAACAATATAGGAAGAATATTGGTGTGCTTGAGAATTCACGTGATTCTGTGGGACCGAGAAAAAGAAGGGTCTGGACTCTGGCCTAGCAATTTGGCAAAATCTTTGTCTTGTTCTCTGACTCTAGCTACCAGTTTGGACTATGTGATAGACTGATAGTTGCATTCTTGCAATTTTTTTTTGGTAAACCATTCTTGAATTTTTGTTGTTGTAAATAATCAATATATATAATAAACCTCAAACTTTTCAAGAAATTCATATATTTTTTTAATAATTAAAAATGAATATTATAACTCAAGTCAAAGGGGATGACTTGGACCAATCTCTAGAACCCGAGAAAGTGACCTAATTGAGAAGAGAAAAAAATGTTTAAACAATGAAGTGATTATATTGAACAATTATATAAGATCAAATATAGAACATGCTATAGCTTGCACCATAATATAAATCCCAATTTAAATTAATCTCACTTCTACCATCAAATCCCAAAAAGCTATCAAGCAAATGGCTCCACTCAAAGCTCCTGGTCCGGATGGCATGCCCCCTCTCTTTTACCAGAACTATTGGGATTTGGTTGGTGATGAGGTAACTTCTTCGGTTCTACACTTCCTCAATTCTGCCTCTTTACCTGCTAACCTTAATCATACTTTTGTTACACTCATTCCTAAGGTTAAAAATCCAGAGTATGTTTCAGAATTCCGACCTGTGCGCACCCAAAACTGAAACCCGTTGGGCTGGGCCTCACTTGGGCTCACAACTTACTTGTATAGTGGGTTTAGATTTCCTACACTGGGTCGTTCTTAACGCTAAGGCTCAATGGAATCACTTTCCTCTCCTCGGGGGTTTGAACCACCCCCTCACTCTGCTTTCTCTCTGTTTACACTCTTCTTTCCGTCAATTCTCCAACCCTTGTCTTCTCAAAACTTCTTGTATTTATAATCCATAGATTAGTGGAGAGGTCATAATTATTTGCCAGTAAGTGCAACCGGCGGTCCAGTATTATCGATCGTAAGTGGGTGGTTAGGTGGGCGTGGGAAGCGGTGAGGGTGGCGTTGGAACTTGGTTCCCACCTCCACGATAGTTCTCGGCAGCGATGCCTCTCCGAGGTACGGCCGGGTAGGTACAGGGCGGGGTGTCCCGAGAGTCGTATATTTATCACTGCTCGAGAAGGTGTTTGCCGAGAAACGATGAAAAGGCAAAGCTTGGGCCTGCAGTATGCGTGGCCCGGGGGTGGGCCGCTAGGTAGAGGGAGACCGGCCTCATGGGCCATACACCCAGGCCAGGGTCCAAAGCCCACTATGGGCCATGGTGTGGGAGCCATACAATAGCCCCCCCTTGATTCGCTCCCCATTCCCGGGGGTGAATCAAGGATCACGAGGGGTAAATGCCCGTCTGGGAAGTCGAAGGGTCAGTGCCCGGTCATTGATGGGCACATTAATGCGCGTCTCAAAAGACGCGTTTGGAATTGATTGACGGCCTATCCGCCATCATTGTCTGACGATTCGTGAACCGAGGCGTCGCGCGTGTGGCAGTTGAAGCGGCGGTCCGCGTGGTTTCCTTCCAGTGGATCATTAAATGCCTCTCATTCTACTCCCCACGCCTATTAATAATCCCTCTAGTCACTGACTCTCACTTTCGCATTCCTCACTTTTCAGTATCCTACTCTGCCGAGCATCCCTCTTTCGTGGTTCATCTACTGGCCCAGAACACCCTTCCTCCTTAGAGCCCACAGTAAGTTCCTTTCCCTCTTCTTGCTTTTTCAGTTTAGACATTTCAGTCTATTCTTTGATAATCATAGCATTTCTTTTCCCTTTTATTAAAAACACTCTTTTTGAAAAAAAAAATGAGTTACTCTTACCTCCTTTCTTCCGAACATGCTTTGGCTAGATTTAGGGAAGCATATAATGTTCCTAGTGACGTAGATATTGCCTACTGCAATATGGGCGATATTGACATCCAGAGGCGCCGTGGTGAAAACACGGTGTTCTTTCCCTTGATGGCCATTCTAGAGGGTGGGCTTAGGTTTCCGGTTGACCCTCTAGTTCTCAGTACCCTTAGATTTTACGGCCTCTGCCCCTCCCAACTCCCTCCCAACTTTTACCGGGTAGTGAGTTGCGTGAGTAGGCTGAACCAGTTGTACGGGTTGTAACTAAATCACTTTGACATTAATCAGATGTATAGTCTGTGCGGCAATATCGAGTTTGACTATTATATAAAGACTAGGGATGTGAGGGTACGGCTTATTTCATGCCTACCAGATTCAAATCGTAACTCGGCTAAAGATTTCGTTCGGGTGAGCGGCAATTGGTTTGCCGGGGAGCTCCCCAGTGCATTTTCGCCGCGCGACATTGGTCGGTGACTAACCTTTATCTACTTTGGTCTCTTTTGATTTTGGTCCGGGCATGTAATCACTAACCCTTATTTCCTCTGTGCAGAGAGCAAAAGATTCAAGCCGGACATCAGAGTGGTACATGTTCGAGACCTGAATTTCGTGCTCAGGTCGGAAATCTTCGTACACACGGACGGATAACTCCGAGCGTCCCACCTCATCCTCGGTGTCAATCCCGTCTACTCAACTTGGCAGGCGTTCAGCCAAGCTTTGCTAGTTGACAGCCCTCTCCTCTCATATATCGATGTCCGGCACGCAAACTTCTTCCCACCAAAGCTTACTCCCGGCGAGGCGCGTGATCTCGGCCCCCGGTTCATTTGTTCGGACGAGCGACAGCCTATTCGTGATGAATCAGCCGAGCGCGTATCTGCCGAGCGTAAGAGACGTGCCCACGAGCGAATCCAGCAAGAAGTTCCTGCTCAACCCGAGAGAACTGTAGAGCCCGAGGCTACTGTTCGGGCAGAGGAGGGTGCAGCCGCGGAACCAACTGACTCCTCTGAAACAGGATCCAACCAAGGCAACGCCATGGTGGCTAGGAGGAAGATGACAATCGACCGCTCCGTCCCGAGTGCCCAGCCTGCCGCGCAGCAGCAACAAACCCGTGGCCAAGACGCTTCGCCTCCTGCTGTCCCATCGACCCGAGTTCGGAAAAGGCCGCGCACAACCGATCAGACTTAGACGGGCTCGGGCAACGTGCCCCTCCGGCCCTCGGCGGGTATTGTCATCCGGGAACCGGTAGCACAAACCGGGATAGACCTGGCGTCTACTTCACGGGCTCCGGCAGCATGGCGACCCTCCTTCGAACTCGACGGCAAGCCACTTCCGTCGACGGCTAGCGCCCGAGTATGGGACAAAGGTTATGGGGGCCGTGTGGCGCAGAGTCTGGCACGCGGCATCCTCCTGCCCGAGGACTTGCACGCTTTCACGCAAGGGACGGATGAGTCTTTGGGAAGGCGTATGCAGTGGCACACCATAGCGGTAACTGTTTTGTTTTTCTTTCCCATCCTCGTTTTCCCATTTTGCTCATGTGTGTGTACTTACCATTTTGCCTTATAAATTGAACTTTGTGTGGTCAGGCTGCACAAATGTCATACATCGTGGACAGCCGGATGAAGGATTTAGCCGAGGACGCTGAACGGGAGAAGGCCCTAAGGGACGTCGCCGAGGCCACAGTGAGGGAGAAGTCGAAAATTGCCGAGGAGGCAGAGAATAAAATTGCTATGGCCATGAAGGCCCAGGCTCTTGCCGAAACGAAGTCTGAGGAGCTGGAACTGCAACTAGGCGGCACCGAGCTTAAACTGGTGGAGGCTCAGAGCTTGAACACCATGCTGGAAGGACAGTTGGCCGAATCGAAGGCGGCGCTGGAGGCTTGTGAAAACAAGTGGTATAACGAGGGGTTCACAGATGCCGAGAATTCGGCGGAGCCGGTCATTCACCAGGCTCACAGGCTCGGATATGAAGAGGGTTGGTTCGCCGCTCTTCAAGCCTTGGGGATTCCCGAGGACTCTCCGTTGAGGGATCGCAACAAGATCCCATTCCCGTGCATCCCCAACGTCGAGAATCCTGCGCCCCTTGTTATTGACGAAGAGGAGACCTCCAGCATGAGGGAACTGGTGAACGCCATTGACTCTCATGCGGTGCCGACCGATATGGAGGGGACCGGCCACCCCCATGTCGGGGACCGAACCGGGGAGGACGTCCAGTCTCCAACTCCTTATGCCGACCACCACTCTCAAGAGGACGCATCCTCCGCTCATGCGGCGGATATCTAAATTTGAAAGTCGGCCCTGCTTTATTTTTCCCTTCCTTTTGAGAATAAACGGAATTGCCTATGTCACCGGGTTGTGGTGACGGGATAATTTATTTATATTGTATTTTCCTTATTTCGAGTTGCCGGGTTTTGGCAACAAAATGTTAATTTGAGTTTTATGCCTTAATATGAATGTTTTATCGTGTTGCTTCTTTATTGTGATGTGTCTGGCTATGGTAAGGCTTCCGCATGCTCGGTGATAGGGATCTAACCGAGGGTCAGGCTTCTGTCCTTTGAGTTAATCGTTCAGGTTTCCACCTGCTCGGTGATAGGATCGAACCGAGGGTCAGGCTTCTGTCCTTAGAGCGAATCGTTCAGGTTTCCACCTGCTCGGTGATAGGATCGAACCGAGGGTCAGGCTTCTGGCCTTAGAACAAAAAGGCTAAGGTTTCCACCTGCTCCGTGATAGGGATCGAACCGAGAGTCAGGTTTCTGTCCTTAGAACAAAAAGGCTAAGGTTTCCACCTACTCGGTGATAGGGATCGAACCGAGAGTCAGGTTTCTGTCCTTAGAGTTAATCGTTCAGGTTTCCACCTGCTCGGTGATAGGATCGAACCGAGGGTCAGGCTTCTGTCCTTAGAGTGAATCGTTCAGGTTTCCACCTGCTCGGTGATAGGATCGAACCGAGGGTCAGGCTTCTGTCCTTAAAACAAAAGGCTAAGGTTTCCACCTGCTCGGTGATAGGGATCGAACCGAGAGTCAGGTTTCTGTCCTTAGAACAAAAAGGCTAAGGTTTCCACCTGCTCGGTGATAGGGATCGAACCGAGAGTCAGGTTTCTGTCCTTAGAACAAAAAGGCTAAGGTTTCCACCTGCTCGGTGATAGGGATCGAACCGAGAATTAGGGTTAGAACAGTGCGGATCTGCATGAAAAACATCATTAGTATAACTAACAAAACATATACAATAGGTTACGGTTAACTTTATGCTCGGAGAATCGCCCATCAATGATAGTACTTCTTGAGATTATGGACGTTCCATGGTCGGGGCAGTTGTCTCTCGTCTAAGTCTTCCAAGAAGTAAGCCCCGGTGCCGGCCACAGTTGTGACCCTGTAGGGTCCCTCCCATGTCTGCGCCAACTTCTCGGCACTAGTGTCCCGCATGTTGCCCACGGCTCTTCTGAGAACCAAATCCCCGGCGACAAACTCCCTCGTTCTCACACCTCGGTTGTATCTCTGGGCGAGCTTCTACTGATATTTTGCGAGCCGTATTGTCGCCATCTCGCGGTACTCTTCCACATTGTCCAAATATCCTACCATCATTTCGTCGTTTTGTGCGTGATCGAACCCCGCTACTCGCGCACTGCATAGATTCACCTCGGTAAGGATCACGGCTTCCGCTCCGTACGTGAGAGAGAAAGGGGTCTCCCCGGTGGACCGTCTAGGAGTGGTGCGGTACGCCCACAAGACTTTCCCTTCGCGCCCTCCAGCCTTTTCTTCAGCCCACTCACAATCACCTTATTCACGGCCTCGGCTTGACCGTTGCCCTATGGGTAAGTGGGAGTTGAGTACCTGTTTTTGATGCCGAGACCACTGCAAAACTCTCGGAATGCCCGGCTGTCAAACTGTAGCCCGTTGTCCGATATGATAGTGTTCGGCACCCCGAACCTGGTGATGATATTTTTCCATACGAATTTCTTTACTTCCACATCTCGTATGTTGGCTAAAGCTTCCGCCTTCGCCCACTTGGTAAAATAGTCGACGGCCACCAAAACGAACTTTCGGCCGCCTGTCGCCCGAGGGAATGGGCCGATGATGTCCAGCCCCCATTGTGCAAAAGGCCAAGGACTGCTGATCGGGTTCAGGTGGCCTGCGGGTTGATGGATCAGAGGGGCGTGCTTTTGACACTGCTCACACTTAAGCACATACTCGGCGGCGTCTTTCTGCATCTGAGGCCACCAAAACCCCTGAGTCATCGCTCGGTGCGCCAATGAACGTCCCCCGACATGGCCGCCGCACACCCCAGAGTGGAGCTTCGCCAAGAGCTCACCCACCTTCTCCGGGTGTAAGCACAGGAGGTACGGCCCTCCAAAGGACCTTCGATACAAAGTCCGGTCTTCTGCCAACCAATATCGAGGAGCCATCCTACGGATCCTGATGCCTTCCTTTTCATCACTCGGTAGTCGGTCGTCAGCCAGAAAGTCGATAATGGGGTCGATCTAGCACGGGGCAGAGGCTGCGATTGCCGTGACATTGATCACTGTAGTTCCCGAGTTGCTCATTACCCTGACGCTCGGCTCCGAAATAAGCTCGACTTTGATCTGCCGTGGTATCTCTTCGGTTACTGACGATGCCAGCGTGGCTAGGGAGTCAGCATGTCTGTTCTGTGTTCGGGCTATGTGGAAAACTTTCACCGTGTTGAAGCTAGCCATAACTAGCCTTGCTTGTTCTAGGTACGCTTTCATCCGGGGATCTCGGGCTTCAAAACTGCCCTGCACCAGATTAACCACCCTACGTGAATCCGAATATAGCTCAATCTCCCGAGCCCCCAGGCTCGAAGTTGCCCTCAGTCCGGCCAGAAAAGCCTCGTATTCTGCCTCGTTGTTGGATGCCCTGAAACCCAATCTAAACGAGTGTTCTAGTCGTATTCCTTCGGGGGTGATCATAACAACTCCTGAACCGGCACCCGTGGAGCTCGACGCGCCGTCTACGAATACCTTCCACGGTCGAGCCTCCAGTTGGCAAACCATCTCCCCCTTCTCTCTGGGCGAAAACTCAGCGATAAAATCCGCAAGGACCTGGCCCTTCACCGAGCTTCGAGGTCTGTACCGTATGTCGAAGGAACCGAGTCAAGTCCCCCATTTGGCTATACGGCCCGTGAAATCCGACCTCTTTAATAACGACTGTAATGGGTACTCGATCAGGACGTGTACGGTGTGAGCTTGAAAATAGTGCGGCAACTTCCTGGTGGCGTGTATTAGGGCTAATACGAGCTTCTCCAAGGGCAAGTATCTCGTCTCAGCGTCGACAAGAGTTTTGCTGATGTAGTACACGGGTTGCTGGATCCCTTTGTCCCTCAGTAGCACAGCACTCACGGCGTGCTCGGATACCGCCAGATACATGAATAAATCCTCACCTGGCTCCGGTGCCGTAAGCATGGGCGCTCGCGCCAAATAAATCTTTAGATCCACAAAGGCCTCTTCGCACTCCTCGCTCCACCGAAATCCAGTCCATTTCTTCAGCAGTTGGTAGAATGGTCGGTAGCGATCTGCGAATTTTGAGATGAACCGGTTAAGGGCTGTCAGCATCCCAGTTAGTATTTGCACTTCCTTCGGGTTGCTCGGTGGCTTCAGTCTTCTCACAGCTTCTATCTGGTTGGGGTTGACCTCAATTCCCCATGTACTGATCAGGTACCCCAAGAACTTCCCGGCCCCGACGCCAAATGCGCACTTCTCCGCATTAAGGCGCAACTTGTGCCGTCGGAGAACCTCGAAAACTGCCTGGAGGTCCCCCATATGCAGGGCTTCCTGTTTTCTCTTAACCACCATGTCGTCGATGTACACATCTACCGTGCGCCCTATCTTGTCTGGGAACATTCTTGTCATCATTCGTTGGTAGGTGGCCCCGGCGTTCTTCAGTCTGAAGGGCATCCTCGTGTAGTCGTAATTTTCCTCCGGGGAGATGAACGCCGTTTTTTCTTGATCCTCGGGCGCCAGGGCGATCTGGTGATACCCT
This sequence comes from Quercus aquifolioides, assembly GCA_019022515.1. Lineage (NCBI taxonomy): Eukaryota > Viridiplantae > Streptophyta > Magnoliopsida > Fagales > Fagaceae > Quercus > Quercus aquifolioides. Next base: position 2,210,745 of record CM032329.1, read on the forward strand.
TGGAAAGCGTCCAGAAAGCTCATCCTCGGGTGCCCACACGTGGCGTCCACCAGCTGATCAATCTTTGGCACGGGAAAAGGGTCTTTTGGGCAGGCCCTGTTCAGATCGGTGAAATCGACGCAGACCCTCCACTTTCCGTTCTTCTTCTTCACTACCACGGTGTTCGCCAACCAATCCGGGAAGAAGATCTCCCGAATCACCCCTGCCTCCCTCAATCTTTGAACTTCCACTTTCACTGCCTCGGAGTGCTCCCAGGCTGATCTCCTCGGCCTCTGCTTTTTAGGGGCGAATGAGGGGTCAACTCCAAGTCTATGCACGATGAATTCGGGATCCACCCCGGGCACCTCGTATGGACTCCATGCAAATACGTCCACATTCCGTATTAGGAGTAGCAACATCTTTACTTTTTCCCGGTCCTCCATGCTCTCCCCTATTTGGAAGTACTTGTCCGTATCCGGCAACACCTTTACCTTGAGCATGTTCTCGGCGCGCGCGACCTCCTTCTCTGGCGGGCTCTGTAATTGCTATAAAGGCGTCCCCGACGACGAACATTTGGGGTCGGCCTGATCCTTCTGGTTGGTTTGCTCCTTCTTCCAATCGACCATGGCGATCAAACATTGCCTGGCCGCCTGCTGACTTCCTTGTATCACCGTGACACCATAATCAGTATGAAACTTGACCTTCATGTGCAGAGTGGACGGGACAGCCCCCATTGCATGTATCCATGGCCTCCCTAGAATCGCCGTGTAGGGGGAGTATGAGGTAACTACGAAGAAGCTTACCATCACCTCTTTGCCCCCCATGTTCACGGGCAGAGAGATTTGCCCCTCGGGCGCCACCATTTTCCCGTCAAACCCAACCAGGGGAGTGTTGTACTTCGACAGATCCCCATTCCTCAACCCGAGCCCCTTGAATAGGTCTGGGTACATAACATCCGCTCCGCTTCCCTGGTCTATCATTATTCTCTTCACAACGAAGCCGCCAATCCTTGCCGTGACTATCAATGCGTTGTCGTGCGGCTGAGTGGTTCCTTCCAAATCACTGTCATCGAAAGAGATCGGTTCTCGGGTAGGTCTGATCTTCTTTACGGGAGGCGGCACGCCCGTACTCTCCTCTACCGATATCACTGTCAACACCTCCTTCCCCTTTGCCGTTGAAATGCCCCTCGGGGCGACGTGAATAACATCAATTATCCCAAGAGGGGGCGAAAGGGGATTCCCTCTGTGTGGGGCGCCATGCCCTGTTCCTCGATCCTCGGCATCCGTCACAAAATCCTTGAGGTGTCCTGCCTTAGCCAACTGCTCGAGATGGTCACTTAACACTCGGCACTGCTCGGTAGTATGCCCCCGGTCTTTGTGGTAGGTGCAATATAGGTTCTGATTCATCCTAGAGGGGTCGCCAGCCATCCGGTTCGGCCATCTGAAGTACGGCTCGTGTTTGATCTTATCCACAATTTTATGCACGGGCTCCTTGAACGTCACGTTCACCTCCCCTACTAGCGCTACTGGCTCTTGAATCCTCAAATTTCCCCGTGCCCTCTGTTGAAAACCGCTCTGCCGAGGACGATCTGTCACCTATGCCTTGCCTTTGCTTTGTATTCTATCATCTTCCAACCGCTTGTACTCCTCAATGCGCCTCATCAGCTACCTCATATCCTCGGGAGGTTTCTTAGTTAATGATTCCCTCAACCCCGACTCGTCAGGCAATCCCATTCTGAAAGTGCTCGCTGCAATCTTCTCGTTCCCTCCGCCAATCTTGTTGTAGAGCTCCCAGTATCGGCTAGCATAATCACGGAGGGTTTCCCCTGCCCTCATCTTCATAGACAGCAGCGCGTCCACCGGTTGCTGTTCCTGGCTGCACGTCACGAAACGGGAACCGAACTCCTGTATTAGTTCGGCGAAACTATGAATGGAGCCCTTGCGCAACCCGTTGAACCACCTTAAGGCCGTGGGACCAAGGCTGGAGGGAAAAACCTTGCACATCAGAGCGTCATTGCGGGTATGCAAAGACATCATCTGGATATAGTGGCTGACATGCTCCACGGGGTCCGTTTTCCCACCATACGAATTGAACGGCGGGCGCGTAAATCTGTCCGGCATCGGTGCTCGCTCAATATCTGCCGAGAATGGGGACCGAGCCGCCCTGCGCAATGCACGGCTCATAGCATCCATGGCCGCATTCCTTGGCCGTCCCTCTGGAGAATCCGAGCCCCGATTCCCGTATTCCCGCGATCGAGAGCGATTTCGCCGTCGGTGAGATTCTGCTGAATGGGAGCGGTCTCGACGGCGACGGGACTCCCTCGAGTGCGAGCGCTCCCTGTGGAGGCGGGATCCTAATTGATTCGATCCCATCCCGCGTTTCTCTTCCTCGGCGTCAGGCCTTCTCCCTCGGTCGTCTTGACCAGCTCGGCGGCGCTCGTTTCGTGCTTCCAACTCCAGGTCTTGTACTAACCTCCGCAACCGCTCAAGCTCTTCATCCCTGACATCGGGCTGCCTATGCCGGGAAGCATGGGATACCGTTCTCCCCGTTTGATACGACCCTTCTCCAAGGCCGGACCGCTCTTCCAGTTGCTCGTAAGCCGGATCCTCGCGTCTCTTCTGCCTCTGTTCCCGCCAGGTGGAGCCCCTGGAAGACCCTGCCGAGCCACTCTCGGCGTTACCTCCAGACATCTTTCCTGTACACGAATCTCGGCGGAACCACTGCTTAGTAGGATTTCCCACAGACGGCGCCAATTGTGCGCACCCAAAACTGAAACCCGTTGGGCTAGGCCTCACTTGGGCTCACAACTTACTTGTATAGTGGGTTTGGATTTCCTACACTGGGTCATTCTTAACGCTAAGGCTCAATGGAATCACTTTCCTCTCTTCGGGGGTCTGAACCACCTCCTCACTCTGCTTTCTCTTTGTTTACACTCTTCTTTCCGTCAATTCTCCAACCCTTGTCTTCTTAAAACTTCTTGTATTTATAGTCCATAGATTAGTGGAGAGGTCATAATTATTTGCCAGTAAGTGCAACCGGCGGTCCAGTATTATCGATCGTAAGTGGGTGGTTAGGTGGGCGTGGGAAGCGGTGAGGGTGGCGTTGGAACTTGGTTCCCACCTCCACGATAGTTCTCGGCAGCAGTGCCTCTCCGAGCTACGGCCGGGTAGGTACAAGGCGGGGTGTCCCGAGAGTCGAATATTTATCACTGCTCGAGAAGGTGTTTGCCGAGAAACGATGAAAAGGCAAAGTTTGGGCCTGCAGCATGCGTGGCCCGGGGGTGGGCCGCTAGGTAGAGGGAGACCGGCCTCATGGGCCATACACCCAGGCCAGGGTCTAAGGCCCACTATGGGCCATGGTGCGGGGGCCGTACACGACCTATTAGCCTATATAATGTGTTGTACAAAATTTTTTCTAAGGTATTAGCAAATAGACTTAAAAGGATTTTACCAAATATTATTACTGAACATCAAAGTGCTTTTACTAAAAGTCGCTTAATATCAGATAATATTTTGGTAGCTTTTGAATCCTTACACAGCATGCAGAGGCATACAGGAAAAGATGATTATATGGCTATTAAGCTTGATATGAGCAAAGCTTATGACAAAGTCGAGTGGCCATATCTGGAGGCAGTTATGAGGAAAATGGGTTTTGATGATCGATGGGTGAGACTGATGATGATCTGTGTTACAACAATTTCTTACTCCATTTTAGTCAACGGTGAACCAAAAGGCATGATCACGCCATCTCGTGGTATTAGACAAGGAGACCCTTTATCTCCTTTTCTATTCTTGTTATGCACTGAAGGACTTCATGGCCTTATCTCACAAGCAACTAGCCGGGGTGATATTAAGGGTTATGCTCTTTGCAGAAATAGCCCAAGACTAACGCATCTTCTTTTTGCAGATGATAGTATTTTATTTTGCAGGGCCACGGAATAGGAATGTCAAAAAATTCTTGATATCCTAGAAGTCTATGGCGGCTGTTCCGGACAACATATGAACAGAAACAAGACTACCATCTTCTTTAGCAAAAATACTTCTGAGGAAAAAAGAGAGCACATTAAACAGGCTTTGGGGGTTCCAGAAATTAAACAATATGAGAAGTATTTGGGTTTGCCATCTTTCGTGGGAAGGAGGAAAAAAGCAAGCTTTAATTTCATAAAGGAAAAAGTGTGGAGGAAGATGCAAGGGTGGGAGGAAAAATTATTATCGCAAGCAGGAAGGGAGATTTTAATCAAAGCTGTGGTTCAAGCAATCCCCACTTACACAATGAGTTGTTTCAAACTTCCTTTGGGTTTGTGCAACGATATTGAAAGTCTTATTCGGAAGTTTTGGTGGGGACAATGAGGAGAGAGACGTAAGATTCACTGAATGAAATGGGACTCTCTTTGTCAATCTAAAGCTAATGGAGGTATGGGTTTTAAAGATTTGGCTCTCTTTAATGATGCACTTCTAGCCAAACAAGCCTGGCGCCTTTTACAAAACAAGCAATCCCTCTTTCACAAAATATTCAAGAGTAGGTTTTTTCCTACATGTTCATTCATGGAAGCACCGAAGTGCTCTAGTGGGTCGTATGCATGGCGAAGTATTCTCCAAGGTAGGGAGGTTCTTAAACAAGGAGCACGTTGGAGAGTTGGGTGGGGTGATTCAATTAAAATATGGGATACCCCATGGCTCCCTTCACTCAGCCACCCAAGAATTATGTCTCCTATTCTTGAAGGCATGCATGAAGCCACAGTGGACACCCTTATAGACCAACAATCCAGAACCTGGGATTTAGAAATCATCAAAGGTTACTTTGCTCCGTTGGAGGTGGACCTTATTCTTAAGATTCCACTTAGCTCCAACTACGTCGAAGACAAGCTTGTTTGGCCTCATACAGCAAATGGTGTCTATTCGGTCAAATCCGGATATAACTTCTTAGCTAAAGAAAAAACTCTGCCTTCGTCAGTTTTTTCTAATCAAGGTGATGGTCATAGTGTTTGGAAAAAGCTATGGAGCCTTGCCGTGCCAAATAAGGTTAAGAACTTCTTGTGGAGAGCTAGCAGAGAAGCGATTCCGGTGAAAAAGAATCTGGTTGCTCGAAAGGTTATTGCCGAGGATGTATGTGATCATTGTCACGTGGCCACTGAAGATGTCCATCATGCATTGTGGGACTGCCAAGAATTGTCTACCATGTGGGAGGCTGAAGCTATGTGGTTATTTCGAAGAACAAAGAAGTTCTCAAACTTCCTTGAACTGGTGCGATACGTGCTAGAGGAGAACAAAAACCCGGCTCTCTTTGCTACCTTGGTGTGGACAGTTTGGTCCTGTCGAAATTCTCTTCGGACCAGCAACAAGCCATTTCCGCTCTCTCAAGTGGTCATTTTAGCCTCACAGACCCTCCTAAACTTTACCCAGGCCCTACCGATCCCAAAAGTGCAGTTAGGTGCAGAAACAAGACCGCAACTCAGCTGGACTCCTCCACCACCGGCGAGTCTCAAGATCAACTTTGATGGTGCCGTATTCCGTGAGACAGATGAAGGTGGATTGGGAGTTGTTGTTCGTGATCATCAGGGAAGGATGATGGCCTCCATGTCCGAAAAAACCAGGTTACCATCTTCCTCAAATGAAGTGGAAGCAATGGCAGCCGTTAGAGCCATCACTTTCGCCCTTGAACTCCATCTACCCTCTGTTATTGTCGAGGGAGATTCAGAGTTGATTATTTCAGCCTTACGAAGCGAGGAGGAATCCTTTTCTTCCTATGGCCATTTGATTTCCTCAGTTAAGCAGAACCTAGAAGGCTTTTCTTGTATTTCTTTTTCACACACCCGTAGGTCAGGCAACTCTCTAGCTCATAGTTTAGCTCAGTACGCAAGACATATTGATGCTCTCACAGTGTGGATGGAGGATGTTCCACCACACCTTTATCATGTTCTTGTAACTGATTTTGGTTGATTAATAAATTTCTTCGAGGTCTTGATTCTCAAAAAAAAAAAAAAATCCCAATTAAATAATAGATATTATTCCAATAAAAAAAAAAGATATTATATCAATATGTCATCAAACAATGACAATAATTTGAAAAGTACATGTCCAGATTATGTAAAGAGACCTATAAAAATTTCTTGATTTCAAATTCTCTAAATAAAATCAATAAGAATAGAGGCAAAAGATATGAATCTGTGGCATTCCTCATTTGGAATATTTAGTGAGCTGGAAGGATTAATCAAGCATTTCATAATGTTACTAGTTTCCATGGTCCTTAGCTTTGAGAAACCAAACTGAGAGAGACGTTGCGGTGATAGTGTATGGACAATGGATAATGGGGTATTCAAGCGTTTCTATGTGGTGATTGCAAAGTGCACAACTTAGATCTCTATAAGGCCATTTCTTATTTAAAGCATCATTTGAGGTAAGGGAATTCCAAGCAATTTTCCATTGAATCATTTTGAACCTTATGGATCTTTAGTTTCTTATGTGTTTCATTACTATACAATGAGAATGTTTGCCTGTTAGAATCTATAGGGAGTCTGAATTAGGTGATCAAGTTGGTCTAGTGAGTGGGAAGATATTTGTAGAATGAGTAGTGTTTATTACACACATTTACACATGAAAAAACAAATTAAACTATGACTTAAAGTCACGATTTTCAGTATGTAAATATATATATATATATATATATAACAAAATGTATATAAGATGATCATTAACAAAACATGTATTAAAATATGACCAACCCAATCTCAAAGCACCCTCCACTACACCAAGCTTGTTAAAAAGATCTAAAAAGAGCAATACCATGCCTCATCTTGCCAAAAACAATAGCTAAACTTCTTATTCTCTCTCTCTCTCTCTCTCTCTCTCTCTCTCTCATACAAGCCATATATGCGAGTCAATAGTGAAAAAATAAAATGCATTATGTACAATTTTAAATGAAAAAAAAATTAATTAAAAAGAAGAGTAGACATGATATAGAGAAAACAAAATAATAAAAATGTAGTAGGGTTAAAATAAAAAACACTTAGTTTTTTTTTTTACTAGCTAAAACTTAATCGAGAATGATGCAATGCTCTAATTGAAAATGTCATAATTTTTTTAAATTAGGACATGGGACTATTCAAAATAAGGGGAAACAAAGTTCTTATGAAGTGGGGGTAAGGATCGGGTTCAAGTATTCAGAAGAAATCTTCACATATATATACACTTAAATTATGTTAGAGTAGAATTTACATCTTATATAAATAAATAAATAAAAAGTATGTGGGGGCAATTGACACAAGCTCTTTTTTTTTTTTTTTTTTTTTTTTTGTTCCTAAAAAAAATATCTTGTATCATAAAAAAAAGGAAAAAAAAATACTAAATTAGTAAATTTATAAGTTTGGTTAAAAAAATATTGTGGAGCTATAAGCTTACTCATGAGAAGAATGGCGGTAAAGGCTGTTATACAATGTTACGATTACAAAGTGTTCACCAGTGCAAATAGTGTGTGCCATGACAAGCGAGTCCGCCGTTAGGTCAAGGGAAGAAGACGATGCATTACAGCAGAGTTTGAAGAAAGTTAAAGAAAGTTATCAAGATAGAGATTCACCAGAACGACCTTCTTTGGATCGGGGTGGGGGAGGAGGGTCTTATAAGGAAAAGCTAATAGGACTTAACCCTGGTGCATTTGAACATGAGTTTGCCTTTGAAAATGACATGGACACCGAGGTGGAGTCAAATGCTGATGAAGAGGACTTGCCTCTAGGGGAGGTGGTGGTTAAACTAACTAGAGCAAGGAAAGCCAGAATACGCATTGCCTAGAATAAGGCGCTGATTGTTAAGGTGTTCGGCAAAACGGTAGGTTACCATTACCTTGTCACAAGCCTAACCAGCCTTTGGAAGCCAGGGGGTAAGATGGCCTGCATCGCACTTGGCCATGATTTTTTCCTCATTAGGTTCTTGCTTAAGGAAGACCATTCGAGGGTGCTGAGGAATGGCCCATGGTTTGTGGGTGGGCATTATCTCTCCATTAGACGTTGGGAGGCCAACTTTAAACTGTCACTAGCAAATCTTTCTGTAGTAGCTGTTTGGATTCGCCTTCCGAAATTACCCATAGAATACTATGAAGAATTAGTACTCCGGGATATTGGGAGCGCCATAGGGCCAGTTCTCAAAGTTGACACTCATACAACATTGGAGGTCAGGGGGAAGTTTATGTGGCTTTGTGTACAGGTGAACCTTGATGAACCCATTGTGAAGACTATCAGGGTCGGTGGGTTCAGGCAGATAGTGCAATATAAGGGCATCAGCTCCTTCTGCTTCTCATGTGGTAGAGTGGGGCACAAAGCTGAAGGCTGCCCTTACAAGGTTCAACGGCTTGTGCAAGTCCAGGAAGATGCCAGAACGAAGATTCAAACATGCACGAGCAAGTCTACAGAACAGGCCGAACCTGATGAAAGTCAGTTTGGCCCCTAGGTCTTTGTTGCACATAAAAGGAAACTAGGAAAAAAGGGAAGTAAAGTTTTCGATTCTCTAGCCCAAACTAGCATGGCTGACCAAAGCCCAATAAAGCCCACCAGTACATTGAGCCCAGCAACGGGCTCTGTCTTCTCTGGCCTAGACAAAAACAAAAAACCCTACTCACCTTTAGTTGACCGAGCACTAGTGATGCCAAGTTTTGATTGTGATAGCTTATCCATCAAGCCTGACCTATCCAAAACTAAAAGCCATGCCACTAGAAACAAAGAAGCAGGTAGAAGCCAAAAATTCAGGCCGAGCCAGACTGAGCAGACTGGTCAGAAAACAGCACGCGTAAAAATCTCCTCGAAATGGAAGATGGTTGATCCTAATCCATTGGAGGTATCGCCGATGCCGGCAGCTGAGAAGAGAATACCAGTTGATTTTAGATCGTCCACGACTTTCGAGGGCTTCAAAACTGGAGGTTCATGTTCAGATAAACAATCGACGGCATATCTAGTACTTGAGTCTGTAATTAATGTGCAGGTTGTGAGTAAAGCACACGGGGATGTGGAGATGGGTTGTGCTAGCTCAGGTAATAAGGAAATTGAGACCCAACCTCAGCTACCATATGAACTTCAGCGCTGGCGACCTTCTGAAATCCCCAAGTGCAGTGCCTCCATAGAAGGGAAAATCATATCTATTCCCACGGGGTTGCTGAGAAGAATTGATCCCGCTCTCTGGCCTATTAAATCGGGCAAGGCTGATGAAAAGGGAGGGGAGTATGACTTGGAGGATCATAATCAGCTGGAGGAGGTTATTGGACTTCACCGGTCTGAGGAGATTGAAGCAACTGAGGTATCCATGCAAATTGAGCAAGGAGGTGCTGTTCCTTTTCCCTTTTCCCCTTTGCTAATTGTTAGGTGTTCTCTCTATTTAATTTTATCAATGAATGTGCTAATTTGGAATTGTAGAAGGGCCTTAAACCCCACATTCTGTGATGTTGTTAATGATCTGATTTGTATGCATTCCCCTGCTATCATGGTTGTTAGTGTGACAAAAGTTTGTGGTAAGAGACCTAATAGGATCACAGGAAGATTAAATCTTGATATGGCTATATTTACGAACTCCATTGGTCTTTCTGGAGGGTTGTGGATTCTTTGGGATTTCGACCAAGTTGAAATCTCGGAATTAGCTTCCACTGAGTAAGAAATTCACATGATTGTTAATTTAGCTTCAAAACCTCCCTGGCTTCTCTCAGCAATTTATGCCAGCCCCCGGTTGGCCGAAAGATGCCTACTGTGGGAGAATTTGGAATCTGTGGAAAGTCTTCATTCTATGCCATGGGTTATAGCAAGTGACTTCAATGAAGTGCTTATGGGGGAGGATAAGTTTGGTGGTAATTCAGTTAATATTCGCAGAGCCCTTCAGTTCCAAGACTGTTTGAACACTTGCAGAATGATTAACATCAGTTTCTCTGGGCCTCGCTTTACCTAGTCGAACCACCGCCCCCTTTCCCAACTTGTCCAGGAGAGAATAGACAGGGTGTTTGTGAATGCTGAATGGAATTCTATTTTTCCTGAAGCAGCTGTGCACCATTTGGAAAAAAAACCCACTCAGATCATTACCCAATAAAAGTGTGCTTTGAGGTAGTTGGTGGGGGTCAGTTTCCCAGGCCATTTCACTTTCAACCAATGTGGCTTTCGCATCCAACTTTTCCGAAAGTAGTTCGAAATGCCTGGACAAGTTCTGCCTTCCTTCATCAAGCAGTGTCTAATTTCTCATCTAAGGCAACTAGTTGGAACAAAAGCCAATTTGGCAATCTTTTTCATAGAAAGAAAAGGATTCTGGCCAGACTTAAATGAAATATCCTTTAAACCAAAAAAAAATAAAAAGAAAAAAAGAAAAAAGAAGAAGAATGGCGGTGAAAGAAAAGTGAAAAACGGTGATACTGTAGGGCCCAGAATCCCATAACGGTTGCGCCTGCGAGTTCACTATCGTTACGCGCAACAACAAGTACCCCCTTCATCCCTCCACTCAGCACACTCCACCTGTCATTCATTTCTCATGTTCCCCTTTCGTAGTACAATTAATTCCACTCCTCTCAGGTCATTATATCCTCTACACTTTGCTTGCTGTCCTAGTCGGCAATTAGTTAGTTTCAGAGACTCAAACACGCACCACTCTCATTTTCAGCTCTCTCTCTCTCTCTCTCTCTCTCTGCAATTCTTCAATTGCCGCCATTGAAGAATCTTCTTCTTCTTCATTGCCTCTCTCTCTCTCTCTCTCTCTCTGGTTTAAGCCCCGTACACTCAAATTCTAAAACATGTTCTACTCGCACCAGCTTCTGGCTCGGAAAGCCCCGCTGGGGCAGATTTGGTAGTCAAAATTCATTGTCTATTCTATTTTGATTCTAAATTGAATGTATATATATCACTGTACTACGTTTTTGAACACTAAAGTGTACGGACTGTAAATTGTAATTCCACGCATTTCCTCTATGTTTCTACAACTTTTTTCACTGAAATTCATATGAATTTTCTTTGATTGTGAATCACTTTACATGCATTGTTAATCCTTCGAAATCGGATTGTGGTTTCAACGAATTTACTATGTCTCTGTAACGTGAATTTCTCTGGTACTACTTTTTGTGATTTGTTTGGTTTAATTTTTGCGTAATTTCCATGAAATTGAAATACATGAGTCATAGTATTTGAAAACTTAAGCTGTGAAATAGTAACTTAATATGAACATTTATTTTCAAACTACAGGAATTGGATTTTATGAAACTATGGCGCTGAAATTTCTTTAATATTGACGTTATCTCTTTGGATTTTTGATCTCTCTGTATGTGTTATAAAGGATGGCTGCAACAATGCACGCAAAGATCAATCGGAGAAAGCTCGATAAGCTCAACATCATCAAGATCTGGTTATTATTTAATCTCCATTTTAATTTCACTGATTTAGTGATTTTCTACTACTTCAATGTCCTCCTATTTTCTCTGCTTAATTTTCGAATTTTGCTTCAAACTTTTACAGCGAAGAGATTTTGAATCCATCAATTCCTATGGCTCTCAGACTTTCCGGAATTCTCATGGGTAATAGTCTCTCTCTCTCTCTCTCTCTCTCTCTCTCTCTCTCTCCATGCACTCACAGAGAGCCTCTCTTCCACTTTATTCTTAGGTGGCGTTGTGATTGTCTACGAGCGAAAAGTCAAGCTCCTCTATGGTACTATTTGAATCCTTATTTTACTTGATTTCAAATCACAGTTTCATTATTTCGATTTCTGAAGAAACTGTTATATCTAATTCGGTTTGTGCTCTGCTTTGCTTCACAGACGATGTTACTCGTCTTCTGGTACTTGACTTTTACTTCGAACTTCTTAACCAAAAAAAGAAAAAAGAAATTCTCACTTTCTTTCACTCTTTTTTTTTTTTTTTTTTTAATTTAATTAAATTTTCCATATAATCTCAGGTTGAAATAAATGAAGCATGGAAAGTGAAAGCTGCTCCAGATCCCACTGTCCTGCCCAAGGGAAAATCTCATGCCAAGTCAGCCTCTGTTTCTCTCTCTTTTGTTTTTTGGCAAAATTGCAAGCGAGAAAAAAAATGGGGAAGGGGCAAGAAGGTAAATTTAGAGAGAGTTAGTTATGCTCATATGGTGTGGCTCTATGTGTTAATTAATGTTTGTAGGAAAGAAGCAGTGACGTTGCCTGAGAACAAAGAGACAGATTTTGGGGATATTGAGCAGTCCCTTAATTTTTCCAACACCACAGCCACCATGGGCTTTCAACAAAACACTTATTTTGCCTTGGTATATAACAGAACACCCTGGCATTGCTAAATTACCAAATTGTATCTATTATTCGTACACGATCAACTCTTTTATCAAGTCCCATTAAGGTTAATTATGTAATTTCGCTAGGATTGGAGGATTAAAGTATGAAAAAAAAATATAATTGAAAAAAAGGTGTCGTAATCCGAAGAGAAGAGAATGACAGTGTTTGTATTCTTCAGCTTTAGATGTTACTTAAAAGGTCCAACGGTGAGTAATTTTCACGCTGACTGGGAGGTGTTTGACAAATTTACCCTATCAAACATCAAATATACTTTAGGTAATTGAGGTATGCATGTATGTATTTTTAAATATTGCTATAATCTTGTAACTTGATCATATGACTTACTGTGATTGTGGTAAAAAGTATCTGTTCAGCCTTTTGTGGAGAAGTGGTAACTCGCAAGTAAATTTCTAGTCTACAATCATAGGAAGAAAAAAAAGCTGTCATAGTGACAATAATGCAGAACACATAAAACTCAAATCGCATCATTACTATGTGCACGGGATGCATTAAGTTCATGAGAAACATTCTGAAGAAAATTATCAAGGAAATAGTGGAAATTTCTTCTATTAGGAAGAGGCCAATATATGGCTTGCATAAGTCATTGTGGTTTGCATTAAGTTGCTGCAGGGCAGGTTATATGAACTGGGGATCAAATCATACGTATAGACTGTACGGTGGTAACAGTCCAGACATCTTCACTGATCAAGAAAAAGAAATTTCAAATTAGGCTTGTTGAAATATCCTATAAAATTACTTATGCAGGTAACTTTCTGTGTTGCAGCGACTTGATAGTGTGGATGAACCTTATATTAACGATAATGCCAAGGAGGAAGATCCTAATCAAAACTTTCATCAAGCTAATGCTGATAATATCACCTTATTTGAACGCTTTGATTCATACCAAGCTAATGCAGATCTGTACAATCGCTTTGAAAGGTTAATCCATTATCACGATGCATTGTAAATTTTTAGTTGCCTGCATTCTTTGTTATTCAAATCAAAAGGATTTTCAGGGCATCATTTTGATAAATCGAATTGGAATACATATTTAAATTTCAAAATTTTGCACGAAACAACCTCGTAACTGTACATTCCTCCAATCTCATCTACCCTGTATTTTGATAATCCACTGTGCTAGATCGCATTGTTATATAATATCATTTGTGGATGGTATGCAGATTTGATATTGAAGGGGATGAAGATACGCAGATGAACTTCGCTTCAGGAGAGCATACACAAATTCCAACAACACTTAAACCGTCCCCACCTCCACAAGAAGAGCCTCAAAGAGGTCAGTGTGATGATGCCTTCAATGCTTTCGAGCTTAAATAATGCAGTACTCTTTTTGTAAAATATTCTTAGAAAGCAGTTAGGAATCTAACAGACACCTACATATTCACTTCAACTGCTCACTTTTTTTTGTCCATTTTTCACACCTATACATTCCCAGCTGTGACAATTAAGATTATGCAAGTAAAGGATTGGGTTCAGGTTCAGAGAGATGGCATAGCGAACTTAATTTTACCATTTGCAGATATTAAGTATTGTCATCTTAGCCATTATTTACAGAGATAGTCCACGTTACAGAGCTGAATTTGTGATGCTTTTGTGTTTCTTCTCAATATATTCCCGGTTTTATTTATTGATTGATTGATATACAAAAAATTCTTGGCAAGGATAAAACTAAATATATTCAAACTGTTAATATTTCAAACATTAAGAACATAAAACAAGAATGTAAGCATCACAATGTATGCTTTCTGTTCAGCATACCAATCCCTCTACCCCCTCCACACCCGCATACAACCCCAAAATACTTCTCTTGAAAAGTATCAGATAATGTAGGATGCGGCCAAGAGCCTTGTAGCTCAATGGCATAGCAAAGAAAGAAAAAAAATCATGCATTTCAGGTTTTCTTGAGTGGTGCTTTTGACTTGGAAAACTTGGCTAGGTTTTTGGAATGTTAAGTTGGATGTTTACAATAAACTAGTTGCTAGACTTTTCTTAGTTCCATTGGTATTGACGGTGTATTAGCACCTGTCTCATATAATTTTGTTCTTTCTTCTTATATATTTTCAACTAAAACATTGAACCTTGGCATGCTGGCAAAAGCGTTAGATTATTATTTTAAACGCGCAGAACTGTTTATCTTAATTTGTCACTCTCAAAAAGGAACAAACGATCCTTCATCTTTTTTATCTCTCAGTCTCTCCCACATTTTTATTTGTATAAAACTTTTGTTTGTCTCAATAAGTAGTATTTCACAATTATGATGAAATTCATGGAAATTATCGTTTGTTATTATGTAAAAAATGACAATGTAGTTGACCTCCAAGACCTTCTGCAGCTGATGAATTTCAATATGAACAACCAGATCACCAGGTCAATCAGCCATCTCATGAATGCAAGGGAGCTAGACAGGTAGCATGATTTAACTGTATGTTACCCCAGCAACCATCATGTGAAGAATATGACAGAAGAAACAATAGAAACTTAACCAACCAAGATGTTTGATGAAGCAGGATCAAGAGAGGCCGGTGCCAGTAAAAAGGAAAGCAAGAAGACCACCAGCATCTGCCATGGATTATGAACAGACCATGATTCCTGGTCATATATACCAGTCTTGGCTTCAAAATGCTTCAGACATTGTCTCAAGAAGAGGAAGAAAGAGAAAGGTTTGTCTGTGATATTTGATATGCATCCTTCAATTTGTTCCATTCTACATGTTGCAGGTATAGATGATCTTTGACCATAAAGTTATGTAATGATCAAACAAAATTATAGTATGTGTATGTCTCACACTTGTATTGATTTAGGATATCTATGACAATATTTTGAACCATGGAGATGTTTTAAAGAATGATGTACAAAGAGCGCTTTTATATAATATATAGAAACCAATTACCTTAATATTTAAGCAATGATGCAGTAAAATACAAGTTTTTATGCCCTTCGTTGCAGCATGCGGATATCATGTCTACCATGAAGATAGTTAACCTCATGGAGCTGCCACCTGTTGTACTAATTGGTGATTTATTTATAAATGGAGATGGAGCAGTCTATTATCCCCCACCCCTTCTGGAGCTATGGATGAAAAGCATCCAACCTCCCCATGACTCAGCTTCTGGTCAGTGTTACTCATTGTTTATTTCAAGAATTTCCTCATTAAAAGAGATATAGGAAAGCGATAAATAGTACTTTTTCATGCAGAAAGAACCTCTCCACCCATGCCCCCAGAACCATCGTCATCGTCAGCTCCAGAAAGAGTGCATTTCCAAGACCCAAAGGGATTTGTAAGCCACTCTACGTATCTGTTGGTTTACTCTAATAACTTCCAGGAAAACAACTTATTCTTTGTCTGATCATCTATTCAAATATGAAGCCTTTTGAAGATTTTCATAGTGGAGTTGGCTCTGAGTCACTGGGAGCTCCCATAGAGAAGCAACGGACAAATATTGTCAACAATGACATACCAACTGAAATCCTCATGGATGAACTAAGAGCCAACCTCATGAACAATGGGGTGAGGGTAGGTGAAGCCAATCTGATGGTCACACCTGGAAATTCTGGTATGATGCATCTTTGTTTAATTTGTGTTTATATCTATCACTTTTCTGGGTAAAGTTTTGGTAGAAACAAATGTTTCTAAGGATACTCTACACCAATTTTTTTGCCTCATGTAAATTACTGGAGATGAAGTAAGATCCATTCCTAGCTCAGCATCTGGACATGGTGGTCTCTCACATAATTCAGAAGTCAATTCCGGAAGGTGAGTGGAATATAAATTTCACCAAATCCTTTAAAGAAAAATAATGTTAAGTAAATTTTTTCATTTGGTGTTGTTAGTAGAAACCATTAGGCACATGTAAGCTCATTCAAAAGCCTATATTATTGAAATACTGACTCTTGATAGATCCAACAGGAAAAGGCCTTATTCATCTTCAAGACACAGTAGTGGTGGTCTAGAACCCGTAGCTGAGGAGAATCCATGGAACCACCCTGACCCAAATTTCAAGTTATCAAGGCTGTCTGAAAATGGCCTGACACCTGATCAAGGTATACAACTTAGCAATCCTTTTCATTGTTGCATGAAACATAGCTTTGGTGGTATTTCCCAAGTCCGGAAAAAAGAGAAGGTTGCAGTAGGTTGCCGGCCAACGTATAATTTAGTCACTATATTATGAATGGAACTTGAACATCTTAGTTCACATTATTGAACTTCTTTTTTGCAGAACTACTTGTGGAAACTGGAGTAACACAAACCCAACAAGAAAACATCAAACCCCCCGTTGACATTATAACTGATTCTATCCGAATGTATCACTCTCTTTTGATCTATTGAATTCCCCAATCCAAAAGTAACTTTGAGTTCATATTAAAGCATGTTCTTTGCACTTAAAAAAAACTACAGGCAAATGAAAGCACATTTTGACACACCAGGAGCCCCTCGAGTAGAATCCCTGAACAACCTAGCTACCGGAATGAATAGAAAAGGAGCAGCTTTGCTCTTCTATCAGACTTGTGGTACACATCCATACATGTTACTTCCCTGACTACTAGATAATATGTGCTTACTTTGTCTGTTCAAAATTAGATGACTACTTGCAAATTTCAACTAACTAGATACTACTATAACTGGGAATTTGATCTGTAGTTCTGGCTTCTCGTGATATCTTGAGAGTTGAACAAACAGTGCCATATGGGGACATTCTCATCTCTAGAGGAGCAAAGATGTGACGGATGTGAGCACCTCAATTTCATATTTTTCTTCTATAATTGTCTTTTCCACACTGGTTTAGGGCATGGAGTTTACAATTACAACATCTTTTTTTCCTTTTCCTTGCAGCTTATAAATGCTGGAATTGACACACTTATTTTTAGATCAGGGAAGTAGTAAAGGTAGATTAAAAGAGGTGGGGGGTCACCCCTGTTTATTGCGGTTAATTCCGTATATTTAGTGATTTATGTAGGAGTCCTTTCTGGTATAACAAGAATTTTAGTACTCTTAATGTTCTTCTATTCTAAACCCGACATGTATTTCACTCACCAAAAAATGAGTAATCACAGATTTCTTTTTCCTAGTTTCTTAATCTCAAGTGTGTTCTATACAACTAGTTAACAACCCCCCCCCCCCCCTCTTCTTCCTCTCTCTCTCTCTCTCTGATTAAAATATATGATGGGTGAATGGTGGTTGAATGAAATCTGTCAAGAAAGATCTCACCGAGAATTCTCAGTTTTGAATTGTTGTTTTTAGCCAAAAAGGGTGGTTTAAATTATTAGAAAGAAAGAGACAATTATTACTAAAAAAGTGCAAAGCTGGGGACAGCAGGTGGAAATCATGAGGGATACTTTTTTTTTTTTTGGTTAAACTCACACGCCATTATCAAAATTGCATGCAACAATTGGTAACGTGAAGCAAATTATAAACCCAAACACACACCACACCAATGTGGGACAAGCCATGATGGATACATTAAAACTTATGCTTGACACCTTGTTTTGCATTCTCATGAACAACTCACTATCCCACATGTTAGGAATATCTTATTATGATACCTTAGGTGCATGCACGCGCTTTGACCGTTTCTACATGAGAAGAAAAATAGGACAAAGTTCATCAGCACTTTCGGTAAGTAGATTAGAATGCATTTGGGAAGTGTGATTAAAAATTCTCTAGGATTTTTAGGGTAACTCTACTATTGAATTTTAAATTCCTAGTCATCAATTTTGAAATGAATAGATAAGATTTTGTTGTCACATAATTATCATTTAAATGAATTGTTGACCATCACCATTCTAAGTATCTATTTAAATTAGTATTAACATGGCAAAATCCAACTCACTTAGTCATGTTTGGTGCGACAAATTCAACTCACACATTTCAAAATATATAGTAGAATTTTAAATTCTTCATGGTGAATCTATTCTAAAAACTTTAGAGTATCTTCATCCATAGTTGTCATGTTTAGCATTACATTCATATGGTACAACTTCATCCCATCATTTTTTTTTTTTTTTTTTTTTGTTTAAAAATTTCATACCATCATTTTATATGAAAATGATCTTATATTCCACTTTATAGAATGAGCAACTCAAGCGGGGTCAGAGATACTTTCTCCATTTTATCAACCGAGGAGAGTATCATATGCATTGGAGGAGTTGCATCTTCAACTAATAATTCTCATATAAATTAGATTAAAGAAATGTTATGTTATTTACCACTTTGTTTTAGGAAAAATACAAAAAACCCCTCGTATACATATAGTTTTCCCATTAAAATTAAGAAATCATTGAAGTTTTAGGTGTAACTTAACCCCGAGCTTTTTGAGTGAAACCCAAAAGTTTTCTATTAGATCATTTTTTTTAATTTTTTTTTTTTTTTTAAATGGTAATATCACCACTTGAACAACTTACCATTTATTTTAACCAATATTTATCGGTTTACATATAAAACAATTTAAAGATTTTTTTTTACTAAGGGCAAAAAAACTAAAAACTAAAAAAAAAAAAAAAAACACACCTACACACACATAAACAACGCTTCACCCATCTTGTTCCCGCTTAGAAGAATATCTATATATTCTATACTATCTATAACAAGATTTTCCTCTTTGGACTAAACTTTTATATGGTTCAAAAATACCCCTAAACCCTACGTTTAACAGTGACAAAACTTAAGGACAACTTGGTAAAAATATATCTCTAACTACACTTAAAATGCCTACAAAATAAAACACTATTCTACTAATCTATGTTTTCAAAACAAACTTATCACCATCGTGCACCAAGGGTGCAGTAGTTACTCCATAAGTATAAGTGTTTGTGGGATGTGGGGGGCAAAGGCCTAGGTTCAAGTCTTTAGGAGAGAGTTTCACACAAATATACACTTAGATTAGGTTTTATCTTGTATATATATATATATAACAAAAAACAAAACAAAACAAACTTATCCAAAATTACCAAAAAAAAAAAAAAAAATCACTTTGTATATTTCCTTCAAGACCACCTTTAAGACAACATTCTAACTTCCTTTTTTTTTTTTTATCAAGACTCACGGGTTTCTTTTATTTAATTTTTAGGTTGTGTCATAATCTAAAAATGGAGATGAATGAAAAATTATAACACTATACCAAAAAAAATAAACTTCATAGCACGTGCAACATGTGACAAGGCTAATATTATACAAGGCAACATGACATCATTTGCCTAGTTAGGGATTTACCTCTTTTTAGTCTTTATCCTTTCCTAACGAGACCCCCTTATTTATCAACCCTAACGGACCACTACAAGCCATACCTTCACCTTTCTTTCCATTGTAGCCTTTTTCAGAGTCTCAAGACTCTCAAATCCCACACATTATTTACTCCTCTCCCTCTCCTTCATGTGGGCACCATGGTTGAGCACACCAAGAAGGATCCGCACCGAATCAAACCCTCCACTCTTCTCTTGCTCATCCTTCAAAGACATCCAAAGCCTCTGCGAAGAAGAACCCAAGCCCCAACCCGAATCCCCTAAATCACCCTCCATTTTCCACCGGGTCCGGGTCCCCACCTCGCTGCTCCGCACCCGGTCCCACCGCAATGCATATCCACCGCCATCAAAACCGTCCATCACTCTCCCCGGCGCCGATCAACGCATCATACTCTATTTCACGAGCCTCCGCGTCGTGCGCAAGACTTTCGAGGACTGCAGAGCCGTCAGATCAATCCTCCGAGGTTTCCGCGTCCCGATCGACGAACGAGATTTATCGATGGACTGTCAGTTTATGGACGAGCTGCAAGGGATCCTAGGTTGTAATAAGCTGACATTGCCTGTAGTTTTCATTGCCGGGAGATACATTGGTGGGGCCGAGGAGATTAGGCAGCTCCATGAGAGTGGAGAATTAAAGAAACTAATCGAACGGTTGCCAGTGGTGGATCGGAGTGTCTGTGATACGTGTGGAGGGCTTAGATTTCTTTTGTGCGATCTGTGTGATGGGAGCCACAAGGTCTATATAGAGAAGATGGGTTTCAAAAGCTGCTCGGTTTGCAACGTGAACGGTCTGATCAGATGTCCCTATTGTTCTTCGGCGCCTCACCGACGAACCAAATCCATGATCAAATAGGAAAAGCCCAATTAAGTTTCTTTTTAGGCCTTTTCAACATAGGAAAACCCAAATAAGTTCATTGTTTAGAAGTTCTAGTTATGGAATCTCCTGCTATCTTCATCTTTATTTAGAGTTTAGAGTTTTAAATCTGTTCTCAGCCGTTGTAATTATAGACTTATAAATAAATTAATTAAAATTTAAAAGTTTATGTGGAGTACTTATTCAGCTATGACGGCATAACAATTTTCACACCAAATTTTTTTTTTTTTTTTGGGAAACCCCTGACATTGGGGATTGTTATTGAATAATAAATCGAAGATCAAAATTGTAAACATCATTCGTGTCTAGAGGAACAGGCTCCATCCAAACATCCAAGTTTGTTATAGCTCGTTTAGCTAGTCTATGAGCCACACAATTACCTTGACTCTTAATATGTTATACATGACTAAAAAAAGAGCAAAGAAAAGAAATGTCTTGCAAGATATGCCCAAACGCAGATTGAGTCATATTGCCATCCTTGATTGAATTAATAATAACTTCAGAATCCCCTCCACTACCAGTCTTTGAAAACCCAACTCTATTGCAAACCAAAGAGTTCGGCGCGCTGCTAGCACTTCCACCATCTCTACCGAAGCAAGTAGTGGAATCTGTTGTGTTAAAGCAGCCATAACCAATCCGAAATCATTACGGATTATAATCCCAATGCCAGCCTTGTTCTCTTCTGCAAAATAGGCTCCATCAAAATTAACTTTGAGCAAACCTGTTGGTGGAGGGCGCCATCTCACTGACCTCGCTGTGCGGGGGAGTTTTGTGTGAATAGGGCGTAGTTGCTGGTACTCCTGAAGACCTTTGCAAGCCAAGGAGCTGATCTTAGTCAATGGAAACGTCTCCTCTTCTACTCGGATCTTGTTTCTACGCATCCAAATTAAAGAAATCGTCCATGCAAATAGATCAAAGTGTGACCTGTCCTGCTGAGCACGTTGAATAATGTCTAAAAAATCAGAGATACCATTAGTGCCAGCCACTAAATCAGCAAAAGACACCTGCCAAACCATGGATAAAATTGGGCACTTCCATAGGGCATGTATTGTATCTTCGGGTTCCAGCTTACACAGGGGACATGTTGCCTCTGTTAATAGCTTACGACGGACCAAGTTGACTCTTGTAGGAAGTGAGTCACTCCCAGCACGCCACATGAGCATTCTTATACGGTTTGGAACCTCCAGCTTCCAAATTCCGTTCCAAATGCTCTTCATCGCTCCCATAAAAGATGAACTAGCATCTGTACCGTTCCCACACTCAATCTCCATGAGCAACTTATATCCGGACTTGATAGAATAGACCCCATCATGGTTCCTCAGCCAGAAAATTGTATCACACCTGTTAAAGAAACTCAAGGGAATAGCTTTAATAACTGAAGCTTCCATAGGCAAAAATAATCTATCAACCTCTGTCTCTTTCCAACTACATATTTCAAAAGTCAATCAGAGATGACACCAAAGCCTCTGAGTTGATGTCAGACATGGGAGAGATGACCCTACCATGTTCCGCAGCTGGTAGCCATCTGTCATGATATATTCGGACTGAAGAACCGTCCCCAATTCTCCATCTCATACCCCTCATAATGACTTCACGCCCTTTGAGTATACTCCTTCAAGCATAGGAACCATTTTTTTCCTTGGCATCAAATATTGATCCGTTAGGAAAAAATTTTGCTCTAAAGAATCTGCAAAAAAGAGAGTTTTGGTTTAACGCCAGTCTCCAAACTTGCTTGGCCAACAAAGCCTCATTAAATTTTTCCAGCTCACGAAAACCCATGCCTCCTTCACACTTAGGCTTACAAAGTTTGGTCCATTTCACCCAGTGAACCTTCCTTCTATTCCCTCTTTGTCCCCAACAAAATTTTCGAATCATTGCTTCAATCTCGTTGCATAATGTGGTGGGAAGTTTAAAGCAACTCATCGAGTATGCCGGAATGGCTTGGACCACAGCTTTCAAAAAAATTTCCTTACCAGCTTGAGAAAGAAGTTTCTCCTTCCACCCCCTAATTTTTGACCACACCCACTCTTTTATATAGAGAAGGCTAGCTTTTTTGCTCCGTCCTACAAAGGAGGGAAGACCCAAGTACTTCTCATATTGCTTGATTTCAAGCACACCTATCATAGAAATGAGTGTTTCTTGCATCACTTGGGGAACGGCCTTGCTAAAAAATAGAGTTGTTTTATCTCTATTTAGTTGTTGTCCGGAAGCTCTTTCATAAGCCATAAGGATGTTAAGAACATGTTGGCATTCCTGACCAGTGGCCCTGCAAAACAAGAGACTGTTGTTTGCAAAAAATAAGTGGGTAAGTCTTGGACCATTCCTGCAAATGGAAATTCCCCTGATCTTCCTTGCTGTAACTGCTTAGTTAATCAAGCCATGGAGTCCTTCAGTGCAGAGGAGATAAGAAACAGTGGTAATGCACTCCATCATCAGAGCAATCCATTTCTCATGAAAACCCATCTTCTTTAGCAGCCCTTCCATGAAACCCCACTCCACTCGATCATAAGCCTTGCTCATGTCGAGTTTCAAAGCCATAAAGCCTGTTCTGCCTGATTGGTGATGTTTCATATAATGGAGAGTTTCAAAAACCATCAAAATATTATATGTAATAACCTTCCCTACCTGGAATGCACTCTGATTTTTCAGAAACAAGATAAGGCAGCACCTTCTTCAAGCGATTAGCTAGAACTTTAGACATTAATTTGTAAATAACATTACACAGACTAATAGGTCTAAATTCAGAAATAAATTCAGGACTTTTAACTTTAGGGATGAGAGTGACAAAAGTGTGATTAAGATCATGTGGTATATAACAATTATTAAGGCAGTCAAGCACAACATGAGTAACATCATCACCCACCACAGGCCAAAAGGATTGAAAAAAAATTGGAGGCATACCCAAAAAAATTTAAGTGGCAAAATATGCATAGAACTTGACATTGTTAATGTCGAGTTCCACTTAAAAATATACATAGAACTTGATTTTGAGGATATTGAGTTTTACACAGAACTTGATTTTATTAAAATCAAGTTTCGAAACATAGGCATTTTACTAAATAGTTTCAAAACAGGAGTATTTTGTTGCATAGTTTATAAAATAGGAACAAATGTTCATTTCCCTCCACTAATATTTGTACAACATGCTTAGACATGCTTATAAACTTAAGCATTTATTTTAACTAAGGTTTTAAAAACCTGAACAATAAAAAAACCAAAAAATGATTTGGTTCCTAGTTTTTATCAGGTTTTCGGTTTTTAAAATCATGGTTTGAACATGAAATTAATATCTTTTTTTTTATACAAGATAGAAATTCTACTCTAATCAAATCTAAATGTATATTGTGTGAAACTTCCTTCTAGATACTTGAACTTCGGCCCTTGTCTCCTACAATGAAATTAATACCAAAGACGTGAATACGTGGTATATTATCAACAACGAATATGTATTAAAACTGTCTTTATAAAGTAACAGTTACTCCGGATAAGTACTTGACATCTTTAATACTTTCTGTGATAAATAAATTGATCGAATCACAATGACATGAAATCATGGTTAACATAATGTCCCTTCCTGGGGAATCATAAATGACATAAATGATATGGTTAACATAATGTCCTTTGTTATTCTCAAATCTCAAAACTAACTATTATAAGGTTTTTTTTTTTTTTTTTTTGGGTGTGCTAGTAAAGGATTTTTATTGAGAAAACAAACTAAGATACAAAGATAATCTTTCAACAAAAAATTCTAAACTACAGGAGGAGTAGAGTTAGAACCCAAAAATTAAATTAAAAAAAAAAAAACACTATTACAAACTAACTATTTGGTGGTTTCAAAAGGAACTTACCATTTGATGGTTGTCGGTTGACCTGACCCTAAACCAAAACTAAATGGATTCTGTTAACCTGGGCCTACTTACGAGCTTGACTGAGTCCTCAGTGCACTGGCCCATGTACAATGCCCCATCATTCGTTGCCCTGGCAATGGCATCCAACTTGCTTCATAGTTCATACTCTGTTTGCCAATGCTCCATACAAATCCATTGAGCATGTCATGATTTGCACACGAGTCCACCATTGACAATAAATTTTTTTTGACACAAATCATAACATGTCATCCTAACCATGGTAAACAATATTGGTGAATCTTGGTGTCTAGACATGTATAGTATATATCACATTACTTGTAAAAATAATAGGATAAATTTCAAATTACACCTCTAAAGTTTAGAGGTGTTTGGATTTTAGATCCTGAAATTTTAGAATTTAGATTATACCCCCTAAAGTTTGAGGATTTTACACCCTGACGTTTTAGAATTTGAATTTTACCCCTAAATTTTAGGGGTTTATAAATTTTACTCCATAAAGTTTGAGTAAAATTCAAATTCTGAAACGTTATGATGTAAAATCTAAACACTCCCAAACTTTAGGAGTAAAATAAAAATTCTTAAATTTCAGGGTGTAAAATTCAAACACTCCCAAAATTTAAAGGTATAATTTGCAATTTAACCGAATAATTAAAACATCTCCCAAATTAAGTTTGAATTGGTGAAGTCAAATGATTATTTTGTTATTTAAATTAGAATGATGTGTATATATATGTGCACAACCGTAAAACAACCATGTTTTTCTTTTTATAGAAAAAAGGCTTTGAATAAATTTTTTTTTTCCAAATTTAGTCACACTTAAGGAAAGACATGAGGAATCATACCATCTGCTTGGGTTTTCATTTAAGATTGTTCTTTAAAATTAAAAAGCCTTGCGCATGAGAGCGTTAGTGTTTGCAAGAAAAAATGGTAAGAAAATCTTTCACGTCTTATTACCACAGACAGGTCCACAAAACCTTTGAATAGAAGGGAACTATAAAAACATGGTGTCGATTGCAGCACATGCCACGTGATATTTTGACGAGTTCATATGGGATCTTTATAAATTTGATCCAGGCAATGAAATCTTCAAAGAGTTTAATTAAGTAACCTTCACTGCTGCAACAAATCTGGGTTTAGGCGGCGCTTTTTTTTTAGCGACGTTTTTAAATCCGCCACTATAGGTAGTATGCTGTTGTTGTTGTTGTTGATATCTTCGAGTGACTTTAAAATTAGTCGGGAGGGTTCGGGGAGGTTATTATTTAAGGTGGCGATAAATCTAGATTGCTATATCAAAATTACAAGAAACTGCTTACGCAATTATGCTATTTAGTTTCTTGCTGGTTGCTTTTTCACTATAACATAAAAATGATTTAGTATCAAAATTATAATTCCAATTATTTGGTTCTTTTTAATCTTAAAATTGAGATTAAATTCTGTAGGGACGTGATGTAAAAACTATATTTTATCCCTCTAATTTCAACATACCACATCATCTTATCACATATTTAAGAATAAACACAATTATACCCAATCAATTCTAATACCTATATATAAATTCAATCAAATTGGGAATTTATTAAAATGTTATTAGGTGTGATAGGATGTATTGAATTTTAAATAAAATGTTGATGTGGCAATCACTTATTAGATGATGTAAAACATGGGTAAGAGCATCTCCAATGGTATAGCTAAAGACAAAATATTCTCTATAATAGAGAATGAGACCAAAAAAAATTGTCTCCAATAGATTCTCTAAACTCTAAATTTTTTTTGGCTCATGAACAGTGGCTCATCAAGTCTAATGGGCTGCTGTTCATTCTTCAAATGTTTTTTTCTATTATAATAATTAGGTGTTGAATAAAAAAATGTTGGAAGATGTGTAATTGTTAAAAAAAAAAAGTTAATGAATGAAGAAATAATATTTAAATGAGATAGAAAATGGGATAGAAAATCTGTTGGAGAGTGTATTTGAAAAAGTGGGTAGATAAAAGGTAAAAGTCACTGTTCATTCTCCAAACAATACAAAAATTTGATGAATTTACTGGAGATGCTCTTACACCCCATCCTTATCAAATTCGGACTCTTTAAAATATAGATGAGTTACAAGTATCAATTTTTTTTTTTTCCTTCCTTTTCTATCTTTTTAATTTCCAAAAATTAAAATATCCTTGGAGTTTTCCTCCTCCTCCTCTTTTTTCCCCCTTCAATTGGATGGAAATCTATGGAAACCTTCAAAGAGTTTTGAGGCCGGTTTGGGATTGTTCTCTGTAACAATTTCCTTTTCCTTTTCGATAAAATAATGCATAAATATGTTACTAGAAGTGTAACAAAAACTACTCAAAAAGAAGATAAATCTATGCATCGCACGGTTAGCAACTAATAGTCTTAAAATTAAAAGAATGAAGATATTATAATAGAGCGAGCAGACAACTTTGCATACTATTTGGAAAACAAGAAATATATATATATGACTATCTTCGAGAACAAAAAAAATCAAATATACACCAAGCCAAAACAAATGGTTAATAGATACAAAAGTGAATGAGCCAACGACAGAGTCAGGAACTTTTTCTAGAGGGACCGAGTCAAAGCTGTGTTCTACATTCTTTTAGAGGTGATATGTGATATTTTTCAAACATGTAGTGTGTCAAGCACATTACTTAGGTTTCACAGTAGGTGGGACCCAGTACTATGAGTGAGATACGGCAAGCTAGCATAAACATAATAGGAAATACACAGGGGCAGCGTTATCTTCAAGGCAAGGGGTTCATGTCTTGTCAATTTTTTTTATACATATAATAATTTTTTTAACTTTTATTTTGATCTTCTAAAATAAAATTTTAAACATTCCGATCCTAAATTTTAATTAAACCCAACTAAAATAAATTTGAATATGATCATTTTAATGCTACTTTCACAATACTTTCACAATAAATATTATAAGATAAATTGTAACTGGTTTTTATTTAGACCCATAATTAACATCACTTTTTACCTACCATTAACAACTTGTCACCTAAATTTTGTTATAAATTTTTTGTGAAAGTATTGTGTATTGAATATTATTAAAAAAGTTTCATTTTTGCTCTTTTGTTAAAAATATATATGTATATTCTTTGCAGGATTCTGGCTTACTTTACTGTTGACAGCAAAATGAAGCTGTTCTTTCATGCACTTTTTTTCTCCATAAGCAAAAAATTACACTACTGTTACAACCAATATATCTCTATCTACATTTGTGATTCTTTCCCATTTTCTTTATCTCTCTTTCTCTCTTCTATATTTTCTTAGTTTTTCTCTTTATTTGATCAAATTGTTTGATAAATACTCTATAAATTTTCAAGTCCAAGAAGTTTTTTAGTGCTTGCTTAAATTCCAAGAGAGCAATCACATGTATGATTAAAAAGCCATACATGATTCTTAAAAAATAAAAAATAAAAAATAAAAAACATACACTTCAAAAGCAAAAACTTATATTAGTTACTATTTTTTTTCTTTGTTTCACATTACTCTTAGTTCTACTCTTAGGTGTGTTAGTATTCTTCTTTATCATATATTTTTATTTAATTGATAATACATATAAATATAATAAGTTATTATTAATTTGACAAAAATGTATGATTAATTATTTAATTATATTTATTGTCTTACTGATATTTAAACTATTAATAACTTTTTATATTATTGTACAATATAGTTGTATTCTATATTGAATTGTATTTAGAAAACTATTTTAGATCATTATATATAATATGGAAGTTGTATGTACAAAAAAACAAAATATCATTTTATTTTTTATTTACTCCCATGACAAATTTCTTGCTCTATTATTGTTGAACCCCCTAAAAAAAATTCTGGAGTCGCCACTGAAAATACACATACATGCATACATATATTGAATTAATATGGCTATATAGTCTTTTAAAAATAATTGTAAACATTATAGTGTAAAAGTGTATGAAGTCAAATAAAACCAAACAATTGAACTAAACTTATAATTTTCTCAATACATTGGATTAATAATTACACATACTACTGCACTTTTTTTTTAATATAGCTATAATATATATATATATATATATATGTGGGGCCAGAATAAGTCAGCAGCCCCGGCCCACTCCAGGCCCAGCCCAACGGCCCATGCCGAGGACGCCTCGACGATCCGAGGTCCGAGGACCAAAGTTTGGAGCCCAGTACCCAAGGGGCGTTGCCGAGGATGGTTACATCCTCGGCATGCCGAGGACAGAAAGAGGGCACACGTCACACCTTTAAGGGGGGTCTCCCCAAGCATCCAAGGAGCAAATAACGAGAACCAATGGCCGGACATTGGAGCATGGCGGAGGAGCAGGTCCCAGGTGAACTGTCACCTCCACATTAAATGCCCTCAACTAACGCTCTGGCCGCATTAATGAGGACAGGACCTCTGAACAGTGCCGTCTGGAGCGCTGCAACCCACTGGAGGTATGGGAATGCGGCTGATGGGACAGACACTCGAGTAGAAGCCGGATTGATCAACAAATGTAGGGCTAGGATCAACTGAGTGAGGAGTATATAATGTAAAAATCCCTCTTATGAAGGAGAGGGACGAAAAACCAGAGAAAAAAGGAATACTGTAGCAGAGTATTCTCTCCCAACTCTTGTAACCCTTTTGAAAAGAGATAATAGTGGTTTCCAGCTCCATAAGGCACGTCCGAGGAGCCCCAGGGTGTGTTTAAGCCCACGTTCTAGTTATTGGCAACCACGTACAACCATGCATGGCCGTTGCCTTCCTTACTGAGGCCTAGCTCTTGAGTCCACACTCTACAAATTTATTGAAGGGTTAGTTGGGCTTGGGCCCACTCTCTCGATCCTTAGAGAGCGCTCGAATCCACCCCCTACAATTGGCGCCGTCTGTGGGGAGAGCTTGTGTGTTGGTAAGGACAACAGTCGAGCATGGTAGGATCAGGCCCTCACCAAGGAACTCCCAATCGACCTGAACCGGCAAAGTCACGGCATCAGGGCAAGTATGGCGACCCCGGGGGCGGTCAGAACGACAACAGGAGGTTTCGAGAAGGAAGCGTGCACACTTCAACGGCGAGCGAAAGCCGGGGGGACGGGCACATTCCCCAGAAGCGCGACGATGGCCACGCCACACGTTCACAAGAGGCCCACAGCCACGCTTCCCGGAGAGGGGACGATAAGGTGGCCATGCAACGTGAGATAGACGAGCTAAAGAGGAAGCTGCGCCGCGCGCAACGAAGACAATCTGAGCCTAGCCCTGACCCGCCCTCCGACGACGAAAGCGACAATGAATACCGGCAAAGGTCAAGGACGCCCCCCAGCGAGACCTTCTCCCACGAGGAGGAGCGCTACCAGAGGCGTAGGCGCGCCAACCCGACCCCAAGGGACTTGGGAGGCGATGCCATGAGCAGGGCGCTGGACCGGCTCTCCAGGTCACCCTTCACGCGTCGTATAGAGGACGCGGAGCTTCCTCGGCGGTTCCAGCAGCCAACTTTCATTGCCTACAACGGCAAGACGGACCCCGTGGAGCACGTGAGCCAGTTCAACCAAAGGATGGCGGTCCACTCCAAGAATGAGGCGCTGATGTGCAAGGTCTTCCCATCCAGCTTGGGACCTGTGGCAATGAGGTGGTTCAACGGTCTAAGGACGAATTCCATAGACTCGTACAGGCAGCTGACCCAGGCTTTCGGCTCCCGCTTTGTCACAAATAGCAGGCCTCCTCGGCCCATGAGCGCGCTGCTGTCCTTGTCCATGCGCGACGGCGAGACCCTCAAGGCTTACTCGGACAAGTATTGGGAGATCTACAACGAGTTAGACGGCAAGTACGATGCTGTTGCCATCAACACGTTCCAGAACGGATTACCTATGGGGCACGGCCTGAGGACGTCCCTAACCGGTAGGCCGGCCACCAGCGTGCGGCAGCTGATGGATCGGATCGACAAGTACAAGCGTGTGGAGGAAGACATGCTGCAAGGCAAAGGCAAGGAGAAGGCTACCCCTCAAGAGAGAAGGGATTTCAGGTCGGACCGTTATGACAATGCCCGTCCGAGGAGGGATTTCGGTGGGCATTCTGGAGCGACCCATGCGCAGACGGTAGGCGCTGTGTTCCGAGAACCCGTGCACAGGGTGCTGGAGAAGATAAAGGACGAACCGTACTTCAGGTGGCCGAACAAGATGGCTGGAGAACCTGGGAGGCGCAATCAAAGTCGCTACTGCCAGTACCACCAGGATCACGGGCATAATACGGAGGACTGCAGGGATCTTTGGAACCACCTGGACCAACTAGTCCAGGAGGGAAGGCTGAAGCACCTCCTCCACCATTCCAGCGGTCAGCAAAGCCGGAACTACCAAGAACCTCGGAGGGACGCCGCCATGGGGCAGCCCACCGGGACGATCAATATAATACTGGCTGCACCAGGAAGGACGGGCACACCCCCTCTACGAGTGTTGTCTGTAGCCCAACTGCCAGCCGAGGACCCCCAGACGTGGCCAAAGAGGTCCAGAAGGAACCCTCCCCCAGCCCTGAGTTTCTCGGAGGAGGACAAGATTGGGACCATCCAGCCACACGAGGACGCCCTGATCGTCACCCTCAGAATAGGGGGCTACGATGTGAAGAGGGTGATGGTGGACGGTGGAAGCGCAGCCGAGGTCATGTGTCCAGACCTCTACAAGGGGCTGGGGCTGAAGCAGGAGGACCTCACACCTTATAGCTCCCCCCTGATGAGCTTCGACGGGAAGCTCGTCATCCCAAAGGGCATGATCAGACTGCCCGTACAAACCGGCCCAGCGGTGGTGGAGGCGAACTTCATAGTGGTGGACACATACTCTCCCTACACGGCCATCGTAGGTAGGCCTTGGCTACACGCCCTGGATGGCGTAGCGTCCACCTTGCACCAGAAGGTGAAGTTCCTGTCAGGGGACCAGGTTCTGGAGATCCGAGGTTGCCAGTCCACGGCTAGGCATTGCACAGTGGCTGCCATATCCCGTCGGATCGATGCACAGTCCTCGGCCCCATCCGAGGGAAATTCATAGCAATCAAAGGCCCAGGTGGCGCCCACAGGTGCACCCGCCGAGGATGCTAAATGCGAAAACCTGGAGAAGGTGATAATTGGCGATGATGCGGAGAAGTTTTTCCAGGTCGGAATACAACTGCCTCCACGGGAGAAGGAGGAGTTACTTGAATTCCTCAAGAGAAACATTGACGTGTTCGCGTGGGATCCCTGCGACGCCCCTGGGATTGATCCATCCTTCATCTGTCACCACCTCAACGTCAGCCCATTTGCGATCCCCAAGCAGCAGCCACCTCGGCGCCCGTCAAAAGAGCACGCTGATGCGATCAGGGAAGAGGTCGATAAGCTCAAGCACGCGGGGGCTATTAAGGAGATCTTCTACCCCACTTGGTTGGCCAACACTGTGGTCGTCAAGAAGAAAAGTGGGAAGTGGAGGGTCTGCGTGGACTTCACAGATCTGAACAAAGCTTGCCCAAAAGACCCTTTCCCGATGCCACGAATAGACCAGCTAGTGGACGCGACTGCAGGCCATCCTCGGATGAGCTTCCTGGACGCTTTTCAGGGTTACCATCAAATTCCCCTAGCCTTGGAGGACCGAGAGAAGACAGCATTTGTGACACCCATTGGGAACTACCACTACAAGGTCATGCCGTTTGGCCTGAAAAATGCCGGATCCACCTACCAGAGGATGATGACGAGAATGTTCGAGCCGATGTTGGGCAAGAGCGTCGAAGTCTATGTTGACGATATGGTGGTGAAAAGCAAGTTGGTGTCCGAGCACTTGGAAGACCTCGGCCGCACATTTGGCGTCCTGAGGGAGCACAAGCTCCGCCTCAATGCATCGAAATGCTCGTTTGGCGTAAGCTCTGGCAAGTTCCTGGGGTATATGATCACTCACCGGGGGATCGAGGTCAACCCTGACCAGATCAAGGCCATCCACAATATGAAGCCTCCGCAGAATCCCAAGGAGATCCAAAAGCTTACCGGGATGATCGCGGCGCTGAACCGGTTCATTTCCAGGTCGGCCGACAGGTGTAGACCCTTTTACCTCCTGATCAACAAGTGGAAGGGATTTGAGTGGTCCGAGGATTGTGTCGCAGCTTTCCAGCAACTAAAGGATTACCTCTCCCGACCGCCTATCATGTCCCGTCCCGAGGTCGACGAGGTCCTATACGCGTACCTTGCTGTGGCGCCCCATGCGGTGAGCCTAGTACTGATACGGGAAGATAATGGCGTTCAAAGGCCAGTCTACTACGTCAGCAAGTCGCTTCACGAAGCGGAGGTGAGATACCTACCCTTAGAGAAGGCCATCCTGGCTGTAGTCCATGCTACGAGAAAGCTCCCCCATTACTTCCAAGCTCACACCGTGGTTGTCCTAACCCAATTGCCTCTGAAGTCTGTGCTCCGGGCCGCCGATTACACAGGCAGAATAGCGAAGTGGAACACAATTCTGGGAGCTTTCGACGTCAAGTACATGCCTCGGACTTCCATCAAAGGCCAGGTTCTGGCAGACTTGACGGCCGAGTTCGCCGAACCAACTGAAGAGGTGACGGCCGAGGATAAGAACCGTAATGAGAAATCAGTTGGGGCAATCTCCATCCCAGAGGCACCATGTTGGAAGGTGTATGTGGATGGCGCGGCAAACCAAAGGGGGTCTGGAGTGGGGCTGGTCCTAGTATCCCCTGAAGATCATGTCATTGAGAAATCCCTAAGGCTCGGATTCGCGGCCACGAACAACGAGGCCGAGTATGAGGCATTAATACAAGGGATGATCATGGTACAAAAGATGGGAGGAAAGTCGATAGAGATGTTCTCGGATTCGAGGTTGGTGGTAGGCCAGGTGAATGGGGAGATGGAGGCCAGGGATTCCAGAATGCAAGAATACCTGGAGCAAGTCAGACGCTTGCGAGTGGGGTTTAGCCTCTATAGCCTGTCTCATATCCCCAGGAGCGGGAACAGCCATGCCGATTCATTGGCCACGCTCGCGACCTCCTCGGCAGGGGTTCTGCCTCGGATAATACTCGTGGAACATCTGGGGAGGGCAAGCGAAGTGCCAAGGGGAGGGATCCCCGTCCACCTGATTGAGGTGGGTTCCAGCTGGATGGACCCCATAGTGAGATTCCTAAAAGACGACATCCTACCCGAGGACAAGTCGGAGGCCGAGAAAGTTAGAAGGAGGGCTCCTCGGTTCTGGTTGTCCGAGGATCACAAGCTATATAAGCGCTCCTACACTGGACCCTACCTACTGTGCGTCCACCCCGGAGCGGCGGAATCACTACTCGAAGAGCTGCATGAGGGAATATGTGGGAGCCACACAGGGGGGAGATCCCTGGCTCACCGAGCCATCACTCAAGGATATTGGTGGCCGGGAATGCAGCAAGAGGCCCAGGAGTACGTCAAAAAGTGCGACCAATGCCAAAGGTTCGCCCCAAACATCCACCAGCCAGGAGGGGTCCTCAACCCGCTATCCAGTCCATGGCCGTTCGCCCAATGGGGCTTGGATATCGTGGGACCCTTCCCCAAGGCACCAGGGAACAAGAAGTTTCTGTTGGTGGCCACGGACTACTTCACCAAATGGGTCGAGGCCGAACCATTAGCCAACATCAGGGATGTGGACGTGAAGAAATTCCTTTGGAGGAACATAGTTACGCGATTCGGGGTCCCTCACACCCTCATCTCGGATAATGGACTCCAGTTCGATAGCAAAGCCTTCAGGGAGTACTGTTGCGAACTTGGGATCACGAACAGGTACTCGACGCCAGCCTACCCCCAGGGGAATGGACAGGCCGAGGCAGTCAACAAAGTCATCGTCAACGGGCTTAAGAAGAGACTGGATGACGCCAAAGGGAGATGGGTAGAGGAGCTGCCCCATGTCCTCTGGACATACCGGACCACGCCCCGACGCTCAACAGGGGAAACGCCTTTTGCCATGACCTATGGTGCGGAGGCAGTGATCCCCCTGGAAACCAACTTCCCGACACTAAGGACGAGCTCCTTCACCCCAAGCAGCAATGATGAGCTACTGGGGCGGAGCCTGGACATGGTAGACGAACGAAGAGAGCAAGCAATGATCCGGCTGGCCTACTACCAGCAAAAGCTCAAGCAGGGATATGACACCAACGTAAAGCTTAGACCGCTAGCACCGGGAGACTTGGTGCTGAGAAAGGTTGTAGGAACTGCCAAGAACCCTTCCTGGGGAAAGCTCGGGCCTAACTGGGAGGGCCCCTATCGAATCACCTCGGTGGCAGGGATAGGAGCGTACTATTTAGAAGATTTAGACGACAAATCTGTACCTCGTCCGTGGAATGTAAACAACCTGAAAAGGTACTACTATTAATAAAGGAGTCACTTTGATTCATATTGTTTGCATATCTTAGTTATTTGCCTCGCGTCCTAGGTACTTTAAGAAAACTAAGTGTTAGACAGAACCGGGGAACTGCATGGTCCTCGGACTCATTCCCATGGGGAAACTAATCACTTTAAGAAAACTAAGTGTTAGACAGAACCAGGGAACTGCATGGTCCTCGGACTCATTCCCATGGGGAAACTAATCACTTTAAAAAACCTAAGTGTTAGACAGAACCACGGAACTGCATAGTCCTTGGACTCAGTCCCCCGGGGAAACTAGCTACTTAAGAATGCTAAGCTTTAGACAGAACCAAGGAACTGCATGGTCCACGAACCCAGTCCTATGGGGAAACTAACTGCTTCAGAAAACTTAAGAGTTAGACAGAACCAGGGAACTGCATGGTCCTCGGACTCAGTCCTATGGGGAAACTAACCACTTAAATAGAACCAAGTGTTGGACATAAACATAGGACTGCCAGGTCCTCGGACCTACGCCTAAGGAGAAACTAACTGCTTTAAAAAAAAAAAAATCCTAAGTGTCTACTTCAAAATTTCGCCTTACGTTGTAATTATCAAATGCTGCAATTGGCCGAGGTACAAGTGGAGTCAAAGTTATACAAAAAAAAAAAACTGAGTAGCGTGCAAGTAAGAAAATGGCCACAACAAACAGAAAAGAAGATAAAGTGTTCATTTCATTAAGCACAAGGGAATTGCACCCAAGAAGTTGCATTACAAATAAAGCAAAAAAGGGAAAAAGAAAGAGATGCAGAAATATAATGCAGCAGGCAGAAGGGCCATAGGGCCTAAGTGGCTGCTTCAGTGGGTGGCTGGCCCGTAGCTGCCTCAGGGTCCCCTGAGCCCTGACTGATGGGAATGGCCTGCAGAGGTACAGCAGGAATAGCCGCCCCCTCGGCAGAAGAGACCTGGGCGGCGGGTGAAGGCTCTACAACCTGCTGAGGCGCGTCCTCGTTGGAGCCATCACTTAACACAACCACCATGGGGGGATTGCCCCCTTGGATTGGCTCATCAGCAACCCCAGCATCCGAGGCCTCTTCGCCCGGAGTAGCAACGGTTTCCACAGCGGCCTCCTCGGCTTCGGAGCCATCGTGGGCAGTCTCGCGGATAAAAGGAGAGTAGTACACATTCTCCTCTTTCCACAAATCGGAAGAAGCATCCACTCCAGCCTGCCTGAGGGCTTCGTTCCAAGTTTCGGAGCAATAGCGCCTACATAACCCAGGGACTTGGGCTTTGTAGGTAGCTGCTGTCTCAGCCGCCCCGGCAGTGAAGGCTGCCTCCTCAGCCTCCTGCTTAGTGGCCCAGGCTTCCTCCCTGCCATGCTCGGCCTCAAGCTTGGCCCTCTCAGCCTCCTCTTTGGCCCTCTCAGCCACCCTCTTGGCCTCCTCGGCAGCTGCCACTTTCTTCGCCAGGCCAGCTATCTGATCCTCGGCGAGCTTCAACTGCTTCTCTGCCTCACCCAGACGCTTTGTCTGAGTCTCGGCCTGCCTTTGGGCACCCTCAAGGCCCGAGGTTGCGCTCTCCTTGGCCTGGGTCATTGCCTTCAGCTCCTCCCTAGCCTTGGCAAGGTCCTCCTCCGACTTCTTGAGGGTCCTGGTGGCCACCATGCGCCTATCGCGCTCCTGATCCAGGGCCTTCCCATGTTCAGAGGCCGTCTCTTCCAGCCTGAAGGTGGCCTGTACAGCCTGCCAAACGAAACAGACAAGTTGCAATTAACCGAGCTCAAAAGAAATGAAGGCAGGAAAAAGGCAAGAAAAGCACAAGTGTTAAAGTCTTACCATCCCCAAATACCGCTTAAGGCAAAGGAAGACGTCCCTACTCCTCATGGTCCCGAGCTCCGTCATGTCCGCAGGCAGGAGCAGGCACCTCTCCACAGCGTCGGCAACGTACGCGCCCTCACCTTCTTTAAAGTCCCTGAGGGAGGAGTCATCCCTCAAGGGAGCCCCGTGGAGCATCGGGGCGGGAAGCCAGGCCTGAACCTCAGGCGGGGCAGCGACCTGTTTCTCCTGAGTTGAGGGGCCTATCCTCAACTGCTTCGGTGGCCGCTGATTGCCCTCGCCCTCCCGCGTGGGCCCAGATTTGTCCTCTATGGTCCTCTTACCCTTATCCTTCTTCTGCTTAGGGTCAGCGGGCTCGGGCCTGGACGACGGGCTCGCCTGAGGTGGAGGAGGAGGAAGCTTGGGCTGTGTTGAAGCTGACCTGGTCTGAACAGGTCGATTCTTCGGAGATGGGGGAGGGAGCTTCGGCTTGGACCTCCCCGACGGCCCTTCCAGTAGCTCGGATAGGCTTGGCTGGTACTTCTTCTTGTAGCCCATCCTGCGCCGAGAAGACTTCTGTGCCGCGAAGAGGTCTGCCTCGGTTAGACGAGGATCACCCAAGTCACCAGGTGGGTCCTCGGACTGATTGAGTTGCTCAAAAACGCTGAAATCCTCCTCGGCAGCACCAAAGTCTCCAGGCTCCCCTTCCCTCTCTAAGTTCTCTTCTGTGGCCTCTGGGAACGAATGGGAAGACGAGGGGACTGCTACCGTGACGCCTTCTGAAGTGGAGGTGTCCTCGGGAAACTCAAACCCGTCCTCGGTCACCAGTATCTTCTGTAGCCGAGGATCGTTTGCTCTGATTACGTACTTCGGGGCCGCGAATGACTTCTGGAGCGGAGTGTACCCCAGAATCTTGTGCGCAGCTCTGACTTGGTGATCTTCCTCTTCCTCGAAATCCGCCGACCTGAGCGCCTTCTGCAAGTCCTCCCTATTGATCAAGTTATAATGGCGCGCATAGGAGTGCAGATCTGCAAAAAAAAAAAGGGGTACAAGTCCGTGGTTAGAGGCCAAACAGTATAGGAAAAAAAATGACGCAAAGAAAGAAGCTAGAATCTACAAATCCCCTTTCATTCCCCTTGCCCCACCTGGTTCTCCCTCCTCCGTCGGGCAGTGAAGGCCATCGTGCCACGCCCCGGACACGATGAGGAAATCCTCATTCATCCCCTTGTTGGACTCGGGGAGGCACTGGATAAGCCGGACCCTGTCGTCCCTCGTCCTCATGTAATAGGACTTGTTCCTCAAATGCTGAAGATTGTAGCAGTAGTTGACATCATGATGGGTCAGCCTCAGACCCATTTTTTCGTTAAGGGCGTCCACGCTGCCCAGGATCCTGAACATGTTGGAGGCGCACTGGGTGGGGGTCAACCGGAAGTAGGTGAGGTAACCCCTCATCACTGGCCCCATGGGGATCGTCATCCCCCCTTCAAGGAAAGCGATGATAGGAATCGCCACTTCGCCCTCTCGCCTCATGAGGTACCACTCCCCCTCCCTACAATACCTTAAGCCCACATTGGCCGGTATCTTGTAATCGGCGATGAACTTCTCCATCGCCTCCTCAGTGTCAACAAACCTCTTAAGTCTACCCATCCTAGATGACGCCTAAGTGGACTAAAAGATGAACAAATGAAAGAGAAGGACAGAGAGACTTACAGAAATGAGGAGGAGACCTCGGACTGGCTTTTTGTGCTGGAGGTGGAGGTTTGGCTGGACTCAGAGTAAAGACGCAGGAGCTCTCGATTGCAAATGAAGAGTGAAGAAGCGGTTCTAATGGGTACTTATACCCTAGAAAGGAGAGCTGCGCAAGTTTTCCCGCCCACAAACGCCAAACGCATCCCCACCGTTAGATTGTCATCTGCCCGTTGAACGTGGGAAACATAAAGCCGCCCGAATTTAATGCAAGACACGTTACGCACATCGAAGCGCCAGTAACGCACCTTGGGCAGTTGAAAAGGCGCCAACGCTGACGAGGGATAAGACTTGATTAGACGCGGAGCAGGTCCGGGGATATCAAAATCCTCCTTCCGCCCGAGGATGCGGACAGCACGATTTTGAGGGGCTATTGTGGGGCCAGAATAAGTCAGCAGCCCCGGCCCACTCCAGGCCCAGCCCAACGGCCCATGCCGAGGACGCCTCGACGATCCGAGGTCCGAGGACCAAAGTTTGGAGCCCAGTACCCAAGGAGCGTTGCCGAGGATAGTTACATCCTCGGCATGCCGAGGACAGAAAGAGGGCACACGTCACACCTTTAAGGGGGGTCTCCCCAAGCATCCAAGGAGCAAATAACGAGAACCAATGGCCGGACATTGGAGCATGGCGGAGGAGCAGGTCCCAGGTGAACTGTCACCTCCACATTAAATGCCCTCAACTAACGCTCTGGCCGCATTAATGAGGACAGGACCTCTGAACAGTGCCGCCTGGAGCGCTGCAACCCACTGGAGGTATGGGAATGCGGCTGATGGGACAGACACTCGAGTAGAAGCCGGATTGATCAACAAATGTAGGGCTAGGATCAACTGAGTGAGGAGTATATAATGTAAAAATCCCTCTTATGAAGGGGAGGGACGAAAAACCAGAGAAAGAGGAATACTGTAGCAGAGTATTCTCTCCCAACTCTTGTAACCCTTCTGAAAAGAGATAATGGTAGTTTCCAGCTCCATAAGGCACGTCCGAGGAGCCCCATGGTGTGTTTAAGCCCACGTTCTAGTTATTGACAACCACGTACAACCATGCATGGCCGTTGCCTTCCTTACTGAGGCCTAGCTCTTGAGTCCACACTCTACAAATTTATTGAAGGGTTAGTTGGGCTTGGGCCCACTCTCTCGATCCTTAGAGAGCGCTCGAATCCACCCCCTACAATATATATATAAACAACTAAATAAGTATTTAACAATATATATACACACTATTAATTCTAGTACTACGTAAAAAACCATAACTTACAACTATCCGACAAACTATGATTGATTGCCTATTATTTTCACTTAAATTCACAACTTTTTCTTCACTATTCAAAATTTAATAGTGTACAATTATGGCAAAGTTATAATTTTTTTACACGGTCCTAGATTTTTGTATTTACACAGATAACTAGAAGAGATAATAGAGCACCTACACCAGTAGATCTAAAATAGAAAAAGTGCATATTTTTATGCATTTTTACTTTTGTATTATAGGCCTTTGTCTATGGAGATGGGAGTCAAGTTTTTGACTTGCCATCCGATCCACTTATTGTTCCCCAATCTATACCCGATGTGTTGTCGCATTGGAATGAGGAGGCAATGGCTTTGGCCTTGCAATATGAGGAGGATGCCTATGCGGCCACTACCCAATCTTTGCATCCCAATTCTGCGGAGGCCGAGGGGGTCAAGGATGTGCAGAGTATAGTAGAGGCCAAACGGGTGGATGATGTTGTTGATGAGGACAATATAGATACTGAAGTTGATTTCAGGTTGCTAGGAAAGAGAAAGCAAATTGATCACCCTCACACTAGACCGTGTGATGTGTGTTTGAAATCATCAAGCTCATTCAAACTCAGATGGACTTTCTTCAAAATGCTTTGTATTTACACAGATAACTAGAAGAGATAATAGAGTACCCGCACCAGTAGATACAAAATAGAAAAAGTGCACATTTTTACACATTTTTACTTTTGTATTATAGGCCTTTGTCTATGGAGATGGGAGTCAAGTTTTTGACTTGCCATCCGATCCACTTTTTGTTCCCCAATCTGTACCTGATGTGTTGCTGCATTGGAACGAGAAGGCAATGGCTTTGGCCTTGCAATATGAGGAGGATGCCCATGCGGCCATTACCCAATATTTGCATCCTAATTTTGCAGAGGCCGAGGGGGTCAAGGATGTGCAGAGTATAGTAGAGACAAAATGGGTGGATAATATTGTTGATGAGGACAATATAGATACTGAAGTTAATTTCAGGTTGCTAGGAAAGAGAAACCAAATTGATCACCCTCACACTAGACCGTGTGATATGTGTTTGAAATCATCAGGCTCATTCAGACATAGATGGACTTTCTTCAAAATGCTTGGGATGTTGCAATCCATGCTGTGATTGAGAATATATGAAACATTCAGAGTCTCCTACAAGATCTTCAAAGAAAGCACGAGAGGACTTTGGAGAAATAGCCTTAACTGATTACATCTTTTGTAACCTCGTCTTCTTAGCCTACTGAGCCACTAGTGAGAAATCCATCTAGCATTTGTCACAAGAGTTAACACCATATGGTATCCACTAAATGTATACTAACCAAATAGAATTTTCAATTTTCTTACCTAGAAATCGTTTGCCAGAGATAACTGTTGGGAAATTTAGACCCCGGTTAATAGAATTAACAAATTTTAAACCCAAGTTGTTAATTAGATTTATTATGAACAAACCTTATTAAAACAAACAAACATCAATATCATGTCAATATCATGCACACAGAATAGTAAATAAGACAAGATATGATGACCCAAGAAAACCAATGAAACAAATTAGTTTCACAGTAAAAAAACCTGAGGGGAAATCTTTCCGAAAAGCAATTCACTATAGTAAAGAGAAGTTTTAGATCTAGTACAAAACTTTTGTTCCTAGACTCTACAATCCCCGTAGATGAATTTACAGTAAAAATCTTCTACCGCTTCAAAACCTCTGAACTCTTCAATATATGAACGCCACCATTTTGCATGAATTTCAGTACGTGACTAACCAATGATGCACAAATTCCAGTACATGACTAACTCTAACAACTTGAAGAAGGTTGTTGGCTGTAAAGTTCTTTACTTCATCAACAATGAAGATCAATAAGTACTTATTTACAAAACCCAAAGGCATAAAAGACGCAGTAACTTCTTGGAGAGAGAATAAGGCACTAGGTCACTTTTTGCATGTGTTCTCCATATTGTATAACGACCTTTAAAATAAGCCTTATATACGTCTAGGATTGTGAGAAAAGAAACTCTACACATACATGTCAGCATGAGCCGAAAATCAGATCTGAAAATTCTGATTTCGTAGATCTCGACAGATTCAGCTTCTGTTGAGCTTCTGTCGAGCTCCGTTCTTAAGTCTTGATAAATACTATTTCTGTCGAGGTATCTGTCAAGATTTAATGAACAACTTTTCTTCATTTATTTCTTGGTCCAATCTTCATGGCTTTAATACTTGGCTTAAACAACATGTTTCTTGAAGTACTAAACCTATCTTAGATCTACCAAATTACAAGTAAAGTGCATTTTGTCAAAGGATTAGCCAATTACATAAAATATGTCCTTAACAATCTCCCCCTTTGGCAATCCGTGACAAAACCACAGCAAAACAATTAATCATGAGAGAAGTCTTAAATTACTTAACTCATAACCATTTGTTGTATTACAAAATAAATATATATCCCTACTACAAACTCTTAAAAAACTTTGCAAGAAAAGAGTTCATGACATGATAGACTTTCACAACCTGTCTCAACCTGTTTTTCTGAAACACTTAAACAAAACTCATCAAGGCATCATGTGTGAAACAGAAATAAAGATTGCGTACATAAACAGAAACATGCGTATAAAGATAGAGAAGAAACAACACATCTATATATTACTAAAAGCTGAAGCGTAGCGTTTAATGCTGCTTCTCTCACGTTGCACCACATTAGCTGCCATGTCATTTTCTTTAAAAAAAATATAATTTTTCCTTCAATTTTAAAATGGTTTATACAATTTTCAGCCCTATAAATGCAACCCACTACCTATTTATTTACTCCCACTATCACCCTATAATTAATTTGTATAATTAATCCAGTTCACCTCTTATTTATTTAGTTCCACTATCAAGCCCAACCCAAAGCCTTTTCAGTTCAGCTTAAAGGAAAAAGAAATTAAAAATATCAAACGTTCAAGCCGGTTAGAAAAAAAAAAAAAAGAAAAAAAAAGGGGGAAGCGTTTAGGGTTTTGCATGACCAAATAGAAAGAAGAGAGAGAGTTTGAACTATGTAACGTAGAGGGAAGCTTAAAGGGAGGGGGAAAAAAAAAAAACACTGAAGCGTTTAGGTATTGCGTGAGAAAACAAAGAGTTTGAAAGTTACCCACCTTCCTGCTCTACCATTTCTCAGTAACGGCTGCCTATCAGATTTCCTTCCTCCCTTTATTCCTTTCCACACGGTTTATAAATACTTATAGAACCTCCCTGCTTTGGTTGAGGTATCTCTACATCTCAATTCTTTTTTTTGGGTGCAAAACTTTTATGCTATGTTTATATTAATATGAGACCCTTTTTTTTTGTTTTGTTTGTGTTTGGTTGAGGTGTCTGCATTTGCTTATGTACACACAAACTTTGAACTTTGCAGTCTCTTATTCTGCAGTAGAGTAAGTGTTCCATTGAGGATAAATTTTAATGCACTCTCTTGGGAATTAAACTTTGGTGATATACATATCGTTTTTTTTATTAAAAAAATGTTGAGTATAACTATTTTTGTTTAATTCTTTCTTCCTGTAGATTGGGAATATATTTTATCCTTGCTCATTCACAATATTGGATTCTCCCAATATGGAATTCCTCTTTGGGCTGGATATGCTCCGGAAGCACCAGGTAGCATACTCTTTCTAATATCTGATGTACCTTTTCATTTTCTTGGTTCTAATTGATGTTATTTAGGTTTGTTATTCTTTTCTGACTTAGTCAATAACCGCATTGCATTATAGATTTTGAAGGATAATGTTTTGAGAGCTTTTGGTGGAGAAGTTTTTGTACCATTTTTGCCTAAATGTCGTTTCAATAGTACTATAATTTTACAGCCAAAAAAACTATTTTATTTTACCTTGGTTTATTTGGAAATATCTCAGG
Organism: Quercus aquifolioides; assembly: GCA_019022515.1. Lineage (NCBI taxonomy): Eukaryota > Viridiplantae > Streptophyta > Magnoliopsida > Fagales > Fagaceae > Quercus > Quercus aquifolioides. The sequence continues at coordinate 2,254,002 of CM032329.1, forward strand.
TCTCATTTTTTTAATGTGTTGTGGCTTATTGGAAGAATGTAAGACTCTGAAGTAGTGAAGTATAAAGTGTTGGTGGCATGTCTCATCCATTCCAAGGGGATTTAAAGGTGAGTTTTCATCTCTCTCGATTGCTTATATTCCATGACTGAGGGAAGTAGTTTGATAGTGGTATACTGGAGTTTGAGTGGTTGTTAGGAGTGGGTATGACCGGATTTTAGGGAGTCATTGGATGTCAAGTATGTGAGTTTCTATTGTATTTTAGACTAAATACAAGTATATGGTGAATTAGGGAGAAATTTTATTAAACAGATAAAATTGAGCATGGAAGCCCAATATAGTGAAGTAAATGAAAGTTAACGCTTGTAGCTTTAATTTAAATCAAGTTTTGGACCTGATTTTTTCAGGAAAAAAAAAAGGGAAAAAGAAATCTATCACCTTACATAAATATTAATAAATTTTGAATTAAGATTGTGAGTTGCTTTCATTTGAGATTGCCTGAATGTCGTTTCAATAGTGCTAAAAACAAATTATATATTATACCATAACTAAAATAAAATTATCTATTCCCACGCATCGCGTGGGTCTGCGACTAGTGTAAGATAAAGAGTGAAACACATACATCATCATCAAATATAGAAATAACACATGATGTATGTAAAAATGGTCACAAGACCGGTGTACAAGAAGCTAAAAGAAGCTCTTAAAACAAAAAGGAAGTAAACACTCTCCCTAACAAAATGAAACACAACTCCCCCTTACAAAGGCATGTATTTCTCCCCCTAACATGTAGAATCTTAAAAAGAAACTACATTTTCTCCCCCATTTTGTCATGATTGACAAAAGGTACAAGAAACTATAAAATTTCACCTGAGAAACATAAAGATGATCAAGGGGGCACAAGGAATCATATAAATGCATGAATGTAATGAAATAAGATGCTATGGATGAAAAAATAATAGAAAGATGTAAAACATGTGAAAAACAATGCATGCAAGAGGGTCTCGACAAATCGAGAATCTGTCGAGATTCTATCGAGTTGGCAAAGAGCACAGAAAGTTGGCTCAATAGATCGACCTAGCTGTCGAGAAGCTATCGAGGTCAAACCTAGAAATATCGATAGAAGAGACTTGTGTCGAGCTATTGTTGAGATGCTGTCGAGAATGTATCAAGTAGCTGTCAAGAAGACAGAAGCAAGGTTTTCCAAGGAAGAAAAAACACACAAGATGAATGCAACAAGGTAGCTACTTAAACAAGCATCCAAGCAGCATGTTAAGCACTCAAACATAGCTGAAATCTAGATGTAAAGCATTTCTTGATAAAAAACACACACACACACACACTAAACAAGTCTAATCAATTTTATATTTCAAAAACAAGTTAAAACAGTTTAGTGAGCATATATCAATTCATGTATTCCTTGTGATGGCCAAATCACATTGTATCTGCACGTGTATCAAAAATAGCAAAGAATTTGCGTGTTGTGTGTGAAACAAAGCAAGAGTGCATAAGCGTCTCATATTATGAAGATTTGAGACGAGAAAAACAAATACACTCACACACAATCATAATTGTTTGATGGAGACTATCACTTTCGAGGTATATCCTATAATTCCCACATCTCCTAGAAACATGCTTGCAACCATATTAAAAGCATTTTGATTCTTTTTTTTTCTTTTATTTTTCTTTGCATATTTTTCTTTTAAGCATAGCAAGCATGGGCATATAAGAGAGAAAAGAAACACCCAATTATGTAAGCCAAAACATCACAATTTTGCTATGCCAAAGCACACAAATGTTACACATGATTGGCAGGATTTAGTAGTAAGATGGTTATTTATGTCTTTCTCCTAAGATTTTCTAGTCATTCTCATAAAAAAGAGTGATATGAGCATGAGATGTAAGAGATCATCTTAATCGTACTCATCACAAACACAAGTCACAAAACTCACTTGCTTAGTTATGCATTGATATGCTCATTTAAGTTACAAGAGATACAAAGTTTAGAAACTTTATTTCAATGGCCATCAAAGATACACAAGTACCAACATACACAAACACACACTATTTTTGTATTTTTTTTCTTCTGATTTTTCTCTTTTCATTTTGAAAAATAAACAAAATAAAGACTAAACAACCAAACAAAAATAGACAAACAACATGAAATCATGAAAGAAAGATGCAGATGCATGAAAGCATGATTCCAAAAGCAGATAAGAAATTAAGCAAAGAGAATCCTACTTTAAATAGAAAGAATTAAAGCAGAGGACAACAGAAAAGACAATTAAGTCTTAGGCTCCTTTCTCACGCACACAACACAAGTTTTTGGCTGTAAAGATGAAAAGGCACGTGTCCTAATATGACTACTAAAAGACATAGAGGAATTAGAATTCCCTTGAAAATTGAGTTAAAAAGCTTAAAACGCACCAAGAATAGGTACAGAGCCTTTAGACAAAGGATGAGACCTATTGGACACTCACTTATGAGAAAACAACTTGAAACAATTAGGGTGAGTGTGACCAGAACCACCACAATGGTGACAAGCATGAGTAGTTTTAGAGCTACTTGGCTTCCTAGAAGGAGGTCTAACCTTAGAGGTTGACAACTTAGGACAATTTGGCCTAATATGACCAACAATATGACAATAATGACAAGTGGGGACAAATTCAAAATTTTTATTCAACCTAGGAGGAGTTTTAGACATAAGTTTATAAATTTCAGCGTTAACATCAGATTGTTTACCTTTGTCTATCCTAGTAATATTAGCATTTAACTCTTCATTATTCCTTTTAAATGGAGGAATATAAAAATCTTTTTCTTTTGAGTTAGGCTCAATAACTAGTTTGGCACTAGTTAATTTTTCAACTTCGGTTTTAGATTCAACTAGTTGCTCTTCCAAACTCTTAATTTTGTTCACCTAAGATGAAATTTGATTTTTAAATTTCTTATTCAAATTATTAGCTTCATCCAATTTTGCAATCAATTCATCTCTTTCAAGTTTGACCTTTTAAAATTAGCTTTTAATTTTGTAGAACATTCAAGAGATTTCATACAAAAATTGCACTTGCAGCAGTGGAGCTAAATAGCTATATAGCTATTTTAGCTCCACCAAAACACAAAAATCAACCCTACAGCAATGGAGCTAAATGTATTTTTTTAGCTTCATGGCTACAGTGCATAGCTATCTATGGCTGTGCACTATAGCTGAGAGCTAAAAAAAAAAAAAAATATTCTAGCCCAGATTAAAATAATATACCTTGGTTCATTTTTTCACTTTCTTTTATTCTCACCATGCTTTCTCTCAGTGTCACTCTCATCTCATCTGAAGCTCAAGCTCAAGCTCTCATCTCTCAAAACTCTCTTAAGCTCACTCTCTCACCTCTCTGTTTACCACCACCGGCCCGACTCATCCTCAACGTCGCTGCCACTGAAACTTGACATCACCGACCCATCAGCCGTCCCAAGCCGCCGATCAGCCTCAGACCCACGCCGCCATCCACCTCAAACCCACGCCGCCGATCCGCCTCAGACCCACTTCTTTTCCGCCTATCCACTTCATGTCAGTTGTCTCTGTCTTCTTCATGTGGATGCTTGGGATTTTTGATTTGGGTATAACATCAAAGAATGTTGTCAATGATTTCTTTTTTTTGTTCTTTCAGTTTATTATTTTAGATGCAATAATTTATATACATAATTTGGTTTATATGTTGAGAAGCATGAGTCATAGGAACTTGTGTGAGTGTGTGAGTTTTATTGTAATTTGGTTTGAGTTATGTATGTGAGTAATCTATGGACTACATTGTTCTAGCTATAATATGTGTTCTGTTTTTATATGTTTTCTTATAAAGTTCATCCATTTCATAGTTCACATTGTTCCAAGATTGCTTCTAGACAATTAAGACGATAATAGGCTATCATGACGATTGAGAAATTTTTTTTAGTCAAAAGATAAATTTGTATATATACATAATTTGGGGTTAAAACAAAATATTATTGTTACTCTAGTTTCTTATTTGCTATCATGATGATTGAGAAATTGTCTTAGTAAAAAAAAAAAAAAAAAATGTATAAGTATAATTTGGGATTAAAAAAATTACTTGTTAACATTAGACGATTATTTGCTATCACGTGGCGACGGCGGTGGAAGAGTCTGCAGCGGTGGCGGTGGCGTTGGCGATGGAAGAGTCGGTGGCAGCAGCGGTTGCGGATGGTTGTGATTGTTGTTTATTGTAGTGGATATATTATTTTATTGTAGAATATATATTATTTTATTGTGATATTTATATTATTTTATTGTGTTGAAAGCTAAAATAGATTCACTGTTGCAACATGTTTGTAAGTAAAATAGATAAAATAACTTTTTGTGGTGTCAAATAGCTAAATTTTTAACTCCACTGCTGTGGATGCTATAAAGCTTGTAATAGGCATCTTGAATATCATCATTGTGAGAGACCTCGAAAAAAATGTCCCTCAAAAAAGAGATTTGGGTACCTTTTAGGGCACCTCTCTTTTTGGGTAAGTGGTATGGAGTCGCAACTTATTTTTTTATACAAAAAAATAAAATAAAATAAGATAGAATTGTTCTCTTCATTGATTGACTAAAAAATTACATATTTGAAAAAATTGAAAATTTACTGGCTTTGGGTCCTAGTTACAAACTAGCAAATAATTACATGGCTTTTTGTCCTAGTTACATTCTACCTAAAATAAAATAAAGACAATGCTAGATTTACTTAACCAATGACCTAAATCTGGATGCTAGATTACGGAATGGGAAGGTGTTAGACACCCATTCCGCCCAGACAAAGTCTGGTCTTCTAGACTCTTGTAACCAATGTACCTTTTTATACATGTCATGAATGATATGTTGAACATGTGAAACAAAGATCAAATCATACAAATTTATTTATGAATGAAGTCTCTTCTTTTGTTTTAAAAAAATTCAAATCTATTTTGATTAGTAAAAAAAAATGATTTTGATTTGTCAAAATACCAGATCTGTTTTGTAGTATTTAGAAAAAAATGTGGTTTTGGAGATAAAAATTCAAATTTGTTTTGTGATGATAAAAAAAATGATCTTTAATGATAGAAAAATCAGATCTATTTTTATATGTTTTAAAATAATGAAAAAGATTTTTCAAGAAGAGAGTTTCACTCATAATTTAAATTTATGCAACAAATACAAAAACAGTCATGTTTAACCTTTTTCTTTATTTCAAAAATCTGCATGTATTAAAAAATCAGATATGTATCTAAGGAAGATACAAATCAGTTTTGATTAAAAAAATTTCAGATCTACATCTAAGGAAGATACAAATCAGGTTTGATTAAAAAATTTCAGATCTACATCTAAGGAAGATGTAGATTTGTTTTATTTTGAAGAAAAATTCAGATCTGCATCTAAGAAAGATGCAGATCCATTTTATTTTGAAGAAAAATTCAGATCTGCATCTAAGGAAGATGCATATCTTTTTTATTTTTAAGAAAAAGAGTTAATTACACGCAGATCTTTAAAACTAAAAAACAGATTATAGCAACAACAAAGGAATCAAGAACATATTCTTCATAAACTAAATTAACAAGGTAGAATATGAATATTTAAGACAATTAAACATGCATCATCATGATGAGAGAAGCATAAAAACAAAAGGGTTAGAAAGCAACCTCTTGCATGAGAACTCTTCTTCTTGAGAGGATGTTTTAGGGTTCAAATAAATTTATGCAATTCTCCTTGAAACCTAAAAACCCTAATTTAAGCAGCAACACTCAAAGGGGGGATCAGAAAATATGAGCAATTTAAGAGCCTAAAATGTATGTCTCCCAGAGCGTAAAAAAAAGGTGCTAAATTATGAGGTTCAGTCTCTATTTATAGAGGCTGGAGGGCTCTAAAAAAAAAGGTACAGACGATTAGGGTGTGAATTCGGACGCATATTTTTGTGATAAGATCAAAAATGGTATGCATTATTGTCACCCGAAGGCCGTTGGGCCAAAGCCCAACAAAGGAAAATTTGGCCCTTTTAGAGTGTCATTTGGCACTCCAAAAGTGTCATCCGACACTCCAAAAGTGCCAAATTAGCCTTTGGACACTGAACACTCTTTCGAGTTCGGGTGCCTTTGGCTTCCTCTTCTAAGGGTTTTTGACCGGTCCTTGTACCTAGACTTGTTTTCATCCTACGTCTATGATTTTTCATCTCTTTTTTGGATAATTCAGGCTATTTAAGAACAATTATCTTGTAGATAAATACCCTAAAATAAATCTTAATAAAGTTCAGATTATCCACAATTTTATTGTTATTCAATCATCCCCTTTATTCCTATGCATGCAATCCTATCTTAAACACTAATTATCAACTAATCACAGAATTATTTAATTAATTCTAATGATTTAACCAATCAAAATTAATTTAAACTAATCATGTGTGGTTGACCTTACCTAGACGCAATGCATGTTGACTGTGCAAACTTGATTATGCGATATCTTTCAATCTGATGGTTTGATTTGAAAACCAGAAACACCGTTGCAACCGTTAGAATCTCAAGATCATTTTTATGATATGCAATGAATGGATTAATGCATGTAATGCAAGAACCAATTGATGCATGTGATGCAATTATGATTTTTGAGGTACATGGATGGTCATTCAAGTCATTCTCCTTGATTAAATCATGGGTGCAAAATTGAGTGTCTACAATCATCATCATTCAACACAAGATCATGCAAATCAAAACAATCAAGAGTTTCCATGACAACGGGGGTCAATAGATCACACAACAAAGATTAAAACCTAATCAGAGTGTGCCCACTTTGATACCACTTGTTGGGAAATTTAGACTTCGGTTGATAGAATTAATAAGTTTTAAACTCAAGTTGTTAATTAGATTTATTATGAATAAACCTTGTTAAAACAAAAAAAAATCAATATCATGTTAATATCATGCACAGCGGAATAATAAATAAGACAAGATATGATGACCCAGAAAAACCAATGAAATAAACTAGTTTCATAGTAAAAAAAACCTGGAGAGAAACCTTCCCGAAAAGCAATTCACTATAGTAAAGAGAAATTTCAGATCTAGTACAAAACCTTTGTCCCTAAACTCTACAATCCCCGTAGATGAACTTACAGCAGAAACCTTCTACCGCTTCAGAACCTCTGAACTCTTCAATATATGAACGCTACCCATTTGCACGAATCCTAATACATGACTAACCAATGATGCACGGATCTCAATACGTGACTAACTTCAGCAACTTGAAAAAGGTTGTTGGCTGCAAAGTTCTTCACTTCATCAACAATGAAGATCAAAAAGTACTTGGTTACAAAACCCTAAGGTACAAAAGACGCAGTAACTTCTTGCAGAGAGAATAAAGCACTAGGTCACTTTCTAAATGTGTTCTCCATATTGTATAACGGCCTTTAAAATAAGTTTTATATATGTTTAGGGTTGTGAGAAAAGAAATCCTACACATACATGTCAGCATGAGCCGAAAATCAGATCTGAAATTCTGATTTCGTAGATCTCGACAGATTCAGGTTCTGTCGAGTTTCGTTCTTAAGTCTCGATATCTGTCAAGGTATCTGTCGAACTTTAATGAACAACTTTTTTTCACTTGTTTCTTAAAATACTAAACCCATCCTAGATTTACCCAATTACAAGTAGAGTGCATTTTGTCAAAGGATTAGCTAATTACATAAAATATGTCCTTAACAATAACAATAAACGGTTTCAGCTTTCAATTACACAATTTTTTTTTGGTAATGGAGGTTTTATTATCATATTAATCATGGCAGTTTATTTTCCATACAAAAACTTTACAACTTCCCGTCCTATGCTTTTGATTTTGTTCGAATGAGGTACAAATGAAAGCTGCGTGACCAATTCTTCTCAATTTTGTGGTTTTTTTTTCATCAAAAATAAAAATAATATGGTTTCGTTTGGACATACCACTTCCAGTCAGTGCATGTGTGTGAGACTATCAAAGGAAAGGTTTTAGATTCTCCCATTGCGAAATATTAAGCAACTGTGGTGTTTATTGATGCAAGGTACAGGTGGGTGGAGAGAGCATTCATTATGATTGTAAAGTGATATATACATATTATTTTACAATGCCCAGATATCTTAGTTCTTACAAGCATATATAAGTGACATTTTCCCTGAACAACGTTACAAGAAAAATTGAAGCCAACCAAATTATATATATGATGATATAGTTATTAGCTAATGCAATCCATTTTACTGAAAAAGAAATTGTGGACTTTGGTTTGTGGTAATTCTTGTGCAGAGCTACACTTGTGCTTCGTAGAAGTATAGAACTGGAGTTTCCTAAATGATAAATATTTCGAAGCTGAGTAATCATGATAAGAATTTCAAAATATAAAAATGTCTTTTGTTTTTGCTAAGCTAGCTAGCATTGCATGTGTTTTGAAGCCGGCCATGTGAATTTGGTAATAGATACACTAAGAGGACAATATTGGATTAATTATTTCATGAATCTTTCAAACATGGTAAACGGTATTAGTAAATTTTAGTGTCTTAGACTTGTATAATATTGATGACTTACTTGTAAAAAAAAAAAAAAAAAAATTTAACATCTCCCAAATTAAGTTTGAATTGGTGAAGTCCAATTCTAATTTTGTTAGTTAAATTAGAATGATACGTGTACAGAACTACAGATGTGAAACATCTATGTACTATGTTTTTCATTTTATAGAAAAAGGCTTTGTATCAATTTTTTTTCCCACTTTAGTCATTGAGGAAAGACTAGTCTTTGCAAGAAAAAGTGGTAAGAAACCCTTTTTCACCGGAAAGGGTCTTATTATTACCGCCCGCAACACCATTGAATAGCAGGGGGCTATGAAAACATAGTGTTTTACTGCGGCACGTCCCATGATTTTTGGACGAGTTCAGATGGGATCTTTATAAATTTGATCCAGGCAAAGAAATCTTCAAAGGGTGTGATTAATTCCTTGCCGTAAGAGCCTCTAAGGTTTTTTTTTTTTTGAGTAAACAGTAATACTTATTAGAACACACACGAAAATAGTAATATTAATGTTTTAAACCGAATTTATAATACATTACATAACTAGAATACAACTACAAAAAAGTCTAACCTTTGTAATTGTAGATTGGAGTTATAAATGGTGGACACTAGACACACAAAGCCAATATGGGATAAACATTTCTATGTTTTTTGAGTAAAAAGTAATACTTATTAGAACACACATAAAAATAGTAATATTAGTGTTTTAAACCAGATTTATAATACATTACATAACTAGAATACAACTAGACACAAATAGCAGACACTAGACACACACAGCCAATGGGATTATAAATAGCAGACACTAGACACACACAACTAATGTGAAATAAACATTCCTATTTTTTTTTTTTTGAATAAACAGTAATACTTATTAGAACACACACAAAAGAGCCTGTAACGTTTAGGGAGGTTATTATTTAAGGTGACAATAAATCTAGACTTCTATATCAATTACAAGAAACTATTACGCCAATAACCATATAACCTATAGGCTAGTGAAAATATTTTACATTTGACCAAATATTTTATTGCAAAACAAATACGGTAAAATAAGAAAATATTTTACGTCGAAACAAACAGAACGTCCGTCTTCTTTACGAAATGCCACGAACATAGTGTACATTTATAATATGGAAAGCATCCTTCTATTTGAGGAGATATTTTGAGTAAATTTAACATCAACTTATTTAATTTTTTGCTAATTACATTTTACTGTAACATAGAAATGATGTAACACCAAAATGAACATTCTAATTATATAGTTCATTGTAGTTTTAGAATATAGATGAGTCTAAAATTAATATATTCTTTAAATGGAAATTTTTTATTTTTTTTATTTTTTTTTTCAATTCAATTGAATGCAAGTACTAATATTTTAGATTGGATTGAAATCTTCAAAGAGTTTTGAGGCCGGCTTGGAATTTTTCTTTGGAACAATATTCTTTTCCTTTTCGATAAAATAGTGTGTAAATACCTTAGTAGAAGTGCTTTTCAAAAACTCTTTTTTAGAAAACATCAACATGGTATATCTTTTGTAGTGTGTTAGGGAGTTTATAAAAGAAATATGTAATTTTACTACTATAATATAATATTTAACTTCTTCTTTTTTATTCCTTTTGAGAAGATATTCAACTTCTATTTATCTTTTTTAAAGTAGAAGTTGAATAATATTTCTTTAAAAAAAATAATTTTTTTTTTTTTTTTTTTTTTTTTTTTTTTTTTTTTTTAAATGAGAAGAATACTTATGAGGGAATGGGATAAAATAAGCATTTCTTTCTACTTAACTCCCAAACAACTCCCAAACAAAGGAATAGTGACAAATATAATTTTTATTTCATTCATTTTCATTTCTTTCTCTTCTTCCAATGAAATGTTATTTTCTATTTCTTGAGACAAGCTAGGAGATTTTTCTTTCTGTGACAGGTGTGGTTTGATTTTTTTGCATTAAGATAAGTTAAAGAAAAGATGTGCGATTTTGCACCACAAGAAGAGTCTTTTGTGAAAGGGAAAGGAAAAATAATTGAGAAGACTTGGATTGGAAAAAAGAGTGGTTTAGGACTTCTAGGTCCCAATATTATGCAAGTAGCTAGATTTTTTTTTTTTTGGTCACTGCCTTTGTTTTTCATTGCTAGCCAAATGGTTGCTTGAAGGAGTCCTATATAGAGATTAGTTTGGCAAATCCTTTAAATCATGCCCCAGGAAGTTTTTTTCTGATTCAGAACCTCGTCGCCTTATGTATGTGTGTACAGCACAAGGACAATCATGTACAAGTTAAAAGAGAACTTTGGTCATTGATTTGGTAACGGAGAGGTATGGTAGGTTTGCACACTTGAATTATTCATGCATTGGATAGGTATCAAGATGAATCTAAAATATAATTAAATTCAGAAACAAGTTCTATAAGTAAAAATAAAATAAGCCGCACCCTCCACCTATATGTGGACTATATAATATATTGATTTGTTTGGTGGTTTTGCAGGTTAACATACTTTCCTAAGTTTCAACTATGCTAACATAAGCACCAAAAGTCTTTAAATCACACCTCACCCACTTTTCTTCTTATTCTAGAGTCTAGGAAGCTACAAAATATATATATATATATATATATATATAATTTTATACAAAATTCTACAAAATATGATGTGTCTTGCCACCTAGTACATATTATGGGCCCATCAAAATCTGAATTCAAACTCAAATCATGGGTTCAATGGCATGATGACACATAAGATTTTGTGAAATTTTTTGCTGCTTCTTGTTATTAAGTAGGTTGATTAAGCCCAATGGGTGGGAAAAAAAATTGGAATATTATGATTCACGAGCACAAAAGTATTAGAAGAAAATTTAATTTAAATCATGTAAACACAAGTGAATAGAAGGTCCTCACGTGAAGTTGGTGATGATAATGACCTTGTAAAAGAGACTCAGAAATCAAAATCAATGGGGCTCACAAGGTAATTAGGTGGGCACAACAATGGTTAGTGGTTACAGGTCTCCCTCGTGAATACTGAAGATGATGATCAAAATGACCATTTAAGAATAACATTAGACTGACAAGGTGACTAATCAAGTTTAGGTGGACACCCTTGCCATAGAAATTGTGTTTTGGTATTTATTTACATCATTGAAATTATTCTGCAAAACATTAGGGGGATATTTGGTACATGTGTTTGAAAATATGTGTTTTTTTGTTTGAAAGCATGTGTGAAAATACGTGTATGTAAAAAAAATGTGTGAAAATACGTGTAATATTGTTAAAAAATTAAAAACATGTGTTTAAACATGTCTACCAAATAGCCCCTAGATTATTCCAATTTCCAAGTCCACTCGCATGTCCGGGCTCAATTGCGCAAGCCTGTTACCGGAGCAGCGGTACTATTATTTTTATTATTTTTTTGTTGGGAGTAAAATCGACATAATTTATTATTGAAACAAAAAATGACAAAAATTAGCTCAAAACAAATTTAGACTTTGGAGAAATATCTCATAACCTACTACATGACGATTTATAAGACAACTAGCCGATATCCCGCACGATGTGCAGTGTATTTTGATAAATTTTGTAAGAAATTATTTATGACCCATTGATTTCATGAATGCTATTATTGTTAATCACACTTAATCTATGAAGTTTTCTACTAAAACTAAATTCAAACTAAATATATTGGGGGAAAATTCCTCTAATTCATGCAACCAAGAAATGTCACCAGATCATAGTGAAATTGTCACCTACAAACCTATTGGTTCTTAGATGTCTTTCTTGTATTATTTATGTTTTATATATCAATTAGCTATAAAAACTTCTAGAATTTCATGATACAACAATAGAAAAAATAATGCCATAGTAATGCAATAATATCACAATTTAACCTCCAAATTTTAATTGAACTAAAAGTAGCCAAAAATAGATCCTTACCAAGTATACGCATTATAAAGAAAACCAAAAATATAAATTGGCACATAATATGAAAAAATAATCCTAAATAAATTGCAATGCTACATAAGTAAAATCGTATACATAAAATCTAAAAAAAAATATTTAAAATGAACATAATATTTTGAAAATTAACATACCTCTCAGAAAGAAAAACAAAGATATTGTGAGAAAATTATGAAAATTTAATTTTTAAGTCCAATGGAAATGAGGATTTATATTGGACAAATGTGGAGACAAATAATATCTGCTCAATTCATTGAATTCGACTCTTGCAATTCTGCAATGAAATTAGTCTTCTGCAGAAAATTGAAAAGTTTTTTTGATTCTTCATTTTCCATGACTTTTTAGATCCATCCGTATCAATTCAAAGCATGTAAAATTATAAATGTATACAAATTTTTTGAATTTTATTCCTACATTTCTCATGACTTTTTAAATCCATCCGTATCAATTCAAAGTATGTAAAGTTATAAATGTATACAAATTTTTTGAATTTTATTAATACATTGAAATAAATACATTTGTCATTACTTAATAATTTGACATAAATGCTAAATTTAGATGATGTGGAAGCCTAAATGAGAAGCATGTCATACAATGTGCCACTTGGCAGAACCTCATGCTTCCCACATGAGGTCTCTGCTTTTATATATATATTGAATGAATTGATGTGGAGACAAATAATATTTGCCCAATTCATTAAATTCGACTCTTGCAATTCTACATTGAAGTTAGTCTTGCGCAGAAAATTGAAAAGTTTTTTTGATTTCTACCTTTCCCATAACTTTTTAGATCCATCTATATCAATTCAAAGCATGTAAAGTTATAAATGTATACAATTTTTTTTGAATTTTATTTATACATTGAAACAAATGCATTTGTCATTACCTAATAGTTTGACATAAATGCTAAATTTAGATGAGGTAGAAACCTAAATGAGAAGGATGTCATACAATGTGCCACTTGACAAAATCTCATGCTTTCCCACATGAGGTCTTTGTTTTTATATACATATTGATGATTGATATGTATTATTTATGTTTAAAAAATTATGTGACTAATTTACGCATGTGTGATCTCTTTAATTGCCACATAATAGATTGGAAGAAGATAATTTTAAACCGGTTTGGAGCTAAAAATTTTCCTATCGGAAAGTATAATATTATGAATGAAGTTTGGTTACAAACTTAATTGTAGTCTAAAGTTACAACTCTCATTACAAAAATTAACATGACTACATATTTTGAAAATCAAACCGTTTGATTGTATGTTCTTTCTGTTCTTAACATACATGTCAATTTTTGTACCAATTAGATGTTATTTACTATTCGATCCATAAACTTAAATTTTATGCTTAATTTTAAACTACAAAAACTTAAAATTTAAACAATAGATTGATGACATAATTTTTTATTTTTGATCTTCTATAAATTTGCAAGCATTAAGAACATAAGAAAAAAAAATATAATCTAATGGTGAATTTGTCAAAATTCACTTTTAGTAAAAAAATATTGATTGAAATTATAACCTTAATTAGTTAGGTTACAACCAAATTTGTTGCCAAATTTTGTCTTGACTATTTTTTTTTTTTTTTGAAGAGAGTTTCAACCTATAGCATTCGCTCCTGATAATAGCTCTTTATCATCAGACCAAGACACTAATCAATTTTTTGGTATAGGCGGGGATTGAATCCCAGATTTCTTATACAACCATCAGAGACTTTACCAGTTGAGCTAACTGAATATGAGCAAAAAAAAAAAAAAAAAAAAAAAAAAACCGCCAAGGTAAAAAAAAGTTTACTCCATATGAATTATACAAGAAACAGCCCTCCAGTCAACACATGTGGCTCGGAGAATTAAGAAAAAAGTGCTGTCATTTTAGTTTCAGAAAATGAATTGCCAAATTTGCTTCTTTCCAAACTCAAGCGTCTAGTGATATTCCAATAAAGGCAACTGATAGTACATAAGATTGCCAAGTCATGCAGGTTTTACGGTTTTACCCAATTGATCAAACGTATATATATAATCAATACCATCAAAGAAGGGAAGGTTGGTGAGGTTTAAGCAGGCTTCACACAAGTAGTTTCTACGCCGAGTTTGACCAGCTATTGGGCAAGACCATAGAGCATGGGTGACATTTTCTTGCCCCTCCCCCACAACGATAACATGTCAGGCTAGAAATTATTTTCATTCCATGCCTTTCACAGAAATATTTTAGAATCTGTTTAGATGTCGCTTATTTTGTTAAAATTAAAAATTTATTGCTGAAAGTATTATAGATAAAAGTAAAAATTATTTGAAATAGTACAGTGAGCCCATGAATAATACCAAAAAGTGCAGTGCAGTCCATGAATAACAAAAATAAGCTGAATAGTAAAATAATTTTAATTTTTCATTGGTATCCAAACACACACTTAATTTTGTTGGGTACTCGAAGTTTTCAATGTTGCTTCCGAAAATGTTGAATCCACATTTTTTTTTTTTTTTTTAGAATTGCCCAAAAATACTTATAGAATAGTCAACACGAACAGGGGCACTATTACTATATACTCTATAAAGAATTGCATAAACATATAAAGTATTGAATCATAGCTGGTACCATTTAAATTTTCCAACCTTATTAAAATACATTGTAGGTCAAATATTTGAATATTAGTAAGTTTTAGATTACATGACAAAATTCACAATATTTGTCAGGTTATGACTGGTATACAATCGAAGAAATTCTAATGAAAATAGTATTGTATTAATCACAATTTACTAATATTTAGAAATTTTCAAAAAAAAAATCCAAATTTTATTGTGTATTTCACATTGTAATTTGATATATTGGGGCCTTATTAAGCAAGTGGCGTGAAGATACAGTCCACCTTAAAAGGAAGGTTCATCTGTACATACAAAGCTGTCGACATGTGCCATGAACTTGCAGCAATTATAACTTGTAAGGTATGCTACTATTGATACACATGGCGTTCAATATGCTTGATATGAGAATAGAAAAATATTTGAAATAAATAACTAAATAAGTAGACAGAGAAATAAGGAAAAGAAACATAGTGAATAGTGAACACACCATTAGATTACATTAAGTTTTTATAATTTCCACAATTACATTACATTTTTATAATTTTTATACTTACAAAATATCAAGATGATTAAATATTAATTTAATTTAAAATTATACAAAAATCAAATAGTAAATAATATCATATTAACATGAATTTTGATATATTTTTCAAGGACAATAAAAATGTGTACATAAAAATAGGATTTTGAATTTATTAATTCATTAAAAAAATTATTGAATGATATAATATTAATAAAAAGTTATATTAGATGTAACTTTGTCATATCTGGAATTATCAAAAAAAAAACTCGAATATTGACTTTTTATTTATTTATCTTTTAACTTTATGTTTACCATATTTTTATAGTAATTTTTTTTTTTAATTTTGATAAAGGGATTTGAACTCTAACTATTATTATAAAAGAGAACAAACAACGTCACTATCTTAAGGCCACTTCTATAGAATTTTTTTATGTAATAACCCAGTGTATGTGAGATGGGAGAACTGCACATACTCAATGAAATAGTCAAATACTCAAAAAATGTCTGAATATCATTATTTATCAAAAAAAAAAAAAAAACAAAACAAAACAAAACTTCACTAAAAAATAGAGCAAACAACGTCGTTACAAGGCACCCAATTATATATATATATATATATATATATATATATATAACTTATATACAAGACTAAATGTCTAGAAACCAGAGCTGGTAACCTGATCCCTCTCCTACAGTGCGGAATAGGCAAGAACCACGTGGCTAACAAGATGATTAGGTCGGTAACATTTCTCACAAAAAAATTCTGCAATCAATTCAAGATGATTAGAATAATTCCCCAAAAATATTAGATTATTCCAAGGTCCACGCCCATAAGCCTTATGAAACAATTTAATTTTGTGATGATCGATGAATAATATTTAATGGCCGTCATTGGAGAGCCTTGGTCTTTTGCAGGGGATTCCTTTAATCTATAGAGGTTAGAATATCCTATTTTGTGAGGTAAAGATTAAATAGTTTAAGTGAGTTTCAGCTAGCTCAAATGGTAAAGTTTTTATGGCTAAATAAAAATATGAGATTTAATTTTTATTTACATCAAAAATCGATTAATATCTTGGTCTGATGATAAAAAACACAATAATCAAAAGCATACGTCATTATCTGAAATTCTATAATAATAATAAAAGAATTAAATAGTTTAATTAGAAATAGACAATCTATCTTATTGGCATCGCATGCTTTTACAAACATTGCCATTACAATACGTTATATTGTTGACTATCAAAACCTAGCTTTGTTTGCTTTATGAGTGACCTGAAATAAAAATTTCTTGGTCTTCTTTTTACTCTTTATTTTTATTTCTCTAGCAAAAGCCTAAGTATTGTGGTTGTGACATTTTTATCCTTAACTCCAAAATTGACAAATAAGACAATGGTTCATCATAGATTAAATACTTTCCTATTCATACCACGAATATATACCAGAATTTGAAACTAAAAAAATTAAGTTAGAAGAAAAGACTCGCTCTTTTAGCCAATTGATGTGATAAAATTCATTTAGAAAATTATTCGATACTTCAGAAATAATATTTTTCTCCTTTTATACAAACGGTGAATTTTAAATTTAATTAATAAACCTATTATCGAAAATGAAACATTGCTCTAATAATAATTATTCACCATCAAGAGAAGGTTTAGTAGTTGCTAATATATTCCTTATCAAAAAATAAAAGGTAATTGGCTAGTTGCTAATATATTCATTGCGGCAATTTGAAAGGTAAAGTATATTATATTTCTGCTTCATATTGAAGTATATTCAGTCCTATATATTGTGAGCGTAATTCGGTATAGAATGCTGAATAAATCGGAAATATCATATACCTTCTCATCCCAAAACTTACGCACTAATCATTTACTCTGAAAAAACCAAGTAAAAATCACGAAAAAAGTTCTTAAGTTACAGCTGGATGGAACAAATCACCAGCCCATAGAATCTTACGAGTAAACCATATCACACGTAATTACTCATTATCTATCCCATACAAGTCTCGTGTAAGACACAAAACTAGCTAGTCCACTTTTAAGTTTATGGGGGGAACACTGACAACAACTTCTCTATCAGTGTAAAATGCCATAACAATACATACAAAACGTCGAAACCATCAACAAAAGTCCTAGTCAAGTCTACTCTTCAATAAAAAAAAAGCACTTCTCCCTCTAATTAAGCCATTATCTCTATCTAAAAAAAAAATTAAATTAAATCAAGCAATGTCCTCGCAATTGATTGATTGCATTTATTATTCATTCAATCTAGAGGGATATTGTTTGATTTTAAGTTTAAGAAGAGATTGAGATAAACCCGATAGTTTTTTTTTTTTTTTTTTGGTTGGAACACGAGATAAACCCGATAGTTTAGAAGTAAAAGTGCAATTAACTCAAAATTTTATTTTATTTCTTGATGCAAAAATATATAGAAGTGTTAAACAATCTTCACAAAATAATAAACATAGTCTCTTGGGAAAAAAAGACATTATTACAATAACCATAGAAGTGGATGGTTAGATTAAGAACCTTTAAGAGTTGTTAAGACAATTCTATCATAAAAATTTTAAATTTGCTATTTATCTATTTTGAAATGATGATAGTTAATTTTTTTTACATACTGAAAAAAATCTGTTCCAGACATTTCAAATTGATAAATGGTATTTTAAGAACTACATAATAAAGTTACCCAAAAACTCAATCAATTCCTCATTCATGAAGGGTTAATGCTGGTCATTGCCTCTACTAGTTTTTTTTGTTTATTCCGCTATCAATTGTTAGTCTGATTTCAAAATTTTAAATTTTATGAGGAAAATATATATATATATTTTTAATGAAATTTTGAGGAAAAATTCATTTCACGTGTTGTATTGTTGAACCATTCTAGATCATCTAAATTCAGATAAAATTATATGAAAAGAAAAAAGAAAAAAAATTATTAAATTTGTATCCATTATCTTTTAAAAAAAGACAATACTATGAGATATTTCAAATCAATAAGTCTACAAACCTAATTACAATTTTTTTTTTCGCAATATCCTTGTGTTACTCTACTCCCATCATAAAATGAACGGTTTATAAATTTAGATTCAATTGTTTTATATTAATTTTTTTTTCCAGAGTCTTGTAACTCAACCAATCCATTAATTTGAAGGAAAAAAATTAATTTTTTTTAAAAAAAATTTCCAAACATCTCAAAAAGACAACATTTTGAGATATTTCAAATCAATAAGTCTACCAACCTAATTACAAAATTTTGTTTTTCCACAATTCCCTTGTGCTACTCCACTCCCATCATAAAATGGATAGTCTATGAATTTGAATTCAATTATTTTACATTAATTTTTTTTTTCTAGAATCTTATAAATCAACTGACTCGTTGGCACTAATAATTCCAACATGGCAACTGAATTTAAAGAAGAAGAAAAAAAACTAATGTTTTTTTCCTGCAGATTAAAACTCACACGTGTTTAGTGTATACCCACGTGTTTGAAGTATTAATCATGTGAATGTAAAACAAGAGCACAGTATCCACACAGAGAGAAACAAAAAGAGTACTATTCTACTATATGTTACTTCGAGGAAGCTCACTCCCTGAATTTATATGAGTGTTTTACTCAGTCCACTTCATTTATTAAAATTCTAAAACAGACTTTGATTTATCGATACTTCTATAGCTCCCAACCAAAACAAAAGTAAAGAGGACAGTGTTTGTTTGTGCCATTTTAAAAAGTCAGTCGCCGGCACTTATTACACTCCACGGATTCCCACAAACCAAACGCGTTCACAAAAAACAACTTGACCCCACAATCAAAGTATTGTTGTCATTTTCAGCTCGGCGGCTCTATCGTAACTTTTGGTCATTAGACTCAGTCCCATGTCATTCCTGTACCAGTAAACTTTTCTTTCAATGTGTTTTTTTTTTTTTTAATTAAAAAAAAAAAACTTTTAGTCAAATAAATAGAGAGTTGATAACTAGATTACACCTTCAGTGTACGCGTTTTCAAAACTCAAGTGGGTCCAAATTAGCTAGCAAATATAAGAGAACATAGTTTTGGTTTTGATGTTTATCCATTCAAATGTTCAAACTATTAATTTTTTTTTTTCTTCTAAAATTGTTAAGCTTTGGTTTCTTTGAAAAGTTGTAAACTTTGTTCTGCTCCGATTGATCAAACTCTTATGATCAAAGTTGTGGTGTTCGTGATTGGATATACGTTGTCTTGAATAAGAATGGACCAGAAATGGAAACCGGGCCATGTGGTTGGTGTCATGGTGATGTGCTTCTTTTTGAGTCAGAATTTGTGTTTGAGTTGGTGTCTCAATGATGAAGGTATGAGATTTTTGAGTTTATGGGATCTGGGTCTTTTTTCTTGTTGCTTGTAAAAGTGAAGGAAAATGATGAATGAGTGTTTTGGGTGCAGGTTTGGCGCTGTTGAGATTAAGGGAGAGAGTAGTGAATGACCCATTTGGCGCTTTGTTGAATTGGAAAGAGGAAGATGGAGTGATTAATCCATGTTCTTGGTTTGGGGTTGAGTGCTCAGATGGAAAAGTTGTGGTATTGTGAGTAAATTTCTTTGCTTTTCTTTTTTTTCGTTTGTGCAAAAGAGTGAAGGAATTTTATTGTTTTATCTTCTGTTGGTTGCTCAAAACTTTTTTTTTAGATATAAGGGAACTTTAATTGACAAGAAATGTACGATTGGTTGTTTTATTGTCAGAATTAGTTCCATTTTGCATAGATCAGAAAGCTTTAGTTTTGCTATACCCTTGAATTGGTCGGTATTGTTTCTAATTGAGCTTTGACTTTTTTTCTTTTTTTTTAAATCTAAAAGAGGGTGGTAATATTGGAAAAAGTGAAATACAATTGCTTTAATGAGGATATGCATTCAAATCAAAATATCAACAAACAAAAAAAAAAGTTTCCAGAGCAGCATATATAATGCAAATCGAAAGCTGCTTTAGCAAGTATTGCAGGTTTGGAGAAATTTCATCTTCCAACTCTTCTTTTTGTGGTAAAAGCTCCACGTTAGCACTTCCATTGTTTTATAGGGTCTTTGCTAGGAAGTAGGAACTGTCTTGTCCTGCAAAGTTTTGGTTCTATTTCTTGCTGTAGTTCATAGGTTGTGAAAGAATTTAAAGCTTCAACTAATTTATGGTTGGCACTTGTCATCACTTTTGTCAAGCAGACGGAGGGGTACTAGTGAAATTCATAGTTTTTATCTAAATTTTAAGCCATTAATTAAGTTGTTTTGGAGCTCACTTTGTTCATCTTGTCATATTGGTTCTTCAAGTATTACAATCCTAAAGTATCATTGCATCTACTTAAAGAATTGTACCACCCCAGGCGTTATGTGGCTAAGGCTCCTTAACTTCTTCAATCAATTTTTATTTAAAGAGACTTTGTGATTTAGAAATCTATGGTTGTGGCGGAAGAGGATCCTCTCCATTTCAAGCCGGTTAAGATTTAATTGTACAACATAAATACTTTTGACTCTAAATATCTTGATTAATACCATGGATACTGCAATATATCATTCAATATACAAAACCATGGCTTAATTAATGGTCATATAGTTAAATAGTAATGCTGTCATGACATATGGTACTTAAAGCATGTTAGTTTTCTGGTTGTGTCCTCTAATCATATTTTAAAGGTTAGATGTATATGATGTGCAGGAACTTGAAGGATCTTTGTCTTGGAGGAACACTGCCAACTGATCTTACAAAGCTAGTCCACATAAAGTCTATGTAAGCATTTATATGTTCATTACCTAGTTGTGTAATAATTTCTAGAGCGTGCTGTTTATGAGTTTATGTTTTATGTTCTTCTATGTATTATTATCATTTTACATTTCCCCTGCAGTGTTTTGCGCAATAATTCTTTTACCGGAATCATTCCTGAAGGAATTGGGGAGCTGAAGGAGTTGGAGGTGTTAGATTTGGGATACAATAATTTCAGCGGACCAGTCCCAGCTGAACTTGGCAGTAATCTTTCACTGACAATCCTGTAGGTTTTTTGTTAGACTGTTCAGTTTTCATTAACTTTATCTTTTCTCTTGTTCTCCTCCTATGCATATGCTAAATCTTTTTCCTGCCTACTTTGCAGCCTAGTGGACAACAACAAGCTTCTTGGTAGCTTATCTCCTGAGATTCATAAACTTCAGTTGCTTTCTGAATCTCAGATAGATGAAAATCAGCTTTCCAATGCGGCTAAAGGATTATCTTGCCACGAAAGACCCCTTGCTTGGTATGCAAATGACAAACTCAAAAAACTTGAATGTAAAATGTTTGGGTATATGACTGTCTGTTTACAAATTTTAAAGCAGAAAGTTCAATTACTGATGTTGGAAAATATACCCCTTCCTGGCCAAAGGACTTTTTGACATCAATTCCATGCGTTTGATGATTTTGGGCCTTTTTCATTTTTCTTTTTTGAGGTACTTTATACATGGTTCCAGAATTGACCGTTATACTTACATCATCTGAAGCTTGCTTTTATCTTTGCTAGGAGTATTTCCCAAAGTGAAGACACAGTTCACAGGAGAATGCTGCTAACTACTGATGACCATGGAAAACCGCCTCGTGTAAGCATAATACCACCACAAATATCACCTTCCTCTTCACCATCCCCATCATCACGATCACGATCACCATCATCATCACCATCACCATCACCATCACCAGTGACATCACCATCACCATCATCATCCCCATCCCCATCCCTATTCCAAGAGCCAGAAGGGACTGCCCCTGATTCAACTAATTCCTCACCATCTTCCCAATCTGGTATAGCACCTTCTCCCACAGAAAACCCCAAACCTTCAAATAGGCAGCACCTATTTGCAATACTGGCTGGATCAGTAGGGGGTGCCCTCTTTCTTGTAAGTTTAATCATTGGTGTATATCTATGTAAAAGCAATAAGGTTGCTACTGTTAAACCTTGGGCCACAGGATTAAGCGGACAGCTTCAGAAAGCATTTGTAACTGGTAATTCTTCTTTCTCACTAGGAAGAAACAAAGTGGGAAAATTTGGACATCTGTGTTTCATATAGTTTAACATTTGCCTTATCGATTGTAATTGTCAACATGGCCATGCACAGCTCATTTCAGAGCTGTAGCCTTATGTGAGTGCATAAGTTATCCTTGAAAATGAAATTTTCCTAGGCCACAAATCAGTCAATTCAATCCAAAATATGACCTGTATTGTTGAAATCATCTGATATATGACTGGGAATTTACACTGCAGGTGTGCCAAAGCTCAAGAGGTCAGAGCTTGAAACAGCTTGTGAAGATTTCAGTAATGTAATTGGTACTTCACCAATTGGTACAGTTTACAAAGGGACATTGTCTAGTGGAGTTGAAATAGCTGTGGCCTCTGTTGCAGCAACATCTGCCAAGGATTGGTCAAAGAGTTTAGAAACACAGTTCAGGAAGAAGGTATTTGACAAACAAATTGCATCGAATCGTGTGTGGGTTTTATGCAGTCCGAGTGTCCTTAATTGTTTCTGTT
This sequence comes from Quercus aquifolioides, assembly GCA_019022515.1. Lineage (NCBI taxonomy): Eukaryota > Viridiplantae > Streptophyta > Magnoliopsida > Fagales > Fagaceae > Quercus > Quercus aquifolioides. The sequence continues at coordinate 2,277,095 of CM032329.1, forward strand.
GTTATGGTTTCAGATTGACACATTATCGAAAGTTAACCACAAGAATTTTGTCAACCTTCTTGGATATTGTGAGGAAGAGGTGCCTTTCACCAGAATAATGGTTTTTGAATATGCTCCAAATGGGACACTCTTTGAGCATTTACACAGTAAGTACCTTCCCAATACCTTGTTATTATTGGTATTTTAACGGATAAACAATGGATATATATACACACACACACACACATATATATTTGAAATTATCCTAGGTACTTGCAAATTACTTTTCCTTCAATTGATTTCACATTCCCATTAATGTTTTTAAAAGAATTACTACTAAATAAGGTTCTTTTGTTACTGAATGTAGAGTTTATGAGCTTAGCAGTAATTATAATAATTATAAAATAAAAAAAGTTCGTGGTTTCAGAGTTCTTGAATTACTAGTAAATTCTCAGTTTTCAAATTCAACTAATAATGATGGTAGGATTTGTTTCAGCCTCATGAGCTGCCTGAGTCATAACAGAATTATTTGCTAACAATAAATTTAAATATCCAAGAGCTCTCAGTACAAGTAGTATTCTTCTGCCAACGATATAGCAACCTCTCAATTCAAAAGAGAAAATAAGGGAATATTTTAAAACAAGTAATTATAAGAAGGGACAGAGTGTTCATTTGTTTTTTGTTCATTCCTGACCATTAAATGAACGGTTGAGGTTGCCACATAATAAGGCAATGGAAGATTATGTGCTTTCTTCTTTGAATATTACTTGTGTCTAAAGATTATTTGCTCAGTTTGAGGCACACTGTATTCCTAGGTCCTTTTCTCTTTCAGCCACTTATAATATTGCTCATGATTTAGTCACTGTATCATAAACGGAGAATACATGTGACCGACCCTAAAATTTTGGAACTAAGTGTTTTGTTTTTGTTGTATAATATTGCTTAAGATATCTCATTTTGATGGTCCTGCAGTAAAAGAGGCTGAGCACTTGGACTGGGGAATGCGACTCAGAATTGCAATGGGAATGGCTTACTGCCTTGAGCATATGCACCAGCTGAACCCACTTATAGCCCACAACAACCTGACCTCTTCATCTATCTGTCTCACTGAGGATTATGCAGCCAAGGTATCAGAATTCAGTTTCTGGAATGACATGGTTGTAACCGAGATAGAATCAGCCGGGTTAAAGAATTTACATACACCATCAGCTGATCCAGAAAGCAATGTTTACAGCTTTGGTGTGATATTGTTTGAAATGATTACCGGTAAGCTCCCTTACTCAGTAGAGAATCCCTCATTTGAAGACTGGGCATCGGACTATTTGAGAGGAGAGCAACCGTTTAGAGAAATGGTTGATCCAACTTTGACATCATTCCAAGAGGAGCAACTAGAGCTAATTGGTGAAGTGCTAAAATCTTGTGTCCATCCTGACCCTAAAAAGAGACCAGCAATGAGAGAAGTGTGTACAAAATTGAGAGCCATAACTGGAATAACACCTGAGGGAGCATACCCAAGACTTTCTCCACTTTGGTGGGCAGAGCTTGAGATTGCATCTGCTGATGCAAGCTAAAGTATGAAAGTTCAATTTGGAGAGTATGAATGGGAATTTTATAATAGTTGAGTTGGGGGGCTAAACAAGTTGCCTGTTGTTTGATACACCTTGTATTTATCATAGGATAATGCAAATTTGTATATATAACTCATATAAAGGGAAGCTGGGGAATCTTTTTTACTTTGATATTGTTTTGTTGGTGGATTTGGCCGTGAAAGCACCCAAAAAAGCATGTCTAAAAGTCAAGCTAATGAAAAATTCCGTGTTTCGTAAAGCATTGCCATGGTCAACCAAATTTCTTGTACCCTAAGGCACGTGTCTTTGTGTTTACGTCTGTGTGTCAATATTTTTAGTTAATATATCTATGATGTCTGATCTATTCGCTTAAGTTCCTCCATTCTTACTCCAAAACAAAAACAAGTCCTCCATTCTAATAATGGGTTAAAAGGAATTGATGAGTGATGACTAGGCAGTGGAGGATGGTACCTCAACACACATATCATAAAAACCAATCAATGTGCAGACATATTGGCCAACAAAGGGAGGACTGAAGAGACATCTAGACTTTCTGTGCCGTCTTCTTGTTTGGGACTTGAGGGGCATATGCTTAAGTACACCCTATTTTGAATCCTCGATGGAAGGCACCAGACTTGAAGATTGGTGATTACATTGCTAATGAGCTAATAACCCCCACATGGAGAAAATAAGCTAATAAATCCCACATGGAGAAAATAGGATACACTAGTAACCAACCCATAAAGAAGGAAGATAAGGAATTCTTTGAGAGTAATGTTGTGAAAGGATTATGCAAGATTAAAGAATAGAGAAGAGAGAAATCAACACATAGAATTTACTTGGTTTGGTAATATCCCTACATCCATGGGAATAAGTGGTTAATAATCCACAATTTGAGAAATTAGGGTTACAATAGTATTTACATATAGCAAAACCCTACCTACTACAAACTCCCAAAATACATTCTCCTATGTCGCAATAAGATAGCGTTGCCCTCCACACTACCCCCAACCTATCATTAGACCTATCAAACCAAACTCCAATTAAATGCTCACGACCTAATAGGTTTTGCTATACTCCACTTTACTCCACTACACTCCTGAGGTGTCCAAGTCAATGGGCTGAAAACAAATATGAGCCAACTCCAATAAATATCCAAAAATTAAGTCAGAAATCACACCTATATTCTAGACTATCATCTTTTATTTCTTGTAGATTCTTTCAAGAGTCCGTACGGACCATATCTCCAATCAATTGAATCATCAGTTAGTAATAAATATATGCCTCAGTTCATTTACATATTTATTTATGAATTTCAAACATTTTTTTTCTAAGTAAGATTAATATTACTAAGAGGGAAAGAAAGAGCCCAAATGCCAAAATGGACCGGCCCATTTATAATAAGAAGAGATTAAGAGATGGGGCCATGGGGGTAGGCCCGTGGGTGTTATTTTTATATTTGTTTAATTTTTTATTTTTAGATTCACCTTGTAATTTGAGATTTAACAGTTGAACGGACCATTGACCCAACTCTTCAGCCTAGTTAATATCCAGTTCGAAATTATTAATTATGGGTTTGGTCCACAAACTTTGAAGCCTCCTCTCTCTAATCCATGATAAAAGAGAAAGGGTACAATTTGTTTTTCCTTAAAAAATAATAATAATAATAATAACAAAACCTGGTGGCCTTCACGTCTATATACAACTTACAGCAAAGCAAATCTTTGTCATGCAGCTTGGAAGCTCCCACGTTCATCAGAAAAGCACGTTTCAAGCATAACCTGCAATCAATCGTTTCAGAAACCAAAAATACTATAAATACTACTCCATCAAATCCAATATCTCATAACCCCACAAGACTTTTCCTCTCAATTAGTCACTCCAATAAGCACCAATAAGCTTCAAATTTACTCACCATTTCAAAAAAATGGCAAGCACCCAGCTCTTAATTCTCATCTCTTCACTCATGCTCTTCCAATTAACCCTCCCCACCATAACTTCTGCTGAGCCAGAGAAGAAAATCGATGTGGTGGTTGAAGGAATGGTGTACTGCCAGCACTGTGAGCATTCCGGTTCATGGTCTTTGTCTGAGGCCGAGCCAATCCCAGCTGCCAATATCAGTGTCATTTGCAAGAACTACAAGGACCAAGTGAGCTACTACAAGGTGTTTGAAACTGATGGGAATGGGTACTTCTATGCACAACTTGAAGGCTTCACAATGAGCCAATGTCTAGTGGAACATCCACTCCAATCGTGCCATGTCAAGCCTGTGTCATCTCCTCTAAAAGATTGCAATCTTCTTACAAATATCAACTATGGACTCTATGGCTCCCCACTTCGTTTTGAAGGCAAGAAATTGTATGGAAGCAATTATGAGGCTGTGATCTATGCTGCTGGGCCCTTGGCATTCCGTCCAGACCATTGTCCACCACCAATTCATGTCTAATCATTTCTTTGGAGTTCAAATTAAATTTGTAATTTGGCCAATAGATTCTCAAAAAAAAAAAAAAAAAAATCAAGTTGGCCAATATTGATTAAATATTTTCTTTTTCTTTTTTGGTTTTGCTATAACATTTCGTTTAAATGTTTAATTCTTTTTTCAACCAGCTGAGTTTGAGTTTTATCTTCTTGGTTTGATTAAATTGTATTGATCATTTATATACATGAACATGAGGTATTTTATTCTGTTAATTTCTTGGAGTGTAAAAACAATAAAGCAAAGTTGCGGGTTAATCTCGGCTGTCTAACGCACAAAGAGTGTGCGTAAATCCTTTAAAAAATGTCTCTATTTGAAGGGAAAGTGAAAAAATGTAAATTATACAATGGATAGGAGAGACTAGAGAAGGATGACGAATAATAATAATAATAATAAAGTTTTTAAAATGTTATGGAAACAAATGCTTATCGTCGAGGATGTGTTTTAAAGCAATATCAGAAAAGAGGGATTATAATATAACATGTAAGAAATTTCGTGTACTCTTGCAAACAGTAAATGAAAAACTATGTATATAACTATTTAGATATATCGTACAAACTTTTGTTTTATTCTACCATGAAAGCTAGACGCATGTATTTAATCATGATTCCTTCTTAACTTGTAACTATTCATTTACGATATCTAACATATTATATAATTCCTTAGTTTTTATAGTCTTGCATCTCACTATAACTATATATAAAGATGGCATGGCTTTGTAAAAAGGACAACAAATACAATAATAAGTTCTCTTTCATATTTTCATAGTCTTCTATATTCTCCTTGTATTTCTTAGATGAGAATTAAACAAAAACTTTCATTTATATCATTGAGAAAATGTATGGCAACCTTATTAATTTGTCAAAAATCTTATAGTTTAGAGGTGTTATCTACTCTTTTTTATGAGAAGAATCTGGGTTCAAATTTCCCTCCTTTATTATTGTAACTATTAACATGTGTATCATGTGATAACATATTGCATCAACCACAAAATTTTAGGTACTTCTCCTATGGAACAAACTTTAGGTTCGAATTCCCCCATTGTTATAATTCATTATGTAATGCCACATATATATATATATATATATATATATAACATAAAATTAGAAAGAAAAATAAGATAACATACATGATCAAAAATTAATGAAAGGGGCAAAGTGTGAGTTTTATGTTGATTCTCTTTTTACCCCTCTAGTGTACAGAATGTGATCTACTCATGTGAAATATGAAATACTACCAATAACTGTCTTCTTCTTCTTCTTCTTTGTTGAGAAAAACTAATAACTATGTCTTCCCTCTCCATTTTCCTCCATTTTCAATTGGATCAAAATTTGTGGGCCTAGGTGGAAAATACCTCCACACTATCTTTCCTTCTTTTTTATTTCCCATTCACATACCTTTCATACCAAACTTTCTTTTTAATTTCGTCGCTTTTTTTAACTCATCATTTTCCATTCTTTATCAAATGATCAAAACCATTCTAACAAAACATATGTTAAACTCCAAATAAGGCATAGAAAATGCATGGAAACTTGTTATATATCCATTAAGAGCAAAGGATGCTTCATACTATTTTAATAATTAACTTTCTTCGTATACCTAGTCCAACAAAATTATTAAATTAACATAAGATTAAAAAACCAGAAATAGGCTTATATTGAATCATCATAGTTCAAAAACCAGGTTGGCCCCAAGAACAATCATATGGAAGTCCATTAACCAATGAACTAGATTCCACATAAACGTCTTTGTGAACGGGCTATATTATATAATGAGAGGTCACCATCTGGTAAGTAGGACTATCTTATGGAATAGGGCTGAGTAATTGAGCCCAGAAATCAATTGGACCCGTCTGGTACTATTTAGTCCAACCATTCATACCAACTTTAAACGAGTCATTCTCAAAAAAAAAAAAAAATTTAAACGAGTCAGACCTTATAGCGCAGCCAATGAAAGAGAGCTATATAATTCACTTTTCATTAAGAAAAAGAAAGAAGGTGGCCTTCACGTAAAACTCAATTTCGAACAAATCAACAAAGTTGTTGACACGCACCGTAGTAGTCTGCACGTCCATACAACTGTACAAGGTTTTTCAAAAGAAAATACACCTCCTACTCTCCGAGTTGCATAGGCTATAACTATAAATACAACTCCAAAACAATCTCTCTAAGCAAGCAACAATACCCATCAAAGTATTATCAACAAAATACAACACTGTCAACACCCATCAAAGAAAATGGCGAGCAGCCAGCTTATTGTTCTTGTCTCCTCACTTCTGCTCCTCTCTTTGGCCTTCCCTACCATATCTGCTTATGAAACTGTCTCAGGAAACAAAACTGTCCCATCAAACAAAACAACAGAGAAGAAAACTGAAGTAGTAGTGGAAGGCATTGTTTACTGCAAGAGCTGTGAGCACACTGGAACATGGTCTTTGTCTGGGGCTACACCAATCCCTTCAGCTAAAGTAAGTGTCATCTGCAAGGACCACAAAGACAGAGTCAGCTTCTACAAGGTTTTTGTAACAAACCCAAATGGCTACTTCTATGCAGAACTTGATGGATTCAAGATGAGTAACTCTCTATTGGACCATCCCCTCCAAGGGTGCCAGGTGAAACTTGTTTCATCTCCTGTTGAAAATTGCAACCTCCTCACCAATGTTAACTATGGGCTCTATGGCGCTCCTCTTCGTTACGAAAACAAGAGATTGGTTGGACAGACTTATGAGGCTGTGATATATGCTGCGGGTCCCTTGGCTTTCCGCCCATCTCATTGCCCTTTCACAGCTCATAACTAAGATTAACGACAATTGTCATCAGCCCCTGAGTAATCTTTATTATAATTTTCATCTTTGCATTTTTCACTTTATTATTGATTTATCAGATTGGAGAGGAATATGTTGGTTTGTACTTTGTACTAATTGATTGAATGAAGTTTATTTATGCTGCATTAAATTAAGAATGATATTTTCCATTGCCTCTACTGATTAGAAATACTAGTGTAGTATGTAGACAACTCAAGGGATAGAAAAGGTGAGATATCATTCAGATACAAATGAGCTCCAGCTAAAATTTGAAGATAGAATAGCATAAATACACTCAGAAAACTCATTAAGGTGAATAAATCCACCAACAGAAATTTAACATTTCAAATACCTGTGTCCACATAAAAACAACAAAGCTCAATTGATTATCTTTCCCCCTTTAACAACAAATGCAAAATTTATGTAGCACAAAGGCACCTTGTTCCTACAAGTCCAATGGCATTCCAAACAACTTATTTATGTCATCCATCGCCTCCTTTGTAAACACAGTTGGCTCAAAAAGATCACATTCTTTCGATGTTCCAGATAATTTTGGCTTCAGCTGAACTTCTTGCAGTACCAAGTCATCATCAGGAAGTATTGAAAACCCACCAAAACCTCTTTTACTATCTGCTACCTTGTCCTGCTTTTTTGATCTCTTGGTCCTAACGAAATCAATTGGCTTCCCAAACATGTTATTTATATCATCCATAGCCTCCTTCAAGTTGATTGTGGGGTCTACTAAGCCATGGTGGCAAACATTTTCAACTTCTGGCTCATCTGAAATAGTTGAGCCAACAAATCTACAAACAACAGTATCCTCTCTAAACTTTGCTTGATGTGAGCTATGCACATCCTGATCATCAGAACCTTCAGATGAAACATCATTTGGGCTAGGAAACACAAAAGCATTTCCATGGGAACCTTCTGTCAAATTTTGAACATCACTCTGCTCAAGGTTTTCACTCTCATCTCTCTCTCCAATTTCACTACATCCTTCATCATCAACATATATTTTAAACGGTTCTTGTTGAGACGGGCAAGTTTTAGTCCCACTATGCTGCACGATTGAAGAACCTTTTTCTTTTTTATTATTGTCCAAATTTTCATCAATGAACACTTGAAATCCATTGTTCAAACCATCCTCTTTTAATCGGCTTCTATGTGATCTTCTACCAACTGCTGTCTCTATAGGTTCTCGAAACATGCTATTAATGGCATTCATGGCCTCTTTCATATTTATCGTAGGATCAACCAGCCCGTGATGGCAAGCATCTTCAGCCTCAGATTTTCCAACAATGGCAGTATCTACAAACTTCACCACAACAGTGTCATCACTGCAAAGTGTCTCCCTTTGAGTAGTTACCTGTTGCTTAGAGATAGTTCCAGGTCCAATCTTTCCGATAAATTCCTTATTTGTGGACAGATCTTGACCTGTTCTAATGTTGCTAGAATTTTCTGAAGCCCTAGTACAGTGAGATTCCATCAATGGCTTCACACTTAGAGGATTTTTCTCTACAATCTTCTTAGGAAATTGAGCATCAGGTAGTGTTTCAGGTAAAGCTATGTCATGCCAGCTTTCTCTACAATTTTCCTTGTTTAATTCAGTTTTACTGCCTTTGGGAGGAATGTTGCTGGCAGACAATGGCCTCTTGGAAGTTCTTACTTCCTGGCGCTGCAGGAAATCTGCTCATAGTTAGATAACTAAAGATTCTCTTTAACAATAGATCCAGGCCCAATACACAAAAGCTAAAAAAGCACTACCTGGATCCTCTTGTTCTTGTATCTCTCCATGCGGTGAAGGAACTGCTCATATGATTTCTGCAACTCATCAGCAGGCTCTGCAAGGCTGCTTAACAGTCAATTTGAACATGAATACAAATTATTTTCCAAGCTTCACAGGATTTTTTTTTATTTATTTATTTAAAAAAAGCATATCTTATCAACCAAACACTCAAGCTAGTTGCTATTTTATCAATGCGTTAACAAAGAGGAGTAACTATATTTGATAAATGCTTTATTCACTGAGTTACTGTTCTATGATGTAGTGGAACTAGTAAGTACAAACTTCAAAGATTCTAGCGGCAGAAGAATTAATCAATTCCAAGGTAAGGTCACAATTTCAGTAATCATAAATTTCACTTTTCAGCACAAGAATCCACTAGACTTTGACATGGTAATTGCTACCCCTCTTTACAAACCAAGTCTGTGAGAATTGAGATACACTTCAAAACAAATTCATCCACAAACATGTCGTCTTTTTTTTTTTTTTTCAAATGACTGGTTGAAAGGCTTCTAAATTGCAATTTGGCATTCATAGTCTCGCATATTTACTCTATACTCTTAGAGGATTTTCCTATACCATATAGTCCAAAACATATGGGAAATATTCCAGCACAAAAAAACACATAAAACATTTAGACCCCTAAACTATACATAGTAAGAATTCGAGCATATGTAACATAGAGCATTGAGCAAAGCAAGGACATACTGCAGAAACATCCAATGCACAGAATCTAAAACGAGAACATTTTATTAAACATAGCAGTGACTATGTCTAAATAAGTTGTTAATTGTTTAATGCAGCTCTATTAAAAAAGAATTAATCATCCATTCATCCATATGAACAAATGTAGAGAACTTACTTCTGCACACCCAAATGGTACATTTTCTCAGCCTCCTCAAATTTCTTGATCTTCTCATAGTAAAGAGCATATGCTTGGTAGAACAAAGACTTCTTTTTTCCAATTTGATTCACCTCCATGGTCCTCAAAAGCGTTTTTGGATCCTCCACAAAGTCCATCTACTCACAGAGTAAAAAACAATTCTATGGTTTAGTTAAAGCGAGACATTTCCAATATTTAGGGAACTAAAACAACTTAAAGCATAAGATTCCAACTTTGATTTTCATATATTTTTCCTTCATTTTCTCAGTAACCAAACAATGGCTATGAAATTGAACGAAAAATGATGACCCATTATCAAAATCATCCACAAGATAATGAAAATCACTCTTGGATCATCCACAAGATCCATCTACTCACAAATAATTAAATAAACAATTACTCATGATGCAGACAATGAAATTGGCATTTTTCGATTCACAATTAACACCAATCCATTCCCTCACTTCTACGAAGATGATATGTCATAAATCAAAAGAGAAACATAAGAATAATAAAAAGCTAGTGAACTTAGTCCAAAACAACCCTTCTTTTTACTAAAACTCCAAATTTGATGTTCATAACTTTTCCTTCATTTTCTCTCAGAAACCAAACAACGGCCATGAAATTGAACAGAAACCGAATAACCCAGCATCAAAATCAGCAATAAGAAAATGCAAAAGAAGCGCTCTCAGACTATCCACAAAAAACCCGTCTACACACTAAAATAAATGAATAAATTCTCAACATGTAGATAACCAAAACAATCTAAAGCGCATCCAAATTTGATTTTTCACATCTTTCCCCTTCATTTCCACAGGAACCAAACGACCCAGAATCGAAATCATCGAGAAGAAAACGAAAAAAGCGATGGATTAGTAAAATACCAACTGTAACCAAACACGGAGGTATCGTAAGTCGTTTTTGTAACGGCGATCGGACTCGAAGGTCTGCGCGCACTTCTGCAAAAACCGTGGCAGCTTCTCGTTCAGAACTTGCGAAGGCAGCGAATCCTTCATCTTTCTGATCCCTCTGTATAGACAAAACGCCAAACAGTCTTACTTTTTAAACCCATTAAAAGAGCTACCCACAAAGAGAGAGAGAGAGAGAGGGGCATACCGGAGCCATGGGAGAAGAGGGTCGTTGCCAGAGTAGGATTTGATGTCTGAGATTAAGGAGGTGAAGAGATCGGTGTTGTTGTCGTTGTTGGCTTTGGCCATGCTTTTTTGGGTTTTGCTTTGGTGGTGGGGGGTTTTGGTTTTGGACTTTGGAGCCAATGGCTAATTTGAATTTGTGTTCGGGTAATAGAGGGGGTTTTGCTTTGGGGGTGTATTGTGTGTATCACTCGGACAGGCAATTAGTGGATGTTATATGTTTATGTATAGACACGTGGCAGGGTAAAGGATCGACGATGGATATGATTTGATAATCATGGTTTCTATGACCATTTTGGCTGAAATTTGTTACACGTATGATTGTGCAACCACAAATGAACCCCACAAATTCGCCCAAATTGAAGGTACCCATGCCAAAGATTGTACGAGCGTTGGGTTGGTCAACAATGGGTTCATATTGTCGAAACGTGATTATTTTAGGTTAAGCGATGGGTTTTCAATTTGAATGTATAGTAAAACAATTTTGAAGTTGTGCTCTTCACCCTCCTTTCATTTTATTTTTTCACACCTACTAAATTGTCTATAAAGTGATTGAATTTGCGTTTATTATTATTGTTTCAACCATAATTACAAGATGAATATTTTCAATCATATATATATATATACGTTGGAATTAGGTTTTGTAATATAAAGGAAGATGATTTTTGAAATGTTTATTTGATTTTGTATATTTAAAAGAATTTGACTGTGAACTTAGTATAAAACCAATCATAATTTTTTTTTAAAAGAATTTTCTCATTTAAAAGAAAATTAAATTATATTTTAATAAATGGTTTTCTTAAAATGTATTAGAAAAAAATTATTTTGCATTTTTTTTCCTTGTTTATATTTTATGAAGATTGAAGAAAAAAAAAGTGTAAGTAGCAAGTATTTTTTTTTTTTTTTTGGTGAAGAGTAACTAGCAATTAAAAAAGAAAAAAAAAAAAAATTTAACAGGTCCGAAATAACAGGTTTGGGATCGCTTGTTCTTATTGTCCAAGGCAGGCAGGCACTCTCCAAGTCTCACCTCCCAACTCACGCTACCATCCGATTCAGCAATTCACCACCGCCGCTCCCAACTCTCACTCTCTATCTCTCTCTCTAATCGCTCGGCAAAATGGCAAACTCAGACGAAGAGAAACAATCCCAAACTCCACCAAACTCAGAAGCAACCGCCGAAGAAGACCGCGAAGAAAACGACGTCGTTGAAGAAGACGAAAACGAAGACGACGATGAACCAGAACCGCCACAAAAGCAGCACAAATCCCGAGAGTCCCTACTCAGCGAGCACAAGTCGAGAATGGAGAACCTGTTCCGCCGAATGCAAAGAGAGCGAGTGAATCTCCGAGTCCACGACTTGATCATCAAGGGGAACACTAAGACCAAGGATTCGATCATCGAGGCCGAGCTCGAGGCCTTGAAGAACGCCTCCACGATGCAGGAGCTGCTCGATGCGGCCGGAAGAGCCAATGCGAGGCTTCAACAGCTTGAGATTTTCGATTCCGTGAAGATCACGCTCGACAAAGGCCCGCCGGAGTTGCCTGACACCGCCAATGTTATCGTCGAGGTCGCTGAGACCAGTAGCACTTTCACCGCTGAGTGCGGCGCTTACTCGAGACCCGCGGTACGGTGTTTTTGATGTTTGTAATTTGGTTAGGGTTTCCGTTATTTATTTATTTATTTATGAATGTGTTTGGCTGTTGAGAAATTAGGGGAAAACGGAAATGAGGATTTGCATTTTACATATTGAGTTGAAAATGTTGATTTAGACTTGTAAAAAGTGGCATATGAATTGAGTTAGGTATTTAGCTAGATATACTGAATATATAATTGCAATTTTCGTGGAAAATTTGAATTTAACACCATATTTATGATGAATTCGGGGCTAATTATTGCGTAGTTTAGACCTTTTTATGTCTGCAATTTGGGAACAGAAGTTAGAAAGCACCATTGCTGTGTTTTGTTTTGTTTTTACTTTTTAGAGTTTTTGATGTTTTGTAGTTTGGTTAGGGTTTCCATTTTTTTATGAATGTGCTTGGCTGTTGAGAAATTAGGGGAAAATGGAAATGAGAATTCGCATTTTACCTAATGAGTTGAAAATGTTAATTTAGACTTGTATAAAGTGGCATATGAATTGATTTGGGTATTTATGTGGCTATACTGAATATATAATTGCAATTTTTGTGGACAATTTGAGCTTAACCAGGTGAATTATTGCGTACCTTAGGCCTTTTTATGTCTGCAATTTGGGAACAGAAGTTTAGAAAGCACTTTTTGCTTTAGATTTCGTAGAAATGAAGTTATATTATGGCCTGAAGGCTGTGAGTAGTTCTTTTATTGAGAGGAAAGTGTTACATGAAGTGATGTAGCGGCTGATGGCAAAGCGTAAATGTGGGGAAAATTATTCACACGTGACTGACCTTGATTAGTCCTTTTACGATCCATAGCTGACTCCAAAATTTTGAGACTAAGAGTCTTGCTTGTTGTTAGTTACACATACACTTGGTGGATGATGAACCCACGACCTCACCCTCTACCTTAATCTTATAAGGAGAGGATTTGCCATTTGAGGTAGGGCAAGGAGGTTGGGGGGGAAGGTGTTGGATATAAGGTATTGAATAGCTCTTATGGGCTGGAAATGTAGAAGGGCGTTAGGAAGTGTTATATACTCTTGATTAATCTATTTTCTAGAGAATTGTGGATGAAAGGTGGGTCGAATTTTGGTATAATATGGTGTGGGTGTGAGCCATGGTTTGCTTTATTTATGGATCTCCTTAGTTTAGCCTTATGCAATTATATATATATATATAAGTGTATGCAATTGATCTATAGTGACAAGTCATATGGGGTGATGAGTGTGAGCCACCTCCTCAATACGCTATGTTTTATGCTAGACTAACTGAGTGGAGGGTTTATTGATATTACAATGTTTAAGCTGCTTACTATATCAAATTTAAGCTAGTCAATGACTCAATAAATTATGTACTATGTCTTTTGATTTTTAGTGTGCATGAATTAATGAGCATGCTGTATCTCATATGATTTTTGGAATTGTATAATGCTTTTGTAGGCTAGATCTTGGACTGTTGAAGGTACTCTCAAGTATAAAAATTGGTTCGGTTATGGGGATCTGTGGGATGGTTCTGTGGCATATGGTCCCAACCAAACATCAGAGGTCAGTGCTGGTGTGTTTTTGCCGAGAGTTAGAGGACTGTCGACTCCTGTGCTGGCACGTGCATCTTTGCTTTCCCAAGATTGGCAAGAATTCTCTTCTTACAAAGAGCGATCCTTGGGCTTTTCTATTAACCTATTATCCACCAAGTACCATGACTTGGCATACAATCTTGGATGGCGTACCTTAACAGATCCATCACAAATGTCGTCCAGGGCAGTAAGGAGGCAGCTGGGACATAGTTTGCTTTCATCTTTAAAGTACACATTTAAGATTGACAGGAGGGATTCATCCATGAGGCCCACTAAAGGTCATGCTTTTGTTTCTACTACTCAAATAGGTGGCCTTGCACCTGATCACCGGAGCTTGCGATTTTTGCGCCAGGTTTATAAATGATCTTGTGGTTTTCCTGTTTGTTTTCCTTGTAATTCTTAAATAATCTCCACCTAGCCTACTATTTTGTTAAAAAGTTATAGATATACCTATGTGACTGAATTGCATATGAGGTGTGATTACTGATTTTGAGTCTGTGCTATGAATCCAAATCAAATTAGTTTAAGTTGTGATCCAAATGACAACATCCTGCTAAGTAGCTGTTAGTATTTCATTGGGACTTTCCTGTTTTTTAAGTTTGTTGAGCCTGATGTCTCTTTTAATAAAAATATTGGATTACAAATAGAGAAAATTGAAAGAAGTATGTGCATGTGTGTGTTTTAATGCAGAAAATGTGGTGGCACCATAGATTTAAGATGATTAACTGTGGATCAAATCAGGAAGTAAATATTTTTATATAGGAGATAATTTTGCCTCTGCTCTATTTGGGCCAACCTATTTATGTGTGTGGTGCCATTATAAAAAAAGAAAGCATCACTACGTAATAGACAACAATAGCCGATGTTTGTCAGTTTAAGACTCCTAATTTCATAATCTTTATACCACATTGGAGAAAGGTAGTGCCTGGTGCCTACCTGCTCAGATTCTCAGAAGAAGCTATTGAGTTCATTCAGTTTACATGCATGCGTGTGCCACACACAATATGGGATCCCAATTAGTTGATTGTTTTATAATCGATATTCAGCAATATATATATATATATATATATATATTTTTGTGGGGGTTTTGACATTATGTATTATAGCATAGAAACTGAATGAACTCAATTCATGCCCAATATTCCCTATATTTTTCATTGATTATGGAATTTTCTACTTTAAACAGGAGTTTGATCTTCGTTATGCTATCCCTTTCGGATTTTATCGTGCTGCCCTCAACTTTGGGATCTCTGGTGGTGTTTTATTTCCATGGGGCCAAGGATTCTTGAACAAGCCCTCACCTTTGCCGGAAAGGTTCTTCTTGGGTGGTGATTTCTCTCCAGTTTGCAGTTTGGCAGGCCCAACATCTATGTACGGATTTAAGACAAGGGGACTGGGACCTTCAGAGCCGCGAAGGCAAAATAGAGAGAATTCTGATGGTCCTGGAAGGGATTATCTTGGAGGAGATCTTGCCGTCACTGCTTTTGCAGATCTTTCTTTTGATCTTCCAGTTAAGTGGTTAAGAGAACTTGGAGTCCATGGACACATTTTTGCTGGTGCTGGCAACCTCTCTAAATTAACAGAGAATGAGTTCCGGAATTTCTCTCCTCAGAAGTTCTTGGAGTCATTCCGAATCTCAGTTGGCGGTGGGGTTGTTGTCCCTACAAAACTTTTCCGTCTAGAGGTCAGCTATCTATTCTGAGTTTCATTTTTTATTAAAGGAAGCATTCAAAGTTTTAATTTGGTTTGTTCCATATGATTGTATCATTCATATGGAAGGAAATTATCACATGATGTGCTGGGTGTTCTTGATGCATGTCTCTTAGATTTATATTTTTCACCCATGGTATTGCCTAGATGCAATGTTCACCCAAGATTTGATGGTATTTTGAAAGCAATTTCTTATTGAATTGATTTGTGATCTCTATTGGGAAATTAAGATGCAACGTTTATCCTACAATTTTGACGTGACACTTCTCTTTTGATATCTGAGGTGACCATCTAAAATTTCTTTGAAAGCAGTTTTAATTAGGGAAATAATTAGCATTTAACAGATGGCAATATTATCTAAAACGTGACCTGAAGCTCATCTTCATCTTCCTAACATTCCCCTGACTCTGCAGTCTCTGTTTATTTATATATTTATTTATGACAAGTGCACTCTGTTTTTATTTATGTTACCAATCAAATGATTAATGGGGAGTGTAAAGAAAAAGCTATTGGAAATCATTCCCCCTTGAAGGTTTTCCTAACACTCCTCAAATCTGTCGTCTGCTATGATATTGATTTTTTGTGAGAAATTTGAATTATTTGTGTAATAGTTATAAATCATTTTCTTTTTTAAATGTAACTCAGATGTTGTTGATTGGATCTGATAGAATGGTGTATTATTGTAGTTTCTGAATGTTTCCTGAAAATAAGTTCCTTCTCTTGTTCCCCCGCTTTCTGCACTTCTTATCTGCAACTCTGTTTAGCGAGACTCGTACCTTGGGTTTTGAAACTAATGAGTGTTGACATTGTTGTCAGGCCAACTATTACTACCTACTCAAGCAACATGAACACGATCGTGGGAAGACTGGCTTTCGATTTAGCTTCTCTCCTCGCTTTTAGAATTTTATAATTTGTAGTGATATTTGATGTTGACAACATTGAGGTGACACAGGAAGCATGTCATTTCAGTTACTCAAGTTTTTCCAAAATTTTGAAATTGTTCAACCACAAGCAGTTTGAACGGCATTCATTGTTTTGTAATTTGAAAGCTAGACTGGAAGTTCAGAGAGCATGATGTTTTCTGATATGGAGGAAAATAATTTTCAGGTGTTGGCATAGTAGATGTAGTTTCCCCTTGATTAAGGGGTTTGAAAAAACTGCGAAATTCTCAAATATTCAAACATTTTAATCTCACTGTTACCTGTATGGTTGTCAGTATTATTGGTGGTTTTTTGGACTATACTTTTTTTCGTAACTCCACTTCAGATCGTTTTGAAGGTCTTGCTCATCATAGTTAATGTAAATTCTTACTGCCTTCATTACTACATAACCACCAACCCCCCCTTCCTTTTTTCTCTTTTAAGAAAAGATCTGTGGTTTCAAATGGTACTTAGCATGACACTTTTGGAATGTAAAATTAGCAAATAGTCTCGTGTGTATTTCACTATATCTTGAGAAATAAACTTGTATTGGGAAACAGGAATTACCTTTTGAGCCAAATTGGTGTCAGTACGGACTAGTGAAACAGGAAGCAGGAAATTGCTTTTGCCGGCAGTGTTTGTTTTACGCAATGTGTTTTATAACTTGAAAATTTGACTTTAATTATCACGTTCGGTTATAAATCAGTGTGTCTAAAAACACACACAAAAGTGTAAAATTTGCCTTTGGCAAATAGCCTCGAGGGAACTCTAGGCTTTTTGAGAAAGACAATAGTTTTTGTTTGTTTATGCTTTTTGCTAGTGAAACGTCCATGCAAATCGCATTTTGGCTATATCGATAATGCAGCAAAAAACATCGGCAAACATGAAACACCCATGATTCTAATGTTTGCCAATGAAACTTCCATGCAAACACCCATGATTTCTTTTTATTTATTTATTTATTTATAATTTTTACATAAACAAACACATGTTGACACACACAAAAGAGAGAAAAATGTTCTAAAACAAAAATACAACACAAAGGCACATCACAAATTTTATTTGAAAGTTATATATTTTAAGGGAGGGTGCAACAAGTTATATTACACCCAACACCCATGATTTTTAATGTTGTGTGAACCTTTTTTTTATTTTTTTTTTACTATCAGTGTCTCATGATACTTTTCTACATTCTTCACAAAAAAAAAAAAAAAAAAAAAAAAAAAAAAACACAAACACAAACACAAACAAACTAACTAACTAAGCTGCGTTATACAAACCTCAATGTAACTAACAATTTGGTTGCATAATTTAATCGAAGCTGTGGTTTTATTTTATGACTGACCAAGATACCGGTTCTTAAAAAGGTTATACTCAAACATGTATGCTGTATGCTAGCTTGTGAATAGTAACTCCCTATGTGTGTTTTGCTAGGAACATGAAGGGAATAGGTGAAATTTATTTTATTACATAATAAAAAAACTTTTTAAATTCATGAGAATATATTTTCCTGTTTCCTTTTTTGTCCAAGTGTGTTATTTGTCATTTACTAGAAGTGACACGAATGGGAGAAGTAGAAGCCAACTGCCAAGTCCCTAATTGTCATGTTTATAATTACTGGCTAACAATAGTAACAATGTAACATCACCTACAAAACCTCTTTTGTTTTGTTTTTGTTTTTTTGTTTTTTTTTTTGGGGGTTTTATCTAGCTATATAATGGACCTTAAACACGTCATTCTTGCGGGGCATACAAATTGCTTGAAAAGGAGACAAAAAATACCTCTGAGATTAATTAAAATACTCCTTTCAATCCGACCCTGTGTCTCTTATATGAAAGCAACTGATATATATAATTGTTTAATCAAACAGTTAATAAACCCAGAATACGTAGGTGTAATGCAATGCATGCGTACTTAACCATTAATTTGATCAAGATGATGATCGTTTCCAAAATCAGATGGTTGTAGTTATATGATCATGAATTTGATGTTTGACCTTGACTCAATTAATGCATGGGTGTTGATGTTGGTATAATAGAGAATATACTATTAAAGAATTGTATAGGTACGTAAAAGACACATTTGAAATTTTAGGAGCAGTTCTGACTCTAGTGAAGCTTCATCGAAACTATTGTATATTATTCGTTTCTTTAAATTTAAAAAAAAAATAAAAAATTGTAGCATGAAATTAAGTGTCAACCGAGCATTGAAGGGTGAGTAAAAGTAACATGAAATGCATGGTGTTGCCATGGCATGGCATGTCATCATGACATGATTGCATGCATTCATAAAGTCTTATTGCAAAGACTAAAGTAATGGTAGTTATAGGTAACTCATCAAAAAAACAAAAAAAAATAGTAGTTATAGGTAGGTAGACAGAAGAAAAAGACAGACATCCTCATTCTCAAAGGGTTGTAGATCCGCATTAATAGGCTCACGTATTCTCATGCACATTGAAAAGTAAAAACATATAAAAACACAAGCAAAGAAAACAAAGGTACTGGTTGGGGGTTGACTTTACAGGTTGGGTGATTGATGCCGAATCTTTTAGACTAACCTGCATTTTAATAGTCTTCACAGGCAAAGCCAGCCCGCCATTGTTTTGTGAATGTAATTCCTATGTACTGCGTATAGAAACTGGAAACTATCTTAATATTGAAGGTTAGGCCGGGACAACGATTTTTTTTCAATACTGCTAACTGCTAACGTACGTAATAAGTTGTGCTTGAATAATGCCACATTTCTATTATTGATTACTTAAGGAAAATTACATTTGAATATCCTAAATTATACTTATGATTACACTTTGCAATCTAAACTTTCCAAATGTATGTTTTGCACCATAAACTATAACGCTTGTTACACTTTGTATCCTGAAGTCAAGTTTGTTGTTAGCTTGGATGAAAAAATATGGCACTACGTGAAAAGACTTAATTGCACATTCTTTTCAGTCATTTAAAAACAGAGGATAAATTACACTTTATTATCATAAACTATACTCATGATTACACTTTGCATCTTAAACTTTAATTTGAATTTTCGTTTAAGTTAACAGAAAACTTAATGTCGGGCTGTGAAGTGTAACAATTGTTATAGTTTAAAGTACAAAGCATACATTAGAAGAGTCTAGGGTGCAAAGTATAATATGAGGTATAATTTCAGGTGGTAAAATGTAATTTCCCTTAACTCTTATTAGCAATCAATCCCATCACGTCGATTCAGCATTTTTGAAAAAAGATTTTATGTTTTTAAACTTATTATTTACCATTATCGATTACATCATGCACTTAATTATTTATGATATTTTCTGGACTTATGTTCGATTTAGTTATCTTAAAAATATAAAAAAAGGGAATGAAACGAGTTAAAATTACACAACAAAAAACGATGGTATTCAATATTTTCTTTCTTCCTACTTATTGCATTGTGCTTTCTGGTTCTTGGTGCTACCAAATTAAAATGAAGTAAGTTACTCAGGCCAACCACTACAGAGATTTTGTAACACAATATTGTTGAACCCTACATCATGTTTATCTCTGTGTAACATTCTAATCATTAATTTTGCTTGCTTTTTTCCCACGCCCAGTTGTACAACCAAGAACTTTTCAAAGGTGATAGCATTTCTTGAACGGCTGAGATTACTCCCAAGATGTCCGTGATAGGGGGAGAACTTTTGTAGTTAACCTAACTTTAGTGGTTATACATCATATATGAATTAAGGTTTTGCTATAAATTTAAAGCCATTTGACATAAACGTAAGTTTGGTGGAATATTGGGGTTCATGTTTGGAAAAAAAAATAATTTTACTTAAAAGTCTTGTGTCTAATGAAAACTCTCGTGTAGACTACGTGATTCATCATGCCATATTTACAACCATTTGACAAAGACAAGAAGAAGGATTGATTAAAATAGACGTCAAATGGGGGAACTTAAAGTGGTTAGGAAATTTTGGATAGGGATTTTAATTTTTAATGGTCCAATACTTTTATGGTGTAAGGGATTTTTTGATTCCTTAATTTCTCATGATTTTCTCTTTAGGGAAAAGATTAAGGATCTTGGGAATCATGGGAAGAAACAGGAACCACAGAGATCAGAGGGAGGGGAAGCCTGCCTTTTGAACCTCCCTATCTTTTTTTATGAAAGAATAAATTAATTTTTATAGAATTAACTAATTAAATTTTTTTTTAAATGCAATACATTTATGTAAATAATAAATGCATCATTTTTTTTTTCTTATTACTCATATATTTTATCAAATCAAAGTGAATTTAAGTATATTTCCCTATAAATCGATATATAAGAGAATTTAATTTGAAAAATATGTTTTTTTCTATAAAAAAAAATTTAATTTGCAATGAATATAAATGGTCATAACGGTTATCTATTAATAAATAAAAAATTCAAAGAGTGAAGTGTTATTTATATTAATAATGGGGAGTTTCTAACATTTCCCTAAATCTTAAGGGATCGAAGTTATTCTAATTTACACAAAAAATGTGTACATTGTGACATGGAAGGAAATGTGTGGGTTTGTGTTTTAGAACTTGTTTAACATTGAAAGTTTACAAACTTTTAGTTTTTGATGGGTAGATAAAATAACAAAAACACCAAAAAATAATAATTAAGAAAATATATGAATATGTGGCTCGAAAACAGGCACACGCACATGTGTGCCGCCACCCCTAACGCTAAAATTTTACTTCTTTTATTTCATTTGGGGTCAACAAAAACAATTAGGAACTTCTATATTAACCTACCTTGAAATTACCTATAAGACTTGCAGGCTCTGACACTTGAAGCAGAAATAAAATTAGCAATATTTTTTTAAAAATTTACGATAGTATATATGTAATTTTAGGTGGTCCATGACATCTCAAATGACTGAAAGAAGTGATAGCATGCTTAGTATTTATACGGTTCCAATGCATTTACGTATTTTTCAGTGTTTTTAATCTCAAATTCATACTCATTCAAAAAAAATCTCAGATTCTCAGAGAATATAATATCATTTCTAATTCAACATGCCAAAAGTGGTCCATCCCAAACTTAGTCTTCATTCTGTTGTAGTAATAATTATAATATTAATAAAAAAGTAATAGTTTAAATATGCTGATTACACGTTAGCACGAGAGCCAGAAGGATGGTCCTCATCTCTATTCCAAAAAAAAAAAAATGGATTAATTAGACGCAATAAGATTCTTTCCATTTTGTTTGAATGGGAGTTCATTTTATTATTAAGATTTTATTTTCACGTACTATCACATCATTTAAAATTTTTACATTATGTAGTACTTTATACATCTTTTTTATTTGTAATATTTAATCTAAACTATGTAATAGATCTATTTTAAATCATTTTAAGTATTGTTGTATTGAATTATTTGTCCATTTGCATATTCTCTAAAAGTTAAATAAAAGAACAATTATGCCATAAAAAAAGAGGTTTTAACATATTGTACATAAAATTCTCTAACAAAAAAGTTATACTTAAAAGTTCAAAAACATCCCTTTTATACACAACTTTTATATATACAATTTGATTGATGGGAAAAAAATTATAAATATATATATATATATATGAAAATGACGTTTACTCTTGTCTTATATCATCATATTTTGATGAAAATTGCGACAGATGGTATGGTAACTAGTGGGTACCAATCACAAGCCAAATCCCTAAGCAAGAGTCTTTCTTTTCTTAAGTCTTTTCTTCTGGTTAGAAATTTGCATTGGGAACCTAAAGTTATCTACTCATTTCATAATCATTATGGGCTTGTTTTTCCTGAACAAATTCCAAGGGCAGATCTGACACCATGTCTAATTTTCTTCAAACCGTACGTCAATAATAGAAAGATATATCTAGCCAGTGGTCAGAGACAGAGTTGTATCCCGAGAATGAACAACAATACTATGGTAGTTAGGAGGAGATGTTTAGTAACGTTGTTATTATTTTATAAAAATATATGTAAATAAAAAAATATAAAAAAAATATATAATATTATTTAAATACTGAAAATAATTATTTAAACAACAAATAACAAACATCCTCTTTATCATCATCTTTTATTTTCAAAATGCTAAGCTAAATCCACTAAGTTATCTGCAATGGCAGGGCCTGTTTTTTCATGTTATGGTGAGATTGGATGGGGCTATAGAGCTAGTAATTAGTCAGTACTTAATTTACCAAATCACCATGACCAAGTGGAGACAAACCCTAGCGAGATTTTTCTCTAGGATTTGTTGGACGTCGGGGTAGGGCAAGGGTCTCTAAAAGTAAAGGACAAATCCGTGATTCTCGATAGAAAGGCAATGACATTTTTCTATTGAGTTTGTGAGTGAGTGAGTGAATGACAGGCCAGCATGTTAAATTTTGGATATGGGGCCAACCACTAGTGCCTATAGCTAGTGGTGACTTGTAATCCCTCCCTTACACACGTACTTTGGCCTAATATTCTCTCTCTCTCTCTCTCTCTCTGATGCATGGCTTTTGTGTCTTCTTTCAATCACATGTCACGACGAGTGACCAACAAGCCACTCTTTTCTAATGCCACAGGATTTCTGTTTTATGTGGGCGTGGAAAACGGTATGCACATCTTTATCAATATGACCTGTGTGCTTTACAACGAGGTAATTTATATACAATAATATTCCTATATGCTCCTCTCATCTATTATGTACGCATATCTTCACACGTGTAACTCCCACCTATTTCTGCAAATTAATATGTGGGAGTTACATGTGTGAAAAATAGGACTTTTGTGTCAAAAATTGGAGTCCACTCACATGAAGTGCTACGCGTATCTACAATTTTAGGCCATCAATTCATGCTTGATCAATGATTTCCAACCATAAAAGGTTAAAAAGACAAAAAAGAAAAACATTCATGCCAGGTTTGTGTTATTGACTTATATATTTCTGCCTTCTCTCTCTCTCTCTCTCTATCTTTTAGGGCTGGAGGAAATTTCTAATAACTTTCCTGATGATCACAACTTAATTATAGGATAATGCATGATTAGAAATTGAAATTGTGCATTTTCCAATTTTTCTTTACCATCTAATACTGCTGCCTTTTTCTTTTGGGGAGGGGGGACATATATGTATGGGGAGGAAATGTTATTGTATTGATGTGTGTAACACATACATATACATAAAGGCATCCACACATAACATCATGCATGTAAGTATAAACAACAAGTAGACAAAATATACATAAAGGCATCACATTACATCATGCATGTAAGTATAAAAAGGAAGTAGACAAATGGGGAGAGAGAGAAAGAGAGAGAGAGAGAGAGCAGTGTTTGCATCTCCAAGTTGGGTATATTTATTTCTTTCTGCAAGAATTCAACCGCCTAATTATTCTAAGGAATTCATTTCCATTTGCTTTGGCCTGAGGTAAGAGAGATTAGGAGATCAAGGGCTCATTCCTTAAAGCACACAATTGACCACGAATTCTTCTTATTGTTAGTCAATCCATATTTTATACTTCATCAGAAGCATCAACAGATTGAAGAGATGAAGTTAGGTGATGATGAAAATACTCAAGTTTCCAAAACAAGCAGCCCTTCTAACAAGAGTGAAGATGATGATGATGATGATGAAGATGAGGGTGATGAGGAAGTTGATGAAACTGGCAAGCCCAAGAACGCTGGAAGCTCAAGTAATATCACAGTCGAAGATAGTAGTGAAAAGAAGTCAGCTTCTGGATCCGTACGACAATATGTTCGTTCTAAGATGCCACGGCTTCGCTGGACCCCTGAGCTCCATCTTTGCTTTGTTCACGCTGTTGAAAGACTTGGAGGCCAAGAGAGTAAGTACTCAGATCTTTGTCTCTCTCTAACTCTCTGTAAATTAACCTATGGCCTAATGATTACTTAAAAATTTGAATTTTCATTGGTGCAGGAGCAACACCCAAGTTGGTACTTCAGCTAATGAATATCAAGGGTCTTAGCATTGCTCATGTGAAAAGCCATCTTCAGGTACTCAATTTGATCTACAAAATATTGATAATAAATTTGCTTACTTCACAAAATTAATGAAAATTAATTCAATGATTAACGATAATCTCAATTTTGTATTTGGGTTTTTTTATCTATTAGATGTATAGGAGCAAGAAGATGGACGACCACAATCGAGGTAGGTTTTATTACAGTCATCTTCAAAAGCTACATAATTTAGGGTTTTTTTATTATTATGGTTTTGGTGTGTTTCCTCTCTCTGAGTTCCTGGGTTATGGCAGTTCCAAACCAAGGGCTTTTCATGGAAAACGGAGATCACAATATCTACAATCTTAGCCAACTTCCCATGCTACAAAATTTCAATCAAAGGCCTTCTGGCTTAAGGTACTACACTAATGTTAGAGAGATTACAAATTTTACTACATCAATTTCCTATACCTTCCATGGACTAACTTAGTTTCCCCCCTAAATTGAGGTAATATATAATAATTATTGCATCATAACGAGCTGTGTCTTTCATTCTAGATATGGTGATATCGATGCTTCTTGGAGAGGTCATGACAGCCAGATTTATAGCCCTTTCATGGGTAGGGCTGCACTTGATCGCACTAGAAATGGACTATATGGTTCAGTCACTGAGAAAATATTTGCAAGCAACAATAGTAGTACTTCAGCAAATTTCAATCTACATAAGCGTGATTCATCTTTCAATAGACAAGCTACGTGGTCAACAAGGCATCAAAATTTGAATGAGCTCAAGTGGCTTCAGGGATCAAAGCAAATCCCACTTAAACAAAGCTCAATGGAAACCAACCTCATAACTCAACTCCAAGAGAGAGGAACAGATGATCAAGGAATTTATTTGAACAATTCTGGTTCTCCCTGGAGAAAAATTCAAGAAGCGCAAAACACAATGAAAAGGAAAGCTTTGGATAACACAGATCATGGGGGTCTAGATTTGAATTTGTCTCTTAAAGCAGCACCAAACAATAATGAGTTTGAAAAGGGTTTGGATGGGGATGATAAGGTTGTTAGTAGTTTGTCTCTTTCATTGTCTTCATCTTCACCCTCAAAATTTGGCAGGTTGAAGGAAGGCAATAGTCATTCGAGGCATTCGAGGACGACGAGTACTCTGGATCTGACTTTATGAATGAGACAATTCTAAGTACGATCTTGAAGTACTTGTCTTAGAGCAAATGTATTAAGCCATTATATCATGTATCAGCATATAAGGTAATGGTCACAACACTCTTTCTTCTTTTGTTGTTTTCATTGTCTTGTATACAAGATATATAGCTAGCTAGTATAAGCTTCAGTTGGTGAATATGGAGGAATAGATGATTACTTTTAGCATTACAAAATATGCACATTGGGTTAATGATTTTGTTTGAGCGCAAAAGACAGCTCCTAGATGCTGGAAGTCTTTGCTTGATTAGCAACCCCCATCACACCAAGCGAGCAAAAAAATGAAAAAAAGAATGAAGCTAATAATACTTGATTTAAAATCAAATTCTTGAAATCCTCAATTGACATGCTA
The DNA here is from genome assembly GCA_019022515.1 of Quercus aquifolioides. NCBI lineage: Eukaryota > Viridiplantae > Streptophyta > Magnoliopsida > Fagales > Fagaceae > Quercus > Quercus aquifolioides. Next base: position 2,303,064 of record CM032329.1, read on the forward strand.
AAAGATTATGCTATCATGTTTTCTCTAAAACTATATATTTAAGTGGACACGACAAAAATATTTTGAATTATATTCTTGTTAAGTGTGGAATGAAATTGTTTTTAGACTGTAGTCGGTTTGTGTTCTTGATCAAGGGAAAACAAAGGAGTCAATTGCTGTTTTCAATACTTTGGAGCCCATTACTCTTCTTGAAGATTCTTTAATAAGATTTAATAAAAACTTTTATTGAAACTCTCATTGCCTGTAGCCATTTTAGAGATAATTGAATATTATAATCACTATCAATTTACAAGAAGCATTATTATTTTATGCAAAACTATTTATCGCATAAATTCAATTTGCACCAACTTGTTTGTTTCACATAAGTTTTTTGCAACTCCTTCAGGCACAGATATGTTTAATAAGTCATTCTATATATTAATGTGTGTCTATATATATATATTGCTAAGTAATAAGTCATTCTGTAGTCTTTTGCATATTCTGGTCAAATTTTTTCAAAGATTACTGATTTTGCAAGTTTTATAATCCCAAGCTCTTGATGTCAGTATATTAAACCATATTACTACCTTTTTTTTTAATAGATACAATGGGATTTGAAGGTAGCTTGGTTCCAAATTACGGGATGTGTATACCGAAGTTAGTTAAAAAACAAGTACAAATTTATAAATGATTTAGGGAGAAAAATCTCATGATACACAGGAAGACATCGATCCACTAAAGGGTAATGCAATTGCCAAATAATACCAGCTTGTAGTATATCAGCACATGAATGGTTTGCCAAATCCAATATTTCTGCTAAACTAAACAGGGTTTTAAGGGTTCTTTTTGGCCTTTTCCAATCATTCATGCATGTTTCATTATTCTACATATATACATGCATGATAGGTTTTATGCAACTTATGAATTTGTGTTCTTTTCTCATAAAAACACTGAAAAAAGAACATACAGCGTTGATTTCTTTTGATAGTAGTGGAGAGAGAGAGAGAGAGAGAGAGAGAGAAGGGTGCATATTATAACTTTGTTGAAGTTGGTTTTTGGTTACATTACTTGAATAAAGTTTTATACCATGTGCAATGTGAATGAATGCTATTTTTCATATAACCTTCATGATATCTTCTCAGCTTATATTATGGGTCAATATGATTGCAGTAATCTCAGTGAAATGTCAAACCAAAGAGATTCATTGTTCCTCCCCCCCTAAATCATTAAGATGGGTTTGGAAAGACAAAGACCATCTATCAAAACCTTGATAAATGTCCGTTTGATCAGGTTATTTACTACTAGCTTATTTGTTTATAATGGTGAGAGATAAAGTGATTTTAAGTTAACTTTAAAGAAATACAATATAATATTTTGCATAATATCATATTTTTATTTCACCTTTAAACAAAAGTTAGCAGCGATATAAGCGTGGCTAAACTCACATGAAACCCTAACACCTTCATAAATTACTAAGTTACTAGTTAGTTGTACAATACTAATTAATTTTCCTGAATTAGCTAGAATGTCTTTAGAAAATAGGAGTTGTTTTCTCATGGGTGGCGTGCTTCAAGGTGTAGGGCTCTTTAGTGTTTGCCTGTTTGGATCATTTGACAAATTACAATAATAAAGTGTTTTTAAGGTGTTACATACATTTGAAAATTAAGAATGTGTTTGGATACTACTTATTTGTTGAAATCTGAAAATTTATTACTAAAAACACTGTAGTAAAATATTTTTTAAAAGACAAAATACTATTCATATTGATAAAAAAATTGTTTACACAACGCAAACACACACTAAATTGATAAAAAAAAAAACATTTTAGATGTAAGAAATGATAAAAGAGGAAATACTAAAAGTATTCATATTTGAATCTAATGAATTCAATTAATGACTAATGTTTATTTTGTTTTTCTTAACTTTATTAATAGGCTCTCTCTCACACACAAAATATGTGAGTATTGGGTGTTATTTTAAAAGTAAGCATGTGAATTTCTATAATTCATTACAAAACTTGAAATTCCTAGATTTAACTTAAAAGGAAGAAAAGCTTTTCAGCTTCAAGCTTCCGTAATAAACTTTGAGAAGATTGGCCTTTATCAGCTGATAATGTATACAATTAAAACGTTTTTCTTTTCAAAATTTTCAGTCAAGAATGACAAGGAACATTAGTTCGGGTTTCCTACATTACTTGTATATATATATATATATATATATATATAACAAAGTTGTGATGTGTTGTACCTACTAATTGTTTCTCTTCAATGGATCCAGTTAATTTTTTTTACTTAATGCAAATATTCAAGTCCCAAGCATGCACCATACATATAACCCACATTCTTTCACTGAAATTGGATAAATAAGGACCGGCCTCCATCTATACCCAGCCAATATTGAACAATTCACATGAATACGAAAAGAATAAGATCAAAATAATATCTGCTAACTTCAATCCTCAATCATACTAATAACCTATATAATCATACTATATGTATGATACTTTATTTGGTCTAATCAACAAGATGAGGAAGCACATTCTGACTATATAAATTGGCGATAACCCGGTATGCTGCTTGTGTAGGATGCACTGCATCCCAGAATACATATTTAGATGCGTCTGTGCATTTCAGGTCAATCGCATTGCATAGTGGACCCATCTCCACAAGTCCAGTCCCACAGCATGCTTGAAGTGTTTGCTCAAAACCTAGCACACAAAGCCAAATTAAGATCCTTTATGTCACTCAAACTTTAAGACAATTAATAATGTTTAATGCATGTTGCTAAAATAGTAAAATGAAAAGAACCAAATGTTTGTTTGGCTAAAAACCTATTGAATACAAACTTTCGTCGTCTCACTTTCTATATTTTACTTTACATTCTACGAATTACATACATAAAGTAAAACATAAAAAATGAAATAGAAGATTTGTAATTAAAACTGATTCTACTACTCTTAGAAGTATTGACACTTCATTATTGATACTACTATTTTAGGAAGTATGAATACTTCCTTTATGATGCCGTGTTGTATTTATATTTGCTTGTATCACGGTGTCGTATTCTACCTATACCTATGCCTGTATTCATGTCCGTGTCAATGCTTCCAAGTTACTACTACACAACGTTCTGAGTATACCCATACTCATATTCATGTCCATATCCATGCTTCCTAACTACTACTACACAACGTTTTGAGTGAAATAATATTACTGCTACTAATAGCATAATACGTTTCTTAAGGCTGCAGATATATATAGCTTACCATATTTATGTGGATTCATGATCATGTCCATCATGGGATTGTAAATATCAACATAAAGGACCTTGGCACGATGGTGTTGAGCTTGCAACCTTGAGGTTAGGGTTTGAAGCTTGTTATTGTAGGCTTGAGAGTCAAAGTTTTGATGATTGACACAAACACGTTGGAGCATGTGAAAGCTTGGTATGATGCTGCCTAATGTCACTTGCATTGGCAAACACCCAATTGGTGGAAGACCCGCCACCACAATCCTCTGTGCTCCTGCTCCATAAAGGCTCTGCTACCACAATAATATGCAAGAACATGGTTGCTTCACTTGTTATCATAATTAGACAAATATGCATATTCTACATTCAAAACAAAAATACAAAATTTAAAAATAAACATTCTCTCTAATTAAAAATATAAAAGAAATAATTTCTTATAAATAATCGTTCTTTTAGCAATTTTCATTCAAAGCCATGTTTCTGTGTAGTCAATTTATATTTTTTTCATTTTCATTTTTTTATGTCAAAGCATACAATAACCATATATACTTGTTATATTATTATACTAAGTGTGGGGTCTACCTTATGTAAATGGGGGTGTTCTATATATGGGTAAAGCTTGTATCAATGCCTTTTTTGCATTGAAGTATTGAATACTATACTACTTAGATTTTGGACATATGTCTGCATTAAAAAAAAAAAAAAAAACACCTTATCTTCTATATATATCTCAGTGATACAAAATACCACAAAACTACAAAATGGGATGGAAGCATGCACGTTGATGTAACAAAAGAAACTGTTAAGTAAAATCATCCTTTGAGGACCTACAACCTGTCCTATTGGCAGACCAATTCAGTATGTGAGGCCATAAAATGCCATTTATTTGAACAAGAATCAATGAAAACCCTAGGACTCGTTTGTTTGATTATTATTAAAAGTCAATGGTTTCATTTAAATTCTTTGAGTTAAAATAAACTTAATAAACAAATGTAGTCGATCTCAATCTTCCAATATAATATATATCTTGATTAGTAAATATCCTAAATTTATATTCAGTAATAAATTGTTCGATAACATATATATATATATTTTGCCTAATTATTGAGTTAAAAATAATCAAAGCCAAGTCACCATAAAATTTGACATACCTTAATAACAGATTCAAGTTTTTGGAGCAGAAGATTCTGATAATTATCAATTGTATATTCCAGTGCCCGTACTGGTATATCATAAAAGTTGAACATCATATCATTACTTCCAACACTGATCAAAAACAGTGCGTTTTTAACAATCTTTCTAGCCTTTTCTGCCCCAACTTTTTTTTCTATCCTTTGTAAAGCTTCATCAAAGTATTTCAACTGTGTCTGCATATCCAAAGCGTGTGACAAAGCCACAGTCTCTGGGTCCAAACCTGTACCTGCTGACCCAAAGCTAACACCAGTAAGCAAATCATTATCTGTCAAACTAGGGTCCAAGTAAGCCGGTAAGAGTTGCTTGATGCCCAAGGAAGCAACTATATAATCTGTTGCTAATTTTCCATTAGAAAACCTTCCAGACGAAACATGGTCTGGCAAGTCTTGGCCATAGGGCTGGTGGTCACCACGGAAGATCGTTGTTATGTGGTTGTTGTTGCCTGAATCAATGGTTGAGTCACCGAAGGCGAAGACAGCAGTAATATTTGGAGTTGCTGTGGTAGGAATAATTGGCAGAGAAACTAAGAAAGAAATGAAGAAGATTGTGAAGAAGATGGCTTTCCTAGAATCCATAGTGTTTTTTTTGGTTAACAGGGAAAAAAAAAATTAGATTGATTTTTAGAAGAACAAAAGAGAATTTATAATAGGATTTTGGATTTTTAGAGTTTGGTATAAAATAGAATTGTATGCTTTTTATGATTCCATCTAAAGTGGTTGAGTTCGTATTAGATTGGAACTATTTTTGTTACATCTCAGTTTGTGTCACGTTTAGTTAATTTACCTACTAATTAGTTTTTTTTTTTTTTTTTTATATCACTAATTAGTTAATTTGTTTGCGTGAAAAATTCCAAATGTATATATATCACATTAATTATCACCTTAATAAAAGACACGAAACGCAATTGAATTCTTGGTTAATCAAAATTCCTAGTGGTTTCAGATTCAGAATCCTTGATGCTCCAAATCAATAGATTTATATTAATAGGGTTTTAGATTAGGATAATACATGCTAAGAGTCGGTGCTTCATGCATAACTATTACTCTTAGACTCCTAGTTATATTCCGAGACGCAGTAGGATATACAATTTGGATGTGACGCGTCTACGTGTTGTTGAGCAAGAGCACCTCATGTCCTCATGGTAAAGCCAAAAGGCGACTTTAATGTGTGTGTGTTTGTATGTGCATTCATCCACAGTTCACTCTTCAATAATCCATGAGAACCAATGACACTGACATAGTTTGACACACATACGGAACCGTGAAAGTTACTCAGTCCGAGTTAACCTCTCATGCCTGGAAGTTATAGCCAGAGCCCTGATGCATTGTCAATTGAGGGCACAAGAACTTGAAATATAAAGTACCCCTCATATATATCCAAGAAATACAAGAGAAGAAAGCAATCTATACATTTTGGGCAAATTACACTTTCCTACCTGTGGTTTGGTAGTTTAAAATTTAACACTTTATACACTTGAAGTTAGATCAGTTAGATTTTTGTAGCCCACCTTATTTAAAAGCTAAATATGTAGTTTTGCTCTACTTTTATGTTTCTCTTCTCCAAAAACACAAAAAAAAACATAAAAATACAAGATCAAATAAGATAAAAAATAATCCAGTGGAACACTTATATTACGGGATTTCAAATCACAGGTAAGCAATTTAAATTTCGGTCAAACTTCAAATGGATAAAGTGTGAAATTTTAAACTACAGGTTGGCAACTTAAATTTTAACCAAACCAAAGGTGGGTAAGTTGTAATTTGTCCATATATTTTTTTTTTTTCAAAAATTGACGTATATGTTATGATTGATATGTAATAAAAGCAAGCTAGAAATTTTAATTTGGGAAGTCAGCTTATATGATATTAATACAACAATCAAGAAAATACTAAACACACACACATACTCTAATAATTTTCTACTATAATAATTTTCTTACATATATCATAATAATTTTTTTAAAACAATTTATCATCTTTTATAAATTTTAATGAGCATAGAAAAATATATATCTAAGTTTCTATAGACATGTAAAAAAAAAAAAATCACAGTTATTTCATTGTTCATTTTAAAAATCTTTCTTATTTTATTAAATATTATCATTTGTAATATTAAAACTCCCATGTTTAACTACTATTTAGGCATTGTAATGAATTTGACATCTTGAATGTGAATCAAGCAATACATTTAAGAACTTAAAAACAAAAATAACAAAAGCTTTAGTTCCAAAGAAAAAATCTACCTACAATTCCTCATGTTATACAACTATAAATCTAACTTATTGTTCATAACTCAAAGGAAATAAAAGAAAATTATGGTAGATCCAATCAAGTCCTCAATTATTTAAAGTTAAAGGGAGTAAAACATATCCAGAGCTTGAACCCTACTTACACCAAAATCTAATTGGTGTCTTTAACTTAAAAATAAAAAGTAATAATTATGGAGCGGACGCTATAGGTTGAAATTGTATCCCGTACACATGCACGTGCATGCTCTCTCTCTCTCTCTCACACACATATATCATATCATATCATATCATATCATATTATATCATATTATATTATATTATATATAATAAAAGTTGGGCTTAGACACTGTGGTTGCGCCACGTGGCTTCACCAAATTGCAGAAATTTTATTAAAATTTTAGATTTTTAAAGAACTAAAAAGGAATAGTATATTACCAGGACTCTAATTCATTCTTATCATTAAATAAAATTAGATTAACATTATTTTTTTATTTGTTAGGATATATTTCTTAAATTAAGGGATAATATTTAACATACAAAAATTTAATTTATATAATATTTATCATCTAATTAACATTATTTTTTTTATTTTTTAGGATATATTTCTTAAATTAGGGGATAATATTTAACATACAAAAATTTAATTTAGATAATATTTATCATCTAAATTTTCACAATTTTAATATTATTAAATTAATATTATTTTATCAGAATATCAAGCTACAAAACTTGATTATTAAGGGATAAGCACAATCCAAATTCTTCAAGAGGTGATTAATATAAATTTATCCCAAGAAATAGTATATATCTCCAATTATTTGATAATCTCTATCTATTCCAAAAAACAGTATATATCTCCATTAATTTGATAATTTCTACATTGATGACATTTAAATATATATATATATATAATATATATATCAAAATTCCTTATATTTATCAACCACGTTCTCTTTCTCTCTCTTTTTTATTTATTTATTTTTTTGTATTTTGTTTTTATTAAATTGATTAGGTTTTGTGTATTAGTTGCCTTTTGTTTAAACTAATTTTCTTAGCTTTGATCTAATTTATATATGCTTAGGGTTAGGGTTTTAGAATTAATGATTAAATATGGTTAGAATTAATAGATTAATTTGAAAACTTTCTTATTTAATTTTTATGTTACATCAAATTATCAAGATGTTCTACACATGTATTCTTGAATTATCAACTTTAATTTTAATTTATAATATTATCAAGATTATATTAATTTTAGATTTATCAATTGTTTAGTACTTTTTTTTAAAAAATAATTATCAATTTGAAATTATCAATTTAATTTAGTTTTAGGAAGCAATCTTACCCCTTATTTTAGTGAGATAATTATTTACACTTGATAATTTTTTTTCTTTTATCTTTATTGAATCTATTAAAATATATATTTATTTTATAAACTTTTTCATAAAACCATGCAACCTATGGACCTATAACTAGTATATAATATATATATATATATATATATATATATAATGTTAAAAGGAGTTAAAGAAACTTGTTTTTATTAAAAACTCTCTACTTAGACTTAGACTTAAACAAGAAGAACTAACCCACTAGAAAAGTTAGGAACGAGCTAAAAAGGAAGATACACTATTCTATCATTATTAAAAAAAGAAAAAAGAAAAAGAAAAAGAGAGTCTGTTTTTGTAGCAAACTTTTTTTTATTGACTCATTTTGGACAACTTTTTTTTTTTTTGTGAACTATTGGGTTAATCAATTGTTTTTTTAGGGGGATCAACTCTTATTTTTGAGATGTAATATTTATAAAATACATAGATTCTATTTTTAAAAATAAAATAAAATTGGAGGTTGCCCCTAAAGCCCAAGGTGACTTCTCCCCTGCTAAAAATGATTTGTCTATATAAAAGTGATACTCCATCAATCGAAATTGAATTCTTCAAGAAGTTATAAATTTTGTTGTGCTTAGCATTATTTTCTTAACATTCATAAATTAGATTAAAATTACATTGTTAAAAAGAAATTATATTTCATTGTATATTTCAAAAAAAAAAAATTTATTGAAATTGAAATGCAACATGCACAAAGTATACCTTTTTTTTTTGTTTTTTTCCTTTATCCAATTGTGTGTCTAACTGTCTACAGTTATTATTGGACTGGCACACTGAGTTTTGGGTTCGCAATCTGAATGAGAGATAATTTAATCTGGCAAGTGGTGGTTTGGGCTTTTTGATTTTAGGGCCTTGAGGAAACATGTCGGTTTTTGTGTCTTATTCATCTAATCATCTTTGTGGTGCTGCTGCGTACTTCTCAAAAAAAAAAGAAAAGAATCTTCGTGGTGTTGCGCGGGGATTGGTTGGTTTTTTTTGTGTTGTGTGTGTTGTGTCCTATTCATCTAATCATCTTTGTGGTGCTGCGTTTCCTCAAAAAAAAAAAGAATCTTCGTGGTGCTGCGCGGAGATTGGCTGGTTTTTTGGTATCCAATTTCATGGCATTTGCTTACTGGCTTTGCTTTTGGTCTGATTAATTTTTTGTAGTATGCCTTGTTGTTGGGTGATTGAGGTAAGGTTTGGGCTTTTTGATTTTAGGGCCTTGAGGAAACATGTGGGTTTTGTGTCCTATTCATCTAATCATCCTTGTGGTTCTGCGTACTTCTCAAAAAAAAAAAATCTTTGCGGTGTTGCGCGGGGATTGGTTGGTTTTTTTGTGTTGTGTGGGCTGTCTTCGTGGTGCTGCGTTTCCTCAAAAAAAAATCTTTGCGGTGTTGCGTGGGGATTGGTTGGTTTTTTTGGTTTCCAATTTCATGGCATTTGCTTACTGGCTTTGCTTTTGGCCTGATTAATTTTTTGTTGTATTCCTTGTTGTTGGGTGATTGTCAAAAATCTAAAAAAGCCCACGTGTTTCCTCCAAAAAAAGAAAAAAAAAGGACACAACACACTCTCTCTCTCTCTGTGCTATATAAGTATCTCACTCTTGTCCCTCGTTCCCCTTCATTTTTAAAACCATACGCTCTCTCTCTCTACAGTGTATGAAGAATGGCGCACTCAACAACTTCTATTCTCCAACAGAACAACCGTTTCCTCTTCTCCTTCAAATCCAAAGCTTCTAACCCTCACTTCTCCTTCCACTCTCTACACCTCAATAAGCCTCTCCTCCCTCTCTCTTCCTCTCTCTCTTCCTTTCCTTCGTCTTGCTTTGTCACGCGCGCCTCCACCGCGCCTGTAGAGTACGCGCCACCGGCGCCGAACTTCAATTTCATCCGGGAAATCTCCCGCCTCAAGAACCTCCGCTCCAAGCTCTCCGTCGCGAAGACCGTCGAGGCCAAGCTCGCGGTGGTCGACAGAGACCCCAGAGTGAAGCGATTCTTCGAAGGCTTGAGCCGGAGCCTGAGCCGGAGCGGGTTCGCTACTGTTTTGGCTTCGCTCAATGTGGACTCGTACGGATTGTTTCTGGTGAAGTGCTTGGTCGCGGCGGGGCAGGAACACGTGCTCGGCTTGGAGTTCGAGGTGAGCGAGTTCGAGTCGGCGCGGAGCGATATCAAGAGCGCGCTTTACGCGTTGGTGGAGATGATTGAGAAGCTCGGTAATGGCAGTGAGCGCTCGGGGAGTAACACTGGTTTCGGTTTGAAAAGCAAAGAAGTTGGAGATTTTGAGAAGCTATTGAAGACTCTTGGCGAAATTGAACAGTTCTATGATTGCATTGGAGGAATCATTGGGTGAGTTTTCATTTTAATTTCATTCCATTTGTTTTTTGTAACTAATGTGTTATTAGTGAATTGGGTAGAAGCAATTGAAGTAATGGTAGTTGTTGATACTGATATTGGTTATAGTGAATTTATTGAAGTAATGGTAGTAGTTGATATTTGTTATTGGTTAAAGTGAATTTGTTTTGTTGTGTGTTTTGGTACATGTGGATTGGCTATACTGATTCTTGAAGCTTAAATGATTATGTTAAGAGTGAATCAATGTTAAGTGTCCAACAGAAGCCACACATGTGCTGAGTTACTAATGAGGCTGCCACAAACCAAGTTATGCATATGCATGAGTATGAGTACAAGTGTGCTAACCCAATTCAAAGTGGTTACAAGCCCATGTATGACAAGTCATCAAATGTGAACAAACATGTTTGTGCGTTTTGCTGAAAAAATGTGGGTCTCACGGCACTGTTCACAGATCCACAAAAGTCATCTAAACACATATTTCAATATAAATTTGGGTTCCACAGTACTATTCACACATTTAAAAATTATTTTGCTAAGTGTTTTCAGGCCTTTGCGTGTAAAGAGCTTGAGAGCTCGAACGTGAGTATTGAATTTAATTTTCATTGGGAGAAGATAATACCTTTTGTGTTGCATTGGTCAATGCAGCTATGTGGTTGAATTTAATTGGGAACCTAAGGTATAAAACATAAGGAATTGTATTTAATTTTTGCCCTTTTAGTACTTCCGTATGAAATGCCTTGTCTCTTTCCATGTATGGTAATTGAAGTCACAAATTTCTTACTTAAAAATGAGTGGAGAATTTAAAAAGAAAAAAGAAAAAGAAAGAGATGCTTGCTGTTTTTGCTACTATGGCACTGCATTTCAGGAAATTAATTTGTTGATGTATAGTCTTGTATTTTGATATTTTTTAGTTGTTCACTTTCTGCAGATATCAGATTACGGTGCTTGAGCTTCTTGCACAAGCAACATGTGAAAGGGAGACAATAAACTGGTCCCATCACATAAATAAATTAATGGAATGCCAATTTACAGAAATTCATGCTCCTAGAGGACTTGACCTTTCTCAAGATACAGAATATGCATCTCAAGCAGCTATTTGGGGAATTGAGGTTAGTGCTTTCTAATAAGAGCATATATGTTTATTTAAAGGAAGATATGTGTCACAGATTGTCTTGAACTACATGATCTTATCCTTTTTAGGGCTTGCCAGACCTAGGTGAAATCTATCCTTTGGGAGGATCCGCAGATAGGCTTGGTTTGGTTGATCCTGACACAGGTGAATGTCTTCCTGCTGCAATGCTTCCTTATTGTGGACGGACTTTATTGGAAGTTCTTATAAGAGATCTTCAGGTATAAGACCTTGGTTAGTAAAGCCTGGAAATATTTGTTTAAGATGCTTGACACTCTCCCCCCAAATATTAAAAAAAGAAAAGAAAAAGAAAAAGAATGAACCGTCACTGAAATATGTTATTTTGGATTCTAAGATAATGTGCATCTTATTTTTGTATGTTTCAATCGCAAGGCTAGAGAGTTCTTGTACTTCAAGATGTATGGAAAACAATGTATCACACCTGTTGCAATCATGACAAGTTCTGCAAAGAAAAACCATGAACACGTCACTTCTCTTTGTGAAAGACTTGGATGGTTTGGAAGAGGTCAATCAAGTTTCCAATTTTTTGAACAGGTTTTATGTTTAAAACCATGAGGATATCTTCCACTTTTTGCTTTTCTAATAGTTTATGCTATTTGAGTAATGAATACTTCAAATTTATTATGTGAACTGTCAGCCTCTTGTTCCATCAATTAGTGCGGAAGATGGGCAATGGGTGGTGGCTAAACCATTCACACCTGTATGCAAACCTGGTGGTCATGGTGTTATATGGAAGCTTGCTTATTACAAAGGCATCTTCAAATGGTTTTATGATCATGGAAGAAAAGGGGCAATAGTCCGACAAGTCAGGTTAGCCATAAATAGTATTTTTAATGCCTTTAAGTCCATTATTTATCGTCAGCTGCAATTTTATAGTTGGGAAGCCAGACTCTGGACGTTACTTAGACTCTGGTGTCCTTGCAGTAATGTTGTTGCTGCCACGGACGTGACACTTTTGGCATTGGCGGGGATCGGTTTACATCATGGAAAGGTAGGCTTGTATTTGATTGTTGATCATATCATTCTCTTTCGGAGCACCAACTTACTGATAGCTAGGTACAATTTTGTCAGCTAAAAAGCATTTAGGCATTGGGCTTAGCTAGTATGCACATTTACTTTGTCTATGTGATAAGTCCACTTCCAATTTTTTAAATTTTTAGTTCAGTAGAAACAGTTGCTACCTATATCAGACATGTGTCTACACCTTTATATGGACAACATTAATGCGGTTAATACATACATCAGCACACATCCAGATTTGAACTAAAATTTGCATATATTTATTAATTTTCAGCTGTATGCCAGTGGTTAATCTATATAATTTGTCTATTGGTTAAGCATTTTGATACATTTTTATTTATAAGTTTGCTCAGTACCATTAAGCTTTGGCTCAAAAGGCACTCCTCCCAACAAAGAATGGGGAGGAGAGTGAGGTCATGGGTTCAATAGACTTCTGAGTCTGACATGGCCAATAAGGTTAAAGAATACTTGTATAATAGTGGCTGACATGGTTGCATGTGATCATGCCATGTTGCATGGAGTCTCACATTATGGGGGGCTTCAAGGAGAAAGGAATATAACTAACTGCACATGTTACAGAAACTGGGGTTTGCATCCTGTGAGCGACGATTGGGGGCTACAGAAGGAATTAATGTTCTAATTGAGAAGAAAACTCTTGATGGGAGGTGGGCCTATGGTGTGTCATGCATTGAATATACTGAGTTTGACAAATTTGGAATCACCAATGGATCTCTTTCTCCCAAAAGGTAAACATTTATTTATTTCTCAGGATTTTCAATTTGTTGTTTATGGTGTTGATTTGACGTAGTTCTAGCTCTAAACAAGCACAATGACTCGTATGCTTTTTTATATTGTGTGTGTCATGTTTGGCATTATTTACTATCTCAGTTTCTACCATATAATCATTAAAATGACACCATCTATCCAGGATCTTAAGGAATTCAGCACTCTGTTAGATTTCTTGATAAGATCTTAAAGGGTTCTTGAATAGGGGTTGATGTATAAGGGTTAAGGTATTGGATCTTGAATATATTTGATGACTGTTTGGTGTTAAAACAGTGAATAGGTAGCGACAACTTTAAGCAATCAACCTAGGAAAGAGAAGGCAATCATACCCTCAAAACTTAAAATAAGTTGTTGGAATTTATTAAAAGCAATTCTAAGGTGCCAAGAAACCACACTAATACTAGACCATGATTCTCGATTTTTTTTTTTAATCTTTTTTTCCAACAAACTCTTTATTGTCTGGATTCCCTAGCTCATAGATAACCTAAAATGTCATTCAATGTGTATGCCTCCAAATATTTTTCTGGTCACCTCATAGAAATGTGTATTGTCTTAAAAAAAGAAATTTTAATGTCAGCTGTTTAATGTTTTGCATGAATAGAGTTTTGGGAGTCAGGATCTTGGTACTGGGTTTTGCAGTTTTGATGCAATAGAATTGAGAGGCAAGGTGGAAGTAATACTATGATACATCACATCAAGACTGTAAATTTTATTGAATTTGGTATCAAAACCAATACAATTTTTTTAGCACACAGCTGGAAAGTAAAACCTCCTGCAAATTTTTATTGACCCTAAAGTTATTATTTATAAAAATAAAAATAAAAAACCGAAGAAAGAAAATTATCTTCTTGCAGCTGAAACAACACTGTGCTCAATATTGCGATGATTAATTGGATCTTAAAAGTCTAGGCATCCTACATTAAAAAACCACATTACAAAGAAGTAAATTTTCTGAACTTTGTAATTATTTATGCGGATCATCTAGGTGCTGATCCTATTGTTTAAAGGACAAAATACCAACAATATGCTGGGCCACATGTGTACCTTTTCAGAAAAGCAATTTGAGTTTCTAATTTTCTTTTCCAATGTGGCCACATTTAGAGGAGAGGAGCTAGCATAGAGTTAATTTAGGGAAATCACTGATTTCAAATCAGCTGCCTTTCTTTAGAGTGCATCTTCTGAATAATGTCTGTTTTAGAATAAGAGTTAAATGATTAAATTCACTATTTCCTAATAGTTTGACTTTTGGGACAAGTAATTTATCATGTTATCAATGCATGTGGTCTTGAGTTCGAACCATGTCTACTCTACCTTTAATGCTGGAGGCTTGAAGAGATACCTATTCTAATTTACTATTATTTTATTTTGTATTTTTTTGGTCAATTAGATTTTTATTAGGTGTCAGTTAGATTATTAGTATTTTATTTTATTAAGCTCAATGTTATTTTTAGTTCAATAATTGGGATTTCCCAAGCAATTAAAATTAGGGTTTCCTATGTCAATGAGTAAAGTATTGTGCTTCCTTTAAGAGGGAGATTAATTTGATGAATAGAATTTCTAGTGAAATTGTCTCCATGGTTTGGTGCCAACTCTAGCCAACCCTAGCTGTTGACTTCTAGAGGTTTTTTTCATGCTTGGTGCTGACTCCTAAGTCTCCTATCTTCATTGTCAACCTCCCATTTAAAGAAGTTAAAAATCCCACATCTTCGGCCCCACTTATAATGGGAAAGAAAAGTGGTAGTTTATCATTGTTAAAAGGGATTTTTTTTCCCCTTCTGATAAGAAGTATGATTTCTTTATTGAAGAAAATACAAACACTTTATGTTCACGATGATGAACTCAAAGGGTATGGAAAAATTATAATATATCTTATCTTATTTTGTATCAATTGAAATAAATTTTTTTTTGAGTTTGACTTATTACTTTGAGTCACAAAATCGGTGTATCTTTTCTTTTATTGCATGTTCAATCTTCTTCTTCTTTTTCTTTTCTTTTTTTGAGAGGATCTTTTAATACGAGGATCTCAGAAATCTTCCAATGTCATCCATGTCTTCTGTATTCAAGTTTGCAGGAAAAGTTTTCTGCCAATACGAACATCCTATATGTGGATTTAGCATCTGCAGAGTTGGTTGGATCAAGCAAAAATGAAAACAGTTTACCAGGCATGGTGCTGAATACAAAAAAGCCAGTTGTATATGAGGATGCTTTTGGAAACAGGCATAGGTACATACTTTCATCAAATTTCTAGCTGCTGTTTTAAAGTTTTCTTTCTTATGGTACCCTATCAATGGGAGGTGGCTGTGTTCTGCATGAAAATTGCTTAAATGTGCATCCTGCAATATGTCAAGCCAAATGGCAAATGTTCAAACTACGAAAAGTGTAAATGTCCGTGCCATCACAAGGTACATTTTGTGAAAATGCAGACAGCTTCTTTTATATATTATATTTGGTTCAAAAGTATTCTTCTGATCTGTCAATGAGCTCTAGCTCAAATGACACTTCCTCTTTGCATGATAATAGGATGGAGGGAGAGGTCATGAATTCAAAACTCACAACATGCATGTGCAACTTACCAATAGTAAAAAAAAATGGAGTTCTTTTGATATTTGTAAATTATCCATAGCTGTATTTATTATTCTTGAGAACCTATAAAATATTTCAGTTACTTATCCCTAAATAATAATAATATTCTTGAGAACCATTATCTGCCACATATAGATGTAAGCCTCAATTGAGACTGATGTTTAAATCCAAGTCTGTATCAGATATGTGTGGTTTAACATTGGTCTAGTAGCCACTGTCACCGACACATGCTGTCATTTATAAAACTGCTTAATAGTATTGACAGCACGATTACGGAAGAGTAAAACAGTGTAACATGTGGTATTGCTTAAATGATGGCACCCATCAGATTCAAAATGTGGGTTGGATGCTTAATTTGAAACATGTTCAAGATTAAATTTGTAGAGAGAGAGAGAGGCAAAACTGTGGGCTAGTCAGAATCGGAGAAGTCAAGTCTTGGTTTCCCAATTCATACATTTCCTTGAGATTAGGTTTACTGAAAATTTTATAAGGGAGGCATTTTAAAATTCCTTTGTTGGAGATGTCCAGGGTTCCAACGGAGACCAAGAGCTTTGTAACTCAACTGCACTTCCTAGTGTTTCCAACAAAGACATCCATCGATCAAGTCCCCCCCCCCCCTCTCTCATTGTAACTATTGAATTATGTAAAAATAAATAAAAAATCCTTTATTGGACATCTATCATTTTTTTGACACTGTTTATATTAATAGCTAGGCTTTAATTGTCTGCATTAGTTGTTATATTTGTTATCACTGATATTATGCTGAGTGATTGCTAACTGCTAACCACATTTTTCTTTTGATGTGATAGTGTCTCTGGTGGAAGATTGGAATGCACAATGCAAAATATTGCAGACAACTTTTTCAATACAAGTTCATCCCGTTGTTATAACAGAGTGGAAGGTTTTTTTTTTTTTTTGTTCTGTTTGCAGTTTGTGATTTATTTTCCATGTTTAGCATCCTTTATGATTATTGGCTATGTTATTTGCAGAAAAGTTGGACACGTTTATTGTGCATAATGAACGAAGAAGGGTCACATCATCTGCTAAGAGGAAAAGAAAACTCGCAGACAAGTCATTACACCAGGTCATGCTTTTTAATTATGCTAAGTCACGATGTTCTCAGAGCGTACTTTAAAGTTCTATTTCATTTTTAATATGTTGGGTCTTGAAGATCCTGAAAAAGCTGAAGTTAATTGACTTGGTAATCTGAAGTAACTTAAATTTAAGGGTTTAGGAAAATTTTCCAAGTCCTGGGGCAGAAATTGGACCAAAAGTAAAGCTTAATCCTTGCAATTCCTGCAATTCATAGCACAGACTAGTTATTGAACCTGATAATTCTCCCATTATTAATATGTTTTAATTTTAATTTGTGTGCAGACTCCAGATGGTTCACTTTTGGATATATTACGAAATGTACACGATCTTCTTTCCAAGTGTGATATTAGACTTCCTGTGGTAAATCCTCATAAATCTTTTGCAGTATTAATGCAAAATTTTCCCCAGTTAATTTGAGTGGGATCTTGTTGCATATTATGCTATCCCGCCACAAATTATTGCCCCATATTCATTATGTCTTGTTCACAAGTCTTGAAAATGTGTTGGTGAATTTCATTTTATGGCTACATTCACTTTTTTTTTTTTTTTGGTAAGTATTTTGTAGCTTCATTCACGTTAAGTGTTTTCATTTTACCATGATGCAGATTAAAGGTAACGATAAATATGTTGATTCTGGACCACCATTTCTCATCCTTCTGCACCCTGCTCTTGGCCCACTCTGGGAGGTCTCAAGACAAAAAGTAAGCTTACAGTACTGGTTGTCATGTGTTTTATGGGTCGTCTGTCTGTCTCTCTCTCTCTCTCACTGAAAATAGTGTGTAAATCTAGTTAACTAGGTTGTATATGATAATCCAAACTAACTAGAAACATCATTGCTGGTTGTTTATTTAGAGTGTCGCATTCACGCATTTCTTGTACTAATATAAAAATTTCACCTGTACCCATAGATGCTTCCATTGTCTGATATGCTGTTATAATTGAGAGGGTTTTTCTTAAATCCATTGGTAACTAAAGGTTATATTGTTTGCCTTGCCATCAATGGATAAATGAATCACTCAAATCTGGAGCAACAAAGATTAATTTTTTTCCTTGATTCTCTTCGTTGTCTCAGTTTCATGGAGGCTCCATATCCATGGGCTCTGAGCTACAAATAGAGGTTGCAGAGTTTTTGTGGAGGGATGTTCAGGTTATTCTATTCAAATAAACACTAAATTGAAAGAATGCTGGGTTATTATTTTCTAAGCTGATCTTGTTTCTCCCTTTCTCTACTTCAGCTTGATGGAAGCCTGATCATTGAAGCTGAAAATGTTATGGGGTCAATTAGGATTGATGAAAATGGTGAACCTATCCTACAATATGGGCAGAGGTAACACAGTGTTTGCATTCTTTTGTTTAATTTATAAAGTTTATTTTTTTAAATAGGTTAAATTGATACAATTAATAGTTGAGGGAAAAAATTAAACTTTTTCCAATAGTTGGGAGGACTAAATTAGTAATTTAACCTTTAAATATTGTAGCTAGCAAATTCTAAGCATGTTATTCTGGCTAGGTGTGGAAGATGTAAATTGCAGAATGTCAAGGTACTGAATAAGGGAATTGACTGGGGTTCTGGAAACAACATATACTGGAAGCATGATGTGCAGCGCTTTGAGGCATTTAAGGTCATACTACATGGAAATGCTGAATTTGAGGCAACTGATGTTATCTTACAGGTTAGATTTTTTGTGAGATTTGTATGGATTTTTTGTAGGATAGATAAATTTCTCAGGTATTATGGAAGGGAACTGTATCCGTACAAAATTTCAGTTTGTTAGATGCCAGGAACCAGGTCCTACACATAATACTCTGTGCTTAGAGAAATAATAATCCAATTTATTACATTCTTGGAAAGTTAAAAGAGTAAAAGACTTATGTAATATCTAAATATTGGATGGCTGCAAATTTTCATCATTCAATCAAATGGCTAATTATTTTTATATAGGTGAGTTCTGCTCAATGGAATTTTCTAGTTGCGCTCACATGTGACCCTGTTTTTTATGCTATTAGCTGGTTGTACAGATATCTTGCTTAGATTAGTTGTAATTCCTTTTACTGCTTTTTATGATGCAGGGAAATCAAGTATACGAAGTTCCAAATGGCTACAAACTGAAGATCACACCAGGCAAATCAGGTTTCAGAGTTTTCTTTAAAGCATTGGCATTTCCATTATCAACATCAACTACTCTCATAAGGAATATATATGAATTTTGAGTCATTTTGATTTTGGTCCTAATGTTTAAAAAATTTTGATTTTGATTTTTAAAGTTAGACAACGTTTTTAATCTCGTCTCTCTCTAAGCATGAAATTATTATCACATGCACATGCACTCATGTCCTTTCCTTGAGATGATGGTGAACACATAAGCGATTCATTTGTGATTTTCATTGAAACTCAGGTTTGTCAGTCCAGTTGGACCCTATTGAACAGAGTATGATGGACAGTGGAAGTTGGTTCTGGAACTACAAGATAAAAGGCACACACATTCAGCTGGAATTGGTAGAGAGTTGTAAATTACGTACTGGCTAGTCTTAACACCTCCCCTATTGTGAATCTTGGTTCACAAATGGTTGTGGAGCACACCTTCATTATATCGATCAGTTCAGATCTGATTGGTTCCCTACTCTGATATTTTTTGTTGTAACATATTGCATTGGAGGCCTGTATATATATATATATATATTTATAAGATTAATATATGAATATATAAATATATTTATATAAATATATGAATATATAAATATATTTATATAAATATATAAATATATTTATATATTTATTTAAAATCTAATATATGGTTAAATTATATCCCTACTCTTATATATTTATTTATTTAAAATCTTACACATAGTTTGAGCCTCGTCAAACTTGTATGTTCGGTGGTTTCTTTCTTTCTTTCTAGTCCCTTGTGAATATTTATATTGATATTTGGTTTGTCTTATTCGGGTGGCATGAGACTTGGCTAATGGGAGTTTGGGACCTCTACTCTAGTATTGATTTTTTTTTTTTTTTTTTTTTTTTTGACATTGCAACTTGAAATTTTTGCTAAATAAAGTAGTCAACAATCACAACAAGATGGCTTTTACTCTCATTCATTGATCCTACAATATATATTATTTAGCAGAATGGTACCCTTTAATTTGTATTTGTTTTCATAATCTACTCTCAACTTGCAAGTGATGCACTGATAGCCGGGTTTGTTTGGTAATGTTAAATTATCTGCCTACTCTAATCTCTAATTTCAATCATTCAAGAAGGTATCACGTTTGTCACTTATATGAAAATAAATGATTATAGACAAAATTAATTCTAAATATTTTAATTAATATATGAAAAAATACATAATTAATTATTAAAAAAATTTGTTAAAATATTTATTATATGAAGTTAAAAGGCTAAGCTAAGTATAAGATATCAAACAAATCATTTTATTACTTACAAGTGAAATGAAAAATTAATTAACGTAGAAGTATTAAAAAGTATGATAATATACTACAAAAATTTTCAAATGTTCTATATGTCACTTAATTTTTTTAAATAGATTGTATGAAGTTTTTATTTTAAAATTAACTTAAAAGTATTAGTGTTTACTCACTCTGTCCTAAAATGTGTTTATTGCAAAAGCATTTTAGCAAAATTAAAGAAAACATTAAAAAAAAAAAAAAAAATCGCACATTGGTTGGGGATGTCCATAAGATACTAGTTTGTAACTTTACGGTTACATACAGTACATATAAGAATTTTGCTTGATTATATTATATGAGTTTGAAATATTTTTAGAAGACTTGTGAGTCTTGATTTTGTATATGTAATATTTCTCTCATAACATAAATCTTATAATGTGGGATCTACATATTATGAGAGAATGATAAAACTTAAGTACAATACTTTAAGTGTTGTTCTTTAGGTCTCCCTCTTAAGATTTAATCATGTGACTACTTAACTAAAAAATATACTTCCTTCCCATGAGAAAAAATCTATATGGAAGAATCTTAAGAATGGAATCTAAGGAACAACATCTAAATACTGTACTTAAGTATTACTCATGAGAGAAAAGATGCATGTGTCACACACATAAAATATTTATTGCTTACCTCATAGGCTCATAGTAATTGCATACATTGTTTGGCTTTGATTCATTAGAAGCAAATTTTGTAAGAAATATTGTAAATCCAAACCAATTGATCACCATATTATATAGAATAATTCAAGTTAAAGAATCAACCATACGCAAGTCTTCTATATATTGAAACAATTAAACACACGCATGCCTTGAAACAATTAAACACGCATACATGAAGTCTTGATGGTCCTAAAATCTTTGTTTATTAATTGGAAAAAGTTGAACTCCAAACATGTTTGGAGTTATCTTATTTCAACCTATTAAATGATAATTGAAGAAATTTAAGTTACATGACTTTTTTAATGAATCATGTGACTTGTTTGAATTTTAAATAATACACATAAATAGCTTTATAATTTGTCACATAGTGGTTTGAAGAAGATAACTTCAAATATGTTTGGAGCCACACGTATTGAAACAATTAAACACGCAAGCATAAAGTCTTTTTTTTTTTAGAATGCGCAAGCATAAAGTCTTGATGCTCCTAAAATCTTTGTTTATTAATTGAAAAAAAAGTTTAACTCCAAACATGTTTGAAACTATCTTATTCTAACGAATCCAACCTACTAAATGACAATTAAAAAAATCATTCATACGTAGTTTTATTTACATGACTTTTTTAATAAAGCATATAACTTGTTTAAATTATAAATAATACACAAGAACAGCCTTATAATTTGTCACATAATAGGTTAGAAAAGATAACTCCAAATATGCTTGAAACCACATTTTGTTCTTATTAATTCTTGAATTATATGATGGAACAAATAAAAATATATAAAAGAAAAAAAGAAGCAGTCAAATTTATCTCTCTCTCTCTCTTGTTATTTATTTATTTTTCCTTCTCATCTAATATATTTATGAGAGCTAAACAAAAATTATTTGACTGGGCTACCTACTGAAATGGATTGTCTGTTTGGTTTATGTGCAATAAGTCGAAAATTTTGAAGCCACTTCAAAATTTATTTTTCTTATATTAGTTTTCTTGTTATTAGTTTACTGTTTTTGGAGATCTCAAAAAGGATATCAGTCAACATCTCGATGAGTGTACGCAATACAATATATAGTACTTTCCCGTATAAGAAAAAAGAATGAAAAGCACGTAATGATATTAAATATTAATTAATATTATTCTAAAATAATACTCCGTATTAATTAACATCATAGTGGCTCATATCGTTTATATAGTTTACTTTTGATTAAAGTATATTTTTGGCTTTTAAAGTTTGGGGTTATTATCATTATTCTCTTTACATTTCAAAATTTTTATTTTAACACTTCATATTTGATTATATTTTCATATTATTATTATTATTTTTTTATACAAAATAGAATTCTACTCTAGCCTAATCTAAGTGTATATGTGTGTAAAGCTCCCTCTTGGAGACTTGAACCTCGGCCCTTGCCCCCCAAACTCCACAAGTATTTATACTTGTAGAGTGACCATCGCACTAAGGGTGTGCAGTGGTTATATTTTCATATTATTCATGTTGTCTGCTTCCGTTAATAATTTGATGACATTTAGCATTATATGGGTAACGTGTCTTAAATCTTAATAAACACCACTTATTTGACATTTAATTGTCATGTTATGATTTGATTGGGTGGGTGAGAGGGAGGGGGAGTAGAGGAGAGTAGTGTCCCCTCCCATTCCTTCTTCCTCTCCCTCCATCCAATTAGACCCTAATTAAAATGAACAAGAAGGCCAATACGAAAACAAAATTAAACATGATGATACAAATGAAATTTTCAATAATAAAGGGCTAAAATGAAAATAACCACAAGTTTTCAAGAGCAAAAAAATAAAAATAAAAATAAAAATAAAAAATATTCTACTTTTTGGAGTTAACCCTACTTTTATTGTGCGAGACAATCAAATGGCTTAATTCAATTTTAATTCCTATGACCAGCCCAAATGTTGACTAGACATGGGCCAAGTTTTGTAGGAATTCATATATCAAAACTTTAGTATGGATTATCCTATCCTGATCCACCATGGGCCAACCTTTCTAGCCATTCATAAAACTTTGATACTTTTTCATGTTGTTACTCAATGGAACACACTTTTTTCCCCTCTTTAAAACTGATTGGATCTTTTTTAGTTTGCTCAAGCTAAACCACAATAAAATCTTTCAAGCCAATGATGAAGCTTATTTTTGACCTCTCATCTCTCTCTAATGAAGCTCATCTCCTTATAGCCTCTCTCTCCTCTCTATTTCTCTCACAATTAATGAAGCTCATCTCCTTATAGCCTCTCTCTCCTCTCTATTTCTCTCACAATGTATAGTCTCATTCTCACAAGTCAAGTATTGAAATGTGCAGATAAGTTTATTAATGGATAAAACTTATATACAATACTTTAGGTGTTGTTCCTTAAGTTCTCCTCTTAAGATTTAGTCATGTGACTACTTAACTAAAAAATACACTTCATTCTTATGAAAAAAATTCATATGACAAAATTTTAAAAGGGGAACCTAAAGAAAAACAAGTCTTACCCTTTATCAATTATCATCAAGTGCCCCAGAGCCAAAACATGGTGGAGTTGAAACTTGAAAGCAATTCACACACCAAAGTCAAGCAAAAGTTGATCACAATTCACACCACATTGTAACCAAAAACAAAGATCAACCAAAGTGGAACTCTATCGTCTCCAATCATTCATTCTTGGGCCGGCCCATTTTCCTCACTCTAATAAAAGTCTAAATTACTCATAACCCCCATTTTCCCTTTACGCGCGTGAAGCTCACACCCGTTCATCTTTCATCATGTGGTCCTAGAATTTTTGGCAACAGCGCGTGGGAAAGATTTTGAGCCTTCCATTTTGGGTTTCTGTCTTTTGGGAAAACGACGGGCAATACACAAAGTGGGCTCTTGAAGGAAGCAATAAGCATTATCATCTTTGTCCCTTTTCTGAGTTTTTTCTTCTCATTTCTCAACCACCAAACTTTTGAAGTGACATTTTCACTTTCCTCTTTGATTAATGCTGAGTAGGGAGTACAAGCAATGATACTTGAAGTGATATGACAAAAACAAATTCTAGATTTTGAAGTTTTACCTACAATCATATATGATATATATTATATGATCTCATTATTACCAAAGAAAACTTATTTTTATTTTGAAAGTTTATTTTTTGGTTGCTAAAATGTTTATTAAAAAAGGCTTATAATGTGTTTGGATAAGTTTTTAGATTCCAAATTATTTTAGTTCCTAAAATTTAAAAAGTTTTATTTCAATCCATAAATTTCTTAAAACATTTATAAATTAATAATTTCATCTATGTGTCTTTAGAATCATTATGTAATGTGTATGTGGATAATGGAGTGTATTATGGTGTAAAATTTTTTCTTTTACATAGCATAACTGTTGCTGCTATAAAATATAAAATAAAAAAGCCCCCATTCCCTACCGACGACATCCCCGTCGCCACTGCCCCAATTAGCCAAAACATTCAACTAGTTTCCCCACAACATGGTCCAAAAACCCTTCTCATTCTGTTCTTAGACCCATTAATGTGATTTTTATTGTCATTTGCATAGTATTTGTATTCAATTTTTGTGGGTCTACAATCTAAATCATGAAGATGATTTTTATTATTGATGATGCAAAGAATCCTAGTGGGCCACTTGTCCAAACAAGAGTTTTGGAAGACCTACAAAAGAAGATCACTTAATTAAAGAGTACTAGTGTTGTACTTGCCTAAACTTCTATAATACTTAAGTTAAAATTCACTAAAATTCAATTTACGGAAAGTAACAAACCCAAAATACCCCCCACCCCAACTTGTCCAAACGAGAGTTTTGGAAGACCTACAAAAGAAGATCACTTAATTAAAGAGTACCAGTATGGTACTTGCCTAAACTTCTATAATACTTAAGTTAAAATTCACTAAAATTCAATTTACGGAAAGTAACAAACCCAAAATACTTTAGAGTGGATGTGGTCTAGTGTTTATATATGAGTTGAGTCATTCATGACTACTTCCTCCTTGATTTCCTTCATTTCTTGGAGTCACAGCATAATTGATGTGATGCCATTTAAAGAAGGCATGAGTCTTGGGATCTTGCACATAGCTAAAGATTGTGGGTTGGTGGAGAAAAGATTACGCACTTCAGTTGTGAGAGCTTTATCCTTCGGTTATAAATACTTTGGATAAGAATGTTATTGATAGATCAGAGTAGGAAAATATTAGGATCACAACTTTTGCCACAACTTGCCTATGTGGCAAGTTATAAATGGTGAAGTAAAAGTGATGGGTTCACAACTCCACCACTCACTACTCCCCACGTAAATATGTTGTAGTAAAAGTTGTTGTTCTAGCATTACTCGATCAAAGTATCCTTAGACAAGTTTCTTGCTTGAACGACTAATATCCTAGGCAAGTCTTGGATGGACAAAAGTGAGAAAGAAGAGTCTTTGGGAGTAAACGAGATAAAATGATATAACTAATACCCGTCAATTTATCTCATTTATTGCCAAAGACTCTTCCTTGTATTTATGTGTTTCTTAGCTAATATATTGCAAATTATCAAAAATAAATAAATAAATAATACCCATCAATTGTCATGGCTTTGAAAAATAAAATAAAAGAGAAAAATATCTTTATTTTATATTAAAAAATTCTTATATTATCAAAACACATGTAATTTATGGTCTCATCTATTCATCTTACATATTAAACATGGGAATAATTATAAGCTACAAATGTTGGACTAGTGCTAGAAAGTAGAAACCATGCCATTACGTTCAAGTTAAAGAAACTAATGGCATTGAAATCTTATAACTTTTTTTCCTTGGATTTTGTTTGATAAATGCACAAAAATCTTTCCCTCGGAAATTTCAACTTCCATTCTGCAATTTTATGAAAAAACAAAGAGGAAATAGAAAAACTTGTTTTGGAGAGGACATAACATTGTACTATTTTTGTCAGAGGTTTATTATTATTATTGAGCAGTATTTGGCTGATTTTAGCAATGCAAACAGATGTTTCACCTGGGACTTTCTTTTTCTTTATCTCAAATAGTTTTTTTTTTTTTTTTTTTTTACAAAATAGAATTTCTATTCTAACTTAATTTAAGTGTATATGTGTGTGAAGTTTTTTCTTAGAGACTTGAACCTTGGCCCTTACTCCCCCACACTCTACAAGTATTTATTCTTGTGAAGTAATCACCGCACCCAGGGTGTGCGATGGTATCTCAAATAGTTAATTGGGGTGGAAAGGGGAAAAAAAAAACTATTGGAGAAAAAGAACACAAAACCAGCATGGCCTATTACTTTATCTTTGGCTCCACCATCTCGTGCAGATTCCTAACTTGCACTCTCCGGGTTGCCTCTTGTGGATAAATCCAACTTCCTTTAGGAGTGGTTTTACTTTTCTTGTGAAATTTCTTTTCTTCAATCAAATGAAGCATCTCATCTTTGTTGATGAACTATCATGTCTCTCTCAAAGTTACCAATTCAAATTATGCTGTCCCATGTTCAATTATTTTGAGCCCCTTTTCGGTTCCACCTCAAGTAAAAAATAATAATTTTATTGCTCTTTTTTATCACTTTAAAAAGAAAAGAAAAAAGAGATAGAATCATTGAGTTGTAAATTTGGTGAGAGCCCTTATGAAAAATGCCCAAATAAAGCAAGACTCATCTTTGTTGATGAACTATCTTGTCTTTCTTTTAGATCAAAAACTGTCATGTCTTTCTCACGGTTACTAATATAAATTTTGTTGTCCCATGTTCAATTATTTGGGCCTTTCCACTTTAAGTTCAAAATTAATTGGCCAAAATATATTGTTGGTTCCCTAAATATTAGTCTATAAGAAATTTTAGTTCCTAAAATGAAATGACGTGGCTGAATTTAAGACTGACACATCATTACTTTATGAGGACTGAAAGCTATTACTTTAAACTTTAGACACTAAAATTGTTTATGGGCTAAACTTTAGGGATCAATTGTATTTTTAAGCCAAAGTAATTTACCACTTAATTTTATTATAAAAATAGACACTAAAATTGTTTATGGGTTAAACTTTAGGGATCAATTGTGTATTTAAGGCAAAGTAAAAAAATAAATTAGACACTAAAATTTTTTATAGGCTGGGCTAAACTTTAGGTATCAATTGTGTATTTAAAAATTAGACACTAAAATTGTTTATATGTTTGGCAAAACTTTAGGGATCAATTGTGTATTTAAGCCAAAGTAATTTACCACTTAATTTTATTAAAAACAATAGACACTAAAATTTTTTATGGGTTAAACTTTAGGGATCAATTGTATATCTAAGCCAAAGTAAAAAAAATAAATTCAACAATAAAATTGTTTATAGGTTGGGCTAAACTTTAGGGATCAATTGTGTATTTAAAAATTAGACACTAAAATTGTTATATGCTGGTCTAAACTTTAGGGATCAACAAAAAATTTCAAAGTGTCCCATGCAGGCTTTGAACCTGCGACCTTTGCGTTAGACCAATTGTGTATTTAAGCCAAAGTAAAAAAATAAATTCAACACTAAAATTGTTTATAGGCTGGGCTAAACTTTAAGGATCAATTGTGTATTTAAAAAATTAGACACTAAAATTGTTTATATGCTAGTCTAAACTTTAGGAATCAACAAAAAATTACAAAGTAGCCCATGCAGGTCTCCAAACTACGACCTTCGCATTATTAGCACGACTCTCAGTAACAATCAATTCAACACAAGAATCGCATGCCTATATATAAGAGATGGTGTCGAAGTGAGAAGGATAGGACATAAGTGGATGAACTGAAACCATGAAGAGTCATGAGCCCCGTTCAAGTTCTTCTTGTGCAGCTTGCAAATTCTTGAAAAGAAGATGCACCCCCAATTGTATATTTGCACCTTATTTTCGCTCCGATGAGCCAAAGAAATTTGCCAAGGTTCACAAGGTGTTTGGAGCAAGCAATGTAAGCAAGATCCTCATGGAAGTGCCAGAGGAGCAACGCGAGGACACGGTGAATTCACTTGCATATGAGGCCGAGGCAAGGCTTAGAGACCCAGTTTATGGGTGCATTGGTGCCATAGCTTTGTTGCAAAGAAAGATGGTTGAGCTTCAACATGAACTAGCCATTGCTAGAGCTCGTCTGTCTCGTTATGCAGCTGTTGCTTCATCATCATCAACACCACCTTCTTCTTTATCATCTTCAACTATCTTGGATGATCGCATTAGCATGGCTCCTTTCCCTGATGCTTTTTCTTGCAATGGACTGAGTTATAGTTTCAGCCAGAGTCCATCTGATTTGAGCCGATATGGACCAGTGAATGATCTTGGCCAAATCCCATATGTATTATGATTTGTGATTCATGATTTATGCTCTCTCATGGTAATTTGATGAACGTGGCTTTAAATTTATGTTCTTAATCAAGAATTAAGTAAATATTTCATTACTACCTAGAGAGTTAGAATGCTCCTTCTAATGTTGGCTTTAGTCATGTAATAAGATACAACTAGCATATTTTTATATATATCCATTTCATAATCTAGAAAAATAACTAAAACCGTACCTATAGATTTGCAATTTCAAAGTCCTAATTCCAGAAATTGATAAAAATTGTGCTGTTGTACTCGCAAGACCTAGCCAGAGTAAATACCAAATTACCAATATGAATATGATCCACTTTGATTCAGCAAAGGATCATATATTCATATTGCAGCTACTGCAAAACTTTTGGCATAATTTTTTTAACATAAATTGCTATCAGTTAACCACTTTTCCCTTATATAAGTGTGACCGTTCCACAGTTGACTTCAAAAATTTTAAAAATTTAGGATTAAAGCTTGATTTGTTGTTATTGTTATGTGTATATGAATAAATTTTTTTTTTTTTTTTTTTTTTTTTGTTTGATAGGAATCGTATATTCTTATTGTTTTCAAATTCGGCGATCTGAATTGCTATCTTATCCTCTCACCAGAGTGCAACAGAAGGCAGAGCAGCTTGTGCATTCAGTCTTGCTGCGACCAACATATCTCAGCATTCATTTCCAAAAAAGGACAATAATATATTTTGGCCTTGCTCGTTTGAAAGTAGGATTTAGTAAGAGTCGGTGCTCACTGTTTTCATGCAACAAAGAGCATTGGCTATGATTTCACTAACCCCACAACGTGCCATCAACATTTTTTTGTTGCAATGCGAATCCAAAGTTTCTCTTTAGTCTAAAGTGCATCTCAAATCTTGGAATGGTTGCCAAAACAACGTATTAACAATTTCCTATGCCCCAAATTTCTTGTCCGCTACTAATGACTAATTAGTGTGTTGGAAATGTTCAGCAATTGATCAAACTAATTGCCATTTGGAGGGATAGAAACTCTACTGCTTAACCTAACAACTCTGTTGCCATCTTTACTTATAAAAATGCATAAATGTCAATACACGGCACAAACTCAAAAAGTCCTCATATTGACTAGACTTAAAAGCTTTAAAACCCTGGAGAGCGTGAGTAACTTGGCAATGGAAAAGGCTTAAACCCTGCAAAACATTCTCAACATTAGATGGTAATCAAGAGATTAATATGCAACACATAGAAAAATGCAAAATACCACTGCTACTTGCTGACAAGTTTATAGTTCCTTCTTTGCCAAAAAAAATAAATAAATAAATAAGGGCGTATAGTTTCTTACTTTCTTTACCAAATTACAGCTTTCTTAGTTTCCATTAGACATACCTCCAGTGTTAGTCAATAGCTATAAAAACTTGTAGATTTTATTTTGTCAAGTAAATATCCAGATGTCTCAAGTGACTAGAACTTAAGTTAAAATTTTAACGGATAAAACTTTGGTAAGTTCCTTAGATGCAGTATATTAGGTCCCCAACTAAATTTAAACGCATGGTTGCATTGGATTTAATTGTTCTTGAAAAAAAAAACATTATTTGTGCTTCACTGGTCAATGAAATCATATTTTTATATTTAATTGGGAAGTCTAATATATTGTATTTGTACCTATGTTTTGCCCTAATTTTATTTTTATCATAATGAGCAGGTATTGCATAAAGCCATAAACATAATCCACAGGACCACAAACAAGTTGAAGCAACATCACTTTACTTCATGTGAGAAACAAGCGTCCCATTCCTCCGCACTTCATAACAGAAACTTTGAGATCTATGAATAAAGAAAGTGGCATTAATCACACGGTAATTACAAAACAAAAGTACAGGATATGTGGCAAAATAACTAATCATGTACACTGAATATTACAACAATTATACAACACTTCCACTTCATGTTCAAAAGCTTTCATGGACAACATGTCTTTTAAACAGGAGTTCGAAAGCATGTTTCAAAAGAGATAAAGAGGCTGTACTTCCCCACTTGAAGAACGAAAAGCATTCATGCAATCTCAGCTTATAACTTCTTCCCTGTTTAAGGTATGCAAAATTCACAAAAAGAACCTTATTAGACTAATTGGAAGGTTATGCCAAGTCTATCAGCATCATGAACTTTAATAGACATAGAAGAGATGGCCTTAGGCTGCACTCGCAGATTTAAGCAATAAACAACTAACTAGAAACAATGATAAAGGAAGAAATTAGAAGATAGTACACATTAAGTTCTGTTTTCTCTTTGGTTTTCCCCCACTTTTATGGTTTTTGCAAAGAGATCAAATACCATGAAGCAAATTATTAAAGTTCATCTGCTATCAGTAACAACTCTCTAAAATGGGTATACAGAGCACTTCCACATTAGAATAGAGCGAAATTATGGGTACCAACTTACCCAACATAAGTATACAATGATACTACATTAAAATTTGTTTATAGGTTATGCCATGATCCCAGGTGTCAAAGAAATAGGTTTACATCATTCATCTATCTTGCAAAATTTCAATCACAGAAACGCAAAAATATTTAGCATTGCAGGTAACTATTATTAGCCATGCATACTCTTGTCTCAAAACCAAATCGACAAGACTAATTACCTGGGTGATTCAATCCCATCAAATTCTGATCATGTCCTCTCTGACTTGAAAGTCATCCCAATCAAAATCCTATCAAATCAACATAAGCCCCAGCTTCATGTGATCATGTCCTCTCTGGCTTAAAATTCCTATCATGTCTCAAAAGTTTTACAGTCATCACAGCTTCAAATTACTAGAGACACAATTCAGGAAAATTGGGATTTTACCGCCAACCTGAGCCCCGGCAAATTGCCCGCAACCAAACAAAACCCTACCTCAGGCTACAATTACATTAGGTTTTGACAGTGCATGTCAAATTTGAGCTGTTCAACTGTCTTCCAGGCCAAACCTGGACATTGGACCGACATTGGGTTCTCTCTTAGTGGCTTCACCAATGGCCTCAATGAGATTGAACACCATCAAACACATAGATCCAAAACTTCGATTATGTATTTTTTCAATTCGCCACATTCTCCTTTAAGTAAACCGATAAAATAAGAATTGAAATCTCGTATTTCCGGCTGAACGAAACTCATCAAAAATTAAGGAAAATTCATTTGATACTATTTGAAAATAAAAAGTAAAAAACACTTATAGCCTTTGAACATAATATCAAACCCACATTAAATCAATGAGAAGTACAGGAAAATCCAAATCATTCCTTCTCATACACTGCAACACTGCTCTCTTCTTTGTACATTAGTTTCATAATGCCCACAAATACCACCCAACTTTTCACCACATAATCCACAAAACTATACAATCAAATCCAAATTTCTCACTTTTATTCATAATTCAAAAAACAGTTCCAAATTGCTCACAAATTAAATCAAGAAAAATACGAATCACTAAACAAATACGCGAAAACTGAGTCCCTTACAAAATTATCACCTGAGCTCGGCGAGTACTTAGCTCGCTTCGATTTCTCGATCTCCAATTGAGCATCCATGAACATGTTCATCCTCTGAAACTCAAGGTCCTTAGTGAACTCCATCCTCTGCTTCTCCAACTCCATCATCTGTTGCTGCTTCGAGCTCTCAATCCTCTCATATATCTCCCCGAACTTCAATATCGCTCTCGCCAATTCTTTACACGCAGCTCCATCTGAGAAATCCACGCTCTCCACTCTATTCTTCCTCACTACGACGTCGTCTTCTTCATCGTCGTCTTCATCATCATCACTGTCGGTGGGGGTAGGGTTAGGGTTCGATTTGGGTTTGACGGTGAAAGTAACGGTGGTGGGTTTCTTGTTGACGGCGTTAGCGGCGCCGATGAGAGAGTGGAGACGGTAATAAAACGGCCACTTTGACGGCGGCTGTTTGGCCTTCTCCACCTTGTACTTCTTCTTCAACGTGTCGATGCGGTTCTTGCACTGGATGTCGGTTTTGCGTGGGTTGACGCCGTTTTGACGGTTGTTGACGGCGTCGGCGACTTCCTTCCAGTCTTTCTGACGGAGGTTACCTCTGTTAAGTTGGACGTAACGGTCCCCCCACGCTTCGATTAGTGTCTCCGTCGCGCCTTCGCTCCAACAGTCCTCGCGTCCTCCGCCGCCGGATCCGGGGCTGGGTCGGGTGGCGTGGCGCGGACCCGGGCGATCCATTTAGGGAGATGGGTCGGAGGTTTGAGTGGGTTTGGGGATTGAGAGACAGAAATGGTGAGAGAGAGAGAGAGAGAGAGTGAAGAAGAAGCATCGGATTCTGACTCAAAGGGAAATTGGCCGTGCATTTTTTGTGACCGGCGGTGACGTCAGCTCCCGTAATGGAGTTGGACGGGAACGACTTTATTTTAGTTATTAGTTATAATCTAATGTCTTTTCTCTTTTTTTTTTCTTTTTTTTTTCAACATATTATACCAAAACTATACAAAATTAAAAAATTAAAATGTCTCTTTCTTTGTGAGTGGATTTTTTTGGCGTTAATTCTAGATTCTTTGGTTAGTTAGAATGTCACATTGTTAATTTGTTACTAGGTAACATGTCACAAGTGAACTGAATAGGAGAGACTTGTTTGTGTAAAATTTAAATTAAGGTTTTTATGAGTATTATTGGGTGGGAAGTTTTTTACTATTTTGTCTTGTTAGTGCATTATTGTTGATATAGATGTCCTTGTTAGATTTTGTGAGATATTTTTACATCGAATTCAATGCTTGTTTGGACATTTGGGAACCAAGTTTCTTGTTTGTCCTTTCCTTCAAAATAACTTCAACTTGAGGACAATACATTTATAAATATCTACCTATTTGCTTGCCGTTGAAACTTGAAATGCAATAAATAAAATTCACATTTATTTGGGAACTGTCTGTCAAAGCTATAGTAGTACTAAACTACTAATTGCTAAATAAAAATAAAAGAAGAAGAAGACAATAGAAGTACTTAAATTTCTAAAATTCTAAATGCTACAAAGGAGTGCTAATATCATGCTCAAATGCCTCTACCTAACGCTTTGACATTTCTTGTGTGTCTATGATATTCAAAAGTTCAAATCTCTCATGTTCTACTATAATTATTGATTTTTTTTTTTTATAAAATTAAAATATATAAAAAGTTGCCTCTGGCCCTCTACCCTTTGTTTCAACTTTCAAGATTTTTTTTTTCTCAACAAAAAAAAATTTCAAGAGATTTCATTGTATTGTTATGGGGTTTGAGAATTATGAGAGAGTTTTCGGAAAACAGACATCTATGATGGTTTAACAACACAGACATTTTAGTTTTGTGTATAGTAGCCTGTACGGAATTTGAATTAGGGTTTAGGCTTTGGATTTGAAGAAGCTCAAATTTTGGGCTCATGTGATGATTGTAGGCTTCGTTGGGTCAAGCCCATATGGCTATTACTTTAGATAGACCCCCTGGAGGAGCTAGAGGAGTTCCTTTTTAAGATGACTTATTATATTGGATTTGGATTGAAAGCTCATTTGTATGGGGTTATTGCCCTAGGTGCTGGAGAAACTAAGGCAGAACTAAAATTGAGCGGGGTTAGAAATGGTCTTTCATAGTTTGGCCTTAGGATTGAGGATTCTTGAAATTCTAGAGGAGGTAATTTGCTTTTTTCTTGGGTGAAAACTTTTTCTATTGAAAGTAACGGGACTCTCGAAAGCGCAACAAAGCTGCGTGACTGTTCATTTTTGTCCTCTAGTGTCAGCTGGTACTGATCATGTTGCTCTAGGTGGAAAGCGAATGTTGATGCTTCCCAGTCAAATGGTAAATCGAGAATTGATGTAGGGCAGTCGGTGAGTGCTTGAGAGCTTGAGTTTTATAATTAATGTTAGTGTGGGAGAAACTCTAAATGTGTTTTAAGTGTAAAAATAGGTAGTTAAATCTTGATTGAAGGGTGAACCAGTTGGGAATGCCCTCCTAAAGCCTGCAGAGCAATCAATTTTACATCATTTATGACTTTGTATCTGGAGTCTTTGTCGACTAGACATGGACCAAGCTTTGTAGCATTTACAATGTACTGAGACAATACAACTAACCAATGGGGTAGTGTCACCTCACCCCTCATTTTATCTACTCCCATTCTCATTTCTCCTTTATCATGATCTTCCTCTCCTATTTATAAGACTGTAACTTCCCTCCTTAACAAAACAGCTTTCAAGTTCTCTCAAGTCTCATCGTCTCTTTTCTTTCTTGTTCTCATCAGCCGAAACAAACCAGCTTGCTCATTCCCTCCCGTAGCCCATGACTTCTATCATGAAATTGCATTTAATAAGATTGAACTTGGTACCCCACCCCCCAAACCAAAAAAGCCAAATTACTTTATTTCAATTAATGATCTCAATTGGGGAGACATTAGGGGTGTGCAAAAAACCGACGAACCGAACAAACCGGCAAAAACCGACCGAACCGTTGTCAAATTTTCGGTTCGGTTCGGTTTCGGTTTTGAATTTTTAAAACCGAAAATATTCGGTTTGGTTTTCGGTTGCATGTTTAAATGCACCGAACCGACCGAACTGAACCGAATTGTATTATATTATAATATATTTTATATATAATATAAATTTTTATAAATATTTGGGCCTCTATACATAGTTGGGCTTTTCATTTTGTTTAAAAACATTTGGGCCTTTCTTTTTTAAATATGACCGGCCTTTACATTTCATATTTCAATTTTCATTTTAATATTTTATCATCAAATTAACTATAATTAAACTAATTACTAATTAGATATCTAATTAAACTTAATCTAATTAAACTATAAAAACAAAAACAAAAAACCCTACAGACCCACACGTTTTCAGTTCTCACTTCTCACCCTCACTCTCAGCCTCCACACTCAGTCTCCTCTCACAGCCTCCACTCCAATCCCTCTCACAGCCTCCACTCCACGCCGGCTTCCTCGATCTCACAGCCTCCACTCCACACCGGCTTCCTCAATCTCACAGCCTCCTCTCACAGTTCTCACCCTCACTCTCAATCTCTGCCGCTACCTCGATCTGCCCCTGCCGCCGCCTTCACACGCCGGACTCCACATGAATCTGCCTTTGCCGCCGCCTCGATCTACCTCTGCCGCTGCCTCCACACGAATCGGCCTCTGTCGCCACCTCCACACGCCGACCTCCCCACACCGGCTTGATCTTTTCATTCTCAGTTTCTTACGGTGACATTTCTCGATAACCCTCTCTCT
This sequence comes from Quercus aquifolioides, assembly GCA_019022515.1. Taxonomy (NCBI): domain Eukaryota; kingdom Viridiplantae; phylum Streptophyta; class Magnoliopsida; order Fagales; family Fagaceae; genus Quercus; species Quercus aquifolioides. The sequence continues at coordinate 2,338,732 of CM032329.1, forward strand.
TTTTTGTATTTTGGGTTTTGTTTAATACTGAATCAATGCTATTTTCTGTGAATCTGTGATTGTGATTGTGATTTTGAGAATTTGAGTTGTTATTTTCTTATTGAAAAATCGATAACCCCATGTGATGTTGAGTTATTTTTTTCTTTTTGTGACTGTGAATCTGTGATGTTGACTGAAACCGAAAACCGATTGAAACCGACCGAAACCGAAATACAACCGAAACCGATCGATTTCCAATTATTTCGGTCGGTTTCGGTTGGGAATTTCACAAACCGAAAATTTCGGTTTCGGTTGACAAAAACTAAAAAAACCGACCGAACCGAACCGATTACACCCCTAGGAGACATGATTAGGATTAGAATAAAAACAAAATGTATAAACATGAGACGAAATCAAAGTCTCATGATCTATTAATTCATTGGCAAACCATCCATGAATTAACAAAATTACCTCAAGCAACTACAAAATATCTAGAAAGAATTTTGTAGAAATCTTTGAACCAAACAAAAGACAAAGAGAAAACAATGAAATTCCTGAGTTCTATTATTCGTTGTTTACTTACAAAAAGCATGTATGGTTATATATAATTATATAGTTTAAATGTTGTCTTATAAGAGAAACTAAAAGATAAGAAGGAATTTCTAAAACCAAGATATGTCCTTGTAGTGCAAATAATAATGATGTTCTAACACTACAAGCAATATATTGGCCAACTTTTCCTTCTTTTCTCTCCATCCAGACAAGCCAATAAAATTAGCACCATCAAATTCATAAGAAAATCTAGTACCAACCAGCCATTGGGGCTGGTCACGAGTCTCATGATTGAGAAATAGTAACAAGTCAAATTAATTATTTATATATTTTAACCGATTACAAATCAATATATATATTTTCGAAATTAAGATTAACTTCTAACAAGTCAAATTAACTATTTATTTATTTTAAAATTTTGATCTTTACAATTCATTTGGTAAAAATCCTTCAATTTTTCACCCATCTCCAAATCCCTTTTCTTCATTTCCTCCACCACCAACTTAGCCTCATCAAACCTCTGCAACTCGATGAACCTGCTAGCCAAACACCCAAAGTTATTCTTGTCAAGCCACGTGTCCTTTCCAGCAAAACATCTCACAAACTTCACAGCCTGTGCATTATAGCCCATCCCCAACAGAGCTCTTATCACATACATGTGTGTAGACAATAGCATCGGCACTCCATCATCAACCATGCTTCTCAGTATCACCAAAGCCCCTTCAACCTTTCCCGCCTTACACGCGCCCAAAACCAGCGCGTCGTACGTGCGCGTGTCCGCACTAACTCCTTCCTGAACCATTTTAGTCAGCAAATCAGCCGCCGAATTCAAATCACCGTTAAAACAATAAGCCATCAGAAAGTAATTATAAGCCGTCAGATCTGGCGGGATCTGGAACTCTCTCATCATCTCCACCACGCGCCACGCGCTTTCCATTTCCTTCTTCTTGGTCAGAACGTTGAGAACGGGGTGAAAAGTACACGCGTTCAAACCGTACTCCCCACTCGCCATCGTCTCGATCACGCGCAGCGCCCCGTCGATCTGATTCAGCTTGCAAAGACGCGCGACGAGTGAATCGTACGCGCTCTTCCGCGCGAAACCCTTGTCGAGGTGAGCGAGTGTATTCGTTGTGAGCTCGTCGAGCAGTACGGACAGGGTGGGCACGTCATTGTTGGTGATGAACTTGAAGGTGTTGGTGGTGTTGAAGCAACCGTCCTTCACGCGCTTGTTGAGGAGGTGGCGGAGCGTGTCGAAGTCTCTGTCACGGCCAGCGGAGATGACGAGGTCGTCGTAATAGGCCGATGTGGGTACATCAGGAAATGGCTCAGGGTTTAAGGTTTTGAAGAATCGGTTGGTGATGGAGAGGATAGAGAGGGAATTATGGGGTTTGTGTGGGAGTTTTCGGAAAAGTGACATTGCTGAGGGTTTAACAGAGAGTTATGAGTAGTTGGGAATTGAATTAGGGTTTAAGCTTTCTATTGAAGAAGCTCGAACAACAACAAAAATTGGGCCAAGCTAGACTAATGGAGGAGAATTTTTAGGAGAGTTCATTTTTAAGATGACTTGAACATTTGATGGATAGCCCATATGTACGGGATGGGCTTTCAATTATCTAGCCCAAATTCAGCTTCTAAAAGTTGAGTGTGGCTAATGTTTTGCACAACTAGGGTATTTGCACAACATATATTTTCAGAATACTTTTTCACTTGCACGTATTTGCATAATACTTAAACAATGTTACTAAAACAACATTACCAAACGGGCCGTCAGTTTGTTGTAATAGGTGTTTTGTAGCTTAACGGCTACCTTTTGTGTTTTCAATAATTAGTTGTTCAAATAAATTTTTTTTTTTTTGGATGAATATTAGTTGTTCAAATCTTGCTCTCATTATTATAACTTGATGGAGGGCAAAAAAAAATCACCAATCACCCACACTGTCCAGTCTAAGAGAATGAGAAGTTGTTGTCTAAGTAAAAAAAATGGTTGTCCACAATAAGCCCAACACTTGGCTAATTCAAAGTACTCTCTACAGGAGTGAAGATAGCTACATCATGTTCCACTATCTTAGAATATGGGTAAATTCTCCGAAATTCGCTCCCACTCACACTATTAAGTCCACACGTCTCTTATGACAGTAGTGGCACCAAACAAATAGACCCACTCAAAATCTCTTATATAAGGTCCAGACCTCACCAAACATAGGTTCACCAAAAAAAAAAAAAAACACTTCTTACTCTTAATACTTTAAAGAGTTTACGAAAATCTTGAGGGAAGTTCTGACTTAACTATCATAGAATCCATGGTCGGCACCACACTGGTGCACTCTAATAATTTTTTGTCTTGTTTTCAGACCACTTGTTTCTCATCAAGTTTAGAGAGTGCAGCTCTCATTGATTTCATACTTATCATAACTATTGAATTATTATTAACAAAAAAAGAAATATGAGAGGTGAGCTTTCACTTGTTACAAAAAGCAAGATTGGGGAAAAGATTGGAAGTAGGGGGAGACATTGAGACACACATGCATGATAGAGGGGTGAAAACCGAAGTTCGCTAGTTATTAAAGTGTGACCTGGAAGGATTAGGGTGGTTCAAATCAATTTGACATTTTAGGATAAATAAGGATAATGCAGAATCAAGTATATATTTGTTTGATTGAGGCAGATCTTTTGTATGAGGAGAGCTTTCCAAAGATCACATCTTGCTGTCGTGTTCATGAACACCATCTGGAAATTTGGAAATAAAGTGATTCTAACAGGTGAGCCTTTCAATCATGGTATATATAGTTTGATTCAACAAATCTGTATAGACTATTAGAGATTCTAATTAAGGTAAGACATGCCTGCCGTCTTTGCAAAAAAAATATTTGTAGACAGTGGGAATCATGATCACATTCCTCCATGTCAAAAGCAAATGTTGATGCTTATCGTTTAAATGGTAAAGCATGACATTGTTCACAGCCAACAGCTTGGCCTAAAAACCGACGTACCTCTGTGAATTGAAGTAGTTAGAAATCAGCTAGAAATACTGAGGCAAAAGCCATTAGGACCGACTAACCAATTGTCAAAACTCAAAAGCCTTTTTTCATAGTAAATTTGAAGAGCCAAAAATTGAGAGTTTTGAATTAAAAAACAAAGATGATCATTCTTCAGCATGGTCCACACAAATATCAAAGACCAATGCTTACAGAGTGTGACGCATTGAGAATTATTCTAGACATATCAGACAAGTCTCTGGAGTCTGGACTCTTTTTATTTTTTGGTTCCACCTACCGAAAGTGAGGATAGTATTGAGCACATGCATTGACTCCGTCAAAATGAACAAGATTATCAGATAGCCCATTAACTTAATTTTGGAGTTAAGTGTACACAAAACCACTTTAATGTCCAATTTGCTCTCAATGCCATGCTATCATGATAAGGTGTCAAAACACAAACACCATATTCAATGAAAGCTACTTTTCCGTTTTTCTTTTGAATGTGACACATTGACACTATGCCCTATATTCTTACCCACAAGTAAATCAGTACTAAAAATGCCGTATGATCACCACCACCATAAATTTTTCATTACAAGATACTCAAAATCTTAGTCTTTGTTAGTACTTATACCTTGTCTGAATTTTTTATCTGCTTTTCTGAAAAGACGTGGTGACCTGGTGGGTTAAATCACTGTCCAGCTCGACAAAAGGGGACAGGGTAAAAAGGATGGACTAAGAAAGAAGCGTAAGCTTGCATGCAGGTCCATGCATATCCATCCAAAACAAAAAGCAAGATTTTGAATTTTGATCTTGTATATGTTCTTATCTCGTCCTCAATGTTTGTTTAGTCTTTCAATCTTTTGGCCCCTTTTAGGCCTACTTTTGACCTATAACAACTAACACCCAGATCGTCCCTTAGGCATTACTGTTCTTTGATGGTAATTTCTTGTACCTTGAAGAAAAATAATGGTACTAATTACTAAATATGTACTAACATTTTTTTTTACAATAAGCAATTGAATGACGTCATTTTGATCGAGCATATTGTGAAACAATAATTGTGTAGAGAATTGAAAGAGGGTAAAGTTTGGGTTCAATATTGCTTCAGTGCATTGAATTTATCATGATATTGACACATTGACATGTCTATTTTTAACCGTGTCATCTATTTAATGGGTTCAATGAATTGATACATTAGAGCAGTGCACCAAGCCAATTCTTAGAGCCATTTTTCTCGATCTGCACAGATTACAGAATATTTTTTAGAGTGCAATTTCAAACTCTGTCTTCTCAAGGAGAAATTAATAGGGCAGTTTAGTAGATTAGGGATTGACAAAAGCATCTATCGTTGTGTCATGTGATCCTTGACATTTGTATAAATGGTTGCTTGGGTTTCAGATATCCAGCTATCAAATTATAATGACGTAAATTGATGGCAAGATTAAAATATTTAGATATATATATATATATATATATATATAGAGAGAGAGAGAGAGAGAGAGAGAGAGAGAGAGAGAGCGTCTTTTTCCTTCTTTTTCATTTCTTTTCCATTAATTACGTTAAAATCCAATCCACAAAAAATAAGTGCAACATCAGTTTTTAACGTACATATATACCTAAAAAATTCGTAAATTTTATTCTGATCGACTCTGGTTTTCTTTTGGAAATGTGCGGATACTATATTAACTTTTCTTCACAATTTAGTACAATAGTAAATTACAATTAATTTGACATTGTTTTCTCGACAAGAAGGCGGCGCGATTTAACATTATATAGTATATATAAGTTAGGATATACCTCTTCTAAAAATAAAATTTAAAAAAGGTTAGGATATACTTTTTTTTGTGCTGAGAATCTTGTTACCCTTGTTATATTATCTTCACCTCTCAAAAAAAAAATTTATCATATATATATATATATATATAAATAAATAATAAAATACACATATAGTATATTTTATTATTTAAATATTAACACAATTTTTAATATGTACCCAGAATATTTCATTCATTCTTATTTATAAATATTTTTTGACCCACTAAACTTGTTGTTTACTTTTTCCTTAGAATAATACTATAAACACAACCTTTATCAAAGTTTTTCTCATAACATGTTTAGGATTGATGCAACATTAATTTTTGTTTTATACTAATCAACATGTCAATTAAAAAGTTGTAGAAAAAGTTCTAACCTTTTTGTATTTTTACAAAAGTGTAATTAAACTACAAAGTTGGTAGTAACTTCAGACACTCTTCTCAAATATATGTGCACATATATTATATAGCACATGTATTTACTAAATATTTACTTTCCATTTGAATAATTGGCATCATTTAAACATTTATATCCGTTTATAATTAGATTTTGTAAAATTAATTCATATATAGAAGTACATGCTATAAATTCTGTTAATATTTTTACTTGGCTTCAAATCCAAGCACTTCCAACTATCTCTTATAATATACCATTGGTATAAAGCTACCAAAAGAAAGAACGAGCTTAAATTCAAGCATATTCTGCACGGAGTGCATTCCCATAAAAAAAATGCTTCAAATTATACGATTTCACAAACTCTTTTTGTGATATGTAGTCCATATCTGCAGGAAGGAATAAAGGGAAGCTTGAGGGCTGAGGCCGGTGCCTTCTTTAAGGTTTGCATTAGGATATATATCCCTTTATTTACGTAAGAAAGCCACAAATCTCTGCAACAATACGTTCCTTAACAACCGACAAAGGAACAGTTATACTTGCAAAAGCATAACCAAATTCATTTTGGAGCATCCACATTAGGTTTATGCTGCTTACTTTTAATTAATTTTTTCCAGAACAGCACCAGAAAACTTAGTTTATTGTCTGACTTCCAAGTTCAATATGCATGCATTTGACTAAATTGGAGGAGAAGTCGAGGAAGAAGAAGATGAATGAATAACAAAAATAAAAGATGTATGAAACATATTCTTTTTAAAGTGATATGCATGTTATTTATTCAGCAAAAAAAAAAAAAAAACGATATGCATGTTATTTTACCAAAAGTCTCATATATAATTTAGCACTAGAAATAATATAGAAATTACTAATTTTATTTGTACTAATAGAAATGTAAACGTGCCAAGCTGACTTAAATACAAAAAGTTTAGAATTATTCACTTATTTTTTTGTCAAACGTGAGCCAAGCTAGAACTTGTCAAAAAATGAAATTATATATTTAAACTTGATTCATTTTAATGTTAAACAATCTCGAGCATGATCATTATCTACTTGGTTAATGTTTTGTTCTTTTCTCATGTATAGTAAGTAGCATGAGAAAAAAAAAAAAAAAAAACCCTTCACTAATATATACTAATAACTAATAAATAAATTATAGTTGAAAATTCTATTTGAGTTATGTACATAAATAATTTTCGTTCATGAGCTAACAAAGATTAAATTGACATCATTTTATAATTTGATATCTTAGAACTTATTACAACTTTCACAATTTATTGAAAAGTATATATATTAAGTCGCATACTCAAGTTTTTATTGACGAATACATTATTGAATACATTATTATATTTGAGATTTGATCATTTGATAGTTGAGTCTAAATCTCAACTTGAGTCTAACTTGTTTGTTAAATCAACAAACTTAAAACTAATTTATTTACAAACCAAACTTCTCTTTATCTACAACCCTACAAACTGATGTAATATTGTTGAATATAATTCATACCACATATGGACAACTTCTTAAATAGTTTTTTTGTATTAATGTATCTTAGCACCAATTATGTCACCTCAACCGACAAGAAAATCAACTCAATGTCATTACCGGCGAGCATGTTAACCCCACTAGATTAGCTGGTATCGTAGGATTTGCTCTATGTCAAATGTTATATATGCATATTCGATTAGCAAAATAAAAGGTGCGCATATTCTCGTAGATGATGAACAAAGAATAAAAAGATAACAAATTTAGAGATGACACTGTAGCAGTCAGAGAGATTATAAATTGAAAAGTAATCTTCTTGCAGCCTAATTCTTGAAACCCAATGCTTACTTAGAACACCGAATCTCCGAAAGTGCCAAAAAAAAAAAAAAGTAGCAAATTTTTATGAAAGAAAATGTATTAATCGGTGCATTGTCACCGTTAAATTTGAGACAATTGGGTCCACTGTCCCGACAGACACCAGTGTGCCTCAACAACACTCTCTAATTGATGCCCTTCCTCAACATTAAGTAATGTACACCTAACCATGTTCCTTATTTAGGAATAATTGGCCTATATTTTGTACATTATCCCTTATATGAGGGATTTAGTACTAACAAATCTGTATTGTATTTGTACCCCTCCAAAAAAAATGAAAAGAATTCCAATGAATCTGAAACATACTTATCATCTACATTGTTTTTATGTTCATTTTCGAAATGCTTATATTGTTTGCCAATTAATACTGAGTTTTCCTTAAAAAGTAAAATTATTTAATTTGTAAATGCTTTAAAAAAAAAAACACCAAAGTTGATGAGGTACTGTAATTTTACTTCTTTTTTTAAATTCGTTTTCAATAGTTGCAATTTTTAATATGTGAGAAATGAATGAAAAATATAATACTAGCTAGTAAAAGATTTATCAAAAAGGCAGTGGCCTCTTTCTCAACCAAAAAAAAAAATGTTAGCAAAGGATTTACTTGTTGGAGGTAGTACTTGCTTTACCAAAAGTAAAATGTTTTATTAAGGCTTTGCGAATTATTTGAGCTGTATATATTTAAATGTTTCAAGTTAATTTGAATAACAGAAATTGCAATCTATTTAGTCTCCGATACTAAAGTCCCAAATTTAAGGTCTATTCAATAATCTTAAACAGCAATTGTTAGGTTTTATGTGCATAACTTACATTGAAAATAACATGACCCTTAATTATATAGGGTATACTATAATTGACCCACATTACAAATCGAATTACTCACTATTCAAATAGGATTCAAATTGGAGAGAGATGCCCAATGATATATAAGATTTTGAAAATCAATCTCATGATACTCATTGTCTTTCTATAGAAATTGCTGTCAGGTTGGTTCGCAGGTCAATTCAGCTTAGTCCTCTTTTCACTGAGCTAAGAAACATAGCCAAGTTCAATGTGCTACATCATCAAGATTCACGGATACTCAATAGCATCATTCATTTTTGTAAGAGTGTGGATGACTTAAAAATGGAAATGGGAGTTGAGCTATTTGACCGAATGAACATAACAAGGCAACAACCATGCAGATTGGCTGACCACACTTATCTAATCACTTGGAAAATGCAACCAACAATTAATAACTAATTATAATGTTCCGGTAAAAAACAAAAACTAATTATAATGATCGCAACAATAATAATTGACAAACCCAATTTTCTTAACAACTATTTCTTCTGATTTAAACAGTTTCAATCATTAAAGACAACAATGTATTAAGCTGAGCAATAAGGGGTCCATCATTAAGGTCCAGAAACTTTGATAACCCACATCCTAGTTCATTTTCACATGGTACTATCTTACATCAAGCTCTGCATCATCGTAAAATACGGTTTCAAACTAATAAAATATAAAACAAAGTTTCTCTCCAAACTAGTTTCGAGAGAAATTTTTCAAACTTCTCATATATCTCCTTTTTTTGTGTGAATTTTGAAAATCTAACCGTTAAATTTCATGTTCCTTATATTCTTAACATACATATCAAATTTCGTTCAAATTGGATATTATTTACTATTTGATCAATAAACTTATTTTTTATACACAACTTTAGATCATAAAAATTTGAAATTTTAACATTTGTTTGATGAGATAGCAATTGATCTTTGATCTTCTTGAAATTTTACATGCATGAAGAATGTAATAAGAACATGCAATCTAAAGATTAGATTTTCAAAATTCACATTCAATATAGAAATATATGCGGAGTTTGTAAAGTTTCTCTCCAAACTAGTTTGGAGAGAAACTTTGTTCAACCCACATCCTAGTTCATTTTCACATGGTACTATCTTACATCAAGCTCCCTTAAACTCCCTGCTGTGATTCTTGAGCTTGATGCAAAGCTTATTGTGGATTTGATGCAAAATGAAGATTGTAATCAAAATAGCATAGATGCCTTAGTAAGTGACTATAAGTCAGGACTGAAAGAAATTCCTATAGTTCAAATTCAACATTGTTACCGTGAGGCAAATAAATGTGCCGACGAGCTTACTAGGAGGGGGGGCCTTACTCCCACAAGATTTTGTTGTATTCTTAGAACCATAGTTCTCAGAACCGGACCGGACCGGGAGGTCGGACCGTGAAAACCGTGAACCGTGATGAAAATCGGTTTTTTAAGCATAAAGAACTGGGCATGTGTGGCAATTTCGTGAACCCCTAAAACCGGGGTTGGACCGTACGAACCGGTCAAGAACCGTGCGGTCCAACCCCTTAGCAATTTTTTTTTTTTTTTTTTTTAAAAAACAACTTAACACAATTTTATTCTACTTAATTAAATTATCCATCTCTTACAAGGAATAAAAAAAATTATAATTAAAATCTTTCAAAGATATTCAACTTTACTTCAAAAATTAATCATAAATTTTAATGTTTTCATGGTTATTATTTTATTTTATTAACTTTCTTATTTAATTATTAAATATATGCTTGAAAATCATTAAATTTTCCTCACATACATAGATATATTAGTCAATTTTACTAGTTTTATAAATTTAATATCTATATTTAGGCTTTAATTAATTATTAAATTAATTATGACGTCATCACGGTTCGACCCCGGTTCAACCTCGGTTCGACCTCAAAACCCTTGAACATCTCCCTTTTACGGTTCAATAAACGGTCCGGGTCTGAAAACCTTGCTTAGAACCCCCTGCGGATATCGCCTTCTTACTTAGCCTGGACTCCGCTGGGATGGTTTATGAACATTCTGTAACTGCTATTTAGTTTAATACATTCCTCTTTCTACCAAAAAATCTTACATCAAGCTCTGCATCATCGTAAAATACGGTTTCAAATCAATAAGATATAGCAAGTTCGGCTCCACCGAATGTCCCATGGACAACACACCAAAGCTAATTCCTTCCTGTAATCTTATCTACCTCTCTACTCTATAGACCCCACTCAAAAAAGGTTCTCATCATCTTCATCCACACAACCAGGTTTCACATATAATTGTTGTACAACTCATAATATGTATCACTCTTTTTGTGAAAGATACTCGACAGGTATCAAACTATCAATCTCCACGTCCATCATTTAAAAAAAAAAAAATTTGACACATGATTTTTTTTTTTTTTTTTTGAGCACTAAGATGGAGAGAGCTTTCTTTGGAAGATAAGAGTCTAAAAGAAACATTATTGCCACAACCCAATAATTATCTTAATCTTTTGAAGCGGTTAAATTATAGTAATCAAAGTAATATCATTTTTATATAAATTCACCATTATCATACATCCTTTTTATGAACATCAATCAAACAATACTACATTGGTAATTGTAAAAATTATTATGTCTACAATTCTATGTTAATAGTAATGAGATTTACCACTATCATACATCATTGAAGTAACATTATGTTTACATAGATTCACCACTATCATGCGTTCTTTTTATAAACATCAATAAAAATAAATACACTACATCCGTAATTGTAAAAAAAAAAAAAAAAAATTGTAAAAATTATTATGTCTACAACTCTAGGTTAATAGTTGTGAAAATTATAATATGGTAGACTTGTAAACTAAGAAAAGTTATAAAGATAGCTAGCCCCAAAAAATATATATATTAAAGAGAGAGAAAGTGGTATCTATATCTATCTATCACTCCGCCGAACAGACAGAAAGCATTGCCAAGCTGTTGATATTTTGTTTTGATATTCATTTTTTCCCATAAAGCAATGCCCTGAGAATCTTGGCCCAAATCTTTCACAGTTAGACCAAGAAAAGATACACATGGGGTCCCTTACAATAATACTAGTAGTGCATCGTGTGTGCCTCCTCAATCCCCCCATTATTTTTTATCAACCAGTTTTTGTTTAAGTGAAAAAAAAAAAAAAAAAAAAAAAATAGTGTGTGTTGCTTATAAGGGATCCCAAAGGTTCATACCCTTCCCCATCATATAACCCACTACAACACTCCAAAAAAAAAACGGCACAAAAATTTTTCATTTCATTCTCTCAAAAACTATAGTCTAAAAAAGCACAACCCCAACAACAACAACAATATGGGTAGCTCTGTCCATGTCAAAGAGGCTGTTTTGGTCACACCCTTTGAGCCAACACCAGCTCGTGTTCTCACTCTTTCACCTATTGATTCCCAGCTCTTCCTTCGTTTCACTATCGAGTACCTCTTTGTGTATAGGGCTAATAGTTCTGGTCTAGACCAAGGTGTGATCACTGCACGTATTAAGGGCGCACTGGCTAAAGCCTTGGTTCCATATTACCCTTTTGCAGGTCGAGTCAGGGCTCAGCCAGACGGTTCGAGCCTAGAGGTGGTGTGTCGAGCCCAGGGTGCGTTGTTCATTGAAGCAATGTCTGATCGGTTCACGATTAGTGAGTTCGAGAAGGCACCAAAATACGTGACCCAATGGAGGAAACTGCTGTCTGTCTACGTGGCAGATGTTCTCAAAGGGGCCCCACCTCTTGTCGTCCAGCTGACGTGGCTAAAAGATGGCTCGGCGGCTGTGGGTGTTGGAATCAACCATTGTTTGTGCGACGGAATTGGCAGCGCCGAGTTTCTCAACTCGTTCGCCGAGTTGGCTTCTGGGAATCGCGGGCTCGCCGAGTTGAGACCTAAACCCGTTTGGGATCGCCATCTTTTCGACCCGGTGAGGAATCCACGCGATTACTCAGTGAGTCACCCCGAGTTCAACCGAGTCCCGGACCTTTGTGGGTTCATGAATCGGTTCTCCAACGAAAGACTCGCTCCCACTTCAGTCATTTTCGATAAGATAAGCCTCAACGAGCTCAAGACTTTAGCTACTTCCACGAGTCGACCCAGTGAGTTATCATACACGTCATTCGAGGTTCTCTCAGCCCACGTGTGGAGGAGCTGGGCTAGGGCTTTAAATTTACCTTCAAACCAAGTTCTGAAGGTACTGTTCAGCGTAAACATTCGTAACCGAGTCAAGCCGAGTCTACCCAGTGGGTACTACGGCAACGCGTTCGTACTAGGGTGCGCCCAAACCAGCGTGAAAGACCTAGTCGAAAAGGGGTTAGGCTATGCCACAACGTTAATCAAAAGAGCCAAAGATAGAGTGGACACCGAGTACGTGAAAAGCGTGGTGGAATCGGTGGGCGAGTCGAGAGCGAGTCCAGACTCAGTGGGTGTACTCATCGTGTCACAATGGTCAAGGCTGGGTTTAGAAAAGGTTGACTTTGGGTTAGGAAGACCTATTCATGTGGGACCCATTTGCTGTGATAGGTACTGTTTGTTATTACCGGTGTTTGATCAAAGGGACGCAGTGAAAGTAATGGTTGCTGTCCCCACTAGTGGCGTTGACAAGTACAATTACTTGGTCCGAAATCCATACAAGTGAGAAGCACTGGATTGTAATTTCATCACATTGACTTTTTGTTATTAGTTTGACCTCTTTTTTTTTTTATAAATATAAATTTGATTCCTAAAATCCCCAACTTTGGTCCAAGAGGCAAGAGAGTAATTACCAATTTAGTTCCATACTATGAACCTTTTAATCTCTCTTTTTTCTCAAACCAACGTGGTGATTGATCACATTCACACACCCAAAGTTAATAATTTGTGTGCCTAGCTTTTTACTTGATGACCCTTTAGCATTGCCAAGAAGCTCTTCAATTTTTAGTGGAACATTGAGTAGGTTCTAATCAATCTTTGTTTATTTGATTAGATCTGCTTTTGGCTAAGTACAATGGTCAAGAGCATCTTGGCTTTTTTAATTGATGCCAAAAGCATTTGCTGGTGTATTTACTATTGCCTTGAAATTAAGCAGTGAATAGCACATCATGATCAGTTCACATGTTCCATGAGTCTAAACAGTTTAATATTTGGGGGGAAAAATGCTCTTCTTAACAACTATGACAACATGGTCAAGAAAATCCCCATTTGATTTCTAGATTTTGAAAATTTGATTCCCTATGACATTATTAAAAAAAAAATATGTACTTATTTTGCCGCAGGCTGATAAGGACATGGCCCATGGGATACAGACCCCCTGCCTGCCACACATGCGAGGAATTGAAGCCCTCCTATGCCACAAACAGGCAAATTTTGATGTGATTGGAGTAAGTGAGGGACAATCATTTCAAATAAACTCATAATTAATATCACTTTTTAAAAAAGATCGATAGAGAAATTTACCAAATAAATACAAATAAAGTTCTTTGATTTCTCCAATTTTATTAATACTATTTAATGTTTTTTTGTATGTGCAAGTTACACACAGTAACAAACTAATAAAAGATCTATTGAGCACCACTTAGAATTATCGTAGCGCCTCATAATTCAATGCCCTTTCACCATTACTAATATGTCACTCACAATTTGGCCTCTCACCTTTCAAAATTAGGATCTATGTACTCTTGATCAATCCTTTCAAATTCATTAAAATACTTGAAGAGGATAACCACAATTTCACTCATTTTATCTCTATACTTATTGACCACATTTGGAGGATCCGATTTTCTTTTATTTTTTTGTTGCACGTATCACTACAGAGCCTAGATAAGCAGCAAAATCCATCAACAAGCTCTATTTAGAGCACCTCATAGCATTGACAGACTTGAAGTAACCCATGGCTTCTTCATGGCATCCTCTAGTAGGTTGGATGAAAATAAATTTCGACATTGCTTTCTGACCTGCCTTTTTTATGGTTGGTGCTATTGATAGAAATGATGTGGTAGACCTTCTTTTTGCCTCCTATAGGTCCTTTGATTCCTTTGATTGGTGAAACCCAAGCTGCCCTTTTGGCCCTCAAGTTGGTAGTGCACCACCAACACACTTTTGTTTTGTTCAAAGGAGACTCCTTCCAAGTCATAGAAGCTCTCAACCAGCTCTCAACCATCTGTTAGGCTTTTTTAAATTCTCTACATTTTTAGGGATTTTGTTTTATTAATAAATATATTAATTATTCTGTCTACAACTTTACTTATAGGATAACTTATTGTAAGTGAGATGGGCCTATAAACATCCATTCTCTTTCTGCTTGGATTTTCTTCCCGGATTCTAAAGATAGGTTTGGGCCCTCCCTCTCTTTTGTCTTAATATATAATTTGTATTTGACCCAAAAAAAAAAAGTTGAAGGCCTTATAAGTTGTGAATGTAGAGACTCAGGAATATTATTTGGGCCTATATTGGGCTAATATCCTGAATAATTTCATAAAACACTATGGTCAGGCAGTCAGCCCCTTTCCCTTTTAGGTCGGGGCCATTGGTCCGAACACACCAAATCTCTACGGCTGAGTTTCCAAAATGGAATGGGCTTTACTGAAGCATGGCCCATAAGTACTAAATCTGACCACAATGTCCATGGATACGATACAACATATTTACATGGATTGAACCTCATATTATTCCTTTGGATAGCCATTAATTCATACTCTGCTGCTATGGTTATAGCATGGTGAACTCACAGTCTGACTTGCTTGTGCGTATGATGATAAAGCGGGACCCCTTTTTTTTGACGAATGGACAATGATCAAGACACCTTCAATGGCCTTTCAGAGGATTTCTACTTTAAAAAGTAACATAGTATTGTCTAGCTCTTTTGATATGCACCACTTAAGTCTTGACAGTCGAAATCATAGTCCAACATTAAATCTTTGATTTTTTTTTTTCCTTTATTTATTTATTTAATCTCTATTTGTGTTTCTGAAACACAATTTTTAGACTTATATACCCTAATATTTGAAGGTTATTCCTTTATTTCTTTTGCTCTATCAGACAAATAAATTCGACTTTGTGCCCAATAATTTGTTTTATCAACGTAAGCTAACAAGCAACTTAAGTCAAGCAAAACAGCTCCAATCTAAGAGCCTCCCCAGGGAATAAACTTGGAATAATTGGCACTTCAAAATCATGGACTATGAGCCCTTTTACATATCTCGAGTAAGAAAGTAACAGGCCCTAACTGCATCACAAATCACAATGCTTACAAACCCAGATGATTCAGATGAATAGCACAACTCTCTCACCTGCATGATCATAAGAATGTTTTTAATATCATTTTCATCTTAATGGCTTCAAGTTTCAACCATCTGAAATGCATCACCCTCAATAATAAAATTACTGACACGATCTCTATGATTGCCTTTCTGATTATAATCGTTTTGAATTGATACCAATAACGTAACTATCCTTCTAAATTAAATATTATATGGTTAATTTATAATGTACACGAGACCGAGGTTAAATTACTAGTAAAATCCCATCCTTCTTTTCTCTCATATTAAGGACTAGAGAAACTCTAGTCTCACATGTCTTTACGCCCACATGAAAATTGCACTAAAATCAGTGCTATTTTTTAGTGTGTAAAAGTGTGCGGAACAAAGTGTGTGTAATAAACATTACTCTAAATACTACGTAACTTGTGCACTTAAATTATAACCTAAGACCCATATCCGGATAAAGCCATCTTTTAATGTATTGGTTGCTAAAATAGCAATCGGGAGGTTTTTATACTCCCAATACTAATACTCTAAATGTACACAAGTTAAGAAGCACTTAATGCTTTATTAGATGGTTTTTTCATAGAAGTACTTTAAAAAAATCAAAATGTACACATATATCAAGAAAAACATTGACAACCACTATGAATTTGTGCATGAAAACCAATGAATTATTGAGAAGTTTTTTCTTTCCCCTTAAATTATATTTTTTGAGTTAATTAGATAAAATAATTTTCATTCATGGACTAAAAAAAAAAAAATCACTCATTTTAATTTACTATAAATCCTATACAAATTTTACACGAAATAGATATTTATGTTAATTATAAGTAATAATTGATATATTGTGAATATATGTACAAAATTATATAATTTAATCATAACAATTTATAAGCATTTTTTTTTATGTATGTTTACACATAAACATTTAGTATTATATATACTCAAATCAAATTTTATAACCATGTATTTATTTAGAAATATATTTGTGGAGTAAGAATCCAAATTTGTATATTGGGCCTTGGGCCTTATCCGAAGACGTGGATAAGTCCGAGAGGAATAAATGATGGGAGAGGCCCCAAAGCTGAAAATCACATAAGTAAAGAATGGAGAAATATAGTCCGAGGAGCATCTCCTTCTCGGATATGATGAACATCGGTCAAGCATGCATTTGGACAATTTAAGTGACTTTCCAAGGAGTTCTAACGATCAGGATGAACCTTAAGCACGTACAAAGGTGATAAGAACACAAAAATATCTAAAAGAAAAGCTGTTACCACCGCATTAAATGCACTGCAGCAACTTTTCTGGCCGCATTTATGTGGAGAAGACCCCTGAACAGTGCAATCTCAGCTATCACCACTCATAGAGAACCAAAAAAGATGTTTGATGAGACACGGACTCAAGTGAAGGCTTAGATGGTTAACAAGTGTACAGTCAGAATGGCCTGAAAGGAACTATATAATGTAAAAGACCTCCCATAAGAGGGGGATCAGAAAAAACAGGGAAAAAGAAGAGAAAAAGAATTACTGTAGCACTAAGAACTGTGTTAGCTTCCAGAAATATTGGTTTAATTCATAATTCATCTCCTCGGACACTCATTTCATCGAGTTTAAAGTGTGTTTTCGTGCTTGTTCGTATTTTAAGTCCTTACTAGCCGTTGCCCAATTTACAAGAAGCCCAGCTCTTTCACCCACTTTCTACAAATTTATTGTATTGGGCTCATATCCCATATCTTTTTGGCTTGGACTACAAATCGTGATCCTATAATTGGCACCGTCTATGGGAAGAGCTTGAGCGATAGTGAAAACAACGGTCAACTATGGCAGAACCAGGTCCACAATAGGCAGAATCGAGGGCATCCTAACACGGTGATCCTTTTCTCAACCTTGAACGGAGAGGTGACCGTGAAGGAAGTGTACACACCACACACACTGACAGGAGTCAACCTCAAGGTGGGAGCCATATTTCCCAAGCAAGAAACAATAGGAATATGCAACTGGAGATCGACCAACTAAAGAGAGAATTATGCCATGCAAAAAGGAAGCGAGCTTCTTTGGACTCTGATGCTTCTTCTGATGATGAAGTGGATGCTAACTACAGGCGGAGGTCTCGAACCCCACCCAGTGAATCCTTTTCCTATGAAGAGGAGCATTATCATAAGCGGCGGTCTTGAAGCCAGTCACATGGAGGCATAGGAAATGACGCTATGTGCAAGGCCCTAAACCAAATCTCCAGGTCGCCTTTCACAAGTAAGATTGAAGAGGCAAGACTTCCTCGTCATTTTCATCAGCCAACTTTCACTATCTATAATGGTCGAACAGACCCTGTGGAGCATGTGAGCCATTTCAACCAAAAGATGGTTGTCCATTCCAAGGATGAAGCTATGATGTGTAAGGTTTTCCCTTCCAGTCTAAGACCAGTTGCAATGAGGTGGTTCGATAGCCTAAGAGCAGATTCTATAAGATCCTTCAAAGAGCTCACTCAGGCATTTGGTTCCCGTTTCGTCACATGTCGCAGAGTCGCTCAGCCTTTGGCTTCCCTGCTATCCTTGAACATGCAAGAGGGTGAGACCCTGAAAACGTATTCAGATAGGTACTGAGAGATGTTTAACGAGATGGATGGAGATTTTGACGAAATGGCCATCAGTACTTTTAAGCTCGGCCTCCCCACCGACCACGGTTTGAAGAAATCTCTGACTGGCAAACCTGTCACCAGCGTGCGCCAACTGATGGACAGGATTGATAAGTATAAAAGGGTTGAAGAGGATCAGCAGCAGGGGAAAGAGAAGGATAATGTTATCCCTCAGGAGAGGAGGGATTTCAGGTCGGATCGGTACAGTAACAATAGACCACGGAGAGATTTTAGTGGACAATCAGGGTCGACGAATCTTCAAGCAGTCAACGCTGTGTTCCGAGAGCCAGTGCATCAAGTTTTAGAGAAGATTAAGAATGAGCCGTTCTTTAAACGACCAAACAAAATGGAGGGAAACCCTGAGAGACGTAACCATAACCTCTATTGCCAATACCATCAGGATCATAGGCATACCACAAAGGATTGTAGGAGTCTGTGGGATCACTTGGACCAGCTTGTCCACGAGGGCAAGTTAAAACAACTCCTGCATCACTCCAGTGGTCAGGGGAGCCAGGCAAATTCGGAATCCCAAAGAGATGATTCTTTAAGATCCCCCTTGGGAACTATCAATGTCATCTTCGCTGCACCAGAGAGAACAGGATCCTGCCCGTCCAGAGTAATGTCTATGGCCCGTCTATCCACAGGAGACGTTAATCAGGATCCGAAGAGGGCTAAAATGGAAATTCCACCAGTGCTTTTCGGATGAGGATAAAATTGGAACCATCCAACCCCATGACGACGCTTTGGTAATCACCCTCAAAATTGGAGGGTATGATGTGAAGAGGGTGAGGGTGATGGTGAACCAAGGCAGTGGAGCTGAGATAATGTACCCCGACCTCTATAAGGGGCTGAACTTAAAACCCGAGGACTTAACGCCCTATAGTTCCCCCCTGGTGAGTTTCGACGGAAAGGTCGTTGTCCCGAGGCGCCAAATACGACTACCTGTGCAAACTGGTCCGGAAGTAGTAGAGGTAGATTTCATTGTCGTAGACGCGTATTCACCTTATACAACAATCGTGGCCAGACCCTGGCTTCATACACTAGGAGCTGTTTCTTCCACTCTCCACCAGAAGGTTAAATATTCGTCTAAAGGCCAAGTTAAGGAGATTTTGGGAGATCAATTTGTGGCCAGACAATGCTTGGTGGCTGCCATTCAGCATAAGCCAGAGGCTGAGTCCTCGGCCCATGCGGGAGAGGATTTATAGCAGTTAAAACCTCTGGCGTTGCCCATCAATAGTTCAGCCAAGGAGGCGAAGTGTGAAGATTTGGTAAAGGTTGTTATCGGGGACGATTCGGAAAAGTGCTTTCAGGTTGGATCTTAGTTGCCTCCTCAAGAGAAGGAAGAGCTGATAGAATTCCTCAGAAGAAACATAGACGTATTTGCCTGGAATGCCTATGAAGCCCCAAGAGTAGATCTAGAATTCATTTGTCATCACCTGAATGTCAACCCATTGGCCACCCCTAAGAAACAGCCTCCTCGGCACCCATCCAAGGAGCACACGGATGCAGTACGAGAGGAAGTAACGAAGCTCAAGCAAGCTGGAGCTATTAAGGAAGTTTTTTTTATCCTGAATGGTTAGCGAATACTGTGGTGGTGAAAAAGAAGAGTGGGAAGTGGCGAGTGTGTGTAGATTTCACAGACTTGAATAAGACTTGCCCTAAAGATCCATTCCCTATGCCTAAAATAGACCAACTAGTGGATGCAACTGTAGGCCATCCTCAGATGAGTTTCCTAGACGTTTTTCAAGATTATCACCAAATATCTTTAGCCCTGGATGATCAGGAGAAGACTGCTTTTGTCACCCCTATTGGGAACTACCACTACAAAGTGATGCCATTTGGTTTGAAAAATGCGGGATTCACCTACCAAAGAATGATGAAGAGGATGTTTGAGCCACAGTTGAGTAAGAATATTGAAGTCTACATAGATGACATGGCGGTGAAAAGCAAGGTAGTTTCTGGGCATGTGGGAGACCTTGGAAACATATTTGAAGTTCTTAGAAAATATAAGTTGCGTCTAAATGCTTCCAAGTGCTTGTTTGGTGTGGGATCAGGCAAATTTTTTGGTTATATGGTAACTCACAGGGGGATTGAGGTCAATCCCAATCAGATAAAGGCTATTAACAGTTTGCAACCACCTCGGAATCCCAAAGAAGTGCAGAAATTGACTGGAATGGCCGCTGCTTTGAACTGATTTATCTCTCGATCAGCAGATAGATGTAGACCTTTTTTTTTGTTGATCAACAAGTGGAAAGGGTTTGAGTGGGCTGAAGAGTGTACCTTAGCTTTCCAGCAACTTAAAGACTATCTAGCTCAGCCACCAATCATGTCCAGTCCTGAGCCAGACGAGGTCCTATTTGCCTATATTGCTGTGGCCCCTTATGTTGTAAGTTTGGTGTTGATACGAGTTGATCGCAGTGTACAACGACCAATTTATTATGTGAGTAAATCGCTGCATGAGGCCGAGGTTCGTTATCTACCGCTAGAAAAAGCCATCCTAGCAGTAGTGCATGGTACACGGAAGTTGCCCCATTATTTCCAAGCACATACAGTTGTTGTCCTTACCCAGCTTTCGCTTAAAGCCATACTCCAAAGTGATGACTACACCAGGAGGATAGCTAAATGGGGTACAGTTCTAGGGGTTTTTGACATCAAGTACATGCCTCGTACCTCCATCAAGGGCCAAGTCCTCGCGGATCTGGTGGCCGAGTTTGCTGAACCCCCATTAGAAGAATTGGTACCAACACAAAACATGGATGAAAAATCGGTTGGCATGATCTCCCAAAGAGGCCTCTCATCCTGGGAGGTATACGTTGACGGTGCAGCAAACCAGAAAGATTTCGGAGTGGGACTAGTGTTGATTTCCCTTGAGAGAATCACAATTGAAAAATCATTGAGGCTGGACTTCTCGGCTACAAATAATAAGGCCGAATATGAAGCTCTACTGATAGGAATGACCATGGTTCAAAAAATGGGCAGAAAGGCAGTGGAGATGTTCTCGGACTCAACGTTAGTTGTCGACCAGGTAACAGGTGAATTCGAGGCAAAAGATGAAAGAATGCAGGGGTACTTGAATCAAGTCAGATGCCTGCAATCAGAGTTCGAATCTTTCAACTTGCTGCACATCCCCAGAAGCGGAAACACGCATGCTGATTCCTTAGCCATGCTTGCGACCTCCTCGGCACAGAATCTGCCACGGGTTATCCTCGTCGAGGATTTGTACAAACCGCCGGAAATGAGAAGAGAAACAGTCCGAGTACATCAGATCAAAGCAGGGCCTAGTTGGATGGACCCTATAATTCAATTCTTGAAGGAAGATATTTTACCTGAAGAAAAGTCAGAAGCTAACAAAGTATGGAGAAAAGCTACTAGGTTCTGGCTATCCGAGAACCATAAAGTATACAAACGATCCTGAGACTACTGAATCACTCCTCGAGGAGTTACATGAAGAAATTTGCGGAAGCCATACTAGAGGTAGATCCTTGGCACATAGAGCCATCACCCAAGGCTATTGGTGACCAAGTGTGCAAAGGGAGGCCCACGAATATGTGAAAAAAGTGAGATCGGTGCCAACGGTTTGCACCGAACATACACCAACCGGGGGGAATCCTTAATCCACTATCTAGCCCGTGGCCATTCGCTCAAAGGGCTTAAATATTGTGGGTCCATTCCCTAAAGCAATAGGCAACAAGAGATATCTGCTGGTCGGCACAGACTATTTTACCAAATGGGTCGAAGCTGAGCCTCTAGCTAACATCAGAGACGTGGATGCGAAGAGATTTGTCTGGAAAAACATTGTCACTAAGTTTGGGATTCCTCATACCCTTATCTCGGACGATGGTCTTTAGTTTGATAGTAAAGCATTCAGAAGTTATTGCTGTGAGTTGGGGATCACGAATAGGTACTTTACCCCTACTTATCCCCAAAGGAATGGACAAGCGGAAGCTGTTAACAAGGTCATAGTGAATGGATTAAAGAAAAGGTTAGATGACGCGAAGGGCAGGTGGGTGGAAGAATTGCCACATGTTCTCTAAACGTATAGAACTACACCCCGTAGGTCTACCGGGGAAACCCCATTCTCAATGACTTATGGTGCTGAGGCTGTTATCCCTTTGGAGACTGGTTTCCCAATGTTGAGAATTAGTTCATTCAGTCCGAGTAGCAATAACGAGCAGCTAAAGAAGGATTTGGACTTGATTGAAGAGATGAGGGAAAATACAATGGTCCATTTAGCATATTATCAACATAAGCTTAAACAGGGTTATGATGCCAACGTGAAGCTGAGACCATTAACAATTGGTGATCTGGTGTTAAGGAAAGTTGTGGGTATTGCAAAGAACCCAGCTTGGGGAAAGTTATGATCCAATTGGGAAGGACCATACCGTATTACCTCGGGGGTTGGCGTTGGAGCATATTTTCTAGAAGATTTAGATGATCATGTAATACCACGCCCGTGGAATGTAAACAACCTAGAAATGTATTATTATTAACGAGTCTTCCCTTGATCAATATGTTTATCTTTTATATAAAGGTTTTGTACTTTCTATTACTTTATCCGTTATAAGTGTTTAAACTTAAACTCAATCATGCCTGAAGTCCTCGGACCAGATGATAGGAGTTGGTTAACACTCCGTTACAATTTTCATAAGTGTTCAAACTTAAACTCAATCATGCCTGAAGTCCTCAGACCAGATGATATGAGTTGGTTAACACTTCGTTACAATTTTTACAAGTGTTTAAACGGATCATAAATCATATTAGGTCTCTCAGACCACATACTTGGGTGAAACTAACACTCAGTGGTGTTTCTTGTAAGTGTTAGACAGAGCCCAGTCCAGGTAAAGTCACTAAGTTCCAAAACATGCCTAAAGCGTTAGCTAAGTTTTTAACTTAACAATTCCGAGTAAGGTAAAAGGCATCTTTCTCTTCCATGGTTTACTAAGTTTATTACTAATTCTTGTGCGAACCATTTTTTGCTAGTACTTAGTTTGGTTATTGGCATCATTATCAAGGTGTTGTTATTGATTCTGCTCAAGTTAACGTAGCAACAAATCAATATTATCTGCAATAACAATAAACCTTATAGTGTGTACAGTGAAAACATAGAAAATAAAAGAAGAATGCTTTCATTGATTAGAAAAAGAGCGTTTTACATTCCCTTACACTAAAAAAAAAAAAAAAAAAACAACAACAACAACAACAACACAAAAACAACAATAAAGATCCTAATATCTAAGTCTTCGCTTTGGGGGCCGAAAGGGTCAACAATCTAACTTGGCAAGGAGGCAGCGGCATCTTGGGCTTAGTCCTGAGATTCAGAATGAGTTTTCTTCTTGTCTTGGCCCTTGCCCTTGTCTTGGGGAACCTCGGCTCTCTGCCCCTGGCCACCAACTTGGACGGCCTCCTTAGAAGCTCCAAGGGGAGCAGGGGGAGGGACTTGGTCCACCGATGGCTGTTCGGATGCCCCTGGAGCTTGCTCAGAGTGAAAGGAGTCAGGACCTGGGAGCTCGCGAATATCAGGATCATAATAGATGCTCTCAGGTCACCTTAAGTCAGAATCTGCAAGGACTCCAGCAGCATCGAGGGCTTTGCCCCAAGACACATCGCAGTATTCCCTGCATACTCCAGAAAGCTCCTCTGTGAGCCTGGCTTGAGTCTCCTCCACTCCAAGCTTGTACGATGCTTGCTTTTCAGCCTCGGCTGCCTCCTTTGCCAGTTGGGCTTCCTCCCCGACTCTTTGACGCTCGGCGCGAAGATCTATCACCATTTTCCTCTCTGTAGCAAGATTAATTTCGGTTAAATGCGGTTGCTTGCGTTGATCTTCGGCCTGCCTCTCCGCAGTCTTGAGGCCAGCGTCAGCATTATCCCTTTCTTTAATAGCCTCTTTTAGCTGCTTGGACAACTGGCTTGGTTCTGCTTAAGGTTACCCAAGGTTTTTTCGACCTCGGACCGAGAATGGGCCTCCGCCTTGGCTTCATTGCGGGCATCCTTAACCTATTCTTCGGCCACATAAACCTGTTGGGTAATCTACATAACAGAAACAGAACAACTCAGCATAAGGCAACGAAGAAAAATGAGTAAAAATGATCGAATGAGTACTTAGAGAAGCGGATCGAATCACTTACCATAGCAAGATCCCTCTTGAGGGATAGGAAAAGTTCTTGCTGGCTGAAGCGCCTGTAAGCATCCATATCTCTTGGCAGGAGAAGTGGCTGCTCCAAGGCCTCAGCTATATGGCCTGCTTGTCCCCCTTGATAGCTCCTAACTGAGGTGTCCCATGCGAGGGGGGCACCATCTACCTCCAGCTTAAGGGACCATATGCGCGGTGGTCGTCGCACATCAGCTACGAGAAGATCCTCTTGGCTCTTGACAGAAGAGGACCTTCTGCTTCGCTGGTCTTTAACCACCTTCTGCTGCTTATTTCCCTTTGAAGGGCCCACCTCGCCTTCTTCAAGAACTTCATTTGGCCTCTTCTTCTTCAGCTCAGGGATTGGCTTTAGTCCGAGGTCAGCAGGAAGCTGAGGGGGGGGGGGGGAGGGAGGAGGAAGATTCGCTGAGGGCTTGGACTTATTGGCTTCTTTTGGGGTGGATACTTTATTCCTCCCCTTCATAGCTCTCTTAGACTTCTGCCATCTGCTTTCAAAGCCATATCTTCCTCTTCTTCGTCTGAAGTGTCTTCTAAATAAGTGACCACAGGAGCTGGGGCGTGAACACTCCAATGTCTATCTGGTTCTTCCTCGGCCTCCGATATTAAAATCGCTTGTGCTCCCTGTGTTTCCTCTCCTTCGAATTGAAATTTGTCAATTTCCTCTTCGAGCGAGGAACTAGAAGATGCAACCCTTTCTTCAGCTGCCACTGCTCCAAGGGGAATTTGTTGAATCGGTTGGACGACCACAGGAACACCCTGTGGGACTGGGTGAGCTACTGGTGGAAGGTCGTATGGAGCCAAAAAATTTGGCCGAGACACGTCGATCTGGTTTATTCGCTAGTCACCCTCCCTTATAGCGTTGCCAACCTCCTGAAATGTGTCTGAAAGAGATTTGAAATCCAAAATTAGATGGACAGCCCGAAGTTGCCCATCTTCACTTACAAAAATCTGAGATCTCAGCAGGTAATTGAGGGCTGCAACGTTCGTCAAGCTGAGCCGAGGAGCTACGTGCCTTTTATCTGTTAATACCAAGAAAGAATTAAGTGTAGTCAGAAACTTAACGTCCATTGTTTAAAAAAAAAACAATAAGACAAAAAGAGCAGTAAAACAAGGCCGAGGATAAAGAGCCTAAATATATTGTTAGGGAACCTAAATCTAAGATATCCCACCTGGCTCTCCTGGTTGGGTTGGGCAATGAAGACCGTCATGCCACGCTCCTGAAGCAATCAGGTAGTCGTCTTTCATCCCCTTGTTAGATTTGGGGAGACAGGAGACGAGTCTGACAATATCGGATCGGGATTTAAGGTAAAATCCCGCCCCTTTTTGTTTATGGCACTCATACATGTGGACCACATCATGCCAAGTGAGTCCCAAGCCTAAATGCTGGTTCAGAGTATCGATACTGCCTAGGATCCTAAAAACGTTAGGCGCGCATTGGTGAGGACAAATCCTATGGTTACGAAGATATTCCCTTGTAATTTCACCCATAGGGAGAGTTATTCCCCCTTCTATGAAAGCTATTACAGGGATTATGACCTCTCCCACCTCTCGGTTAGTTGCTATTTCTTCCGGAGAACAATACCGCAGGGCAACCTCTTGCGGTATCTGGTATCTTCTCTTAAAAATCTCTATCTGGGCAGGGCTATCTACTAGATACTTAAATCTACCCATTCCAGACAAATAAAGAGGAAAATCACTGGAAATGACAACTGTTGGAAATGAGACGTTGAAAGCCGAGGAGTTTGGCCGAGGAGAAAAAGAATGGTTCGAAGGAATCAAAACTTACGCAGAGTAAGATGAGCAGTGATCCTTGAAATCTTTAGAAGAACTCTCGAAGATTTCTAAAGAAGCAGGAGTTCGATGATCCAACAGATCTTGTGAGCTTGAGCGCTTGAGTTCGCTTGAAAGTTTGAGAGATTGTAAAGTAAGGGAAGAATGACTTCCTGCAAGACTTTATATAGTGGGAAAATACTGGGTGGGAGTTATCCCGCCCAAATTTTTGTGAAAAAATATTGACCGTCGGATCAAGGCTTCACCGTTAGATGCAAGGAACATAACACCACCTGGAGCAATTAATGACGCTTCACGGATTCCGAAGCGCCAGTAGCAATGATGATGCGCACAAAATTATATCCCCCCACACGTGTAAACTCAGATATTTTAACATTTCTAACCTTCAATTTTAAGGCAAATCAAAATTCCACTTCTTCTCCTCGGATGCGAGGGAAAAATATTGGGCCTTGGGCCTTATCCGAAGACGTGGATAAGTCCAAGGAGGAATAAATGATTGGGAGAGGCCCCAAAGCTGAAAATCACGTAAGTAAAGAATGGAGCAATATAGTCCGAGGAGCATCTCCTTCTCGGATATGATGAACATCGGTCTAGCATGCATTTGGACAATTTAGGTGACTTTTCAGGGAGTTCTAACGATCAGGATGAACCTTAAGCACGTACAAAGGTGATAAAAACACAGAAATATCTAAAAGAAAAGCTGCTACCACCGCATTAAATGCATTGCAGCAACTTTTCTGGCCGCATTTATGTGGAGAAGACCCCTGAACAGTGCAATCTCAGCTATCACCACTCATAGAGAACCAAAAAAGATGTTTGATGGGACACGAACTCAAGTGAAGGCTTAGATGGTTAACAAGTGTACGGTCAGAATAGCCTGAAAGGAACTATATAATGTAAAAGACCTCCCATAAGAGGGGGATAAAAAAAACAGGGAAAAAGAAGAGAAAAATAATTACTGTAGCACTAAGAACTATGTTAGCTTCCAGAAATATTGGTTTAATTCATAATTCATCTCCTCGGACACTCATTTCATCGAGAGTGTGTTTTCGTGCTTGTTCGTATTTTAAGCCCTTACTAGCCGTTGCCTAATTCAGAAGAAGCCCAGCTCTTTCACCCACTCTCTACAAATTTATTGTATTGGGCTCATATCCCATATCTTTTGGGCTTGGGCTACAAATCGTGACCCTACAATATTATTTTGAAATTTGACTCTTTCAATAGTTGAGCATAAATTCGTTTACTAAATAAATAATATGTTTATCTACATGAACTTTCATAACAAAGAAATAAAACACATGTAGTTTATTAGAGTTCAAACACTGGGATTCATGGCCCAATCACTTACTGCCACATTGCCAAGTCTTGTAAGCTAAGGCATAAATAAAAGGTTTGCAAAAACAATGCATGTTGGGTACCCGTGGTATTCGATAGCTTATTTGCATAATGTTTATTAAAATGTTTAGTTTTTGTAAACTTTTATATTAAAATTTTGACCAAAAACACTAATAATTGGCAGTACGAGGCTGGGCCCCAGGCCCCACAAGCCTTAAGCCCAAGCCTCACGACGTATTATATGACCCTGTCCCCATTCTTGGACCTTTATCCTCGATCCGGACACCTCAAGGTCCAATTTGGGCCCAAGAGCTGAAATAAGACTGCGTTGGCTTGAATACCCCAAGCAAACCCCTCCCGATTGTCTTTAACCTGGTCAGGGGTATCATTGCTCGGAGATACCCTGTACTCGGTTGTCCGGTAGTGCCTTCGGGAATATCGTTGCCGAGCGGGTTTTTGGAGGTGGGAATCAATTCCAATGCCACTACCACATTTTCGCCAGAACACCCACCTAAAGATGATGGAATTGGACCCCCATTCGCACTAGTAAGAGGGAGTAATCATAACACCTCCACTTATTTAAGGCTATAAATAGGAAGATATGGAAGAAGTAGTGGTTGGCAATTCTAGATAGAAAACTAAGAGAAAAAAGCGACCAAACCAAGAGAGAAAGGGAGCGACTCTGTGAGGCAAAAAGAAGGGTTTGAGGAAACAGGAGTGTATGTACTTGGGACTCCGAGCATAGGATCACCAATAGTAGAAAACTCAAAGCCCACAGTAAAAATATATTGTGAGCCCAAGTGAAGGTTGAGCCCAATAACCATACTTTGGGTACTCACATTGGCTTATTTTTAAATTATTTGCTAAAATAAAACTAAGGCAAAGGCCAATAAGTGTTTTTCCTCTACTCAAAAAAACACATAAGCAACAATGATCAGCTCTTGACATATTATAACTCATAGCTAACTAACAAAAAATACTCCTATAACAACAAATACAACAACAAACAAAATCTTAGTTCCAAAAAATACTCCTCCATTCTACTCTATCTATAATTATACTTTATGTTACTAAATTAATTTTTTTTTGGCAAAATGTTACTCAATTAATTGTCATGTCCGTTACCCTAAAAAAAAATGCATATCCTATCCTATAAATATTTTATGTACAATGAAATAGAGTAATTATACTTTAAATGACAGTTTCCATAAGTTCACATGACCTTAGAGAGGAATTAATAAAGAAAAAGTGGTTCCTCAAAAAAAAGAAATAAAGAAAAAGTGAGAAATAAGATATGTTATCCTGAGTGAATTGTATCACAATATTGTGATCACGAATAGAGGAAATAAATTACAAATTACAATAGAGAAGTTGTGGCCCTGATTGGAACAGCTACCCACAAAGCTTACAATCCAACCAATGCTTATTAATA
Organism: Quercus aquifolioides; assembly: GCA_019022515.1. NCBI lineage: Eukaryota > Viridiplantae > Streptophyta > Magnoliopsida > Fagales > Fagaceae > Quercus > Quercus aquifolioides. The sequence goes on from CM032329.1 coordinate 2,367,714, forward strand.
AGTGGACGACAAAGAAGAACAAAAAGATAGCCGAATAGTGCATCAGGGAGCATCGTATCAGAAAGTGTCTCTCTCTCTCTCTCTCTTTATGTGTATATTTATGGTCCAACTCCAACTGGTGCCTTTTACTGGCCTCGTTGCCTTTGTGAGTTCCGAGGCACTGGCCAGCTTGCTGGTCACCACATGGTATCAGCTTCAACTTCAAACAATGCTTTATGGTTCTTCTATCGTAAAAAACATGTCATGCTATCAGGGCCTCTAAGCAAGCGTTCCTCTCACGGACCTGCCACTTTTTACTGTCTGCTTGATATAGTACTCCAAACACAAAGTAAAAGGCATTAAAATGGATTATGGTTGGAAAAAAATATTTTATTTAGGTTAATTTTTTTTTTCATTTGTTTACGTTCATTATGATACATGGATATATATCCAAAATTGATACAGAATATATATATATATATAAATAAAAAAATCCACACCTAAACATAAAATGAAGTGAATATATAAACAAAAAAAATGAATTTGAAAGAACAAAAACTCTTTTATAAAAGCTACGCAAAATTACACTCTACTATATACATATTGATAGAATCTTAGTTTCATTCATAGTAAAAAATTTATTTCATGCATTAAAAAGTGTATTCACTACCATGTTTTTTTAAATTTTTAGCGACATATTGTTAGATATATTGTTAAATATATAGTATTAAATTTGAACTATTAAGTATATACATTTAAGATGGAAAGGCAAAGGATACATGCCATAAATACAAGATGTCGCTCATTGAAATGAGTTCTTAATTAAAGAGTGTGGTGGGCCTTTTTGTAATGTTAGGCTGGGCTGCCTCCTGTTATACTGGGCCCAAGTGTTGTGGATGAGGGAGTTGAGACCGGTCCAATTGTAACCCACCTTGGTCCGGCTTGTGCACAAATTACGCCTCGTTTGCCAAAACTTTGGTCACGTGCCCATAATAGGTGGAGCTACTATGGGAGAGTTATTCGCTACTTAGACAGAATAAATAAAGGGCAATGACAAGAAGCGCCTTGTACATGAAATGACAGAAATAAGTAGGGAAGAAATAGTAATGAGTTGTTGAATTAGAGGGGGAAATGTCAGTCTGTCGTGCCGAGTTATGTTACAGGGCCAAAACCAAGAAGGAAACCATTTTCTTAATGCGAATAATCTCCTCAGAAAGAAATTAATCGCTTTGAGGGAACAGGCCTAAATAGCATGTGCCCAAAAAAACCATTTGCCTTTGACAGAGAGCAGGGTTTTAGAGGGAGAGAGGAGATTAACCTATTGGTGCATGCCTGCCATTCTATGCTTTCTGTTTTTTCGTTATTTCTAATTCTTTTTTTTTTTCCTTTCTCAGTGCTTGCTTATATGTTGTGATTCTCTCCTAGAGGTTACTATTACCGTCATGGTGATCCCCTTGCTGTGCACGGCAATGGTCCTTTCTATAATACCTGCCGTGACTGGCTTTTACCATTTTAGTCTTTTACAATTTTAGCCTTTAACCACCTTTGTCTGGTCTGGGTATCCTTGCCGACCACCACTGGTTTATCAGTTGTCTAGCCACCACTACTTACCTGTGCTGGCTGTGCCACTCCGCATCACCAAACAAAGAAGATTATTTTGTTTGCTTGCTCACCGTAGCAGGTAACCGTGGCATTCTTACCTGCTACGGTGTGGGTGCTCTCTCTCTCCATATCTCTCATGGCATGCACCTAGTGGTTCCAACTCATCCTTACTTTTTTTGGGCGGTATGTCATCCCAGCAGGACATTTCCCCCAAAAGAGCCTGAGCAAGAACCCCTGAATAGGTTTTCCCCTCTCCCCATTGCCAGACCATGCCCTCTCTTACCTTTGACCCATGACCCACCACTTCCTGCATTGGCTGGGTACAGGCTAGTGATGTCTGGGCCTTGCGCGGGCTCCACCTCTGTGTATGTCCAAAACTTGCCCGATGCTCATATGTTTGCCGTGGTCTGGAGACTTGTCTGCACATTCTGCTGCCCATCTTTGACTTCTTATGGCGTGAGCTATTTTCTGATTTCCCGTTCTTTATGGCCTGCTCCCTTTAGGGGTTGGGCTTTGCTAGGTTGTGGGTCTTTCCTCCTTTAGCCTACTCTTTTACTTCTTCCGTAGTTTTGCTACCATTTCCTGTCGTACCATTCTGCCATTCCTGCTGTGATGTCATTTGACTCGAGCCTACTGGGCATCTTTGGGTCTGCTGCTTATTCTTCTCTCGATGAATCCATATGGTCATTGGATTCATACTCATGCAATTTTGGGCTTTTTTTCATTACATTGCTTGTGGGCTCCTTTGTCCCATTCATTTCTTCTTGGGCATCCTTGGCCCATTTGCTTTCCTTGAGCATCCTCGGCCCTTTTTCTAATTATGCGTTCCCATGGGCTTTTACTAACTCCTTTAGGTTTTCCAGGCCCAATTACCTCATCCTTCATCCTTGGGGCTCTTGGACTTTCCATCAGCCTCTTACTTTCTTTACTTGCATTACTTTGGGCTTACTGTGGCCCATTCTCACTTTTCTACATCACATACTACCCATGGGTTTGCTACTTCTCTCTCTCCAAGCTCCTTTAGGCCCGTTTGCTTCCTCAATGCCCATTTGTTTATTTTATGGGCGTATAATCCATTATTCCTACCACTTGGAGCTTAATGGTTTTTTCTATCCATTCACTAACTCTTCTCTGCCCATATTGTTGAGCTTCTTCCTTCTACCAAGCTTCCCGAAATGAGCATCAACAAAGAGAAAACAAATTAGGCTCAAAGTCTACTTATATGTTGAATATGAAGAAATTTATTTTTTGGATTCCAGTATAAACAAAATCCATTAGTCATCCATAAAAATAAACTTTTTATTGTATTTGAGTCTAAGGTAGTGTTCATGGATGATGGATAAATACATTTCTTCGTATCCTGATCTATTATGTCAACATTTTCACACAAAAAAAAAATGAAGCAAAGTTTATATGATTAATAAAGGAGGGTCCGGTTTTATCGATCAATTTCTAGTTATAAATGAAGAGTAATCTTAGAGAAAATAGAAAACAATTTATTTTATAACTATTGATATAGTTGAGTTCCTTGTCGAGGTACACATAGTTTTAAAATTTGATGTATTTTTAACTTTAATAATATCTAAAAATGGGGAGGGGGGGGGGGGGAGAGAGAGAGAGAGAGAGGGGTCGGTCCTGACTCCTGATAGATATAACAGAAGTAATTAAAATAAAAATAATAATAAAAGAAGAAGAAGAATCCTTGTCCCACACTCACTGCTTTTTTTGCACGTGTCAAACTCTTCCCTTGCATGCAAAGGCCACGTAACATTGTAGATAAAATATGCTCCACTTCCACTTCCACTTCCACTTCCCACATCTATTTTTCCTTTTTTCCTTTTTTTGGTGCCTCTGAGTACTGACCAACTGCCTTTCCTTTCGCCATAATTACTCCTTCTCTACTTCATTTGGAAAAAAATTAAATAGTCTTATAGAGTAGTGCTCTAGATCTGATGTTGTGATTGTGAGAGCTTGGAACGCTGCTCCAAGAGATCGACTACCTAAAAATTGCCGGATTTCAATCTTTTTCCTATTTCTCCTAATAAATTTTGTGATAATTACTCATGTAGACTGTGTTTCTTTTGTTTTTTTTTTTTGTCGAATCCTAATGTATACCTAATCATTCAATAAAAAACCTTTTTTTTTTTTTTTTTTGATAATCATCGTTCAATAGAAAACCTAGTTCAAATTAAAATTGCAGTTACAGTAATATTGAAAATCAACAAATGTAAATTATCTATACAAAATAAACACAAATACACCACTAGCAAGTGTGACTCAATGATAAGAAACCCTACAATTTTTTTTTTTTTTTTTTTTTTTGAGTAAAACCCTTGAAAGTTTTATTTGTTCAAAGGTTTGTGTCTCAGCTCATATAACTTTGTGTTATGCGGGCTGCTTTGATATTTGGCGCTAGTTGGCTAGCTCAACGGCATAAAACGTGAACACGAGTAGTGAAATGCTCTGTTGTCCGCTGAAGTATCCTTGAATTTATCCAAATTATACCTTAGAGCGTAGGGAATGATTATACACACAAACCCCTTTTATCATTCCTCAAAAAAAAATTTAAAAATTTAAAAACAAACACACAAAGGTAACAGAGCAGAAATCTTTCACAAAAACGTTACACTGTGCCTAGTGCCTATCACATTTGTTGAACTGGTGAAAAGAAATTATTGCTTCCCTGCAAGCTGAGCAGTACTGACCAGGCAATGTAATTGGGATGACATAAATATTACGTCTGCTACAGTGTCATAAGACTCTTGCTATAGAGGCAATATTCATTTAAGGCAGAAATAAATAGAATTTGAACATTCCAATGGCAATTTCCATCCTATTTTATATTACTATTTTAAAAATTATTTTATCAATTATATTATATCATTTTACAATATAATTAACATTTTATTTTTTATTTTTTTATTCTACTCATTAAAATAGTATATATTACCTACTAAAATAATATAATATATAATTTTTGTGCTGCTGCTACAGTAATCTTTTGGAATTAAAATATATTATAATTTTTACAATTATGCTATAGTACTATCCTACATTTAGGATGACATTGTAACACAATTGCAATTCCCAAATTTTACAAGTCCAGCTAGACTCCTTTTATGTCTTGATACTAAATTTTTTCTACATTTTCCATTTACCATTGCCAATAGAAATGCTCTAATGATCCAAAACATCCTTGGATGTAAAAAAAAATGGCATAGTATACAGAGGAAAATTATTGGATACTGCGACGGTCCGATGGATGATTTTGACTTTATAACTTTTGACTGGAGAAAGACTTTTGACTGGAGAAAGGGGCAATGCCTGGCCGAAATGATGGAAAATAAAAATAATAATTCCGCGGAAAACGAAGACTTCTTGGGAGTCCATATCCATTCAAAGAGTAGAAAGAGGAAATATTTCCAAAAAGGGAAATTTCTACGAAACTCTGGTAGTTAATTAAATAAACTATGAGAATAAAATCTAGCCCTCGATCAGTTTCCTTTCTTTTCTTTGAAGGCAATATTATAGGAGGATTTTATGCACGTTATAAATATATACTATATAGTTTCTTTAGTTTTTAAGGGTTGGTTCATGGTTGCCTTATTATAAGTTGGTCATGCACACCAACAGAAACACAAATATGCCTTTCATGGAGGTTAAGAGCATCCACAGCCGGATCCTATATCCTATCTTATTTTACCATCCAAAAAGTCACTTTATCAATTATACAATACAATTTTACAATTCTCCAACATCCCAACTTTTATTTCCCAATCCTATTCATTAAAATAATATTTTTACACAATAAAATAATATAACTCACAACTACCATTATATAATACAACACATTATTTATACATTATTTATTCTTTCTTTCTCTTTTCTTCTGTTGAGGAACCACAATCACCACCACCGTTGCACACCCATAAACTACCGTCAACACCAAAAAAAAAAAAAAAAAACCCAGAGAAAAGACCACAACCACCACCACCCTATAAAAAATCTCTCTTCTCTCTTCACCACGAAAAAACCTCCTCTGCCCAGTAACAATCACTTACCCAGTCCTCTGTCCAGCAACAATCACTCACAACACGGACCCAAATCGCTGCTACACCACCAGCCACCCCAGCAAATCACAACAACAATCCCAAAACAAAAATTTGAAGAAAAACCCACCATCAACAATCCATGCCGATCTTTAAAGTGATCGGATTTGCCACTGTCGTCGAACCCCAACAAACCACCAGTCACCACCACCACGCCACACGCCCACTGGAAAAATCCATTAAACCATAAACCAACAAACCCATTAAATCAGAAAACCAACAAACCCCATCGGAACGGAACGGATCTCCACAGCACCCACGTGATCAAAACCCCATCGAAACGGAACCCATGCGATCTCCTTCCACCGATCAAAATCCCATCTGAACCCACCCAAAATCAAAACCCACCTCGCCAAACCGATCTCCACGCACGACTCGGTCACCATGTCAACACCACCAAACGCCGATCTCCACCGCGCTAACCTCCGGCCATCACGTCGATCTCAGCCGCGCCACCAGCTCGCCACCACGCCGATCTAGAAATTCGATCCGGCGTGAGCTCCGATCCGGCTTGGTGATTCGGCGAGAGAGAGAGGGGATGAGAAAGAGAGAAGGAAGAGAGAGAAAAGAAAGAGAAAAAATGAGAGAGGAGAGAAAAATTTGCCAGGTAAAAAGGATTAAATTTTTTTTTTTATATAACATTCAGCTACAGTACCATCTTACATTTGAGATAGTACTGTAGCAAAATCTCAAATTTTTTTTGACATATGCAATATGCCCTTTCCATTGTGGAGCAATTTTGAGGCTTAAATACCAAATATTACTAACATTTGGCATATACAAGCTGGGCTGCGGATGCTCTAAGCAAAGGAACTGTCAAAGTCAAGACATATTAAAAGGTGTAAATTAACAAGGTGCAACTAGTAATTTAATAAAAATAGAAGATGTCATATTAGTTTTATTGTATTTTAATTAATCTTGGTGAAGATTCTGCCTACAGAGCCTGGCAGCTTCTTCTTTTTCTTTTTTTTTTCTTTGCTAAGTAAGGATCGAGATCTGACTTTTTGGTCACTTATCAAGAAGGTAAAGCTGTGAGAGTGTTTGTTTATCCAAGATCTTTATTGTTTTTGGTGCCGATTCTGCTGAAGTAATATTAAAACTCAACATTACAACTCTGCGTATTTGTGGATTTGTGGGAAATGCTCACAGAGAGATGTAGGAGGAATAGCACTAACAATTGCATACATTTTTTAAATTTTAAATCCATTTTTCTCGCCTTTTTGATATGCAAAATAATCAATTAAATTTTTTTATTCAACTTTTGCTAACATCACTTTATAATTGTTATAGTTTGATTGTCTTATTTCATTATCTTCTAACCTTTTTTGTTATTGGGTTTCTTGTTCATTTGTGATAATTTCACCTAATTTTTTTCTTTATATTTTGACATGAAATTAATAATAGAAAATTTTAGAACTTTTATTTTTTTTTTAAATCATAACAAGACGTATTTTCTAATAGACAATTAAATATAATACACACACATATATAATTTTAGTATATAACTAAAATAGATAAACTTTAAAGCTTTTAAGAATATAATCTAATTTATAAAATGTATACTATCGCTTAACAATAGCATAGCTCGATAGCCTTAACGGTCATAAGAGAATGGAAGTTTACTTAAAATTAAAATTAATAACAGAAAATTTACATAACAAAAAATATTTTTTCAAATAAACTTGTTTACCTTAATGTGAAGGGTAAACATAAATTTTGAGGTAAGAGATAGAAGCAAAACAAGTTAATTATATGAATTTGTTTACTTTTTGATTAAATATAATTTTTTTTTATAAGTTTCACTAGGTAGTATAGATATTTTATTTTAGGTTGTCTTATAAGTGTGATATTATGCTATAAAACCAAAATTAAGGATCTTCTCCGTGTTTGTATGATCATATTCGTAACAACCTCATAATCGACATAATCAAAGAAACTTTTTAAGGGTTCAAAGTGATATAGTTTAGTGGTAATAGTCTTTTTTTGTGGTACCTTATATATGTGATTTAAACCCTACCTCATTTCTTCTAGTATATAAAAGGGATAATATAAAGATGTCATTACCATTAGACTAACACTTAAATTCTCTCTCTCTCTCATATATTAAAATATGGGTTTGGATCGAGTTAAACTTGGTGAAATTCTTTGTTATATATGTTATACTAGATCTTAACTTTTTATTGGATTAAAAATTTTAAAATCTAAACATTGGATTTTGAATTTTTATTGCTCTTAATATCAATGTCAAATTTCGTGCTAAACGGATTTTATTATACTTACTTGATTTGCAAACTCATAGTTTGTGTGTAATTTTGTAATTTTAAACTAATTATATTGATATTTTGCAAGAACTTGTGGATAATATAATCTAATTGTTGATTCATTTAAATACAGTTTAAATGAAAAGTTATTAGGTAATGTAATATCACATAAGGATAGGATTACAGTAGTTTTCATCATATGTTTGATGCAAAATAATTATTTCTTTTATTTTTTATTTTTTACAAATGATTGTTTTCAAAGAATTGTATCTAAAGAAGATGAATTTAAAGAAACTATATTTTTTTTTTAAAGTATGTTTTATTACCGTGTTACAAATGAAAGCTTAATAACTTATTTGAATCATTTCAAAATAATTTTTGAAATTTGTCTCTTTGTTATTGGTAAGAACAAGATTGAGATTCTCTGTTCAATAGATTAAGATGTCAGATTAAAACATAACAAAATCTTAGTACGTGGTTTTTTTTAATGATAATAAAATAACAACATGTTCCTGTATAAACTCTTAAAAATTATATAGTGAAGTGATTAAATTCGTTCAACAACATGTTGGTCAAAGTTTTATAGATAATAATGCAACAAGAATGGCTTATCATCATCCCAACCCTAGTAACTAAGGGCCCGTTTGGTAATATTGTTTTAATAACATTATTTGTATTTTTTAAAAATATGTGTGAGTAAAAAAATGTGTGAAAATACATGTAATATTGTTTAAACACTAAAAACTGTTATTTAAAATACACTACCAAACCATCCATAAGTGTGTTAATCAGTGCTAGCTAGGGCATTTGCTTCTTCAAGTAATTAAAAAGCTTTCATTAGGCCATTTTCCAAAAAGAAACTTTCAAAACAAGACTGAATACAAAAGAAGAGAAGCAAACAAATAAATATATAAAAATGATTCCAAATTCCCAAACCCCATAGGCACGAGTCCTTTTGTTTCTTCACTGCGCAGCAATCTTCTCTCTCTCTCTCTCTCTCTCTCTCAATATATCAATACACACAAAAGACCAGCACCGCCCTCATCCACCATTTACAGAGATGACATTCAAAACAAACCCCAGACCCCTCTATTTGGACTAATCAAGAACACTGAACGAGGCGGTTTTTATCTTTTCCCACAGTTTTAACCTTTTATAGCTAGCATCCCCATCTCTCACCTATGGAAGAAAACCCTTCCCAACAACACACCGAACCCACTGAATCAACAAACACAAACATTCCAAACACCACCACCACCAGTAACTGCACCAACAGCACGAGCAGTAACAACAGGAAGTGCAAAGGCAAAGGAGGCCCAGACAACAACAAGTTCAGGTACCGTGGAGTTAGACAAAGGAGTTGGGGCAAATGGGTCGCTGAGATCCGAGAGCCGCGTAAGCGTACACGCAAATGGCTCGGCACTTTTGCAACTGCCGAAGACGCAGCTCGTGCTTATGACCGCGCCGCCATCATTCTCTACGGTTCTAGAGCTCAGCTCAATCTCCAACCCTCAAACTCTTCCTCTCAATCTTCTTCTTCTTCCGCTCGTTGTGGCTCTTCTTCTTCTTCTTCTTCCACTCAAACTCTTCGCCCTTTACTTCCTCGCCCTTCTGGGTTTGGATTTACACTCTCTTCTGCTCCTTCAATGAATACTGTGCCATTTGGGCTTTACCCTAGTCCTCTACTTTGTGCTAACAATATAGTACAAAGTCCTCAGCAACAGCAAATAGTGCAACAGTTTAATCAATATCAGCCTTGTGATGGGACTGTTACATCTACGACTACTACAACAACAACAACAACCTCGTACCCAAACCCTAATGATCAACAACAACATGAGGGTTTTTTGTACAATGAATTTAACAGGCTTGTGGCGTCAGTGGATTCGAACTTGACTTTGAATACTACACAACCTGGAGTTGCACCGGTGGGTCCGGATCCGATTGGCGCAATCGGACCTGGATCTCCACCTATGTGGCCTTTGACAAATGAGGAAGAGTATACACCAAGCCTTTGGGACTATGGGGATCCAGATCAGTATGTTGATGACTCTTTCTTGTTTGATTTTTAAGGTTTGCATGTCTGTTTTGGGAAACTAGAGGATATTATTTATTCAATTTCTCTATAAGGTTTATGCACTTATTAGTATGTTGAAGATCTATAGCGGATGCTAATATTTTGGGGACTAAGGTCGGGTTGTTGTTGGCACTGGCTTGCATGCAAGTTAATTCTCGAGGTGTTTTTGGTCCTATACTAGTGTCTTGGTGATTCAGATTGATCTTTTTGTTTGATTATGGTTTCAAGGAAAAGGTTTTACAAGATTGAGTTGAAAGTTGAAACTATACCCTTGCTTTGGTTAGTGTTGTGGGACTACAATTCGGGTTTGAGATTAATGTAGAAGATGGAGTGTAATAAGACTTGCAAAAGTGGTTGAGGTCAGGATCATATAAGGGATAGCTGGACCGCGACCAAGCGATTGAGGAGCCAATTATCTTAGTCTATGTTGCTTGTGTTTTTCTTTGTGAGGAAGGAAGCAAACTAAAGGTATTGTTGCTTGTACCAGGTAAGGAAGATTTTATAATTTGGTGGAGTTTCTGGGTGAGAATTCTTCATTCTCATTAAAGTTACAAGGCTACTCGGCATGGACTCTGTTGTTGAAGAAAAAACATATTATTCAGTAAAATTATATCTATGTTAGTCAATATATTGCTAGAAGAAATTTAATTTAATTAGTACATCCTTTTATATCTAAAGTTTGCATGATGTGATTTTTTTTTTCTCTCTCTCTCTCTCTGTAGAAATGCTTCCAGTGGAGGCATTTCAGTTTTAGATCTGTCATTGCTTTTTCTTCTGATTGCTTATTTTGAAGTGGAATTCAATTTTACCTACCAACAAAAGTATTTATATATATATATATATATATTTCTTTTTATTTTGAGAAGGTTGTTCATCATATATTTTATCTGAGGTATCATTAGGCATGTTTTGAATTTGACTTCCCAAATAATGGTCGTGGGCAAGATTAATTTAACAAAGTTTTAAAAAGCTTAAACCTACTGTATTTGGTCACAGCTTTCCTAACAGGAACTTCAACGTTAAATATGAATTTTTTTTTTACATTTTCCAGACAGAGAACGGAAATTAAATAATCGATCCTTTTATGTTTGGATGATGTTTGGATGGAGGGAGACGAGGGGAGAATAGAGGAAGAGAATGGAAAATGACTAAATTTTAGTACATTCTAATCCTCTTCCCCTCTTCTTTCCTCCACTCCAAATATATATACCACCTGAGTTTTCCATCTTAATTAGGTTGGGAGGGTTTGGGGACTACTAACTACTAAGGATTGCACTTCAAAATGCCTTATGGAAAAATTTTAAATTGTTGAATATGCTGGAGAAAGGGAAGCATTTTGGATATTGTGGACCTTGTTTTGTTTTGCAATTTGGCCCTACATTGGAATTGAATTTAAGATCTCTCACCAACCTCGCATCACATTTGCAGTTATATATTTGCTAACTAATGATAACTCTACTATATATAGCCCTGTTATATTTGTTTAAGAAATTTTATAAGAGGAAATTTGAGTAAAACCCCCATTGACTTTATTTGTTACCACGAAAGGTGGGCAATGAGAAGCATTTTTTAGGCTCTCAGGCCATTTGAAAAATGTTACTTCTCCTTATCTGAACAACTTGGAAGTTACATAGGAATGATTTGATTGAGTATATGAATAAATTTTCAGAATTGAAGATGTAGGTATTTTGGATGGGATTTTTGAAACATAGGAATCCTCATAACTTTTATGTATATAAAACACTGTGCATATCTGATCATGTTTAGGCTGAAGTTTAATGTCATGGAGACATGGACTTCTAAAACAACTTCCTAGAATTTTATCTTGTTTATAATGTCTATTCTTTTAATTGCTATGTCTAGGGGTGGCAAAATTGGACACAACCCGTGAACTCGACACGGCACGACACGAAATTAGCAGGTTATAGGTTGAAGATAATGGGTTCGTGTCATATTTTGGTTGACACGACTGACCTATTTAATATACGGGCTGAGTTTATGTTCAACCCATGGAACCTGTTTGACCCGTCTGACTCGTTTAATTAAATAACATTTTACTTATATACCTTTCAAACTCTAGGTATATAAACTTTTTAGTTATTATTGTTTATTTTCTTTGATATATTGTGATTGATTATTTGTGATATTGAGATATGTTTTAGTTTTGAATGATTATTTATGATGTAGTTACTTGTTAGTTCCGAATTTTATGTCGATAATTTCTAATCTTGATTCTTTGAGAAGCAATAAGAATGTGTTTAATGATGAGCCTCACCTATCTCCATAAACAGAAATGCATGTTTGTTGTTTCATGTTAGAGCCTTCCATTCCATTTGATATCTCATGCATGAACGCTTGTGGCTTTGGCATGATCATTTTATCAAAAATCCAGTATGGTAACTAATGAATATTGACATATAGTTGGCTAGAATGTTCTCCAAAAAAAAAAAAGGGTTTGGCCAGAATGGCCTTTCATGAAATTCGTATAGATCCACTTTATTAAGTATGTCGCTTTATTAATATGTCAAAACGAAAAGGAATTTATGCAATTCGTTAATGAAGTAATTCATTTGAATTTTGTTGCGCTTGTAAATTCAAGCAACACACCTTAATTGAACAAAGCCCTAAATAAGTAAAAGAAGATTGCATTAGAGTGACAATTAATGTATATAGAAACATGAGCCGTGTCCTGGTATTTAAATTTAGATTTTGTGGAGTTTTTTTTTTTAACCATATGTCTATGATATTTTCACAATAACAAATTTTAAGTGACAAGTTGTTATTGGTTATTATAGGTGAGCAAAAAATTAATTTAAGTTTTGGATTCAAATTAGAACCCAATAACAACTTACTATCTATAATTTGTTGTGAAAATGTTATGAAAATATTGTGGACGTATAACACTTCTCTTTAACAAATATCACACTTCTCTTTAACAAATATCAGGCTTAATAGCTGGTTCCATTTTTGAGACTTTTCGTCTCCTCTTGTTGTTAAAGCCTAAGTTTGAATTATACTAGTCTACACTTTACAAGGAACTGGTAATGATGTGTAATGTCCCATTATCTTTGATGTTGTGTCTTGGAATATTGTATAACCTGTCGTAAATTTAGGTCTAGAAAGTGAGATGCTTTCGGTACCATGGATGACTTTCAAGGCTATGGATGAAGCCACTTTGCTCAAGTGAACCTTCTGGCTTTCACTCAAGGAAGAAAGCTCGGATTGGATAGAGACTTGTCCCATACTTAACTTCTAGCAAATAAGAGTCTTTAAGAAGTTTTTGATGTCATCCATACTATTAGAAAAGAAAAGGCGATTCCCAACTTTTTGTGTCCTTGATTTTTCAAGTATAAGTTACACATGTCATCTCTAGATGTTGTTTTGAAACTTTAGCCATCTTCATAGCATTCACAATATTTTGATCTTTTTGTTGTAATACCTCTTACAACTCATTACTTATTCTAAACACATGTTTCATTCAATGTAAATGTAAATGGAAATTAAACATGAATTCAGTGTCCAAAATAGGGTAATTATAGAATACTCCGGTTTATAGTACTCTAGGAGTCTAGCTTTAATGAATTAATTAAGATATATGCTTCTATTCTCTAAATGGATTGTAAAATTAACATTTTCACAATGGTTTTAATCACATTAATAACAAAACAAATATGTGACTAATGCTACAAGTGCACCATAGTGCGAAAGAAGTCCAACTTGTATCTCTTTCTCTTCTAGATTCATTTCTTGGTTCAAGCTATAATTAGTTGAAATTTCCTTATTTTGTAGTGCCTCTACAATTTTAACAGTACATTTTGAAATAAAAGCATAATGATGTTTACACGATGCTCCAAAAAAATGCAAATTGGATGATATTTTTTGCAACTACAAATAATGTTAATTGAAGCTAAGCAAAATAATGAATACAATAACTATATGGATTATCTCAAAATAAATGTTTCCTGCTATTTAACTCCTCATTGTTTCTGCAATCTATTAATTCTTAAACATGATTTTTAAGTTTCTTAAATCTTGCTTAAATCTACTAATCCACTAGTGCTCAATCACTCGCCACATTTATCTATATAACATAACATTTGCCAATTGTTATTTTGTAGATGTATATATATATATATATATATATCATGTGCTTCATCAACTGCAATATAGAAAATAGAGAGTCTCAAATATCTTTAATAATCGCATTTTTACAGTCTTAATAGTAGCAATATTTGCTATTTATTTGTAGATATCAAGTATGATTATTCATTATTCAACTTTAAAGAGCATGTTTAGGATTACTGTATCAATTTCATTGTTGTGTTTTGAAGGAAATCATAAATTAATTCAAGAAAATTTTATTGATTTTTGGAGTCTTGAAATTCATTGCAGGCACAAAATGCTAATCCTTGTTGATCTAAAAATCGAATACAAGTTCAATATTCCATTTTCGCACAATCTTATTACTTGTCTGTAATCGTTTCAATGCTCTATTTTTTGTTTAAGTATTTTTCTTTTCTCTTTTTTGGCTCGATTATATGCACTATTATAACCCCACGCAATTTTGTAACTTCTCATTCTTATATTGTCACTTACATATATAGTACTCTGTCTGAAAAAAAAAAGAGCACATCTACTAGCATATCTATTTTATTTTTTGGTTATGGATAACTATTTTTTTAAAGCTATGTGATTTCTTTTTTACCTTATCAAATTAATAAATCTATTGGTACAAAATATTTCACAATTATTAGTGTGATGCATGTGTTATATATAATTGGTGGATTATAAAGTGATTTAGGAATAGATCTACATAAAAGTGGTATTAATTCAATAACAATCACTCATTTTAGTACTTTAAAAAAATTATCATTTAATATGTTGTGAAATTTATATGTCTAACATGATTCTTTTTATAGGACAATTATTGCATGAACTCGTGCACATGGCAATAATGCAACACTATTTATAGTGGTATCAAGCTAGGCAATATAATTGATGATTAGAAAACTCAGCAAAAAAAAAAATTGATGATTAGAATTATTTAGAAAGTTCACGGACTTGCATCAAGCCGTGCATCACTCTTATCATCTTTGTTAATTTTTAACTATCACTATAAGAGATGTGAGTGTTTAAATGGACACACCCAGGCCTGTTTTATTTCTCTTTTTTCCTCTTTCAATGCGAAAGATGTCGATAGATGCAAAAGTTCCACCAACCTCTGCCTAACTCCTATAATGTGTTTTACTTTTAAGCATAATTTGTGGTAAATGGGATAGAGTTTTTTTTTTTTTTTTTTTTTTTTTTTCTTTCTTGGAGACAATAGACTGCTAATTCTGCAGCTTGATTTATTTTTCTCTAAACTTCTAAACATTTTGTATATGAGGAGATGTCAATTTAGTTGCAAAACTCTTGGAAAAGAAAAGTATTTAAATACTTTGGAATATAGCAAAATAATACTCCCTCTTCTCACATTTTTAGTAGATCATCTCACTATGAATTTAATGAGTAAACTCTATTAATTATGAATATGAGATAAGAATACGCCATTTTTTTTGTACTTCAATAATACGTAAAAAAAAAATTTGCGAAGGAGTAAAGTTACTCCTTTGTAAGACAAAGTATATATATATCCTTTATTTTTATTTTATTTTTCTGTTTTTGGTAAGTACAAAAGGCATATATCATGTATTCTACCCAACCCCAAGACATTTCTCAAAATAAGATTAAATTAAACAAGATAGGTCTTCCTAAAATAGAAATAGAATACTCCTATAGCTTTTTAACTCCACAATTAAGAGTCATATAAATATTTGGTTTGTCGGTAACGTGACATACAAATCCAGTAACGCAATGAATCCCACCCAATCTACTACTCGTATTGGCCGTATCTTTCTTTGACAAATAAAACGGGGAATCTTTCTTAGATAAACACAACATTCTAAGTAAAATGGTTATAACTTGAATTTACTAATAATAATTATTCCTCACTCCTAAACATTCAGCATATCTAATCTTCACCTACTTCCAAGTAGATCGGACAAGGGTGGTTAAAGAAAAATAAAGTTGAAACCATCACATTCACACCATATAAACCTTAAAATTATCTACTTATTATGAGATGGTGAAGTGTGAGTTTGGATAGAGCTGAAACTCACTTTCAATTGTGTTTGCATCAAAATCAGTGAGTCCTGTGCACTATTTACGGGACCCACAAGTACTTTTTTCAGCAAAATTTTCATTTAAACTGGGTCCCACAGCACTATTCACGCATTTAAAAATTATTTTGTTATAGTGTTTTCAGTTTTTAGTAATAAATAATATCCAAACAAACCCGAAATACTTATGAAAGAAGAGAATATTTATCATCATTTACATAAATAATAAAAAAAATTTAACGTATTGTGAGAAATGAAGACACTTTACATAAAATGAAGACATTTTACATAAGAGTTTGATTAATTGATAATGGACAATTTAAAAAAAATTAAAATCACTTTTATGAAAAAAAAAAAAAAAAAAAAATTAGCTACTTTTTTTTTTCATAAAATATTTCTTAAAATATTTACTATACTAATATCCTTCGGACATTTGTTAACTTATCCCTTTATATAATTGTTGACTTAACCTATTGTGATGTAAGAAAGAGAGATCATCACATGGCCTAAGAAGAGAGGGAAGAGTAAATATCGACATAGCTTGAAGGCAGTTGAGGCTTTCTACTTCTCTGTTCTTCTACCAACTAACTTCCGACGAGGGGCACATGCTTGATGTTATCATATGATCTAAGACTCTTGGATCATATGGCGAGTTGATAAAACTAATGTTAACAATAAATTACATAAAAGTGATGTTGCTCTAAAAACAAAAACAAAAAAATGATGTATCAAATTTTGAACAAAAAATTTTAAAAAAAATAAAATATTTTTTTATGAATTATGATGTTGTAGGTGTGGTACTAATTACCAAGGTTTTGAAATCCGGACCGTTCATTGAACCGTAAAAGGGAGAGGTTCAAGGTTTTTGAGATCCAACCGAGGTTGAACCGGGGTCAAACCGTGATGATGTCCATAATTAATTTAATAATTAATTAAAATACAAATAAATGTATTTTAAATATATAAATAGTAGCAAAATTGACTAAAAATATCTAAAAACAATTGAAACAGAATTTAAAATAAAATTTATTGATATTATAAGATTAATATAAAATAGTACAACATAAATAAGCATTAAAAAAAAAACTCATAATAATCCTACAAGTCTAAATTATTTTGATTAAATAAAAAAAATAACTTTTGATTATTTTAGTAAATTCACATGCAAATGCATTATTCTTTAATCAAAATTGAATTAATCAAAGGAAATAAATTTAGTAATATTTAATAAATTGAGAGAGAGGTGATAGAATAAGTTGAAAAATTAAAACTGACATAAATCTATAATAAATATAATACACTTCATAGTTGTTCACAAACAACATGTATGGTGCGTTGGTCATGATGCTGGACATGAGTCTTAAATAAGGCATAGGTCTCAAGTTCTAAACTCCACAGCTCCCTTTTCCCTATTTTTAAAAAATAAAAGTCAACTCTTTGACCGGTTGAACTGGCCCACGGTTCGGCCGGTTTTTCCGGTTGAACCCCGGTTCAAGAGGTTCACTGAAAATATTTAAATGCCCGGTTCTCACATATAAAAAACCGGATTTGTGACTGGTTCACGGGTAATTCGGTCCAGTTCTGATAACCATGCTAATTACAATCACTACGTACTAAATTAGTGTTTATTAACCATTTAGAACTTTCCTTCAAACAAATCTAAATATATAAATAATAAAATGGTATTATTAATGAGTGAATACAAAAATCAATGACGACTTGCCACTTGTATAAGTTAGAACTTTCCTTCAAACAAATCTAAATATATAAATAATAAAATGGTATTATTAATGAGTGAATACAAAAATCAATGATGACTTGCCACTGGTATTATTAATGAGTGAATACAAAAATCAATGACGACTTGCCACTTGTATAAGTTAGAACTTTCCTTCAAACAAATCTAAATATATAAATAATAAAATGGTATTATTAATGAGTGAATACAAAAATCAATGACGACTTGCCACTTGTATAAGTTGCGGACCTTATGAGGAAGTTATGAACATTATTAACATGATTTTCACTTGCATATGCTAGAGTAGACGTCACTTTTGGTTTTAGTGGCCGTTTGGATTCGGCATCCGCGTTTTAGCAAACGCGTTTTCCTTTTTTTTTTTTTGGCCGCATTGTTTGACTTTGAGAGAAAAAAATATTGTGCTTGAACAGTGCGTGAATAAAAAATATTAAAAATAGGTCCCACAGTACTATTCATATATTTAAAAATTATTTTATTACAGTGTTTTCAGTTTTCAGTTTCAATAACAATAAGTTCAATCCAAACAGACCCTTAACATGCACAGATTACAATAGATTATGTAAGATGTGAAAAATATTTGTGTCGTGACTCGTGAGCTTAATAGCTTATTGTATAGAAACTAGTGTGAAAAAAACTTTTATTTATTTGCATTACTCTTATATACTATTACATAAATGCAGTATTTATAAATTACCCTCTGTGATTGTGTTCCAGCTTGTTTTGCGAAAAACCAAAAAAGTATGCGATCTGTCTTTGGCTAAGCCACGCGCTCTATCTGGGAGTTGGACTCACTACAGCTTTTTCTCTTACAATAAAATACTCCTGCTAGTACTATATATCCCCAACTATACAATCTACTCAAAGCCTTGAACTCTCTCTTTCTCAACCTACACTCCCACCAGTTTCTCAAAAAAAAAAAAAAAAAACCTACCCACCTCACACAGTTGCCACCAGTTCATGCAGCTCTAAGCTCTTCACAATGTCATCATCGCCGCCACCAACTCAGCCCTGAAAGCAAACACAAAAAGCAGAAAACAAAACCCATTTGAGCTTAGGATTTTTTGTGACTGTGTTTTTCTTTACATATATATTCTTGTGTATGCACTAATGGCATCGTCTCAGGAATCTCAGCCATTTCGCTGGAGACTCACGGACCTTGACGACCGGAGCTTCGAGATCCGAGGTCGTACACTCTTTCTCATTGTGGTTCTTTTCTCTGTGATGCTCCTTTTCACGCTTCTCTTCCTCTACGCTCGCTGGGTCTGTCGCTACCATCACCCTTCAAGCCACGCGCCCCACGCGCCACCGCCTCCGGCGACACGGTCAGCTGGGCTTGACCCTTTGACCATTCGGAGCTTGCCCATGATCTTGTTTCGGTCTTTGGAGGCTCCGAAGTCAGGGGACCTAGAAGAACAACAAGAGCAAGATGTAGAGTGTTGTATATGTCTCGGTGTTTTTGAGGATGGTGATAAAGTTAAGATTTTGCCTCTGTGTAAGCATTGCTTTCACGCTGAGTGTGTGGGTAAGTGGCTTTGTAGCCACTCGAGTTGTCCTTTGTGTAGAGCTTCTCTGCAAGATGAGTCTCAGGTTGATTCGGCAATTCCACAAATTGTAGAAGTACAATGAATGAATTGAACATGAACACCACCCCATGAGTGAAATTTAGCTTCCAAAAGTAGCTGCTTTTGATGGGGTAAATTAATTTTTGTAAATTGTGTTGTCAAGCTAGCAGTGGCCTGTTTTTGTAGTGTATTTAATGTCAGTATTAAATCTTTCTTTCATGGGGTTTATCTTGTTTTTATATTGTTGTTTATGTGAATTATAGGTAGTCAAAAATTGAGGTAAAGACGAAGATGTAGGAGAGAAATTTGATCATGCTTTTGTTCTGTAAAAATGGGTCTCGTTTTGTTAATGAGATAGGGGTTTACTATTAATTGGTAGTCACTCTCTGAGTCCACTCTGTTTGATCAATTTCCCAAAAGAACTTTTTGTTACTTGCCCAAGCTTGCAGATCAGCTTGATTCTCCCCAAAAAAAAAAATTTTAAGCTTGCAGATCAGCCTAGTGGTTACTTGAGCCAAGTAGATCAGTTATGTCTATTGAAGAGTGGTCGGTGTGGAGATCATTAAATAATTAGAGCATTTGTTATCAATTTGATCACGGACCTTTAGATTTGTATAACTGCTGGTGTCGGCGATGCAAAAAGTTAAAGAACCCCGCAAGGTTATCCAATTAGTTCCATTAAATTTTCTGAATCATACATGTCCCTGATGTGAATCTCAGTTGGCAATTAACAATATGTTGTAGCCAATATTTGTGCTTCATTTTTATGAACGAAAGGGGTAGTTGTATATGTATATAATATATCTATCCGTGTACTGCGACAATTAATGTGTTGCTGGAGTTGTCATTGCAAGTTCTTGCTCAAAAATCAAAATTTTGTGAGAATCAGTGGGTGGTGGAGACTGTGGAGTAAATACAATGCCTAGATCAGAGAGTGATGCTCTTCTGATTGTAGAGCATGTGGAAGGTTGTCTTTTGTGTGGCAGTACTTTGTGGCTTTACTTGATGCACGGATTGAGAATGGAAGATTTTTTTTTTTGGGTTGAATTGAGAAGGAAGATGGTGACACGCTTTTTATCCAAAATATATACATGAACTGGGGTTTCCTTGTCTGTTTCGTGCGTTTCAGTTTCTCAATAATGTCCAAATTATAGGCATTTGTCAATTGAAGTGCAGTGAAAAAGATTATAGATTTGTTTAGTTTATTGTCTACCTCTGGCTTTACTCTGACTAGTCTTGGTTTGATGTTGAGCAAAGTAAGATACTCCACTAAGTTTACCTTTGTCACCTTTTTTTTTATTTTTTTGAGAAGGAATTTTTGGCCACCTAGATGGGTTATATACGCTACGAATATCCACTACGTAATTAACTTACAAAACTATAATGTATTATTTAAATAAGTTATATGAGTCATCATATAGATTACGTGACTAAAAAGTATACTAGGATAATTCTAGCAACATCTCAAGTAATTGGTTGGAAAAAATTTCAGTCAAACTGAGTTGGACTCAATTATGTATTTATTTTTATAATTGTTCATGATGTCAAACATAAAATATTAAATACACATTACATATAAAGAAAAGAACCAAAACAAAGAAGTGTATGATACATTAATTACAATAATTTAAATCATTCTCGTTAAGAATATTTTCCTACTTTTTTAGTACTTTATTGAGTTGCTATTAAAAAGTATAAAAGCACACTAAATAGTGCCAATCCACATAAGGGTAATTGTCTTTGTCTTCGATTAGATAAAATTGTCAATAAAAATATAAATTGTAGATAAGATCATGACAAGGAAGTTACACGTTACATACATACAATGGATGACTAATTTAAGTCATTCTCTTCTATTATTATTTGTTCTTTTTATCTATTTAGACTTAAAGTAATCTATATATAGGGTTATTATTAACAAACCTTGATAATTTTTTGCCCCTAGTAGCATAGATACATAAATCATGGTAAAAAATAAAGACACGAAGTAGTCTGAATGTTAGGAATATGTTCATCAAAAATGAAATATCCCCCCCTACGTCAGAAAAAGATTGAGGATCATATGTTCATAAAAAAAAAAAAAAAAAAAAAAGATTGAGGATCATATTCTTTTTTTAGCCAGATTTGATTAATGGCATAAATAAAGGTAACGTTTGCACCATATGCAATCAATATGCTTTATAGCGAATGCTAGGGACATAATTAAGTATCTAATGTACTAGATGTACGCCCTCTCATGGCCATGGGGTAAAGCTTTTGTTTTGGTTCAATGAAATTTCACTTTTTCCCAAGAGAACTATTGGAAATACCAATTTGGCGAGAGGAGTGCAAGTCTTATTAGAGATGGGCAAGGGATGGGTCCAATGTGACTGGACCTGTCGAGACGTGGACACTTTACAATTATTTAATACGTGTCTAAATTGTAATAGGTCAATTATTCTTGTGCATTGGGACCTATGCCCATTCTATTAGAAATTGTCCTGGAAAATGGGTAAAAGGGGAATTGAGATCGGGTGCAATACCTAGGATATTACACCTGATGCAATTACTATAAATGGTTGAGATTAATAGTTACAAAAGCAACTTTCAATCTTAATCACCGATTAAAAAAGGTTAAGAAAGAAGTTATGAAAAGTAAAAAGTGAAAGTTAAAAAAGTGAAAAGTGAAAAAATTTTATGAGAGAAAGGAGGGTGAATAATAATCCATAAAAGGGATACACGATTCACTAGAAATTGTGAGTAACTAAATAGTGATTGCTTTCCTCCTAAAAAAAAAAAAAAGAATAGTAATTGCTTTAATAAAATCTTATATTACCAAAAAAAAAAAACAATATAGATAAATTTTTTTTTTAATCTAGGCAATAAATATATAAAAAGGCATTTGAAAAATGGATAAAAACTATTCTGCACGAACCATTAGGGATTGTGAGTAGTCGAATAGTAATTGCTTTAATAAAATCTTATATTACCAAAAAAAAAAAGTATATATAATTTTTTTAAATCTAGGTAATAAATATATAAAAAGGTATTTGAAATGAAAAAAAAAAAAAAAAGAAAGAAGAAATTGAAATCCTTTAATATAAAAAAATAATAATAATAATAAAAAGGAATAAGAAACATCTAAACATGTCCAAAATCCAAACATAACCCAATCTCATATGCTCAAAATCTAAAGCCCAAATACTTTTCTAATGGGCATTATGATTGCGAAGCCTAGTTTATTAGTTACAAATTTCGGCCTGCATATCTGAAAGATCAGAAGCCCAATACTGTTCTTAAGCCCAAAACCTAGCCGACCATACATTAGGGTTTCTTCTGTACTCCCTATAAATACTCTCAACGCCTCTAACCCCAAAGAACCTCTCTGGAAAATTGCTTTCTCGGCAGCCTTGTCTGCACAACTAGAGTTTTGAAGCGAACTTAGCCACCGCATCACCATGAGAGCCAAGGTACGCTCGATCTCACTGAAACACACGCGCTTTCTTTTCTGAACCTTGTTGTTCTTTTGTGAAATTTAGCGATTAATTCTTCAAACATCGTTTTGATTTGATTTGATTTTGATTTTGATTTTGATTTTTTTCAGTGGAAGAAGAAGCGTATGAGGAGGTTGAAGAGGAAGCGCCGAAAGATGAGACAGAGATCCAAGTAGATTTATTTTTATTATTATTATTGCTACTTTTAAGTCGGTGTCGTTTTGTTTTCTAATCGGATGTTGATTAGAGTCGTTCGTGTCTTTTTGTTTTCCTATGTTTGGATAAATTTCTAAGAAATGGATTTTCGTACTGTTTAATGAGATTTTCGTATTTAACTTTAATGTTTTTTGTGGTTATAGTTATGTGGAAACTCGTCCTTTTATCTTTGAATGTCGTTTTGATTAGATGTTACAAGGTTTTTTATATATTTGAAAATTACAAATTGGTTAATTCCAGCTATACCGGCTGTTAATTTTGTGTTCAAAAATTCAAAATGTCTTATTTGTGCTATTGAAAGGAATGTATGTTGGAGTTTGCCCGTGTAATTTGAGTTCTTACCATGGGCTTATAATAAGTTATATTATACATTGAATTTCCTAGTTATAGTCAATCTAAGGAATAGATAGACTAATTTGTGTTTTTCTGACATTTAGATAATGGTTTGGCATGTGATCTGTAGCAAAGAAACATAGTCGGGATGTGTTAAGGCCATTGGATTTAGCTCGCGACTTATTACTTGTTTGTCATTAGATGTATAGGGTTTGTCATGTTCTTGAATGATTGTTTTCTTTTTGATAAACCTCAATGATTGTTTCAATAGTGAATGCCTAGGCATTGCTCTATTTAGTTTAGTTAATGAGCATTGATTTTTCCCTAGATATCTCATAAGAGTATAATCTTCAGCTCATCAAGAGCCTTGTAACTCAATTGAGTTGGCACATTCTGTTTGCACTTTAGGTTTCTCATTTAAAATAAAAAATTAGTATACAAGTTTTATCCTTAGTATTATTTTTCTTTTTATTGATATTTATAAACTTCATTAGACAATTGGTAACTTATCACTGCAGCTTCTTGAATGGGGTGGACATGGTTGGTCTTATATAAAAAGGTGTAATATACAGATGAATGTAGTCCACTTCGGCCTTTGAATTTAGATTTTGAGAATTTTGCTCCCATGTTGGACTTTTCGTAAATATTGATTTCCTTGCGAAATCAATTTGTTTTCGTAATTCCATTCTCGCTTTAGGATAGGATTCTGTGTATCCCAAATATAGTTTGAGATCAATTTGTTTGCATAATGCCCTTGTGGCTGCTTTTGTATCATGGCTTTTGGCTGGTTTTGTATCATGGCCTATTTTGATTCATACGTTTCCAAACAACATCATCGTTAATTTGCAAATTCTTGTGTGCAAACAATCTCGTTAATTTGCAAATTCTTGTGTGAGCGCAGAGTTAAACAACAATTGATGCGTTTCATGCTTCAAAGCTTCAAATAACTGGTGCATGTTTGCTATATAACAACAGAGTTTTGTAAACTATCTCTGGGAGGCATTACTATTTACCAATTGAATTTTTTTTTTAGAATAAAAAACAAATGATAACTAAAGTACTAAACAAAACAGGGCACATTTCTTGAGATTTTCTTTAGGGCAAACTACAATTTACCCGTTTCATGCTTCTTGTGTGAGCGCAGAGTTAAACAACAATTGATGCGACTCATGCTTCAAATAACTGGTGCATGTTTGCTATATAACAAGAGAGTTTGTAAACTATCTCTGGGAGATATTACTATTTACTAATTGGCTTTTTTTTAGAATAAAAAACAAATGAAAACCAAAGTACTAAACAAATCAGGCCAGTTTTTTGAGATTTTCTTTAGGGCAAATTACAATTTATCCACATATGGTTTGGTTGAAATTTATGTTGTCTACTTGTGGTTTAAAATTTGATACTTTATTCACTTGAGGTTGGTTTCATCCAGTTTCTGTAACTCACCTCTGATTTTTCCATTGGAAAACAACTTTTAACACCAAAACAAAATATAAAACAGATCAAGAAGGTTAGGGTTTGAAGATACATTTCTTGCTCCTCAATCTCATCCAAGGTACCCATGGTTGAAGCTTCTTACACCTCCACTATTGTTGTTCGCTGCTACTCTGTTCACCATTACCATAGGTTTTCTCAGGCCTTAGCTGCAACTACATGGCAGATCTGAGAAGGAGGTTGGGGTTCGTGTTCGATTTGGTTCTTGGGGTTCATTAATGGTGGGTTTGGGTGAGGAGTTTTGACTAAAGGGATGGTCTGGGGTAGTGTGGAGTAATTCTCTTCGGCCTATTAAATTTCTTCAGTCTTGGTTTAGACTCAATTGGTGATTGGGTTAATTCTTGTTGTTACCGAACAATTTCTTGGCCAGTCCAAAAGACTTTAGGGACTACTGTCCTCTCCATGGATCCTTGCAAGCTGGTCCTCTCCATCAATAGAGTTAAACTACTCCACAAGCAAGCATTGTCTTCCTTGGTACCAAGTTCTTGTAAACATGTTCATTGGACCCAGCCCCAACGTGGTTAAGTGAAATTAAATTTTGGTGCCACATTTTCTTCTAATTGTGTTTCTACAGCGAGATTTGGAAAAATATTAGTGGGGGAAATCCTTGGCTTGGTCAAAGAAAGAAACTCCTAGGGAAGAATGTGGGCTAAAGTTAAGGAATTGTTGTTTGCAATGAAGAAGCTTATGTTTGATGTCACACTAACTTTTTGATCCGTTTTATGTTATGTTTTGGGGTTAAAAGTTGTTTTCTAACGAAAAAGTCATAGTAGGTTATGAAAGCTTAATAAAACTAATCTCAGGTGAGTAAAGTGTCAAATTTCAAACAAATCACAAGTGGGTAAGTTGTAATTTGCCATTTTCTTTATTTAAGTTTTTCCACTTCAACAAAGTTTGCATTTATATCAAAGTATTAACTCATTAGATTAGCAAGTAGAGTAAATGCATATATATTATTAATTATTTATAGTTATGCATTAATTATTTATATTATAGAAATTTATATGAATATTTTTATAAAATTTATATAAGAAATTATTTTAATTTGAGATACCTAATAGAATAAATACATTTATTTTGTTATATTAAGTGGTGCATTAATTGTTTAAATGTAATGAAATTTTAATGTCATTTTTCTAAGATTCATATGAGAATTAAGTAATTTGAAGTATGGTATTCTTACTCAAATTTAATTACTTTTGCAAAAGTTGAAACAAGTCCAATAAAATAAATAATTAGGGCCCATTTGGATACAGCTAAAAACTGAAAACTGAAAACTGAAAAATACTGTAGCAAAACGCGAGTACTGTAGCGCAGCTGAAAATATAAAAAAGGTCTCGTTTTACTGTAGCTCAGCCGAAAACACCTTTTTTTTTCTTTTTTCCCCTCTCTCTTTGCTATTCACTCCTCACCCACCAGAGAAGAGAGTTCCGCGCCCACCAAAGAAATCGACGAGGTCCGACGCCCGCGAAGAGCTCGGAAGAGAAATCCACGAGGAACGTCACCCAGTCTGACGCCGGCAAAGACAACCCAGTCCTTTCATAAACCCATTTCACCCTCTTACCCAATTTCACTCCTCTCCCACCCATGACAGTTCTCCTTGAAACTTGAAGCTGAATTAGCCTGAGCTCAAAAACCAGAAGCAAAACACAAACGAATCCCACTTCCTAAGTGAGTGTTCTCAAATTTTTTTTCACTATTTTCTATCCTGTCTTGTTCGAATTTCAGTTCTTGTTAATGGGTTTCTTTTCATTTGCTGGAATTTACTTCATTTGATTTGATAGAGTGCAAGTTTAGTCCTCTCTATTCATTTGCTGGAATTTCAGTTCTTGTTAATGGGTTCATTTGATTTCTTTTTACAAAGTTTTGATCTTTAGGTCACGTTTTGATTGATTGAATTGGTAATAGTCAGTCAGTCAGCAATAGTAATGTGTTTTACTTCTTGCTTTATCTTAATTTGTAAATTAGGCTTGTTTCCCCCCTGGCAGGTACATAGGAATGGCCTTGTTAAAATTAAGCATTGTCTTGCTTAAATTATGATTCAAGCATTGTCTTCCTTAAATTACTAGTTGCTACTTTTATATAACTTATTGTTTGATAGAGATTTTCCATTTTTTATGGGCATCCATAACAAACTGTTTTGTTTATTGTTTGTGTACTCAAAAACTTTGTTTGTAAAGCTGTGAAGAAATCTAGTTGTAGGTGTAGGTGCTCTCTTGTGTATGTTTGTGTGCAAAACTATGAGTTCTATATTTCTGTTCTTTTTCCTCTTTGACTCTCTATGTTTGGGAGTTTTTAAAAAGAATGAATGGCTTAGAGCTTATGAAATGTTAAATCAGATTCTTGCTCCTATATATACTGAAGCCATTATAGAGGTTGTGTCTGTGTTATCTGTGGGAATCAGATTTGCAAATTGAATTTTGATGCTAAACAGTTTGGTGAAGTAATGAATCTTCATTCCTATTCAGATTCCATTCTACCATTCAATTACCTATCTTATGCTGAACAATTGTAGGTACTCATCTAATCTTATTTTGGTTATTTTAGGAATTCTTCTCTGCTTGTGTATCTCTAGTGTGTGTGGTTTGGGAAATACTTATTAATTAATCTTGTAGTTGGAATTGCTTGTGAAAAAAAAAGAAAAAAAAAAAAAAGCTAAGAAACATGTTTTGTTTAGGATTAAATGTATATTTGGCACTACAAGAGTACAAGTACCATAATGTTTTGTGTATGTCAATTCATTCTTAATGATAATAGCTTGCCATAAAGGCAATTGGTTTTCTGATACCTGGCTTGGTCCAGTGCATGTCTGGGCAGCTCTGATGCACGAGCTACTGCACTAGGTGGCATGCTGTGCTGCACTAGTGTGGCAGCTGATGCTACATCACCTGGTGCACTAGCTGCTGCACTATGAGGCAAGCTGAGCTGCACTAGTGTAGCAGCTAGTGATGCACCCTCTGGCTTTTTACATCATTTGCATTTTGTTTCTATAAATCTAGTTACACCAACATGTCTACATAAAAAATGTTGAGTTACATGTGGGGAGATAGTTTCTATAGTTTCAAGTCTTAAATATATATGCCTCTTGCACAATAGTTTAAAGAAGATTTTTGTTTTCAAATGTGTAGAGATCAGTAAATATATTGGTGTTTCGTAGGTCGTTACTATGTAAACATGCTCAACTTATGATAATTATCTAATGTGTAATTCTTGGCGGTCATGTAGACCTGTTTACATGATGGTGTAGAGTGAGTTTGGTGTACTGTTCACTATTCCAAGCCAACGTAATATCTATTGCCAAGAACTACAAATGTCGGAAACAAGTAACTATCTCTCCAGTTCTGATGACCATTTTTGTGACTTTGAGAACTGCAGAATTAGGACGTCCCTGAAACTTCATACATTTGGTAGGAGGCTTTATAGTTGTCACTATTGGTCACTAGTAAGTACCATATCCAAGTATTGGCAAAATATTTGTGTTGTGCGTTAAAGAACCAATTCGTTGTATTCCTGTTTATGTGTTGTATTGTATTGTGCAAGATGATGACCGTGCATGCAAGTTCTTCAAGTGGTTAGATACCAGCATTTGTTGTACGCGTGGCGCAGCAACAACACCTATAGTTATTGCCAAATTCAACCGATTGGAGCATGCGGTGGAAGTTGCCAATGAAGAGTCGAAGCAAGCACACGCCCTGATAGCCGCAGCATTGGAAAGGGAGCGAGTTGCAAAACGAAAGTTTAAAAGAGCCAAGGCTGCACGCATGATCTCTGAAGAGAAAGCAAAGAAGTTAACAATAGCTCTAGTAGTCTTAGGGGTCATGTTTCTAGTATTGCTTATCTTGTCTACTAGGTTTGGGGAAGTCAAAATCAGGCAGATGTGTCTGCCATAATGAGATGTGTATGTATGTAATAACTGTAAGTTGTATTATTACATTTGTTTTGTATGTTAATCGTACTATTGCAAGTCAGTTTATGATATGTATGTAGTTGTACTTTTTAAAACAACATGGAGACGTTTGAGGGAGATAATGTTATTGCCAAGTTGATGGAGATTGTAAATTCTGTTGTTGTATATTTGTGTCTATATATATATATATATATATACACACACAATTTGCCAGCCATTGATAGATCGGGTGTTTTTTTTTTTTTTTTTTTTTGTATAAATTCCTCGTAGTTTACTGTTGCAATCTTAAAATCCATTGAGTTTACTGTAATATTCAGATTAAATTGGACTCTATTCAGAAGTCCCTTGTAACCAAGAAATCTACTGTTGTAATACTGATGAGTTTCACATGTAACGATATATACAACTTCATAAATCGAAGGTTTTACAATCAAGTTTTATGAGCTATTAGTTCTGCTTACCAACAAAAAAAGAATCATAATACAAAATGGTATTACATTGAAGTTTGTGAACTATCAGTTATGGTCCATACATATCGATGCTGTGATATTGTTCCGAACCTCTTTCATCTCATCTGAATCCAAGTAAGAGACCACATCTACCACTCCATCGTAATGACCTCCCTCACTACCTCCATATGTGCCCCATGCAGAACGCGAATGTGGAATGTCATTGTCGTCATGTGCTCTAATAAAGTTGTGAAGAACCATTGTAGCAACAATGATGTAATTTTGAGTGCGTATATGAAAGGCTGGCATACATCTCAAAATTTTCCATATATTCTTCCAAACTCCAAAAGTTCGTTCTATGATCGAACGAAGTGAGGAATGGAGATAATTAAATCTCTCCTCTGGACGATGCAGTTGTGAACCTCTTTGAAAATCGGGGATATGGTACCTCTCCCCCTTATATGGTGCAAGGAACCCTGTCTTCATTGGGTACCCTGAATCAACAAGATAATACTTTCCTGCAAACGAACACGTTTATTATATTAGCATTTTCACTACATAATACATACCTTAATATTGTAATTAAACTGCATATTTACAAACCAGGTGGAGGTTTTGGGAAGTTGTCACTCTTATTATTGAGGCAATTTAAAAAGATCCTTGTGTCTTGCGCTGACCCTTCCCATCCCACACACGCGAATGTGAATTTCATGTCAAAATCACATGCGCACATGCAGTTTACTGTTGTGGCCCCTTTCCTTCCTCTATATGGGTGTTGCTCCTCTTTTGGTAAGACCACGGGGACGTGAACCCCATCAATCGCACCAATGCAACCCTAACCATTGCCACAAAAATGTCATGTGAAAATGAAATACGTGGTATGACCATAAAGATAACAGGAATACAATCAAGTCAAGATACCAAATTCACAAAGTGCCTTGAAATGTGGCCAATATCGATCTGACCCCTGAATATATGATGGCACGGTACGAAATGTAGGATCAGCAGGCTTGATAATGTCTGGTGCCATAACCGTGGCTAACAAGGTAACTACCGTGGCCACATGTCGACGCACTGTCTCACCAAAATGCTGAAATCTATCTTGCATCATTCTGTTACCCATGGCATTACCAAGTACCACCAATGTCATTGCCACTGACTCCTCCAAGCAAACTCTTTTGGTACCGTCATATCCATACCGAGTGCGCAATGTATTACACAATTGTTGAAACACATGGCTTGACATTCTAAATGCATTGTGACATTTCTTCTCATTTCCATTTAATGTATACTGTACTCATTCATACCATGTTTTTATATTCGTATGCATTGGTACTTTGGTCATATAAGTCTCTACGTAAGCTACGACACTTGCACACCCAGCTATATATGCTGCGAGTACAATGTCGTTGCTAAGCTTAAAGTCTGCGTCCTTGCATATGTTACCAACTTTAATTGCATGTACAAAATCTGGAGTGATACTATAATATGTAGGCTAAAAACAAGTTATTAGTATAGAAACTTATTGGTGCTGGGAATCAGATGAGTCGTTTAGCAAATCCATCCTTTTGAATACCTTGAGACTTCTTTCTTTTTATGTCTGTGGAAAGCCAATACACACATATTCAGCAGTCACCTAGAGAATATAGTCCATACCACAACAATATCTAATAACCCATCCAAAACTTCTACAATGATCATAGTAATGATATTGATCTAGTGCTATAATAATCTCAAAGAAACTTCAAAACCAAAACTGGATTTCATGATCATGTTACTTCATAAAACACTAAAGGAACTTAATACTACATAAAACCACTA
Source organism: Quercus aquifolioides (assembly GCA_019022515.1). Classification (NCBI taxonomy): domain Eukaryota; kingdom Viridiplantae; phylum Streptophyta; class Magnoliopsida; order Fagales; family Fagaceae; genus Quercus; species Quercus aquifolioides. The sequence goes on from CM032329.1 coordinate 2,398,914, forward strand.
GACAAACTTTGCTGGGCCAACATTCATCATCTAGTGGCAACATTCACTGTTCACGGGCTGTGTGAACAGTACCCGTGAACAGTACCTGAGAAGGCAATGTGCACAACAGCTGTGAGCTTGTAAGTATTTTTACTATAACTGACCAAAAAAATGTGGAGATTACTATTAAATCTTCATTCATATTTGCCAAGTACACAGTACTGCAGGGGGGTCAATGCCTCTTGACTAATGTGGAGAGGAAAAACTTAATGGGAGAAAGAGAAAAAAGCTTGCTGCCTTATATCTGATTGGCTCTCGTAACAAATTTACAAACATTGTAAATTATATTAATTGATTTGGTTTTCAATCTTTACTGCTTCCACAGGAGTTGGGGAATACTTTCTTTAACCATTGCTTACTGTTGGCAACTCTATACACTGTGGATTCTAGTTCAGCTGCATGAGGCAGTTCTAGGAAAGAGGTACAACAGATATGTGGAGCTTGCAGAAGCAGCATTTGGTGAGACTAATTTTTCCAACATAACTTTTGGCTTTTAAATTTTCTGAGCTCCAAAAATTATGTCTACTTCCTCTCCTACCTCAAAGCTGGTTATCATATCCTACTTCTGAGTTGACAAACACACAAATGAATATAATTGCTGTGAGTACTTAGTAAACAGTGCCTGATTGTTTGCATGTATACATAAAACCACTAGACAAACATTGCTAGGCCAACATTCATCATCTAGTGGCAACATTCACTATTCACGGGCTGTGTGAACAGTACCCGAGAAGATCTAGGGTGCTTTTGTACCAAAAAAAAGAAAAAAAAAGAGGAAAAATATACATAATTTTTTTTTTTAACCCATTGTTAAAGTTGTCATCTAGTTGTTGGAATTAGATTAGTTTCTTTGTACCCATTGTTATGATGGCCAACAAACTATGCATTCCTTTTCCAAGAACCGTACTTCTAAAAGAAAAGAGAAATATTACCCCATTTCTCCTGCACGTGCTCAATTTATGAGAAAATGGATGCCTTTAAAACAGTCTAGTTTGTTTGCGGTTTTAGTTTTATTATTGTCATTCTTATTAGTAAGTTACCACACACTCAATGGGTTTTACATTCATGACCTCACCCTCCATGCAATATTGTGGGAGGAAATCCTATTTGAGCTAGAGGTCATTAACAGTTTGTTCACATTTTTCATGAATAAAACTCCATCAAAGTTGCTGCACATACCTCGATAGTTAACAAAACACAAACACACACATACACACACACACAGGACTAACAATCCTCAGGCAGCAGAAAGCAGTTTTCAGCAAGGAGGGAAAGACTAATTTTTAATTTCCTTTTATTTGTCTCCTGACCAAAAACTACTAGGAAGTCCAACTTGTGTATTTAACTGAGATCAGTTAGAGCAAAGCTGATTAATGGTTAGGGATTAGGGACTCATCTTGTGACCTGAAGTGTCATGAGAAGAATCCAAGGGAAGTACAAAGAAGTTAATAATTCTCCATTAATCTGAACAAAGAAATTTACTAACATTGTCATGGTCATGTGAATAAAGGTTCAGTCAGTTGATAAACTTTTAATTCCGGAATTAAACAGGCATCACTATGTATTTGAGTTAATCATCTAATAGGTAGAGGTAAAATTAAGTATGATATATAATTAATTTATTATGATATGACCAATCAGAAGTCCCTCATTTTTATCGAGACATCACATCTTTGGCTTGGGTTTCTCTCAGTCTAGCAGTTAGGATATTGTTTTTTTGGCTATTTGTTTATGGTAGCACAGCAACATTTGCACTCGTGCTTTACTACCCCAATTTTCCCCCTCTAAAAATCCTTCTAAAAATATATTTTTAAAGCACAAATATCACACAAAGCCAGCCAGCAGTAGCAAAGTCTGGATACTTCTTAACACAATATTTTCTAAACAAATAATTTCATACTTTTGTTCAGATATTCAAACAATCAAGCAACTCACAATAAATCTATGTGGTTCTTCAAATCCACCTTTTTAGGATTACATAATTGAATTACAAATTTTCTAATGAAACCTGATAGCATCAACTGTTCTTGATAATAGAGCAAGAACTAACAATTTTATGATACCTCTTCAAAAAAAGAAACACTAGAAAGACACTTTTAAAAGTAAATAAATTTGAAATGATTTCCATCATTAAACAATGGAAATCAAAAGCAATTGAAAAAATAAATGAATTCTCACCACCAAGTTTAGCTTTGACGTGAGCTTGGAAAATGCTCACCAGAAATGAATTCTCACCACCAAATAAAAATAATCCTGTCAACGTAAACAGTAAATATTTCATCCTCATAATTTTAGGCAGTTTTATATTCAAACTGTGGGGTAGAAATTGATGCAATTAGAACTATGGTTTAATTAGTGACAAATCTCTTACTTACATATGACAATTATAAACACTAGCATAAGAAAAAGGAACAAGTAAGCATACAGAAGATGACAATTAATTAGTAACCATTGTTTTACATACACACCCATGGCAAGCATATAGTTTGTGCCAATACCAAAAAAAAAAGAGTGCAAGAGGTACATAAAGATAATCCAATCACTACAACACCAAGAGGTACATAAAGATAAGCAACCCAGGATGTAGACAAGCCCCTTTCCTTCAGAGAACATGAAACTGAGAGTTCATTTCGTACTGCTTCTCTAGCCACCTCAGATGGACCTCCTTCCTCTGAACATTAGCTGCAAACATGTTCTTACAGTCTACGTTATTCACGAAGAAGAAGGTGCTGAACATATGAAGGCGATCACCCGCTTGCACCCCAGGAAGACTCAACACCATGTCCATAATTGCTTGCATCTCATTAGCTGCTGTGGTGCGAAATGGTGTATGAGTCGGACATTCTTTTCAAAGAGTCGGACATATCTTGAATGGTTGAACGCTTTTTTCTTGGTTTCTTGCAAATTCCCTTGAAAAAGTGGACACTGCTTGCCAAGCCTTCCCCCTTATTCACTGCCGGTCTTACTCTGGACGATGCTGGGCCTTCAACCTCCATTGGGTCAACTGAGTTCGCAGAGGGTTCAAATTGGGGGTCAACAAATTCTTTGCTATCGATGGAGTCCTCAGACCCTTCGGTGCATTCCTTTGGTATTTCACCACTCATGCAGAATGCATTTTTTCCCGTTGCAACCGTGCCTTCAAACATGATTTCCATAGACTTAACATTCGGCAAAGGTTTGTTTTTAAAGGTTAATGCCTTGGGACATGCCTACATGTGGACAACCGGTAGTTAGAACACAATATAGTTGTAGACAGCTGAGTTTTTCACAATTATGTAAAGTGAACTAACCTGCACCTTTCGGGTCCACCACTCATCAGTGGCTTAAATAATCCCAGTTACAGGATCATAACCCAACCCAGTCTCACCAAAACACTCCTTCCAAGCCTTCCACTGTTTTCTGAGATGATCCCATTTGTTTTTAAACTACGTGTAAGTCACCACTTTTTCCATTTCACCCAACTGCTCAATCACTGCATCAACCCCTTCCTTTCTCAAAAATCCTTGATACCTCTTACCATCTAGGACTTGAGCAGCAGACAAATCACAATAAGCTTTTAGTTCCTTAGGATCTTTCCACCCAGTTCTCACTTCATTACCATCGGCCTTCGATTTCCCCTTACCCATTTTTGCTACAACTTCCTTCTATACTCATTGAGGCATTTCAACGAACAATTTGTATGCATATCATAATCAATTACGCATGCCCACATGAAAAATGCAAAGTAAACTCACATATATAGTCCAAATATAACATAGGCAGGAAAAGAAACACCCAAAATTACATAAAGGAGAGAGAAACCCACATAATAATGTCATGGAAAACACAAAAACCACACACAAACGTTGAAGACAAAATCACACACAAACGTTGAACACAAAACCACAGATTGAAGCCTCATGGAAAACAATATAACCACACACCAATAGATCAGAGAGTATGAAAAGTTAGACACAACAATACCTGTGAATGCAGAGACCCACAATGGTGGCAACGACATCCCAAGCAAAGAGAAGGTGAGCTCGAGCGAAGCACAAAGGGATAGGTTCGTTTGTTCCGTGTGGGATTGCAATTACCGTGTTTCAGCTCTTGTTTTGATGGTTTATTGCAGGATGGTGGGTAGGTGCATTTCATTGAAGATGAAGAGGACGGGGCATTGATGAAAATTGAAGACATCTCTGCACGATAGTCGAGAGGAAGAAAATGTAGAATGCTAAAATTTTAGCCGTTGGAGAGAACGCACCGTTTTGTGCTTCTGCTTCGTGGGTCAGAGTTTTGTGAACAGTACAGTACAGTGCAACGCATTTTGTGTTTATGCTCACCAAAAGTGGAGTTCCTGCACACGCACAGACGTTTAATGAAACGGTGTGTATTTCCTTTCATTTTGCATTTCAGCTGAGAGTTTTTGCGCGTTTTACTTGTTGCCACTGTAGCCGGGTCCCACGCCCATCAAAAACGCAAACGTGAAACGCTCACAGTAAACGCCCAATCCAAACGTAACCTTAGTACACTATCAAGAACATAAAGAAAGTTGTAAGTGCTTGAAAAGTAAAGGCCCAATCCCACTAAGAACAGTGGTACTTTGTCCTTCAAACCAAGCTCAAACAATAGAATTTTTTATAGAGAGTGAAAAAATACTACAAGTGCAATTCTAAGCTAAGTTCAAGTCTAAGGCCGAAGAGCCCAAAGTAACAGATAAGTGTAATTTAAGTAGTAATTGAGAATAATGTTCTCCTCGGAGCAGGTTTGAGGATTAGTCTCTTATATATATTTGGTTCAAGTTTTACACCAGATATTACACTGTTCACTTCCTCAATGTTCTATTTCTAAAAAAAATGTTCATCCTTCTTTTCTGGGAGATTCCCTTCCTTGTATATCCCCTTCTTTGCATCCTAACCCTTCACCTATATGCCTTCAAGCATTCCTCAGGATATTTGTCCCATCAAAGCTCTGCTGAAGGTGATAGAAGGGGCTGCTAGCTGTAAAGTTACTGTTCAGGGGTTATTTCCACATTAATGCGACTGATAAGGTTGGTGTTGGGCATTCAATGCAAAGGTGGGAAGTATACCCTTTAGGAAACTTCCTCCCACCATCCTTGCCTCCGTCGCTATCTCTTCTCCTTTCCCTGGAACTCCAAAAGGACACCAATTGTCCTGATTCTATTTCCATCCTCGGGTGGGCAAAATCCTCAGAGCTTATTTACCCCTTCGGACCTGGACTATGAAAATTATTCCTCGGTCTGATCCTCCTCGGTCCTTGGACCCCCCACAAAAGCAATTAAAGGATATTTGAATTTTGAATTTATCAATTCGACATTTGCATTTTTTTTTTTTTTTTTTGAAAATGATATATGCATTTTTGAGTAGGCACAAAATTTGCCTATCTATATCATGCAATTTTAAAAATATATATGGTATGATCAGATCACTTTACTACTTTAATTGTCTTTTTATTTTGTCTATAAAATAGATCATGGAAGATTATATTTTTTTATAAAAAAAATTATTAAAATATTGAAGGAAACTAATAACAAAATGCACTGCACATTCTACAGGAACTGAGCTAGTAAGATCTTTTAGAAAACCATCATACCAAGGATACCTATCCATCCATTAATAGAATGGATAATGCTGTTCTTCACTCTATATAGCCCGTATGCAAACAAATGCTTGGGCATGGCTCTATTCGAGATTTTTTGTGCCAACTTTAATTATTTTTGGTTGGTGGTTAGCTCTGCATTTGGGGTTTTCATTAGCTTCATTGAACATATATTTCTTTCTAATATGTGTAAAGAGAATTTTGCTCAAACAAGAACCTTTTTCATAAATAAGAACTATAAATTAAATTGCTCTATTCAAACACTTACATTTATAGGATTTCTTAATATTTCAGACTTTAGTATAGGATTCTGTATCCCGAATCATGTTTGAGATAAATTTGATTCTGTATGCCGAATCCAGTTTGAGATAAATTTGTTTGCATACTGCCACTCTCTTGCTTGTTCTGTACCATGACCAATGAAGTTTCATTCATTTCCAAATAACAATCTCATTAATTTGCAAATTCTTGTGTGACCTCTAAGTTAAACATCAATGGATGTGATCCTTGGAGCTTACTATTTAGCCAAAACGAAGATTTTTAGCAATAGCTAATAGCTAGTTATTTATTGATAAGTGCTAGCATTAAAGCCAACACCATCCTCTTCTAGAACACCATTGTACCAAAGACACTTATCCATCTGTTAATGAATAGTGGATAATGTCGTTCTTCACTATTTATAGCTAGTAATGGAGAGAGAAATTACACAGTAATGTATGTCGAGTTTAGCAAATTTTTAGAATTTGTTTAACTTGTTTAAGTGTGTCACTTTTTTAACACACAATTTCTCAAAAATGATATTTTTGTCAAGTCGTAGTCCCTTTTGCATGCTCCTCGAGCGTTTAGTTTAGTAAATTTCTAGAGTTTGTTTAACTTGTTTAAGTGTGTCACTTTTTTAACACAATCTCTCAAAAATGATATTTTTACCGAGTCGTAGTCACTTTTGCATACACCTCAAGTTTGTCATAGCCTGTGGTTTAATAATATTGACTCACTTGCAATGTAACTAGTTTACATTACATTCAATGTAACAGAATCTACCCATAACTAGTAGCGCACGACAAGATCTACTTGTTACTAGTAATGCAAACAAGTTTACCATATTCCTATTTATAGTAACCAAAAGTCTTGTAGTTTAATAAGCTTAAGTTCTCTTCAGTGTACTAATATAATCATCTAGGATTTAAATCCTTCCACTCAACCTCATCTTAGCGTTAAGTGCTCCTTGCATTGTTTACAGGTCCAACTGGTCACTTTATAAAGTGTGTTATTCTTTTAATTAAGAAATGCAAACTATTAACAATCACCGTAGTCAAAGGAAGAGCCGAGTGAGGCAGGGGCCCTACCTAGACAAGCAAGACAATCACTTTAATAACAATTATAAATTGTACCCAAGCTTTGTTCTTCATCTAGAACTGGTTATTATAAGTAAATTAAATTAAAATATCAGAGAAATTCAAGATATTTTTCGTCCATAAGACCCCACCTTTGGGAATTCTGATCCATTTTTATCTTCTGTATAAAACAAAATAAAGGAAATCTGAAAACAAACATGATCTTAACTAATAAAAGTAAAATACCAAAACACACGAATGAAAGAGACATTTGAAATTACATAAATCACGCTTTGAAGTTCTCATTTCATTTCCTATATAGGTTCCGATTCAAAACACCAGCCAAACTGAAAATTTTTAGCAGAAAAAAAGAGAGAGCAATAGATTATTACTATAACTAAGAACCCTTTTGGGCCGGTGGCCCACAATCAGGACCGTGTCCATTCTGGGACTTTAAACTATCCATGTAATTCCTGACCTCCGCCGCAATCATCTTCTGCATGATCGTCACCAAACACGTCTCTTCCTCTTCCTCTTCCTCGTTCTCTTCCTCAACCGTCACTTTCATTTTCTCATCAACCGCAGGTAACGTTATCACACTCTCACCACCACCACCACCCGGTAGTGACAGCGTCAGTGAAGTCTGTGGCCCCACAACCAAATCACTATTCTCCTCTGGCGACCCACCACCCATCAAACGCCGCCGTTTAAGCCCCGAGTCAGACTCTGACGAGCCAGCATCCGAGCGCTTCACGGCCGAGTTAGACTCAGACGAAGCGGACTCCAACTCGGACCCATTATTCCCGCCGCGACGACGTCGTAGAGTGGAGTTCCAGTGATTCTTGATCGCGTTGTCGGTGCGCCCAGGCAAGAGTCTCGCTATGGTGGCCCACCTGTTACCGTGGACTGCGTGGGCCTGGAATATGATAGCGTCCTCCGCAGGCGTAAAAGGACGGTGCTGCACCGTGGGACTCAGCTGATTACACCACCTTAAACGACACGACTTCCCCGACCGACCAGGAATGCCCTGGCTTATCAGAGACCAGTTACGCGGGCCATGTTGTTCCACTAGCTTCATCAACGTCGCATCCTCTTGTGGGGTCCACGATCCTTTGATCCTATCACCACCACCACCACCACCATTCTCCATTTTCATCATCATAATCTGATCTCTGCAAAAAAAAAAGAAAAAAGAAAGGGGTTGTTGGTGTGAACCGGAAAACCGCTACTTGATATAACGAATATCTTTTATATATATATATGAAGTTAAAGTCTGTTTACTTTGCTCGCATTACAACCGAACCGCGTTTGTTTCTGTAATTTCTTTCATATGTTTTTTTAATGTGCATGGGGTTTGACACTTTTAGAGAGAGAGAAGTGGGGGTTATAACTTCCTCCACTTTTTTTTAACTGATTAAGATAACGGACTTTCCTAAGAAATCTATAAGTTTTTTTTTTTTTTTTTTGGGCAGTTAGGCTAGGTCTCTCTCTCTCTCTCTCTCTCTCTCTCTCTCTCTTGTAGTGTTTATCTTACTTTTTTTTGGGGGGTTTTGAATAGGTGGTTTTGAAATTATGGAGGTGACGTAACGTGTAACGGGTATCCGTTTTTTCTTGGAGGTGAGAAAACGGAAGTGTATAGAGAGGGAAGGAGGAGAAGTGTCAAACAACTGAATACGGAGATTACGGGTGGGGGGATTAGGTAAGAGGAAGAGTGAGAGAGTGATAGTGTGTGATATTATATTGTAACGGCAATGCATATGATGATGATGATGGTGATGCTGTTGCAGTTAGAAAAGGAAGCAGAATTAGATGAGGTTTCCGGGTAGTGCGACATTGGAGATGTATACGGGCCAATAAATCTAGAGACACGCTTAATTTGCAAATCTAATTTTGTAACTTACTCTTTTTTTTTTTATATAGTTAAGTTTATGACCTACTTATTTGTGTGACTGTTAGTAGTGAACACATTTTACTCATTACTAATTATATAAATTAACCACTTTTTTTTCTTTCTTAAAAAAAAATGGTTAACCACTTTTTATCAACCACTCACAATCTAATATATTATGAGAATAGATAAGTAGTAGTATTGGTTTGATAGGGGCCAATAGAGTACTACTAAGCTTATTCTCTATCTTCTGTCAAAAAAAAAAAAAGCTTATTCTCTATCTAGAATTACAAAATAAGAAACCAACAAAAATTATGAAAATATATTGATGTATAGTAATATATATAAAAAAAAAAAATATATATATATATATATATATATAAACATTTTATAGAGGACAATAGAGTACTACTAAGTCTATTCTCTATCTAGACCTACAAAATAACAAATCAATAAATCATGAAAATGGATATGTATAGTAATATTGTTTTGATAGGAGTTAATAGAGCATGTGTAATTATTGGACAGTCCGGAGCATTGCTTCTCCCACTCACATTAGGGGTGGGCCTCATGGTGGGTCTCATGGATGGGGCTCACCCCTCAAGTGAGAGGAGGGAGCAATGCTACGAGACTACCCAATAAATTTCAATAGAGTATATTATTAATCCTATTCTCTATCTAGAACTACAAATAATTGTCAACATTATTTGTTATAATTTATACATAATAAAAGCGTCAATAGTAGGCACACATAAAAAAAATAATGCTATTGAAATTACAACTTATAGTTTTAACATGTTGTGAAAAATGTTGTAAATGCGTTTGTAAGCTTGACATTGAGCTGGGACAAATAAACTTGTAAAAAAAATAAATAAATAAAAGGGAATTAGTTAAGTTTTGGTCCAACAGAGGCTTGATAATGTTTTATACACATTGCTTTAGGCTATATAGCAAATAATTTGCTTTTGAAGCTCAGAAATTCAGGCCGTCTTAGCAAATAGACCGAGTACTTTTTGGTGGTCGAGTCCACGATCCATCAAACTGCCATAGAATTTTTTTTTTTTAGAGAATAAAACTGCCATAGATGTTGAGATAGCAAGATTAGTATTAGGCCTATTTATAAAAGGAACTGTCGCCGGGGCCTTGGAAATTTCTCAAGCTAGCCCATTACTCAAACCCAAATTCATTTCTTTCTTGTCAAGACTCAAGAGACCGCTAAGTAAAATTGATAAAAGTCAATAACATATTTGTCATGAAGGAAGAGTAGGACTGCATGCATTGATTCGTTCGGTTATTTTTTTAAATACATACATAGATTTATAACTTATGAATACCACTTCATGTTCTTTATCATTAAGCTAAAACATCAATTAACTTTTAATGTAAGTGGGATTTGAATTTCAAATATCTTATTTAACGACAAAAAACTTTATCAATTGAATTGACTAAAACCCAATAATTATCTTAGCTAATTTAAATATAGAGGGTTGCAAAATGACTCTGCATGCATGTTAATGTTTTGATTAACTTTTTTTTTGTTTTAAATTAAAATCTTATTTACTCATTGAAAGTAGACAAAAGTACAATTATATTTTAAAAACATAAAACTTTTAAAAGTTGTACCTAAGCAAATAAACCAATAAGTTAAAAAGAGTTAGCTGCCCTCTTCACAAGTGCGTTTGGCAGCGCTTATTTGCTTAAAAATGAGACAAAAAATGATTTTAAGCAAATAAATTAATTTTTTTTCAAATAAATCAGTTTATTTGATACTCATCAGTCATCACTCGTCGGGGAGCTCCTGGTCTACTGAAAACATAATGCATTAATGCTTGATATTAAAGTTGTGTTAGATATCAAGTTTGGGCCTTTTGTCCATTTCCCTATGTGAGCAAATTTCTTTGGCCCACAATTTAGTATTTTGGGTTTATCAGTGTAAATAATGCAGGCCTGTTACAATTTCTTCTCTTTTGAGTTCTCTGTTTTGGGTAAAAAGAGGGATGGGGAGGCTCCTCAGTCCTCACTCACCCTACTCGTAAAATTTGTAATTTTGAGTAATAAATCTATTATAATTTAGCTATAAAAATAGCATTAGTAGAACAAGTATTTATCTATTTTAAATGATTTTTTTTTATAGTTCCAAAAAAAAAAAAATTATGTCACTCACGTAGTAAATGAAACAACTTGTCAGTGGTGGACCTTAGTGACTCCCAAGCTCAATAATTTAAACTATTCTCCTTTCAATTATGGCTGAATAATAATAAAACTATTCTTCTGTCCTTGACTATTGTTGCACTCTGTTATGCTGCTTACTGCTACTGATTTGATAAAATATAAATGGTGCTAATCTTTTCTTTTTTTTAGAGAGAGAGAGAGAGAGAGAAAGAGGGAGGTAAAGACTAAAGAAGCAAAACCAAAACAGTGGTCATACTCGTACAATGAGGTCCACTTCTTTTTATATGGCAGCAAATCCACATAATAATTCGCGTGCCCAGCTTGTGCCACCACCCCGATTGTACGTGTGCAAAGCATATCTCAATGGGGAAAATGGTAAAAAAAAAAAAAAAAAGGTACAAGTGTGATGTGACCAAAAATTGTTCATATACATGAATGTGTCCGTGTCACTTTTGTGTCCGGTCCAGTGCACTGATGCACTAAATGGCTCAACCCCACCACCACCGCCACCAAGATTATTGTGAACAAGGCAAGAAGAACCTCTGCCTTTTGCTTCTAATGCGATAGTTAGATTGCACAGATGATGAAGCAATTTTATTCAAAACTAGTTTAAGTGACTGTCTCAGTGTGCTGACGCAAACACCCACTTCAGTTTCTTTGGTGCAAAGCACCAAGATGCTTCTAATTCTGCCCCCAACACTTGCAATGTCAGCTTTTACTGCTGTGAGTCTTAAGGTTTTGAGGACATGGATGAGCTCAGAAAACAGCTCAGGCCGATCATCACAGCAAAAAGAAGCCCTTATGAAAACATTGTCCTTGCTGCTGTTATCAACGTTGGTGGGTTTGACATCTTGAGCCAGATCATAGTCAATTGTTACTTCATCTACTTCTGTTGGAAGTGTGCAGGCTTTGCTAACTTCATTTGCTTTTCGCTTGAGATCCTTCACATGATCAATTACAGTTCCTAATAGAGCTGCCTTGTCCATCTGCACATAACAAAATATTGATCATTTGAGATCGAACGTATGAATAGCAGGTGTACATAAGAATTAAGTCAAGCACTCAAGTTGCAGAAACATTATCCAAGTACTAAACCATTTTTTTTCTCAAAAGGGCTAATGATCTCAACATGTTAAGGCATGCTCTATATGGTTATCTACAATTTTGATCATTAAAAATTTGGACCACTCCTCAATTTATGCAGGTCATCCTTGGGCACAGACTATGCTGATCTTCTCTGTATCGTTCCAATCTTATCTTATTGAATGTCCCTCCATGGACTTCACAAGAATTATACAAGTTAATATCTTTTTTGGACATTATATGACATTAATATATGATCGAATTGATGCATCAAACCATGTAAAATACTCATTTATTTGAGTGACAAGCTGAATCTACCAACTGAAAATGAAAGTTGACTTGACTAAGACAAAGTGTGCATCTTTGTGAGAGGTGTGTGTGTTTTGTGAAAGAGAATTTTTGTTCACCTTATCAGACTTGGGGATCAGTTTCCTAAGAGTTGCAAGTTGTGCATTAATCCTGTCTCGACGCCGCTTCTCTGCTTGGCTATGGCTCTTGGAACTGGAAGCAGTGGCACCTCCTCCATCATCTGCAACTCCTTCAATTGGCATAGACCAAGAAGGTAGTGGTACTGGCCATGGGACTAGATAGGAAGACTCATTGTTTAGTGGAGCATGACACTGAGCCCAATTTTCCTCTTCAGGCCAACCACCATGATAGCAATTTTCCATGGCCAATAAATCAACAATGACTTGCTAATAAAATTCCAACTCCAACTCTCTCTGATTTTTATGGCACATTATACAGCTACTACTGTTTCTTGCGCTTATAATGTGTGCGCTGTGACCTCCTTATCTTGAATGTGATTGGTGTGTAATCCAGTGACCTTTAATTGGTCAAAATGAAAATCATGTTTGGCCTTATCTCCCTGTCACGTCAATATGAAAACTTTGTTGATAAATATAACAAGCAACTATAGTACTATGCTCAAAAGGATCTTGCGGATTTTAGAAACAGAAAAAGATGTATGTCCTGCAAAGTATTAAGACTCACTCTTACCTAAACTTAGACACTCCCCCCCAAAAAAAATGAAACAGTAGCATGGAAATAGAAATGAATAGATCCTGAAAAAATAATGTGTTTCTTCCGTGTGAGTGCAACCATAGAGATTTACTTACTGACAGAAGTAGATTTAAAGGGTATTCTCTCTCTCAAAAAAAAGGGGTCTTCAATTTTGTTGTGATGCACTGAAAGCATTTTAATTTTATCGCTACCATACTAGAATTACCAGCCATTTCGGTTGGTTCTATTTCTAGGACTTGCGCTCTCTTTCTCCTACTTTTTCGGGGAAGGGTAAAAAGTATTATTGAACTAGAACCTACTATTTCATGGTGCTACTAGCTAGGTCTTCATTTTATCATGACAAGTAGACTACCATACTTATTAGATTTTAGGCTAAATTAAAAATCACATTTTAAATTTTATTTTTTTATTTCATTTCAATATTTAACTTCCGGTTATTTTTAATGTAATCCTTCCATCAAATCTTTACCGTTAAATCTACCAAAACAATGTTTCATTTCAATGTTTAACTTCCATTTATTTTCTATGTAATTTTTCCATCAAATCTGTACAGTGAAATCCACCAAAATGATGTTATTTTGAAAAGTGAAATATACTAAAACTAACGGTAAGATGACGAAACTAGAGTGTTCAACATTTCTTGATAATGGACTCTTTTTTTCTTTTCTTTTTTTGGGTTGTCCTTTAATCTTATCTATGTTGTGGAGGATAGGGTGTTTAGCAACTGGAGTTAACATAGGAACTATGTAAATTATATCAAGGTGGAGCTTTCAGGCTTAACCCTTTACAGCTCGAGGGTTTGTGGGGCTTGGAATTTTTCTCACTTTGATGAAAAGGAACTCTTAAGGGAGGTCACTTGATTATAGCGGCTCGGTTTGTCCATTTCCATATTTTCTCTATGATTAAGGTTGTCCTACACAAGCAAACAAGAGAGCTTAAATTACAATCAACCTCCGTGTCACAACGTAGGTCCCCATTCTCAATGAAACATTGTAACTTACCATAAAGAAAGGCCTTAAAGATTGATACGACCACTGATCAACCTCTCAATTTGCAATTTGCAAAGTACTCTCTCTCAAAATTGTGTGGTGTTCACGATTTTCGTATCTTCTTCCTGTATACTTTAATCCATTTGGGACATATGAATGTAGGCCTTTTGGGTCCCTTTGCTTCAACTAGCAAGATTTTCTGTCGGCAAGATCCATGATAAAAATATGTGCTATATCTTAGGTACATAATGTATTTCGCTAGAGTTTCACTTCTTGGAGCATGAAGTTGGTTTTCACATCATATCTGGTCTCACATATGTAAATCTTGCATTCTGTGAGAGGGTGATCTCACGAGATATTCTATTCCGATCTAAGCCCCCTTAGGCATTGGTTTTATCAATGGTAGGTACCGGTATGATCATGCCTAAGCAAGATTCTCCAATAATTGGGCATTCTCACTAGTTTTTCAAGGGGGAAAAATTGAAACACGATTTGTCAAACACTTTAACGGCTCAATTTGGAGAATTTGGCAATGTAGAAGAACCTAAGAGATGCAATAAACGTGAAGAGAGATCACACAATAAATAAGCTAAGATCTTGGGTTAGTTGATCCATGTTTAGTATTCACACTCTAATGTTAGCATTATATAGCGTCAGATTGAGATCTGGTGCAATAGCAAAAAACTATTGCACTATGCAATTAACCATGGTGTGTGAGAGAAATGTGAAAAAATAAAGTGTAAAAGTGAAATGGTAAAAAGTTGAGGGTTAAAAAAAATTTATTCAAAGGTTGAGATTAAAAGTGACTTTTGCAACTTTTAATCTCAGTTGTTGATGTTCTATTGCATGGGCTATTGCATCGGATCTCAATCTATAGAAGAACTTGAAAGATGCAATAAACGTGAAGAGAGATCACACAGTAAATAAGTTAAGATCTTGGGTTAATTGATCCATATTCAGTGTTCACACTCTGATGTTAGCATTATATAGCGTCAGATTGAGATTTGGTACAATAGTTAACCATGGTGTGTAAGAGAAAGGTGAAAAAATAAAGTGTAAAATTGAAATGGTAAAAAGTTAAAGGTTAAAAAAAAATTATTTAAAAGCTGAGATTAAAATATTTTATTGCATGGGCTATTGTATCATATCTCAATCCATAGATAGTGTTTAAATGGCTATTAAAAGAGCAAGCACACATGTACTTTGGCTATAACTTTCCCTCCTATAATAAGTAAATATCTGACTCAGTGTATAAATATCCATGCCAGACAAATCTATGGAGAAACCAAGAAACTACATATGATACTCAGGTTTTGGTTAACCACCACGTGCAGTAAAAACCCCAAAGGACAAAGGCCATGTTCAATACAACTTATTCCGGGTGAAATAATTGACTTCTACTTTCAAGTACTTGAGCTAAGAATTCTAGAAGGGAGTGTGCTCAAGGAATTTATTAAGCTATGCTACCATGCCTAAAATGGGCAAATACCACTTTTGGCAAAATATATAAGAATCTACCATGATTTTATAAATATATATAGATGTATAACTCTTATAATATTCGAATTTGTGAAACTCGAGTTTGCCGTATAATTGGAGTTCTAAGAACTTGAGTTCTTTGAAAAAATAGCCATCAAGTTTGTCGTGCTATTTTCTATGAAACTCGAGTTCTTGGAACTCAAGTTACATAAAAAATTTGTGCCTATTTGTCATGGATCTTGAGTTTGCCACGTAACTCGAGTTTCACAAACTCGAGCTTTAAAAAAGTAGTAGATTCCTAATTATTTCGCAATCAGTGGTAGATCTCTACTTATTTCGCCAAATAGTAGTACCGGTCGTTTTGGCCATGCTATCATAATAATTTCACTTATATGAAGCTACAATAGCTGTCCAAGCTCAGTAGCATTGTCCAAATTTCCCAATGAGAACTTTTGTTCAAATCCCCTCTCTGCTTGTAGTAATTTGAAAAAAAATAATAATAAAGAAAAAAGAAGCACTCCAAGCAGTAAATGTTGATCACTGATGTATAACTGTTGAGTGAGCAAATCTTTCTTACATTCAAGTATATGTATCTTGCCTGAAAAAAAAGATTCATCCTACCCTTGCACAAGATAAGCATCTAATTAAAGTACCTGAAATTCAGCTAACTTGTGATTTACACATATACTTTAAAAATGTAACTTGTCCATAACGCAGTACCTCACTGCTCTACATCTTAGTACTCATTAAAATGGATGGCACCGACTTTCCACACAATGAATGTCGTAGCAAACATCACTGTACTTATTAAAACAAATGAAACGACAATAGCAAGCAGCTCAACACCTCCTGGAAACTGAAAAGTTAAGCCCTGCTTTGGCATTCCTCGCTTTCTGTCATCAAATAAGTTTGTAGGGGCCTCTGGAAGCCCGGATCTTTTCTTCCCACGATCACTTTCTCTTAGAGCGTCCAATACTTTGCTGCCCATTTCTGACTTAGTAGCCTTTGATTCTGAGTAACGGTTGAGAACCCGGGCAGCCCTTAGTCTCTCTTTTGCTGTTAGTGGTGACCTTTTCAGCGTGGATTGAAGGTTTGGAGATGATGATGGTGTCTTCGGCTTCAAATCTGAAGAAACTGTTGATCCATTAGAGGCTTCAGAGGCTTGAGACCCAGAGTCATTATTAATACTATCTTGCAACTGACTATTTTCTGCATTTCCAGAACCCTCATCACTGGTTTTTGTGGTAAGACTATCACTATTGGCAACTGAAAAACAAAGGCTCAATCTTTTTTCCTTCAGAAGACTACTGGACCCCAACTTTCCTGAGAAGGATGCAAATTGGGAGGCTTTTGATACTGAAGCTCCAATAGAAGATCTTGACACATTTTGGTAATTGGCTTGCAGCTGCTAATGGAGAAAAAAACAACCAAGGGAAATAACAGTCACCCAGATATATCTAGATCACATTAAAATATAAAATCATAAATGTGAATATTATGAAACTCAGTTCCCAAATGATAATAAATAATGCATCAAATAGTTTCTGATTTTGTTACTCCTAATACTTTTTTTCCTGCTTACAACAAGGGTGAGAGGATTTGAATCCAAATTCTCCTCTATGGGATAACTAGGTAATGTTACTGAGCTACAACGCTCTTACAATTCTGTTACTAATACCTACTGCTGCATTTAGATGTATCTTATAATAATGATGAAATAGGAAATAGAAGGCATTTATATCAAAAATTCTCTCTGATCAAGTCTAATTGAAGTTTCTACAATGTTGATGAAAAAAGGAAATAGAAGGCTTAACCTGAAAGATCTGAAAAGTTACATACAAAATACCGCCATAGATTGCATTTTATAGGAAGAGGCATAATTTTGGCTAATCACAATGTTCAAGCAGCTCCTTATTGCAGGCCAAGAAGTGAATCACAGATTTTTTTTTTTTTTTTTAAGGCGCCCTTTATAAAGAAATTACAAGTATTGAGTTGACAATCCAACCTATCTTTGAAAGCATTTCTTTCTTATTCCAAAGGATATTGCTTGAAAGCTCATTTTCCAGGAAAATGGAACTTCATCTGTGGACTATTGTGCCTATGATTTCTTAAACCCCAGATCCAATTTCCATATTATAACAGATACATTGAACATATCTACAGTAATTTTTAATATTTCATCTGGTAACACCCAGAATCACATTCAATGGCCTTTGCCCTATGAGGGTAAATAACGGATACTCATTTTGATTATCATACATAATTTTTAGAGCAAGATATTGTGCAGGACATACGAGGATGCCCAACCATTGCATTTGACACAAATCATGCTAAAATTATTTAAACTTAGGATAAAATTTAGGTACAATTTTTTAGGTGTCACACCTTAGATTTTCCAATTAAATTAAAACACATGGCTGCATAGAATTTAAGTGTCCTAAGGAAAGATAAAATTGTGCATGCTACATTGGACAATACAATCATGAATCACGTGTTTGAATTTAATATATGAACCTAAGGTACAATACCTAAGAAACTATACCTAAATTTTACCCTTAAACTTCATACAAGAAGTGCTACAGCCCACCGAACGTTATCGACAACCTCAACCATCCCTTCAAAGTTTATTAAAGGCTTGACTCTAAACCCCATTTCTTTCTTCATTAAAACAGAAAGTGAAAGAGACTTTACCCTTCTATAATTTAAGAATCATAATCTAAGGAATCAGTTAAGTCTGGAATCAATATATAGCTACTTGAAACTTTCCAACATGTTTTGCTGGAACCACTAGTAAAATCTTTAATCATCACAATGAGTCCTCAAACTAAAGCGTAATAAAGCTAAATCTCAACCATTTGAGGTTGGCTACACTTAAAAAGCCTTCTATAATTCACAACTAATATAAGTTAAACACCCAGCTGAAAAGTTTAAAAAAGATAATGAAATTTAACAAGACTAAAGTCACTAAACTCAACTTATTAAGACATGCATAGAAAGAAGAACAAATTTTGCAGCTTGAGTTAAATGAGAGAAATAGGGAGCATAGATTTACCGTTGAGTTGAAACCCACGACTGAATTCAGAGAGATAGCCATTATCTTGTCGTTTAAGGCTCAACCATGAAGAGAGAGAGCTCTCCTTGAGTTAGAGCTGTGTTTGTGTGGATGGCTGGTAATCGAATTAAGTAGATGAGAAGTTGTCAGCACCACCTTCATTTTCAGCGCGTGATAGTCACAATCTCACTCTGATTTTTTTTTTTTTGTTTTTTTTTTTTTTTACACTATTTTAAAGCCCAGGCGACTGTAAAAACTAAAAACAAGGATCAGACCCAAGTCAGCAAGAGGACTGGCCCAGGATAAAACAAATAGGCCGGAGACAGCCAGTCCAGCCCATTTTATCACACACATTCATATATTGTTTTGCATGAATTCTTTATTTAAAATTTTTTTTACTTACTTTTTAATGATAAAATAATCATAGTTCAATTGGTCAAGGCTATTGACATTGAACTAAGGCTATGAGTTCAACAATTTACATATCAGACTGCATTTTTTTATATAACTTTCTTTAATAGACGTTAAAAAAAAAATTTGAACTAATTATATCTTTAGTTTTTTTTTATAAAATCTCTAAAATGTCTATTCCATAATAATTACTCTTTATTATCGAGACAATATACTAATAAACTTCTTTTTATTTTAGTTGATATTCAATCCAAAGTTCCTTATAAAGACTTTAGTTCAATGTTAATATTAACGTCAGAACCTATTTAGACAACAACTTGTTAAAACCCATAGGTTTTTGCATCAGAATTTTAACAAAAGCAAGGATTATTATAAATAAATTTTTAATATTAACGTCAGAATAGGAAAATATGCCACCAACATAAACCTATTTTTTTTTTTTTTTAAAGGAAAGAAAAAAGAAGTAAAATGTGGCTAATCCTACCAACCTTGCACCAATAGGTATCATCTTGTTGCAAAGAAAATATAAATGATAACTTGTTTAATTAAAAAATTAACAACAATAAACGATGACTTATATTCAAGAACATAAATAACAATGTTGCATCGTAAAGACAAATGGAAGGAAAAATTTGGATTAACAGAAGAAAAAAAAAAAAAAAGGCGCGCACACACATACACGAAGTCCTTCAACCCCACAATCCTTAGATTAAAGAAACGGGAAATTACAAACCTGAAACCTGAACTATCACAAGGAGGATACACTCACTCAATTCAGTGAGGAATTCTCCAAAGCTTTTCAATATGAGACTGCGTTGCAGCGTTCATGAAGAGTTGACCATAGCAAGGTGTGCACAAGAGCTACAAATCTATACATCCAGCTAATTATTGTGTAATAGAGGATTTTGCACTAGGTTAGCCAAACGTTGCCACAAACATGAGAAAATTTTATTAGAGTACTCATTTGTCTTTCTATTTCTATATCTCATTTCTTACGTATAGCTTCTATCTTTACAATGATGTCATTTTGCCTTTCAATTTTTTCTAACATCTCTTTTACTATGTCTTTTTTTATCATTCTTTTTTCTTTGTCTTCATTAATTATATCTAGGCTCTTCTTTTGTATTGTTTCTATAGCACTAGGATTCTTTCCTTTGTCTTCTATACGTGTTGTTCTTTCCATTATTAGGTCATTTTTCTTATCATTACTCTTTTGTCTTTCTATATCATCTTCTTCTTGCATTATTTCTATAAGACTACTTTCTTTCCCTACTTCTATCATTCCTAACTTCTTTTGCACTATATGACTATTTTCTTTACTATCTGTCAGAGTTGTTTTCAGTGTCTTTACGTCATTTCTTTCATCAATTGTTTCTATTAAGCTATCTTTTTTACTATTTTTTATATCTGTCAGTTTATAGATATGTAAGTACTTACTAAGTTATTCTTTTGTCTATTATGTCAATTATCTATCATGGTTTTTGCTAAAAATGATCTATGATGAGGTTCAAAGTCTCTTTCTTTTTCTAACTCTGAATTTTAAGTTTTCATTCTTTCTAGTAAGCCCAAAAAACTATTATTTTTCCTTTCTACTTTAGTGTTTGTTATGAATCTTTCCACAGTTTCTAAAGATTCTAATTTTTTATTAATCTTGTCTAACAAACTATTATTGTGTTTATCAGTTTGTCGGTTGATTTTATCTCCTATTAATGTACTCCAATTATTTGTGTTTTATTATAGTTATAATCATTTATATCACTATCAGAATCAGAATCTGTATCATCATAATCTATATTACTATTTAACCAATTATTGTCTACATCTCCTATGCTATAACCTTCATCATAATCTATATCATCATAGTTCATGTTTCTTATTAGTGTGTGCCTAGCCTAAGTGTAAACAAGCAAACAGTTGATGAGCTAATAAATGTGTTTATTCTATTTCAAAGCAATTAATAATTACTGGCGTAACTATTACTAACCACTAGTATACTTAATACTTGCTATCGGGACCACCTCCTTGGGAAACTCCATTGCGGGACCACCTAAACAACGCCTGTCCGTCAGCGTTGATAGGTATATACTTGTCTGTATATGGTAAGAAGAAGAAGGGAAAAGCTCCCTGTGGAATTTTTCTTCTTCTTTTTTTGTTTTTTCTTGGCGGTGGGTGTTATATGCTTTTGGTTTGCAGGGAAGTACCCAACAAAAATATTTGATTTGCCACTACCAAGTTCATGACTAAGATAAATCCACGCTCATCAAATTATCAATCAACATTAATTCCAGAATCATATGGATACTATCTAACACACTGCAGGGGCATAAGGAGCAATAATAACTTCCCTGCCAAGCTGCCCCCTCCTTTTGTTTATGCAAATGGCTTTAAGTTTTCAATCTAAAATCATTTAAAAAATTATAATTACAATTATCACAGAAGGAAATGAAAAACAGAAGTTTTTGATATATGAACAAACTTCAAAGAAACCATCACAAAGCATGGATACAAAATGTGCGATCTAAAGATTTAAGAAACAAACCTTTGAGCAATGAAGGCATCATTGTTATACAGAGTATCGTTCACGAACACGGGATATCATGTCTAAACTGATAGCAGGGTAATGGGTATAACAGATAACTTTGCATACAAACATCTGAGCAAGTGGATACGTAAAAGCATATCCAATAGTGTCAAAATAATATAAGTAAAATTGCACAAAGCTTCCCACGAGAGAGACCGAACCCAGAATTTGACCAAAAACTAAGATAATATATATGACAATGGATACAATGCAACAACAAAAAAATCAAATATTGACTAATATTCACAATGATGTGTATTGTAACAGCGACTAACATACACAATCCCAGCACATTTCAACATTCAGATATCACCTTGATTGCAACTAAATACAAAATCCAAATGAATAAGGTATCACCACTACGACAGAAAAACAGAATCAATCAAAGCACGGCCATAACATATCAAACTGGCAGATGATGATCAGTATCAAGTGTTCTGTACTGTACTATAAAGGGTCAATTCCTAGACCACATTAAGTAAAATACAGAAAATCCACAGCTTGCCCTCTACTGGCAGCCAAAAAAATGCCTCGCTACCAAAAGAATATTACAATACATATATCCACACCCTTATGACACAAAATAATTTGACATTATTTCAACTACACCTTCACCCCCATCAGAACAAGGGGAAAAAATGAGGCACCAAAACCCCACTCAATAACACAAGACAAAAATGCCATAACCGCTAGGTCGTCCTTGCCCCTACACTCAACTTGCATCCTTAACTTCAGCTTGAACAATTTGCCTGCCCGCATATCAGTAGCTGCTCCCCATTGGAGGCATACCAAAAGGTGGCATAGGAGGCATCCCCATTCCACCCATAGGCGGTGCAACAAACCCTCCCATTCCTGGTGCACCTCCCATACCGGGCATTGGAGGTGCAGGCAAAGCAAGAGGTAGCAACTGCGCATACATGTTCTGCAACAGAAGACACACATCAATTAAAGCCAACATTATAATTGAACCACAAAGAAGAGAATGACAAAAGAGAAGGGGATACAGGTATGGCAGATAAAAGACCTAAATGAGAAAATATTTGGCTTAGATATTTAAAATATGGCTTAGTAATATCAACACCCAGAAATTTTAACAAATCTATAGCACAAGCAAAAATAATAAAAATACTCTCCACAAAGCCCAGAACAACGAGCAAACTTTAAGCCAACAAAATAACAGCCCTGAAATGATTACCTGTTGTTGAATCACATCCTTCTCTTCCTTCTCTTTAATCTTAACCTCATTCAGAGCCTCAATTTTGTCCTTCACAAGTTCATCAACTTTGCCTGTGTATTCACGGATGAACTACAAAAGGAAAGGAAAGACAGTGAGAGAATTTGTAAATGAGATTCCAAAAGGGTGTCCATGTTTCTATGATTTCCAACTGCAGAACCATTGATAGTAAAAGCACAATGATTTATAATTTTTTTTTTTTTAAACCTCTTGAGCTATAGTCTATAGATTGCAATGCTCGCCCCATCTCCCCCCCGCCCCCTTCTTCCCAAATGGGGTATATTAATGTCCACGATACAACAATAAAACTCTTGCCAGCAGAGGTGGCACCATTGAATGATCAAAAAAGGTCAATCAACAGAAGCAGGATCTACGTTAAGAAACATAAATCTATCAAAACTAAATCCAAGATCCATGAACACTCAGCACCAAGCATGAGCTCGATACCTCACATTTGACAAGACAGACTCAGGGTCTATGCTAAGAAACATAGTCTATCAAAACCAAACCCATGATCCATGAACACTCTGTGCCAAGCATGAGCTCAATGCCTCACATTTTACAAGACAGACTTAGCACCTAAAACACAAGCTTATTTTTGCCCAAAAAAAGATAAATTTCAAAGTACAAATGATATAGTAAATCACCTGCAACAGATATGGGAAAGCAAAGTCGATCATATTGTTCATCCAGGCAAGTTCAAGAGCAATGTCTGCCCGAATCAAATCATAACAAACAAATAGGCATGATGCGAAGCATTCCTTCTTTCCCTGCAAGATCAAATTAAAACCAAAATTAAATTAAAATATTAGATAAACATAAATTATATGAACCCAACTTCAAAAAATAAAAGAAAATTGCCACCATGCTTGAAAAACAAAAGCAAAATATAGGGAGCGGGGAATTGTTTTTTCCAAATCTGAGAAGTTGATTGATTGACAACCTTCACATGGAAACATCCCTCTACTGACACAACTACCATTGCAAACTAACATTACTATTGAGTGAGAAACCTTTGGTTTACAAAATTGTAAATACCTAATAATTCCATGCAATAGGCAACGTCTATGAAAGTGCATACCCAAGTAAAACCTATTTAAATCTCAGTGAGTAGAACAGTGAACATGTTCTAAGCTTAACTAGGTACCTTTTCAATGAAGTAAACTAGCAATTCCTCTGCAAGTTCACGGTCACCAGATTGTGAGGCTGTCTCCATGGCATCTTTGTAAAGGTTGTCTTTCTTTGACAATGCAATGGACTGCTTCCACCTTCCAGCTTTCTTGTAAATATAAGCAGCAACACGTCTCATTTCAAGAAGCTCGTGTTTCTCAATCTGCTCAAACACAAATCAATGAGGCCTGTGCAATTGGACTTGTTCACAGAGAACCACAAAGTAAAATAATTGCATCTAACCTTCTGTGCAAGACCAATTTGATCAAAGTTATCATGCAGATCAATTGATTCACGCAATCTATCATAGTCTTCCTCCTCAACGTATATTCCATTCAACGCCTCATTCACAGCAGCCACATTGTTACTCTGAACTGCAACCATATATGGCTTCACAAGATGCAGGTGACCAGCCTGATGTTACATGATAAGGAAAAACTCCAGAGTTAGAGCCATGCAAAGAAAGTCATAATAATAGATTCCAAAAAGATCATTAACCCGCAGAAGTAATACCTTCCGCATAATGTCAACAACACGTGTATGGTCCACACGAAGTGCAAGCACATTGAGAAGGTCATTAATAAGATCTGGATGTTCTTGCAAATAGAAGTGCACAGCCTTGTAATACAGCTCCACATTAGCAACTTTAACTGCAACATCTTTAAACTGCATGTGATCCCATGCCTCAGGGGAATGGTTCATTATAGTAGTTGCAGCATTGTCAAATTCATCATATTGGATATACAGATAGGTGAGTTCCTTCCAATGCTGTTGTTCATCACAAGCTCGTATAAGCTTTGGAATATTGAGACGGGTTGAGAACAGCTTGATGTGCTCCATAAGCTTCTCAGGACGGTATCTAGCATACAGAACTCCCAACTCAGTAAAGATGCCCATATGTGCACGTTCCAAACCTAAACCGCTCTCCATAAGAGAGATTAGCTCATTGAAGCATCCTCTATTCTGGTAATATTCACTGACCTCTTCCAAGTCATCCACCTATAAGATTCATAACACAGACCAACATCAAGTAAAGGTTAAACAAATGTATGAATTTTCAATATAGAACATGCTGGTTATATGACAAAAAATGCCAAGCATGAAACACTGCCAAGCAATGTTCTCATCTTCATTCTCTGCAGGGGCCCATCTTTCAAGCTTCCAAAAATTCCATGCAACAGATGCTGAATGAAAACAGATTTCAAAATTCAAAGAAAGTATAAAGAATGCAACATTTCACCTGTATAATAATGTTGAGCCCACATATCTGAGCTAAGCGGAACTCCTCCGCATCAACACAAGCAAAGCAGACTTCCTTCCATGTTTTTGAACTGTTAGCTTTCCTTGCTGCATCCACAGCACCTTGGAACTGTCTTAGTTTCACAAGTGTGATAGCCAACTTGGCCCAATTAGATATAAAGGCAAATATTATCTTTGCAGCCTCATATAAGGCTTCATCATATAAGCGATCACCAACATTTTGGAGATTGGCCACATTTGGCATGAGAATAAACTCTTCAATGTCACTCAGCCTATCTATTTTGGCATATGCATAGATGAGCTCACTGTCAACCTTAGGCTCTTTCACCTTCTGCCTAACCATCAGAAGGTACCTCACCAAGTCATGGTAAACATCAGCATCCTCAGAAGCACGAATAACATCCAAAAATTGAGTCGCATCATCTGCACGAATAAATGACTCAATGGCATCGCTCACCAGGCCCTCCCTGAGTTGAGCCTTGCCCACTTGGCTCCAAACTGCATCTTCTTCAACACGGAATGCAAACTCCACAGCCCGTTCAATGCTTCGGATATTATCCAATAAGACATTAACAGCCTGAACATTCAAGTTAAACTTCTTGAAAATTGCAAATGCTTCCTCATAAAGTTGGGCTTCCACGGCCACTTCCCCAACTGCAGGTCCATCAAAGTTGTCTAGTCTATTAATGTAATCCATAACTCTAGATGGATCTGCTTTAATGGCTGTCAGAATGAGCAGGTTCTGCAGATTAAAGTTCCCACTGAATGCGGAGTTCTGCAGCACAATCTTTTCAAGGAGCTCAATTAATTCATGAGGTAGATCAGCAGTCATGAAAGCCTTAACAGCAGCAGAAACTTGTTCTGGGCTCTTGCTTTCAGGCAAAGCAGTAGACACAACTTGATCAATGAGCTGTCTTCTAAAGACATTTTCAGGGTTAAGAACTTTCTCCCAAAGATCACCATCCATCCTTTCTACCACATATCTGAAATCAAAGTATGAGTTAATAAACTGCCAAGCACCACAATACAATGTAGATAATCAAACAAAAATACTGAACAAATCACAAACCTTGCTTGCAGTTTGAACAAAGAATTTTTATTTGTGACATTGATGAGCTCATCATCACATTGTCCTCGCCGGTAAGCCACAACTGCCAGGGTAGGATCGCGTTTCTCGCAATATTTACCCACAACACGGGAATCATAATAGGGGTTCGTGGTGAGGAAGTGCTCTGGATTGTTGTTGCTATCAATGATGATTTTACCCAAAGCATTATGAACATGTACATCTTGGCTTCCCTCACTCACAAGATGCTCCAAGAACTGAGTGAGTAAACGAAGTCGATTCCTAATTACCACACAGAAAACATGAGAAAAAATATCAAGAATTGAGAAAAAGAACCATGAAGCAATGAAATAGAGTTGGGACACCACCTCTTCTCACATTCCTCCACAAGGGGCTCCACTGGAAGCAAAGAACGGACAGAAAGAATCAAGCCTTTGATAAAATCTTCAGGACACTCATCATCTAGCAGCTGCCCAACAACTAAAGGAGCATTCCCTGGGTTCACCTATTAAAAGAGAGACATAAAGTATCAAGTACAAGAAACAAGTAAAATTCACATAACAGGAAAGGCATTTGCAAAAGCTCAGGGTACCACAGGTAACATTTAAAACCTCATACCTTTTGAACATAACCTTCAATGTAACGAAGCATGTTATTTGAGTACAGATAGTGTGTGAGATCTGGAACAAACCCAAAACGGTCACAAACATTAATTAGTGGGCGTGCATCTGGAAGCTTAGCTTCCATTAAAAAGTTCTTCGTTTTCTCCGGGTCATAGAAATTTGACTCTCTGGTCACACGCTCAACCTCTTTGATTTGTCCAGTTTTAGCAGCTGCCTCAATGTACTTAAAGTGAATGTCAGGGTCCTCACTGTCCCATATGCGAAAATGAATTAGCAAAAAACAAAATGGACATACCAATAACTCGCCAAAGTTTAAGTTTTTCTTTATTGAACAGATTACCTGGAGCTCAAAAATGACCCAAGGAAAAAGTACAATCCTTCATATGACTTAAATTGCTCAAAAAGCTTTATGCATGAATCAATACCCAACTGTTCACAATATTCCTTGGCAGCCTGCATAGATGCATGTAAGTAAGCTTCAGTTAAATACTAATTAAGATACTCCATAACATAACACAAGACAATGACATTTACCTGCACAATTATCTGAAGATTGCCTCTTAGGTTGACCAATAAAAGGTCCTTCATACACTCCAAAGCCCATTCTCGTGACAGAGTGCCAAAAAACTCTACAAGTGACTGTGATGAACCACAAAATCAGTATGAAATTTAACAACCATCATGTACTGAAAGATATAAGCATTGGAGTACATAAACCTGTGGCTCAATTGCATGTGTATTCACAATGACGCGTTTAATATCTGGCAACTCTGTGTAATGCTGCATCAGAAGTGAAATGTTTTAACACAAGAACATTTAACTAAATGTAAGAAAAAAATTAATGAATACAAAAGAACTGCAAGAAGACATTACTTGCAGAGCACGAATATAAAGACCAGCTTTTTCACAAAGTTGGCCAATTCGAGGACGGTCATAGTGGCTGAACATTCCATTGGCTAATATAGCATCAGCTACATTTGGAAAAGTTACCAGATTGATTTCCAGGACCTATATATAAGAAAGTGTTACAGAGCTCAAAATGGGTACAATTATACAAACCGAAATCACATCACCTTAACAAAGAAAGTGAGAGTTAAGGAAAAACCTTTGTTTGAAGGAAACCATGTTCAGGAAGATTTGGCTTCAAAACATCTAATAGGAAGGCCGTCGCCTCACGAATCAAGTTCCTCTGAAAAAGACAGAATAGAAAGCAAAAAACAATTAACTATAATCACTTAAACCTTCTGCAAAATTTGCAACAATGAGAATTAATTTATGCTTTATGAAGCATGTTGACAAGAAACAATAACAATGGAAAAGCACAAATCATTGTCATTATTAAATCAATATAACAACTTAAGCACCACTAGAATCAACAAACCTGAAGAAAGAGATCTGTTATGGTATTGTAATCAACTGGACAACCTCCCTCCATTTGAGACATCATTAATGCAAAATTGACAGCTCCCTACATTCCAAAAATAAATATTAGCTCTATAGTTTCAAAAAGAAGTCTATCCTAGACTACAGCTACGTTGATTAAAGTATGGTTTCAAAACAATGGTACACCAAAACAGACAGTTATCAACAAAAAGGACATTGGCAACATATGAAAAGGTTTGACCTTCAAGTACTAAAAGTTAAACATACAAGCATGCAAGAAATACTATGCAATACCTGAGGATCTGAACGAAGAATGGTTTGCAGAAGAAATAGATAGTCTGGAGTGTACCCAACCTAAATCAACAAAGAAATAATGATATGCTCAGGTTGCAGAATAACTTGACAAAATATCAGAAAAATATAGTAGTAACAATAATCACAATAATAACAATAGTAATAATAAGCATCCCTTCACCTGCTTTGAATAGATCAGAATTTTGTCAAACTCCCTCCGCTCAGCAAAAGCAGCAACGACTTTCGGAGTTGCTCTGGCTTTAATATATATTTTCAATGCTAGATCATTATCCACAGTCTACAATAAAACGTAATTACCAATAAGAACACAACAAGAAAAATAATTACAGATCCAGCAGCTTTGGGATTAAGTATACAAGACACCCAATAAATTTTATTCAGGAGAAAAGTATTTGATATTATTAAATCCCAAGTTGCACATCAAACCTTCACAAGATCCCCTAGTTCCTCGCTGCATTCCAGCTTATCCTCTGCCAACCAATTTTCCAAAAGATTCTTTTTGTTTTGGTTCACAACTAGGCGTGATAATTCCAATGACTCGAATGCATTAAGCTTTCCTCTCGTCAATAGTGTCCCAAAATATTGCAACAGCGGTGGCGTTTGCCCAGCTTGAACAGGAACACTCTGCAACAGAGCAAAATGTTAACTTAATACGACAAGTCTATTTCAGGGAATGTTCCATTCAGGCAAGGGAACAACCAGGACTTCATACAATCTCAACTCATCAAGTACATTTTACGCTAATTGGTCGATTACAGGTCCTTTACCATACCCATTCCTTAACATATATATATATATATCAAGGAATATGTGAAAAATGTTTGTTTCCTCTCCAAACAAACACGAGTCTACTATTATATGTTTTATTCAGTAACTACCAAAAATGCATAAACAAATGCCAGTAGAAGTAGGAACAATATTCTGCAGATTGAACCATTATCCCCCCCCCCCCCACCCCCCTCCCTTCTTTTTTTCATGCACATATGAACCCAAAATCCCCCACAATAAGTGGAGGCCAACAAGTGAGATTTATTATTTTTATACAGGAGGAGTGCAGGCAAGGCTTGAACTCAAGACCACCTACTTTGATACCATGATAAATAACCCCTTTTCACAAAGCTTAAACTGATAATAAAGGGTTAAGTTTATCATTTAACCATTATTATAACATTTCAATACAATAAACTGTTAAAAAGTGAGATCTTAATTGGCAAGAAATCAAATGAAGATAAAATGACATATGCACAACAAACACTAGGATGAACAGTGTTGAAACTATGAACATATTAGCAACAGATTAAACATGAAGATTGGAAAAGCAAAATTTAAAACCTGAAATTTTGCAACTGTGTCAGGTGTACGGAGGATTCCTTGTGGAGACTCAGCAGCAAGCTCCGCAGCTTCTTTGTATTTTGTTTGGGCAAACAATTCTTGGAAACGTTGGACAACCTGAGATCCAAGAAAGCACATTCCCAGATTTTCAGCATTATAGAGAACACAGAAATAGAAAATAAGGACCAGTTGAACATCAAGAACATTTCATTTCATTAGAACAAAATACATGGCAAGTCATCAAGTGCAGCATGAAACATCGTTGTTTTCATCACTATGAGAGAACACGCCTAACCACAACAGAATAACAAGAAAAAAGAAGCATAAAGATAAATTGAACACATCCCATGTCCACATACATGGTGGATACTTAAGAGGGATATACAATATTGAGGACAACAAGATGTATAGAGTGCTTTAATAATTACAAAAACCAAACTATCAAAACATTAGCATAATAAAAAACTATAGCATATCTGCATCACTACATTAAATACATTACCAAGTTTTGACTTTGATACTTACTTTTATCTGACAGAACCATCCTATTTAACAAAATCATTACTATATTTAGATAGAAAAAGAATCACTTACCAGCTGCTCAGCACCAGGAAGATTCCCTCTTTTGGCAAGATTGACAGCTAGCTCCAAATTGTTCAACTGTAAAAATATCCAGGTAATAATTGTAAAGCAAATAGTCGTTTTCCTATAAAACCTCGAAGAAAATGTAAGACTGAACATACCTGGCCACTGACAAATGGCACAATCGTTTGTTCGTTGACAGTAGCCAGTAGCACCTGTCCACGCCTATTGACAGCATAAAAACCTCCCAACGATGAAGCTTCCGCTGTCAAAAATATTGGATCTGGACTAATTCTATTTCTATATACTGCAGTAGCGGTCTCCATGTCATAAACAAATAATAGTCCAAGCTTGGTGATCACATAGATCAAATTGTATTTCTGGGATATCTGTCAATTAACAAATTCATGAATAAAACAATGATGCTGCTATTTACTACAATGAATAAAAGGAGGAGCGACTTTGATACCTGCATTGCAACTGGAAAGTCATCGGCAAAATCTGGTGGGAAGAAAAGATCTGCTTGTTTCTTTGTAAAAGACGGCTTCCCTACCAACAAAAATGCAAAGTTAGATATTTATTGACTCCAGAAAATCACAGAAGCAGGAATGGTATGCTATAAGTTATAAGTTATAACCACCAAAAACAAATTGTCAAATTCTTTAAACTAGATATTTATTGACTCCAGAAAATCACAGAAGCAGGAATGGTATGCTATAAGTTATAACCACCAAAAACAAATTGTCAAATTCTTTAAACTAATTCAGCCTGCCTTGAGGGTTCCCACTTGATACCAAACCACATTCAAAATTCTCAACTTCCTACTTCCTATATTCATAAACTCCAGGACACATCTTGACAAGCCCAAACATAGCAAAATTTTAAATTACTTAGGACCTATTTGGATTGAGGGGGGAGGGAGGGGGAGTGGAGGAGAGTAGAGTTAGTTGAAATAAGGCTAATTTTGAGTCCATTCTACTCTACTCTACTCTCCCTCCCTTCCCCTCAATCCAAACGATCCATTAGTAAAAATACAACATCTTCAAAATCACAAGTCAAGCGTCCAAAGATAGAACCATGTGAATACTGGTATACAATTATATTTTCCATTTTTTTTTAGAATCTTACCTTTTCTCTGTAGAAATTTCAATAACTTACAACACAACACCACAATTGTTTATGCATGTTATTATCAGAATTCCAATCCAGGCAACATTAGCCAATCCATCAGATTCTCATGATTTTAAATAAATTTAGGGGCCAAGCTACCTATTTCCATTTACCATGCCAGCAGTCGCAACCAATTACTGATTAACATCAAAAGTAATTTGGTACTTTCATCCTTAACAATCTCTTCTTGATTTCAGGGACGTAAAAAAGGTAATTAGATATAGTAAGTTCACCTGGCTGGGCACCAAGCTCAATAATATGTAACTTTGATGTAATCTGTCCAGCATTGAGGGTCTTTGTGGCAAAGGAAATAAGAACAGAAGGATAATCATTTCCTGGAACCTGTAAAAACATACAAGTTCATAGAATTCTGTAAGCACGTGTGTGTGAGTATGCAATGTTGGAATGGGACTAGGAAAGGGAAACCATGGCACCTTAAATTGGGCAAATGAAGCAGCATGTGCTTCAAGAGCTTGACTGCGCTGCTGATCAATGGAGAAAAGTTGCATATTCCCTTTAACCAATTGTGGCCTCTGTAAACAAAATCAGATGAGGATATCAAAAACAGAATACCACCAAAGTTGTCCAAAACAATTCATCACATAAATACACACGGAGTAGCATCTGACAAATTACAACATTAAAAAATACAAAAGTAATCTGAAACTCAAATTATTTTTTATGAGTAGAATAAGAACAAGATTATGTTATATGTTAAAGCATCCAATCCAATAGTTTAAGGCTTTAAGATACTGAGACTCATAAATTATTTAATGGCCAGATCTAACAGATTGTACTGCAGGGGACAGGACAACTCCGTGTTTCCAAAAGTTATATATAGACATGGTAACTTAACCAAGCCCAAGGACTGCAAATCATCCAATTACATGTAGGAAAACTTCTCAAGCCCAGTTCACTTGAAGCAGCATGTGTTTGCAACTTAGGCCAGACCCTGCCCGGCCACCACAGTAACATTGATTACATGTATACTTTTTTTTGATAGGTAAACATTGATTACATGTATACTACCATTTATATCCTCTATTTTTTTTGGGAAAACAGGTTTTCACTTGGGTAGCATTTCTATATATCCCTTGTGAGAAAGAAACACACCCTCTATACATGAGATGCAATCAACTTCTTTTCTTCTTCTTTTTTTGGTTAAGTAACAATGTAACCAACTTGTTTTTTACCCATAAGTTACATGCACAGTGGATTTTGAAACCAAGATCTCACCCTCCACCTCATTCTAAAAAATGAGGGAAAATGTCAGCTGAGATAGAGCTCATTCAAGAAATAATGTAACCAACTTTGTACAGGCATTAACAGAAATAGTAACACACCTCAGGTGCACCAGGAGCAATTCCAATCAAAACCAACCACTTTTCAGAAGGGTCACATCGATAGTTTATAATCTGATTGTTTGCCAAATTAGCTGTTCTATCAAACATCTTTACAGGTTCCGAATCACCTACATAAGGAAATGCAATGAAGACCATTAATAGCAAACAATGTCAACTTAACAAGAAAGCCAATACCATAAATATGAACATATCCATGAAACAATAACCTTATAAGCCGAAAAATTATGGCAGCATGATAATGAAATAGGTTAAATAAATCCAATTTACCTTCAATTGACCAATGATATACTGAGGTCTGTGTCACCAGGCCCAGCATCTTTGGTGTAATCCACTTCCAAAAGACAATCTATTAAGGAAGCAAGGAGACTTAGTTTAGCTAAATAATTTTGATCTCAATGGAACAAAGTGGACCATCAAAATATTTCATAAACCGTAAGCAGGATGCTAAAAAGTAAAGTCCTCACCTGCTCAGGCATCTGATGAGATTTCATTTTTGCTTTCATCTCAATGTTAAATATTTGTAAGTGATCCTGATTAGTTCCTTGGATTTGGGCTGCAGAAGAATGTCACAGACACAGTTAATGAGAAAACAATGTAAGAACAAAGAACAACAGAAGCGTGCACAAACCCAAAACATATAGATATATACTTCAAAAAAGGACACCCTTCATTTTTTTTAAACCAGAAGAACATAAATCTAAGCTACATTACAGAGTATCACAATTAGCATCTCGACAATAATATTCTTTCTTGACCCAGAAAGTGACGATACTCAGGCAGTATCGACAGTTATACAAGCAAGTAACACGGTGCATGACACCACTGGTTCAACCAGTTGCATACATAAACAAAATGGATCACACACTTGTGATCATACAACATCAACATGAGCAGAAAAAATAGACTATGCCAATCATAAAAGCAATTCCAAATATGCATCTGCAATGCTGAATTCAAAACTGATAACAATGTCCTACCTTTCAAAGCAAGGATTCTGGAATTTGGATTCATGAGCGCGGAGTCCGCGGTAATAGGCCTCCTCAACGGCTGCATTGGCATACTCATATCAATAATAACAACGCTATTCTGCGGCGCTGTTTCACGAACACATATATACTTATCGGATTCCATAGTAACATGAGTGAACGTGATGAATTGTGGATTGATCCCAATGCTCGGTAACTGCAATTCACATCAGAATTCAGATCACACAAGCTCATCACTCAGCCTCAAAGTATGGTAAAATTATATCCTTTGCAATAAATTATCAAAAAAATTTAGAAATAATGTTAAATTTTACAGATCTAACTATAAACCATACATTTCCAATCCAAATAAACCTCGAAACATACTAAGCATTAAAAAGCACTGTTCAAAATAGCAAATCAAGGAAAGTAAAGCACAGTATTTGACCTAGAATCGAAATTGAATGAACAGGAATTACTAAATTAACGCAATTAACGTATACAACGCATTTTCAGCTCAAAACAAAGTTACGATTCAAAAATTTAAGCATAAAGTTGAAAGAGAAAGCTTCGAATCGAAGTGGAGAATGAGAGAGGACTGACAGTTAGGGCCTCTTTCATGGTGATCGGAGCGTTGGCGGCCGCCATGGTGGCTGAGATCGACGGAGGCTCCGCAGATCTGTGGCTGCGATTGAATCGCCAATTGAGAGTCGGAGATGGAAAGCTCACAAAGGATTCGAATCGCTTCAAGATCTAAAGCAGCGACCAAATCCAGAGACTCAGAGAGAGATCGATCTACAGCGAGAGAGAGAGAGAGAGGGTGTGATGTGTTTGAGCTGTGATTTGGGAATTAAGAAATGAAGAGAAAGGCAAAGAAAGAAATGTGATTCTGCAACGGAATAACTAGAAGCAGAAATCGAACAGGGTCTAATGGGAAAGTGAAGGGGGAATACTATATAGAAAAATCTCGTCGATTTGGAATAAGACGTGTGTTAAGATGCGCTGTGCCTGTGCAGCCTGGGTGCGCAAATGTGGAAGTGGAATTTACTTTCTTTTGGTTTTTATAGCCACTGGGTCGAGTCCGGCCCAACATGACAGTCGGACTTCGGACATGTTTTTGTGTTAACTGTGGTTTGGAGAAGGGAATTGAGGTCCGGTCCAAACTGTAGAGATTCGTGTTTTGGCAAAAAGAGTGGGAGAAATAAAATAAATAAATAAATAAGAAAACTGTTACATTCACAAACATTTTTATTATACTTTCGTAATAAATTTTAAATTGTAAGTTATTATTGATTCTAAATTGAACTTAGCCATTGAAATCATTTCTTTTATCCACCAGTAACAATCAATGACAATTTACCACTTATGATTACGCTTGGTTTGTTTCGGTGATAATGTTTTCTAAAAAACAAGTCATATTTCAAAAATTATTTTCTATAAAATTATTGCATTTTCCTATGTTTGGTAGTAACCTTAAATAAGTTGAAAAATAACCTTCTAACTTCTCTTATTTAGCTTGCTGTGAGATAGAGTTGTTTTTCAAAAAAATTTAGTGGAAAACAATCTCTAAAAATAACACATACTTATTCTGTTAACCAAAGATAGTTTTCATTCGACTCATTTTTTCTAATACTATCAAACGCTGAAAAACATTGTGGGGGCCTTTTTTACTGTGTTGGGCTGGGCTGCCCCTTTGTGATTGTAGGCCCAAGTGTTCTGGGTTGCGGGAGTCGAGACCGATCTAATTGAAACTCAACTTGGCCGGCTTGTGCGCGAACTATACCTCGTCTGCCAAGAGAGTGCTTGCGGCACGCAGAGCTGTTTCGGAGAAGCTTGCGGTAGACAGATACAATTGATAAAACAGAACTGTGTATTCTGGAATGACCAGATAGTTCTTTTAATAGAAAATGACCAAATGATCCATAATCACAATAATATTAGCAATTTTCACAAAGAAAATAGTAAGGGCAAATGGTAATAAAGATTA
The DNA here is from genome assembly GCA_019022515.1 of Quercus aquifolioides. Taxonomy (NCBI): domain Eukaryota; kingdom Viridiplantae; phylum Streptophyta; class Magnoliopsida; order Fagales; family Fagaceae; genus Quercus; species Quercus aquifolioides. The sequence goes on from CM032329.1 coordinate 2,435,014, forward strand.
ATCAACAGATAAAGGAAATAAGTTCAGTTCAGTCTACAGGAGCAAGGCCAAAGAGGAAGAACACCTCTTCTCAACACGATTAACCTCCGAGGAAAAGAATTCCTGCTGTGGAAATTAATGGGTTTGAGGGAGGCGGACCTGAATGGACAATGCCCAGGATGATTATAGAAGAGAGCAGGGATTTGAGAGGGAGAGAAGGGAAGGGAACTATCGATGCATGCCACTAACTCTTGCTCTTTTTCTCTCTATCTTTCTCTCTTTTAGTCTTTCCTTAGTGATTTTCACAATCGTGGTTTTTAGTATTGTGCTTCCCCTGTTTTCCTAAGTATGCCTCAGAGTCCTTGTTACGTTATGTTGTATTGCGTTGTGTCCCCCTGTACACGGCAGAGGCTTCCTTCTTATAGTGCCTGCCATGACCGAATTTTACTATTCTACCCCTTAACCACCTTTGTCTGGTCTAGGGTGTACTTGCCGACCATCGCTGTTCCGTCTGCGAGTCCCCCTATTACAGACAAAGACAACTATCTTGTTTGTTAGTCTGTCGTGGCACCTCTTCCTACCGCGGTGATGTTTCTCTCTCTCTATCCCTCATGGCATGCACCTAGTAGTTCCAACTCAGCCTTGCCTCTTTTGGGAGGTATGTCATCCCAGTAGGACATATCCCCCAAAAGAGCTTGAACAGGAACCTCAAAACAGGTCTTTCCCCTCTCCCCACCGCCAAACCATGCCCTCTTACCTCTGACCCATGACCTCACCATGTCCCGTATTGGCTGGGTACAGGCTGGTGGTGTCTGGGCCTTGCGCGTGCATATGTCTGAAATCTGCCTGCTGTTCATGCATCTGCCGTGGACTGGTGACTTTGTCTGTACTGCCTGCCGTCCGTTTCTAGCTTTTCATGAACTGCTACTCTGATTTCCCGCTCCCTTAGGGTCTGGGCTTTACTCAGTACTGGGCTTTGCGTTCTTTTCAACCCAATTCTTTAATTGTCTTGGCTTCCTACCGCATTACTTGGCATTTCCTACCGCGGCGACTTGTTCCTGCTGGGCCTTTTTTCAGGCCTGTCGTTCCATTCTTTCCCCCAGTAGCTTAATATGGCCACTGGTGTTCTCACTTATGGGCTCCAGTGTCCCTTTCTTTTCCCTTGGGCCTCTCCGGCCCATTTACTTCCTTTGGACTTCCTCGGCCCATTTACTAACTCCGCATCCCATGGGCTTTTACTAACTTAATTGGGCTTCCCTGGCCCAATTTCCTCATTCTCATCCTTGAGGTTCATGGGCTTGCCATTATCCCCTATTTTTTTTGTTTACATTGCTTTGGGCCTACCGCGGCCCATTCTCACTTTTCCATACCATATACTGCCCATGGGTGCTATTTTCTCTCTTTTCGGGCCTTTTAGGCCCACTTACTTCCTCAATACCCATTTGTTTATATTAAGGGCCTGCGATCCATTATTCCTGCCGCTTAGGCCTAATGGTTTTACTTAGTCTGCCACTTCTCTGCTGCCCGTATTGCTGGGTTGGGCTGCCTTCTGTCTATTTCAAAAAAATGACCCTCAACAAACATGAAAAATTATCTTGACACAAAGTTTTTCATCAAAATAAACAGAGTGTTACTGTGAAACATAACATTTCTTAATAAATAAATAAATAACATCCTTCGTGTTGTTTGGTTATGACAAAATGATTTCCTTGAAAAATTAAAATTTAAACTTTTTATTTCACACTTTGTCCATTTTTTACCAATTTGGAGGGAATGAAAATCGTTCAATTTCCTTTCCCTCCCTTTCACTTCTACCGATCCAAACAAGGGAAGAATTTCCCTTTCCAGTTTTCCCTCACCCTCTTTTCCCTCCACTTCTTTTCCTGTTAACCAAGCATATGGTGTATTTAATTTGTGGATGGTGAAAATGTCTTTGTCACACTTTGATCATTCGGATTTTCTCCATACCAAATAGAGAATAAGCTGGAAATGGATTTTATTTGCCCCATCTCGTCTTGAGTATATACATATATAATGTATCTTTAAGTTATTTATACATAATTTAAATTTTGTATACACATCCTTTTTATAATCTATCTTTTTTATGTACATATTGTATTACCATTGCAAAACACTTGTCTATCCATCACCCAACACTCACAATTGCCCCTCCCAATTCTCTCTCATAATTATCTCGTTAACATTGGAGCCACCTTATTAAGGATGACTCCAAAGTCCAACCTCCTCCACCTCTGACCTAGTCCATTCTCACACATGCAAGTTTTTCTTATCTTAAATAAAAGATAGAACACCAATCATACAACCTCGTCTCACCTGTTGTTATCCCTAATCTAACTTATATGTAAATTCTCCATTTACTTAAAAATGCAAATGATATAATTTGTAGTAAATATCATAAATCATTAAAAATTGATGGCTAATCTGTTTGAAACGACATTTCATAAGAATCTTTTTATGGCAACAGTGTGAAGTTTATGACTCATAAGAATCTTTGGCTCTTCTTGCTAACGACTACACATGCAGGTGGTCAAATTTGGATGAGTGGCGTGCCTTGTTGACTGTAGTTGTGGGATTCAAATTTCAAAATGTATTGTTGTCAAACTTTTCACAAATAAATAAGTAATATTCCAATGCTTTATTCCCCCCCCCCCCCAAAAAAATAGAAATTTTAAGTTTTTTTTACCCATGATGACTCTGGCATCCCAAAATCTCGTGACATTTTATAATTTTTCAATCTATTTAAACATTAATATAAAATAAAAACATTGTTTTCTTGTGACCCCTTAATCAAAAAGTAAAATACATCAACCTCTTTTCTTTTATTTCATGTCACTTTTGTAAGTTGTGATTAGTAATGAAGGTTCATCACATATCTTTCATATCATGGTAACTACCACTCTTTAATATTAGGTTATAACAAGATGTGATAGCGAAGGCACTGCTACAAACAAAAATTCCACATAAGACACAATGCCTTGCCTAAATCCAAATGAAATAAAATTATTATCAACAATATCAATTACAATAAGCCTCAATTAACCAAAATTGATAACAAAATTAACGCACTCTCACAACAATACATGCACGCGTTTTTCACAAATACAAACTAATTCAAATTACAATACTTTTTTTTTTGTGTGTGGATAAGTAATACCAATTTATGTTACTAGCAATAAATAAACTTTCACTCCATTATAATAATATCCAAACCAAGTTAAATTAGGAAATTGAGGTAGTTTCTATCTCCACATTAATTCAAATTTTCAAGCAAGTTTTCATTGAACAAGTTGGTTATTATTTCCACATCTAAAGCAGAGAATGCTTATATGAAACCAAATGCAAAAAGGTATCCAAAAAAATAAAAAACTTTTCTCAAACCACAACAAGATGAACCTTGAACTTTCAAATTAGTTGTTGTGACCATGAAAACCTCAATGGCAGTTGTAGGGTATATAATTATGGCACAAACCCAAGAGATATGGAATATGAGCCCAACAAGCCCAATATAATAAATTTGTAGAGAGTGGGTGAAAGAGCTGGGCTGATAGTGAACTCAATGACGTCTAGCAAAGGTTCGACAGATAAATAAGTGCAAGAACAAACTTGAAACTTGAATAAATTGTTGTCCGAGGAGACAAACGTTTGTTTATATGATTCTTAGAGCTACAGTAAACCTTTATTCTCTCTTCCTCTTTTGATTTTTCCGATCCCCCTCTCATAAGAGGTCCTTTACATTATATAGTTCATTTCAAGCTATTCTGATCGTACACTTGTTGGCCATCCAAACCCTTACTCGAGTACATGTCCCATCCAACATACTTTTATGGTTCTCTGTGAGTGGTGATAGCTGAGATTGTACTGTTCAGGGGTCTTCTCCACATAAATGCGGCCAGAAAAGTTGCTGTGATGCACTTAATGCGGTGGTAGCAACTTTTCTTTAAGATATTTCTGTATTTTTATCCTCTTGGCACGCGCCTGAAGTTCGTCTTTATTGTTGGAATTTTATGAAGGGTCACCTACACCGTCTAACTACAGGCTTGATCGATGTTTGACGTACTCGGCAAGGGGATACTCCTTGAACAGTACTTCCCCATTCACCTCCCACGCAGCTCTTCATCTTGAAGTCTCTAAAAAACCCTTTATGCCTCCTCAGATGTACTCTAGCCCTCGGACAAGGCCCAAGGCCCACTATCCGAATTTGGGCTTTTACCCCCACAATAGCCCCTCAAAATTCCGGTTCTTCCTTCATATCCGAGGAGAAGAAGTGGGATTTTGGTTTGCTTTGAAGTGAAAGGCTAGAAATGTCAAAATATCTGAGCTTAAACGTGTGGGAGTATAGTTTTGCATGTTTCATTATTGCCGCTGACATTTTGGATTTCGCGAAGCGGCATTAATTGCTTTGGGCGGCGTTATGTCCCTCGCATCCAACGAGGGAGCTTTAATCTAACGGCTGATATTTCCCCTTTGGTTTTGAGCGAGATAACTTCCCAGCCATTCCTCACCCTATATATAAAGTCCAAAGGGGAGTTCATTTTTTTTTGCTTTTGAAATTCGCAAGTGCTCAAAATAGTCTCCGCGCTCGAAATCACGAAACGAACTGAACTCTCAAGTTCTTTCACATTTCCTTTAAATTAAATATACAAGAGCTTTTCAAAAGGTGTAGGATTTATCGTATTTGATTATTTCCGTAAGTGTATACTCCTTTAATTTTTCTTTTTCTCCTCGACTGATCCCAGTATTCTTTATTTTTCAATAAAACTCTCCTCTAGTCTCCTTCATTTGCTTAAATGGGTAGATTCAAATCTCTGGTGGATTCTCCAACTGGGATGGAGGGCTTTAGGGCCAAATACCGAATCCCACAGGGAGTGGGTTTGGCGTATTGTCCTCCAGAGAAGGTATTGACCGATATGGAGATGGGGCAAGTTGTCATCCTCATGATTACTTTTATAGAAGGAGGGATGACAATCCCCATGGGTAGAATAACCTGAGATTATCTGCGCAATCACAGATTATGCCCCCACCAATGCGCTCCCAACGTGTTTAGAATCCTGGGGAGTGTGGATGCCTTAAATGATCAAATGGGCCTCCGGCTAACATGGCACGATGTCGTTCACATGTACGAGTGTCATTCACTCACCGGAGGATATTATCTAAAATCTCGATCCGAGGAGGTGAGGTTGATTTCCTGCCTTCCCAAATCCAATAAAGGCTTAAAGGACGATTACCTTGTTGTCTTCGGGGAGTGGCATGACGGTCTTCACTGCCCAGTTAGGGAAGGAAAACCAGGTGGGGTGTCTTAGGGATAGGTCCTTCGGCAAGGACCTTAGTTTTCTTAGTTTCTCCTTTATTTATTTTAAGCTGTTCACCTTCTCGGACGACAATTATAATTTTCACTGACCGTGATTTCTTTTTCGAATCTTTTGCAGATAAGGCTCATGTCTCTCCAAAACTTAGTCTCGTCAACGTCCCTGCACTCAACCACTTGCTCAGATCGAAGATATTCCCTAGCGGGGATGGACAATTGAGAGCCGTTCATCTGATCTTGGATTACGAGCCTTTGTCACGCACATTTCAAGACATAGGCCAAGCGATCAGACTAGGTAGTCCTAGGCTTGCCCAAATCGACGTTTCTAAGCCTGGCTTTTTGGCTCGAAAAGATCTTCCTCCGGTTGTGTGGCCACCTCAACAAGCTCCTCAGCCGATACTTGCTTCGAGGGAAGAATTGGCTTCATCGCGCCATTCATTGGATGAGGAGATCGACCAATTTCAGCTCGGGGAAGAAGAAGGGGCGCCGAGGTGACCCGTTGAGTTGTCAGACACAGCGACTGAGTCCGAAGGGTTTTCCTCTATCCATTAACCTAAACTTTTAGTTGCTCGACCTGATTCCAGTGACGAGGAGGGAGAAGGCATGGATTTGAGGCAAAGACCTGGTTTAAAAATTCTTATGGCCAACAGAAACAGAGGGGGGTCTACCTCAAAGGAGGTTCCAAAGACTCAGGCCACACCCAACCTCCCTCCTCCTCCTCAGCTCCCAACTGATCTCGGGCTAAAGGCCAATCAGGACTTGAAGAAGAAGAGGCCAGCCGAGGTCCCTGAGGAGGGGGAAATAATGCCTCAAAAAGGGGCTAAGCAACAAAAGAAAGGAAAGGACTCCCGAGACAAGAGAGCCCTGTCTGTGGACAGCCGGAGCGATGCTGAGGTGCGCCGAACACAGCGCACTTGGGAGCCCCGTTTGGAAGTGGAGGGCGCCCCTGTCTCCTGGGACGCCACTATCTGGGAGTCCCAGAGAGGGTACGCTAGCGTCCTAGCCGAGGCCCTAGAGCAGCCCCTCCTACTCCCAAAGGATATGGATGGTCTTAGGCGCATCAGGCAGCCCGACCTCTTCATGTCGTTGAAGAGGGATCTTACGATGGTAAGTAAGCCATTCCTCCTTTCCTTTAAGTATTCATCCACGAATTCATTCACATACACATATGACATAACACTTATAATTCTTTTGTAATTCTTGCGCAGCTTACCCAGCAAGTTTTTTTTGCTGAGGAATGGGTTAAAAATGCCCAAAGTTAAGTTAAGGCTGAGGCCCATTCCCGGCTAGAGGCAGAAAAACAGCTGGGAGTTTTGAAAGAAAAGCACGCTGAACTGGCCGAGCAGTTAAAAGAGGCCATCAAAGCTCGCAACAGCTTCTCGACGGGCTTAAAAACTGCGGAGAAGCAAGCCGAGGACCAGTGCAAACAACTTCACATGACCGAAATAAACCTGGCTACAGAAAAGCAGGCCGTTCTGGACCTAAAGGCTGAGTTGCAAAAAACCAAAGACGCAGCTCGTGTAGCCAAGGAATGCGCTGAGGCTGCTGTGGCAGCTGCTTACGAGCGAGGGGTAATAGACACGGAAAATCGACTGACCGAGGAGGTAGCTGTAGTCTACAGGGGCTACTGCGATGAGTCTTGGGGCGTGGCGATGGACCGCGCGGCCGTCCCCGCAGATTCTGAGCTAAGGAGGGCTGAGAGTATTCATTATCCGCCTGATATCAGAGCGACTTCAGATGCGGAACCTCCTTCTGAGCAACCCCTTGCTCCCAGGCTCCTATCCCTGAAGGAACTGAAAAGGGTAAGGAGGCTCAGCCTCCAACGACGGATAAGCCATCTGAAGATTCCCTCACAGTGAAGGACATGATTTCTCAAGCCAAGGAGGCAGTAGCCAAATCTCAAACTGAGGGCGTCCTTTTCCAGGTTGAGCCTTAGTTATAGGCAGGAGCTTAGCGAGCTTTTTTGTTGTTGTTGTTGTTGTTGTTTTTTTGTTTTTTTTTTTTTTACCGTTTGCTGTTAAACAATGTAAATCTTCTTTGCTGGTTAATGAAGACACTTTCCTTTCTTTTACTTCTAATGTTCTCATTTAATAAGCTTTTTAGTTTATAACTAATGCTACGAATCAGTGACCCTTGAATAATTCAGCCGATCACCAATAGAGACAAAAGAATACTACGAGACGTGGGTTACAAATTGATTTATATAATTAGTAATTTCAATGCTAGATTGTAAGGGGAGTGTTAACTAACCCATATCCTCTGGTCTGAGGACTTCAGGCATGAATAGATTTAAGCTTAAGCACTTACAAGAACTTTAATGGAGTGTTAACTAACCCATATCATCTGGTCCGAGGACTTCAGGCATGAATGGATTTAAGTTTAAACACTTAGAAGAACTTTAATGGAGTGTTAACTAACCCATATCATCTGGTCCGAGGACTTCAGGCATGAATTGATTTAAGTTTAAACACTTACAAGAACTTTAATGGAGTGTTAACTAACCCATATCATCTGATCCGAGGACTTCAGGCATGAATGGATTTAAGTTTAAACACTTACAAGAACTTTAATGGAGTGTTAACTAACCCATATCATCTGGTCCGAGGACTTCAGGCATGAATGGATTTAAGTTTAAACACTTACAAGAACTTTAATGGAGTGTTAACTAACTCATATCATCTGGTCCGAGGACTTCGGGCAATGGATTTAAGTTTAAACACTTAAAAGAATTTTAATGGAGTGTTAACTAACCCATATCATCTGGTCCGAGGACTTCAGGCATGAATGGATTTAAGTTTAAACACTTACAAGAACTTTAATGGAGTGTTAACTAACCCATATCATCTGGTCCGAGAACTTCAGGCATGAATGGATTTAAGTTTAAACACTTACAAGAACTTTAATGGAGTGTTAACTAACTCATATCATCTGGTCCGAGGACTTCAGGCATGAATGGATTTAAGTTTAAACACTTAAAAGAATTTTAATGGAGTGTTAACTAACCCATATCATCTGGTCTGAGGACTTCAGGCATGAATGGATTTAAGTTTAAACACTTAAAAGAATTTTAATGGAGTGTTAACTAACCCATATCATCTGGTCCGAGGACTTCAGGCATGAATGGATTTAAGTTTAACACTTACAAGAACTTTAATGGAGTGTTAACTAACTCATATCATCTGGTCCGAGGACTTCAGGCATGAATGGATTTAAGTTTAAACACTTACAAGAACTTTAATGGAGTGTTAACTAACCCATATCATCTGGTCCGAGGACTTCAGACATGAATGGATTTAAGTTTAAACACTTACAAGAACTTTAATGAAGTGTTAACTAACCCATATCACCTGGTTCGAGAACTTCAGGCATGAATGGATTTAAGTTTAAACACTTAAAAGAATTTTAATGGAGTGTTAACTAACCCATATCATCTGGTCCGAAGACTTCAGACATGAATGGATTTAAGTTTAAACACTTAAAAGAATTGTAATAAAGTGTTAACTAACCCATATCATCTGGTCCGAGAACTTCAGGCATGAATGGATTTAAGTTTAAACACTTAAAAGAATTTTAATGGAGAGAGGAAGCATAAAAACCTTAATATAACAGATAAGCGTACAGACGCAAGAAAACTTGTTCAATAAAAATACCTTTTAAGGTTGTTTACATTTCACGGCCGCGGTATTACATGACCATCAAGTCTTCCAAAAAATACGTCCCGATGCCAGCCCCTAAAGTGATACGGTATGGCCCTTCCCAAGTGGGTCCTAACTTTCCCCAAGCTGGGTTCTTTGCAGTGCCCACAACTTTCCTTAACACTAGATCACCAGGCGACAAAGGCCTTACTTTCACGTTGGCGTCATAACCTTGTCTGAGCTTTTGCTGGTAATAGGCCAATTGGACCGTTGCATTTTCCCTCATTTCCTCAATCAGATCCAAACTCTTCTCTAGCAGTTCATTATTGCTATTCGGACTGAATGAACTGGTTCTCAATGTAGAGAACCTGGTCTCCAGGGGGATAACAGCCTCAGCCCCATAAGTCATTGAAAATGGGGTCTCTCCAGTAGACCTACGAGGCGTAGTTCTGTATGTCCAGAGTACGTGTGGCAGTTCTTCCACCCACTTACCCTTCGCGTCATCTAGCCTCTTCTTCAGCCCATTTACTATGACCTTGTTAACAGCTTCTGCTTGCCCATTCCCCTGGGGATAAGCAGGGGTGGAGTATCTGTTCGTGATTCCCAACTCGCCACAGTAAGTTCTGAACGCTTTGCTATCAAACTGAAGGCCGTTGTCCGAGATGAGGGTATGAGGAATCCCAAACCGAGTGATAATATTTTTCCAGACAAATTTCTTTGCGTCTACGTCCCTGATGTTAGTTAAAGGTTCAGCTTCAACCCATTTGGTGAAATAATCTGTGCCGACCAGAAGATACTTCTTGTTTCCTGCTGCTTTAAGGAATGAACCCACTATATCTAAGCCCTATTGAGCAAATGGTCATAGGCTGGATAATGGATTAAAGACTCCACCTGGTTGATGTATGTTTGGTGCGAACCGTTGACATTGATCGCACTTTTTAACATATTCATGGGCTTCCTTTTGCATATTTGGCCACCAATAGCCTTGGGTAATGGCTCTATGTGCCAAAGATCTACCTCCAGTATGGCTTCCACAGATTCCTTCATGTAACTCCTCGAGGAGTGATTCAGCTGTTTTAGGGTGTATGCACAACAAATACGGCCCTTAATAGGAGCGTTTGTACAATTTCTGGTCCTCGGATAGCCAGAATCTAGTTGCCTTCCTCCAAACTTTGTCCGCTTCTAACCTTGCTTCAGGCAAAGTATCTTCCTTCAAGAATTGAATTATAGGGTCCATCCAACTTGGTTCAGCTCTGATTTGATGAACTCGGACTGCCTCTCTTCTTATCTCTGTGGGTTTATACAAGTCTTCAACAAGAATAACCCGAGGCAGATTCTGTGCCGAAGAGGTTGCAAGCGTGGCCAGAGAATCAGCATGTGCATTACCATTTCTGGGGATGTGTAACAAATTAAAAGATTCGAACTCTGACTGTAGACACTTAACTTGGCTCAAGTATCCTTGCATTCTTTCATCTTTCGCCTCGAATTCCCCTTGTACCTAGCCGACGACTAGCCTTGAGTCCGAGAACATTTCCACTTATTTTCCTCCCATTTTCTGGACCATTGCCATTCCTATCAGTAGAGCTTCATATTCTGCCTCATTATTTGTAGCCGTGAAGCCTAGTCTTAGCGACTTTTCAATAATGATCTTCTCTAGGGATATTAGCACTAGCCCCACTCCAGATCCTTTCTGGTTTGCTGCACCGTCTACATATACCTCCCAGCATGAGGGGCCTTTCTGAGAGATTACGCCAACCGATTTTTCATCCATGTTCTGTGCTGGTGTTAATTCCTCTAACGGGGGCTCCGTGAACTCGGCTACTAGATCTGCGAGGACCTGTCCCTTTGTAGAGGTACGAGGCATATACTTGATGTCAAAAACCCCTAGGATAGTGCCCCATTTGGCTATTCTCCTTATGTAGTCAGCACTTCTAAGTATAATTTTAAGCAGGAGTTGGGTAAGAATAACCACCGTATGTGCTTGAAAATAATGAGGCAGCTTCCGTGTACCAAGCACTACTGCCAGGATAGCTTTCTCCAGTGGCAAGTAACGAACCTCAGCTTCATGCAGCAACTTACTCACATAATAAACTGGCTTTTGCACACCACAATCCACTCGTATTAACACCAAGCTTACAGCATAAGGAACTACAGCAATGTAGGCAAACAAGACTTCATCTGGCTCAGGACTGGACATGATTGGTGGCCGAGCCAGATAGTCTTTAAGTTGCTGGAAAGCTAAAGCACATTCTTCAATCCACTCAAATCCCTTCCACTTATTGATCAGCAAGAAGAAAGACCTACACCTATCTGCTGATCGAGAGATAAATCTGTTCAGAGCAGCAGCCATTCCAATCAACTTCTGGACCTCTTTGGGATTCCGAGGAGGTTGTAAATTGTTGATGGCCTTTATCTGATCTAGGTTGACCTTAATTCCCCTGTGAGTTACCATGTAACCTAAGAATTTGCCTGATCCCACACCAAACGAACATTTGGATGCATTTAAATGTAACTTGTATCTTCTGAGAATTTCAAAAATGTTTCCAAGATCTTTCACATGCTCAGAAACAATCTTACTCTTCACCACCATGTCATCTATGTAAATCTCAATACTTTTACCCAGTTGTGGCTCAAACATCCTCGTCATCATTCTTTGGTATGTAGATCCTACATTTTTCAAACCAAATGACATCACTTTATAATGGTAATTCCCAATGGGGGTAACAAAAGCAGTCTTTTCTTGATCATCCAGGGCCAGGGGTATTTGATGATAGCCTTGGAAGGCATCTAGGAAGCTCATTCGAGGATGGCCTACCGTTGCATCAACTAGCTTGTCTATCTTAGGCATAGGAAATGGATCTTTCGGACACGCCTTATTGAGGTCTGTGAAATCCACGCACACTCTCCACTTCCCACTTTTTTTCTTCACCACTACAGTATTAGCTAGCCATTCAGGATAAAACACCTCCTTAATAGCTCCAGCCTGCTTGAGTTTCGTTACTTCCTCTCGTACTGCATCAGCGTGTTCCTTGGATGGGCGCCGAAGAGGCTGTTTCTTAGGGGTGATTAATGGGTTGACCTTCAGATGGTGACATATGAATTCTGGATCCACCCTCGGGGCTTCGTAAGCATTCCAGGCAAATATATTGATGTTTCTCTTGAGGAATTCTATAAGCTCTTCCTTCTCCTGAAGAGGTAATTGAGATCCAACTTGAAAGAACTTCTCTGGATCATCTCCGATAGCAACTTTGATCAAATCTTCACACCTCGCACCCTCGGCTGAATCATTGATGTGCAATGCCAGAGGTTTTGATTGCTATAAATCCCTTCCAGCATGGGCCGATGACTCAGCTTCGGGCTTATGCTGGATGGCAGCCACTAAGCATTGTCTCGCCATAGATTGATCTCCTGAGATTTCATTAACTTGACCTTCAGACGGCTACTTAACCTTCTGATGCAGTGTAAAGGAAACAGCCCCTAACGTATGAAGCCAAGGTCTAGCCACAATTGTAGTATAGGGTGAATACGCGTCTACAACAATGAAATCTACCTCTACTACCTCTGTACCAGTCTGCACGGGTAATCGTATTTGGCCCTTCGGGATAACCACTCTTCCTTCGAAACTCACCAGGGGAGAACTGTATGGAGTTAAGTCATCAGGTTTTAAGTTCAGCCCCTTATATAGATCAGGGTACATTATCTCTGTTGCGCTGCCCTGGTCCACCATTACTCTCTTCACATCATACCCTCCAATTCTGAGGGTGATTACTAAAACATCATCATGAGGTTGGATGGTTCCAATCTTCTCTTCGTCCGAGAATCCTAAAACTGGTGGAATACTCGCTTTAGCTCTCTTTGGATCGTGATTAACGTCTCCTGTGGGTAGACGGGCTACCGACATTACCCTAGATGGCCAGGATCCTGTTTTCCCTGCTGCGGCGAATATGACATTGATAGTTCCTAAAGGGGGCCTTGACGAATCATCCCTTCGGGGCTTCGAGTTCACTTGACCTCCTCGGCCACTGGAGTGATGCAAGAGTTGCTTTAACTTACCCTCGCGGACAAGCTGTTCCAAATGATCCCAAAGACTCCTACAATCTTCTGTGGTATGCCCATGATCCTGGTAATACTGGCAGTAGAGGTTATGATTACGTCTCTCAGGATTTCCCACCATCGCGTTCGGTCGTTTGAAGAATGGTTCATTTTTAATCTTCTCCAAAAATTGATGCACTGGCTCTCGGAATACTGCGTTGACTGCTTGAGGATTCGCCGATCCAGACTGTCCAGCAAAATCTCTCCGCGGTTTACTGTTATTGTAACGGTCCGACCTGAAATCCCTCATCTCCTGGGGGATAACCATACTTGTCAATACGGTCCATGAGCTGACGCACGTTAGTAACAGGCTTACCAGTTAAGGATTTCCTTAAATCATGGTCAGTGGGGAGGCCGAGCTTAAACGTATTAAGGGCCAATCCATCAAAATCGTCTTCCATCTCATTAAACAGCTCCCAGTTTCTATCTGAGTACGTTTTCAAGGTCTCACCTTCTTGCACGCTCAAGGATAGGAATGAAGCCAAAGGTCGAGCGATTCTTCGGCAGGTGACAAAACGGGAACCAAATGCTTGAGTGAGTTCTTTGAAGGAACTAATGGAATCTGCTTTCAGGCTGTCAAACCATCTCATCGCAACTGGTCCAAGACTGGAGGGGAAAACTTTGCACATCAAAGCTTCATCCTTGGAGTGGACAGCCATCCTTTGGTTGAAGTGGCTCACATGCTCCACAGGGTCTGTTCTACCATTATAGATAGTGAATGTCAGCTGATGAAAACGACGAGGAAGTCTTGCCTCTTCAATCCTACGTGTGAAAGGCGATCTGGAGATTTGATTCAAGGCCTTGCTCATAGCATCGTTCCTTACACCTCCACGTGATGGACTTCGAGGTTGCCGTTTACGATAATGTTCTTCTTCATAGGAAAAAGACTCACTAACTGGTCTTCGAGATCTCCGTTTACAAGTGACGTCTTGCTCATCGTCAGAATTATCATCAGAGTATGAAGAAGTCTGCCTCCTCTTTGCATGGCGCAACTCCCTTTTCAACTAGTCAATCTCTAGTTGCATGTTTTTGTTCTTCCCTGCATGAGACACGTGACTTCCACCTTGTGGCTGGCTTCAGTCAGTATGTGTAGCGTGTACACTACCTTCACGATCATGTCTTTGCTCCAAGTTGAGAAAAGGATCAACGTGTTGGGATGCCCTGGATTCTGCTGGTTGTTGCCTTGGTTCGGCCATCATTAACTGTTGCTTCCACCCTCGCTCAAGCTCTTCTCACAGACGGCGCCAATTGTAGGGTATATAATTGTGGCCCAAACCCAAGAGATATGGAATATGAGCCCAACAAGCCCAATACAATAAATTTGTAGAGAGTGGGTGAAAGAGCTAGGCTGATAGTGAACTCAACGACGTCTAGCAAAGGTTCGACAGATAAATAAGTGCAAGAACAAACTTGAAACTTGAATAAATTGTTGTCCGAGGAGACAAACGTTTGTTTATATGATTCTTAGAGCTACAGTAAACCTTTATTCTCTCTTCCTCTTTTGATTTTTCCAATCCCCCTCTCATGAGAGGTCCTTTACATTATATAGTTCATTTCAAGCCATTCTGATCGTACACTTGTTGGCCATCCAAACCCTCACTCGAGTACATGTCCCATCCAACATCCTTTTATAGTTCTCTGTGAGTGGTGGTAGCTGAGATTGTACTGTTCAGGGGTCTTCTCCACATAAATGCGGCCAGAAAAGTTGCTGTGATGCACTTAATGCGGTGGTAGCAGCTTTTCTTTAAGATATTTCTGTATTCTTATCCTCTTGGCACGCGCCTGAAGTTCGTCCTTATCGTTGGAATTTTATGAAGGGTCACCTACACCATCTAACTACAGGCTTGATCGATGTTTGACATACTCGGCGAGGGGATACTCCTCGGACAACACTTCCCCATTCACCTCCCACCAACTCTTCATCTTAAAGTCTCTAAAAAACCCTTTATGCCTCCTCGGACGTACTCTAGCCCTCGGACAAGGCCCAAGGCCCACTATCCGAATTTGGGCTTTTACCCCCACAGCAGTGTATTGTATTTTGACGCTAGCTAGCAAATGCACATAAACACAAACAAAATAATATACTCTTGTTTTTATTCATAAAAGACAAAAAATTATTGTAATTTGGCCTACCCTACATCCACAAGTTTTGTCAATATACTATTAATGAGGTGGAGTGACTGTTGTTCCCACTTTTGGGAGGAATGCTTAGGTGGAAATGGAATGGAATAAGCATCCCCTTCACCGTTTAATTTGTTTTTATTGAACTCCCAAACAAGAAAATATATGAAATGTCTTTAAAAAATCATTTTCAATTTGATTTTCGCCCTCCTATATGGATAGGCATAATCAAGTTAAGAATTATTAATACATTCATTAAAGTAAAAGTTGTTTACAATTTAGAAAGTGATACACTTTTTTATTCTTACTAAAACTTCAATTCCCAAAGAGCGTTTGAAAAATCTTTAAACATGAATACTTTTGCATATAATTGGATTTTCTATTGGAGGAGCATTGGGCCCAGGAGCTCATTATCTATGTATATATTGGGCCTAAGGCCTAAGCCGAGAACTAGAGGTCGTCCGAGGATGAGTAAACATTGTCAAGGGAGTTCGTGTTAGTAGATAAAGAAGTTAGTTTTGGTCATAATGGTCCAGGAGAGTGGGTCGAGGATAAATGCCTCCTCGACTAACCAAAGCGAGGTCCGAATATGTGGTCTACCGTTTAGGGGGACGTTCCAAAAAGTTCTGTTGGTACAGATAAGCACTGCAGAAACATATGACAAGGGGGAGTCCTAAAATATCTAAAGAGAAAGCTGCTACCACCGCATTAAATACTCTACAGCTAACTCTCTGGCCGCATTAATGTGGATGTGATACCTGAACAGTGGTTTTCAACCTTACAGCTATTACACAAAGATTTTAGGAATGAGAGAAGGGGATCGAGAAACTAAGAAAGAAACATTGTAGCATCAAGAACTGACTTTGTAATCCAACTTGAGAGAAATATATAAGAATTGATCTCCTCGGACTGTGCCGAGAACGATTTTCTTTAGCTTAAATCAGTTTATTCTCCTATTATTGTCACCTGAATCCACTATTCTTGTTGTTCAACTCGTTAAACCCTAGTTTTTCCAACCCACTCTCTACAAATTCATTGTTTTGGGCTTTTTGGACCTAAGTCCATCCATCTTTTAGGCTAGGGACTCAAATCGGGTCCTTACATCTATAATGAAGGGAAAATTGTTAAGAACTTTAGTCAAATTTGGTCTTTGATGATTCTTGTTTCTTAAAAAAGTGTAACCTACAATTTTTTACAACACTGCAAAAACCCTCTATTTTTTTCAAGTAATTACTTAGTACCACCATGCATGATAACTAATAAGAGATAGGTAAAAGGTATCCAATTCTTCAATAATTTTGTTTGTATTAGCACATATTTATTAAGTTTAGTGGATATTTTTTGTTATAGATCTTTTGGTTATGAAAAATCTTCATTTACATATTGAATTATGTTTATAAATTTATACTACCATGCATAACATAATATATAATTTGTTTATGATTTTCGTTGTTTTTTTTGTTTTTTTTTAATCCGTAGTTCCGTTACTAATGATGAAATGCAAACTTTTTTAGAACCTACAGATTTTTGGCTTGTAAGTCATGCCCTTAAATTAGTTAAGCTAGCTCATAATCTGATGGAATTGTTCATATCTCCAGTAAATATGAGAGAGGCCGGGTTTAGTAACGCAAACTTGTAACATATGTATGCCAGTATGGGGGCATTAAAGTGGTGGAACGTTGCATGGTTAGTTTATTGTTAGTTGTAAAATGGTCAGTTTATTGTTAGTTGATAGTTGTTGTTAGCAGTAAATACGAGAGAGAGAGAGAGAGAGAGAGAGAGAGAGAGAGAGAGAGATTTCTGTAAGTTCTAAATACATTTCACTAGAATAAAGTGATAAAAGCTATTAACTTCTAAATGGGATGGATATATAGAGTTACATGCAAAATGCGATATATATGTTTTATAACTCTTCTACTAGGGACAATCCTAGGAGAGGCTTTCTAGCTTTGAAATGTTTAATAACATTCCAAAAACATGATGGTCTTGCTTTCTAGCTTTCTTAAAGCTGCAAGTTTCTCCAAAAAAACACTTGCATGACAACTATAATTCCCCCATATACGTCGGAATTCTTCTATCTTCTTATAGTTAAAATTATGAAAGAAAATTGCCTAATTGAACTATCATCACACTTATATCATCTGTAGAGCCTCGTGTTACTGCTAAGTCGACGAGCTTTTTGCAAGCAAAAAATGGTTTTGGTTTTTCTATTCCGGTGCACAAAGGACGAACCATATCTGCTGCTTCTTGATTATTAACCTAAAAGAAGGAAGGGAAAAAAATATTTATCAGCAAAATTCAGTGAGTGAAATGATTTTAATTTCATTATATGTATACTATGTTCCAATTTAAGGGGTCACAGCAATGACTTTTGTTTTGAAGTTACCTTGTCCCAAAGACCATCAGAGGCTAGAATTACGAACTCGCAGTCATGCTCAATCTTTAAGACCTTGGTCTCCGGTTCTGCTATAATCCATTGTTTAAGATGTCGATCTCCAATTCCTCTCGATACAGCTAGGGACCCTTGTACTCTCCATACATTGTGATGAGAATCCACATAACCACCCTACAAAATAATGATTATTGCAAAATTGATTAGAAAAATACTAACAACAAATGTGATAGCGTCACTTCAACTACATAAAAATATAAACTTATGAATTAATTTTTTTTTTTAAATAATTGGCGACACATCGATTTACAAGACTTATATAATGAAATTTGTAGTATTCTTAATATCAGAGAATTACATAGCTAACTTACCATGGTTTCAATTCGTTGTTTTTCATCTTCCCTGCAAGGCCGGTGATCAGATGTGAGGGCCTCAGCTATTCCTCCTCGGCTCATCACAGCACGACAATCACCAGCATTTGAGACCACAAGATTACCTTCTTGTATCAGTGCAGTCACACAGCAAGTACCACCTTCAACACCCTCCTTTAAAAATTCGGCATCTGCGGTCAAGTAACCATCTCTAACTGCTTCCACAATTTCATCTGCACATCTCTTCCTGGACTGGTCCATTATATGCCTATCCAAATGGTTGGCTGCAAATTGAGCAGCTTTTGCACCCCCATGCCCATCAAAAACACCAAAGAAAGCCTGCAATCATAGAATGATATCGTCAGGTTCTAAAAGGCAAAGAAAAAAAACTGAGCACGTTAATTTTAAGCAAACTTTTATTTTTCCTTTTTCCCATCAAAACACAATGTTGTTGCTTGAGCCCAAAAAAAAAAAAAAAATTGTATATTAATTGTCCTTTGAAGTTTCCAAATAAAAAGAGAGGTATTTTAGAATACCTCAATTTAGTTTCTCTATCTCTATCTCACCAGTTCTCGAACCCATGGACCTGATACTTGGTATAAGTATCAAACCCAATGAGCTACTAAGAGAACCGGTGCCATGTTTTGCTTACTCAATTTTATTAGCTTTGGCCAACTCACCTTAAAGTGTGTCAAAGAGGATAATTTTAAGCACAACAATATAGTAATTAATTGTACATATCCATCATTATATTATGAAGATATTAGCCAAATTCTCAAACTATCAATTTTTGCTGTCAATATCCTAATTCCAAAATAATTAACTGGCAGTGAGCAAATTACTGACTAAAATATTAATGTCTATGGATTTTGATATAATTCAAATTTCAAATTATAACATAATTATTACATTGGATGCAAGTGGATTTGTAAGCTCAAGTAGGGTGAATTGTCAAAGGGTCTTTCATTGTGAAGAGTGCATATATAATGCAGCAAGTGGAGGCTAGCAGTTTGAGTGCCCAAAAAAAAAAACACTAATAAATATTAATGTTCTCATTTCTTCCTAAATAATTTAATTTTTAATTTTATGAAAGTGCAAACATATTCACACAATTTTCTATATCATCATTTCAAATAGCATGCCATATTTTGAACTATCACACTAATATTTAATCTTTAGTTAATAGGAAATTAAAGGCTAATATTTATAACCACATTTCCCCCAATTGATCTGGCAATTCAAATTCTCGAATGTTAGGCTTTCAGCAAAAATTTCAATGCCTTACAAGATCTTAACACCTCTATATTTATTAAGATTAAATAATTTGATCAATTTGCTAAAATTAAATGATAAAAGACCCCCGAGATAAAATTAATTTACACAGAAGAACAAACCCATTTTTCATGCATGATATTTTATTTTATTTTGGATTTGAGTATTTAATTCAAGGAGCATAAAAACCAATTGTAATATTGATATATATTACAAATTGTTTGATATGAATATAACAAAAATATACAATAAATTTGAGTTATGAGCATTTTTGTTAAAATGAAATTACACATATATCATCTTTAATCGTTTAAAATCCACGTATTATTATCCATCTATAAATTGCATCAAAAAGACAAAAAAAGAGTCATCTAACACAATAATCCTGAAACAAAAAATCATTCTCTTCCAATAGTTCTATCAAAACACTTAAAGAAACCGAAACACAAAATCTTAATTAACATGTACATACCTGTGTAGAATCTCCATGAACATCAACGACAGCTGAGTACCGGTCCTCCATTGGACCTCTCCTTCCTCTCTTACAATAAAGCGCATATCCATCCCCTTCAACCTCCACCACGTCCACTACTCTCTCCGCAGCTCTAGGCGTATCAACGCCGAAACTCAGTGGCATCACCGGAATATCAATCCTCGCCGGCCTCTTCCTCTTCAAAACCGTGCCATTAAGCGAACGCGAAACCTCCTTGATAGTACTTATCTGTTTATTAAACCTAACCGTTGATGGTGTCGATGGAGAAGGCGGCAGTGGCGATGATGATGATGGTCGTGATGGGGTTGGTGGTAAGCCATGGAGAACTCTAGGAGAATTAGAAATAGAAGCTGAGGATTTACACAAGCTTGAAGAAACTCTAGGAGAAAATATTGGAGAGTTTAAGATTGCCACAGACATGTTGTTTAACTATGTTTGTTCTTGGTTGTGTGTTTGTTAATGTTTTTTCTTTCTTTTTTTCTCTTTGGAATGCAAAGCAATGAATGAGTTGTGAGAGGATACGTATGAATATATATTGTCATGGAAGAATCGGTAAACGATGTCGTATAATTGATTTGACTGGTTATTGACTAAGTCTGAGTTTTGGAAATTTTCCGTTTGATCAGTGATTCAAATTCAAATTTTTTTTCTTTCTTTCTTTTTTGTGGTTCTAAATTCAGAATATTTGAACGCTCTTTTTTAGGGGCGTGGAAGGTCAGCCCAGTTTACTTGGGTGCGTTGACTGGGCTAAAAGCTAAAAATTCCCTGACGGCCTTTACTTGTAGTGGTAGTATATCAAACGCGCGCTAAATGTGAGTGTGTAATTAAAATTCAACGTACCAAAAAAGAGAGAGAAGAAAATAACAGTAGTGGCCCAGTGGGTGGTGTGTTTTTTATGACTAAAATGTTTCAACGGTCAAACACGTTATTCTTCTTCCGGATTTTAGTTGTGAGACTGAGTCTATCTTCGTCCTTTCCTAGCTTGGCTTTTTTATCTTGTTCTTATACATTATCTCTCTCTCTCTCTCTCTAATTGGATATTCTTCCCCTACTTTGGATACTATATTTTGTTTCTTTCATTGTACCTGGTTCAAATTGTTGCCCTGGACATGAAGCAAATTGGGGTTGGTCTAGCTAGGGTCGGTGGTTAGAGTTTATAAATTTGGATATTCTTACCCTACTTTAGATTCTATATTTTGTTTCTTTCATTGTACCTGGATCAAATTGTTGCCCTGGACATGAAGCAAATTGGGGTTGGTCTGGCTAGAGTCGGTGGTCAGAGTTTGTAAATTTGGCATTGATTTGCCGGTTTT
Source organism: Quercus aquifolioides (assembly GCA_019022515.1). Classification (NCBI taxonomy): domain Eukaryota; kingdom Viridiplantae; phylum Streptophyta; class Magnoliopsida; order Fagales; family Fagaceae; genus Quercus; species Quercus aquifolioides. The sequence goes on from CM032329.1 coordinate 2,456,008, forward strand.
CAGTTACATGAATATTAGCCATTTGTTTGATAAGACTAGATTAGGTGGCATTTTGGGTGAGAAAAATTCATATACTCTCTCTCTTTTATTATCTCGTTAAACATAAAAGTCTCTCCTTTTGTGTTATTTTAATGTGTATTTGGTAACCGAATTGCATGGAGCAGGCCACTTGAAAATAAAAAACTACAATAACATCACATGCAGATAATTCAACATTTCAATGCAGACTGTAATGACCAACCAAATTTGAGAAGTAAAGTTAGTAAACTACCTGAAAGAAGAGAAGTAATAGTTTGAATTGAAATCTTTTGTTTTTTAACAATTAGAATTTAGAAGAAGAAGATATGATAATGAGGAGAATAATATATATAAATGGGTTATGTTAACTGGCACGGTAAGTTGCCTATTTACAACTTTTTTGACTTTTTTGATAATTTTTTTGTCTTTTTTGCAACTTATTGTCATTTTTTTTCAACTTTAAAAGTATTTTTATGACATTTTTTTTTCTTTCATTTATCTCATTTTTTTATTACGTAGGATCTACGGAACCTCCTTAACATTTCCCTACATAAATTGTGCATTTCTTTATCCTCCGGAGCTAAAGTATCACTTTACAAATTGATTTAAGTGAAAAGTGAGAGCAAGCTGCACGCAATTGGTGTTGGTCACATTCAATTTTTGCATGACAGCTTCGAGAACAATTTGAAACAATCAGGCTTTGTATGAGTAAATGCTTCAATACCGATTCTTTGACTTAATAATTAATATGTATTCCACTGTTCCACATTATTAATTAGCATCATGAAATGTCCACTACTATACTCCATTTACAATTTCCTAGCTGTAGGCTGTAGCTTGTAGACCCCGCTCCCTCCATATCACCACATATATACAAATAAGGGAGAGGATTTGCTGTAACCCCGTTTGTATCAATTATTGCATATAAAATAAGGTGGCATGGGTCAAACTTGTCATGAATATTGTACATGATCTTGGACACTTATTATTTCTTTTTGATTGTCACCTATATATGCAACAATTGCTGCAAACAAGATTGCAACAAACCCTCTCCCTACAAATAATGCAATCACAAAGGAGCATACAAAGATGGGTCTTTATTGTTGAATCAAGTTCGATAATATAAAATCTGTTTATATAGATGATTAGCAAAAATAAAATCTGTTTAGAAAAATGGATTTATCATATTATAATAAATTCATTAATCTGTTTTCTTGGAAAAATGTTATCTGTGAAGTTTTGATTACTTGCTTAACACTTTTTTTTTTGGCTCGGATATCCAATCAGAACATTTCAGACAGTGAAATTAAGCATCGACTAATGATTTTTGAGATAGCTAGCTAAAGTGACTCTCCTATCTCCAACTGAAGAAAGACATGCATACGTGTCACAGAAACGGGGCTCTCTCACACGGTGTTGTCACAAAAGCATGACTCGTGTCATTCTATTTGTTCCGTGTCCTATGGTCTTTTTCCTCAATTTGCCGAATCACTACCCCACGTGTCTTCCACTTGAACATGCTTTTCCCTCACAACTTGTCGTATAAATTCACTAATCCTAATCTCAAGCGCCGCATTGAGACCAGTACTATCAGTCTATCACAAAGATCTCATTGAATTTTATACTTTTATTGCACGTAATCAGCTTCACTTAGCAAAAAAGCAAAATAGAGATCGAGCAATATGTCTTCTCAGCAGAAAAGACAGGAACTTGACGCCAGGGCTAGGCAAGGAGAGACTGTAGTCCCTGGTGGAACTGGTGGCAAAAGCCTTGAAGCCCAGGAACACCTCGCTGAAGGTTAATTAACTAGCAATTTAGCTATTTATAGGTGCATGTAAGCAGAGAAATTATTGTGTACTGCTTAACTATTTATCATAAATGCGTACTCCTTTTTCTCACATGAATGGTAGATCCCACTAATTAAATTCATGATAGAACCCACCATTCATGTGAAAGGAAAGAATACGTAATTATGATACTCCGAAAGTACCTAATAATTTTCCATGTAAGCAATGTATGTGCCTATTTCTGGTTTGATATATAAGGAAATTGCTGGTTTGATATATAAGGAAGCTAGTGGTGTTTCAAATTTTTAGTCAACTATTTAACTCTCTATTCATAAAAACTCCCAGAAATTCTATAATTAATAGTCTGGTTGATTGAACCCAAAAACTTCTTAGATGGTATTGTTTAGATAATTAATTTGGTAGGCTTGGTCAATATAATATTAATTTTGCTAATTTTGTTGGTTTTGCGTAATGAAAGGGAGAAGCCGAGGAGGGCAGGCTAGGAGGAAGCAGCTGGGAACAGAAGGGTACCAGGAGATGGGTCGCAAGGGTGGTCTAAGGTCCGGAGAAGAACGTGCAAAGGAAGAGGGTATCCCCATTGACGAGTCCAAGTTCATCAGGACCAAGAGCTAGTGTGTCGTTTCCAAGCTTTTGTTATGTTGATGAAGTTGGATCTGGTATGACTGCAGCCTTGTGGGATTAGACTTTTAGTTGAATGCTATAGTAGTAGACTAGTAGTATTACTTATTACTTGTTAGTTTTGTTTCTGGTGTTTGTGGCGGGCCGATGGGGCTTTGGTGCTTCTTGTGACTTTGTCTTGTGTAGCTGGCATTTCGTTTTGCGTATGCGTAGAAGTTGGTGCTAGCTTCTCATGTATGGAGGTGGTATAGTGTTTATGTAGTTGAAGGTATTGTGTTAATTTGCTAACACAACGGCATATGGAAGACTCGGCTTAAATACTTCTTGTTCTTCTCCCTCTCTTTTTTCAGTGAACAATATTTTATAATTTTGAAAAATGTTATATGGGGATGCCTTGGCTTAAATACTTGTTCTTCTTCTCCCCCTCGTTTTTTCGGTAGACAATATTTTATAAGTACAAATATAATAATCATGCTGCAGTCGTCAGAGTTGATGACAACGCTAGCTGCAGATAATCCAATCTCCAAAGAACTCGAGAAACAACAATAATTGGTATGGAGTAGTACGAGTTACGGGGGGAATAGGGTTGTGGTTAAGGAGATAGTGTTAGAAGCTGGATTTAATGTTGTGTAGGTGTAGCTAGGTTGGGTTTGATGGAGATCGGGTTGGGTTTGATTTCATTTCATTTTAAGTCTCGTTTGATGGCTTTCGTGCGAGTTCCTATATATCTGTACGGTCCTGTGATGTCCATACCTCCTTGGGTCGTGAACTGGGATCAACAACATGGCCCAAAGGCCCAACCTTCACCCTATCCCAGATCTCGGCCCAAGCCCACAAAAGCTATGAGCCTAAGGTTGAGCATCATTCTGATGCTGAAGGGGCAGCCATCCGATGCTAGCTCACACCCTGCCTTGCCGATATGGTCCCTGATCGGCAAATTGTCCCCGAGAAAGGCTGCGTCGATTCGGCCGTTCCGCCCTCCACATACCCGGCAATGTCTCGGTAAACGTCCATGCCGAACATATTTGCGGGAGTGGAAACTAAGTTCCAAAGCCACTCTCACCGCTTTCCACTACCACCTAACCACCCACTTACGATTAATAATACTGGACCTCACGTTCCACTACCCATGAAAGCAATCATGGTTCTCCCACTAGTTTTAAGCTATAAATATGAGAATTGGAAGGGAAAAAAGGGTCGAGAGGAGAGGGGTAGAGAGGAAGGAGAGAGAGAAAAGTGATCTCATTGAGTCTCTGTGCCAAGAACTACCCAAAGTAGGAAATTCAAACCCACCAAACAAATAAATTGTGAACCCAAGTGAGATCTCAGCCCAGTAGCCTCGTTTTTGGCCCGCACAATTGGCGCCGTCTGTGGGAATCTCCTACAAAGCCGTGGTTCAACCGAGACTCACACTTGAGAGGATGTCTGAGAGACGTTCTGGGAGTGATGCTGAAAGTGGTTCGGTGGGATCTTCTCGGGGATCCTCCTGGTGAGAACGGAGGCAAAAGAGGCACAAGGATAGGAATCACGAACGGGAGGAAGAGAGGTCCGGCCTCGGAGAGGGGTCGTACCAAACACAGCGAACGGTATCCGTTGCTTCAGGGCACAGGCAACTCGACGAAAGGGATGAAGAGCTTGAGCGGCTGCACAAGTTGGTGAGAGATCTGGAGTTGGAAGTAGAGAACAGGTACCGCAGAAGGGACAAAGACAATCAAGAAAGAAGGCCCAGTACTGGGGAAGATCGTCATGAGATGAGATCCAATCAATCTGGATCCCATCACCGCCGAGAACGTTCCCATTCACGGGAATCTCGTCGGCGAAGGGAATGTTCGCATTCGCAGGAATCTCGTCAACCCCGAGATCGCTCGCGGTCAAGAGAATATGCAGACCGAGGTTCGGATTCCCCCGAAGAACAGCAGCCCCATAATGCAGCCATGGATGTAATGAGCCGCGCACTACGCAGAGCTGCTTGGTCTCCATTTTCAGCTGACATCGAGCGGGCCCTTATGTCGGACAGATTCACGTGTCCTCCGTTCAACTCCTACGATGGGAAGATAGACCCGGTAGAGCACGTCAGTCACTATATCCAGATGATGTCTCTGCATACCCACAATGACGCGTTGATGTGTAAGGTTTTTCCCTTAAGCCTTGGCCCCACCGCTTTGAGATAGTTTAATGGGTTATGGAAAGGCTCCATCCACAATTTTGCCAAGCTGATATAGGAGTTCGGAAACCGGTTTGTGACTTGTAGCCGGGTGCCGCAACCGATAGACACAGTTCTGTCCATGAAAATGAGGGTAGGGGAAACCCTTCGTAGTTATGCTAGCCGGTATTGGGAGCTTTACAACGAGATCGGCGGAGGGAACAAGAAGATTGTTGCAAGCACTTTTAGAATGGGATTGCCCGAGGATTCTGGGCTAAGGGAATTACTAACTAAGAAGCCTTCCGAGGACATGAGGCAGCTGATGAGAAGCATCGAGGAATACAAACGGCTGGAAAATGATCGATTGCAAAGCAAAGGCAAAGCACCAATGGCGAATCGTCCTCGGCAGGGTGGCTTTCAACCTAAGGCCCGGGGGATTTGAGGATTCAAGATCCAGAAGCGCCAGCAGGGGAGGTAAATGTGACGTTTAAGGAGCCAGTGCATAGGATTATTGACAGGATTAAACACGAACCATACTTTAGGTGGCCGAACAGGATGGAGGGTGACCCCTCTAGGAGGAATCAGAACTTGTACTGCACTTACCATAAAGATAATGACCATACTACTGAGTAGTGCCGAGTGTTGAGAGACCACCTCGGGTAGCTGGCCAAGGCGAGGTACTTAAAGGAATTTGTGGTAGATACGGGGGATCGAGGAACGGGGCAAGGTGCTCCACAAAGGGGCAACCCTTTCCTACCCCCTCTCGGGATAATTGAGGTTATTTATGCTCTTCCAAGGAGCCTCACTGCGGCAAGAAAGAAGGGGGTGTTAATTGTAGCGCCAGTTGAAGGTAACTCGGATACGCAGCCATCCGAAAAAAGGATAAAACTCTCCCGAGAACCTATCGCTTTTGGTGATAACGATTTGGAAGGAACAATCTAATCGCATAACGACGCTTTAATAGTCACCGCCCGGATAAGTGGCTTCCTGGTGAAGAGAGTGATGCTAGACCAGGGAAGCGGGGCCGATGTGATGTATCCGGATTTATTTAAGGGGCTGGGGTTGAAGAACGAGGATCTTTCCAAGCATACTACACCTTTGGTCGGGTTCAATGGCAGATTGGTAGTTCCTGAAGGGCAAATTTTCCTGCCCGTGGATATGGAGGGCAGAGAGGTGGTGGTAATGTTTATAGTGGTTGCTTCGTTCTCTCCATACACGGCGATACTAGAAAGGCCGTGGATCCACGCAATGGGGGCTGTTCCGTCCACCCTACACGTGAAAGTCAAATTTCCTACCGAGCATGGTATTGTTGTAGTACAGGGGAGCCAGCAAACGGCCAGACAATGCTTAGTCGCCATTGTCAATTGGAAAAAAGGGCGAACCAGCCAGGGGGATCAGGCCAAGCAAAAGGACCCATCACAGGGGACCCTTTTATAGCAATTACAGGATTTGCAAGAGGAAAAGGGGGGTGGAGCTGCCGAGGAGATGGTGAAGGTAAGAATATTGCCGGATATAGGTAGGTACTTTCAAGTAGAGGAAGGGCTAAAGGGTCAGGATAAGGTAGAGATGTTGTTATTCCTTATACAGAATGTGGATGTGTTTGCATAGAGTCCATATGAAGTGCCCGGAGAAGATCCTGAGTTTATCGTTCATAGGTTTAATGTAGACTCCTTATTCCCTCCTAAGAAGCAGAGGCCGAGAAGGTCAGCCAAGGAGCACGTTGAGGTAATGAAGGCGGAAGTTCAACGGCTGAAAGAGGCTGGGGCGATAAGGGAAATCTACTTCCCAAAATGGTTAGCAAACACCGTAGTGGTGAAGAAGAAGAGCGGCAAATGGAGGGTTTGCGTAGATTTTACAGACCTAAACCGAGCATGTCCGAAAGATCCGTTTCCTATGCCAAAGATTGACCAGTTGGTAGATAGCACGTGCGGACACCCGCGAATGAGCTTTCTGGACACCTTCCAGGGATACCACTAGATCGCCCTGGTCCCCGAAGACCGAGAGAAGACGGCATTCATCTCCCTGGAAGCCAATTATCATTATCTCCAAGTTCGCCGATCGTTGCCGACCATTCTATCAGCTTCTGAAGAAGTGGAAGGGATTTCAGTGGGATGAGGAATGTGATAGAGCTTTTCAAGATTTGAAGGAGTATTGGTGCAAGCGCCCATGTTGGCAGCCCCGGAGCTCGGGGAGGATTTATTTATGTACCTGTCAGTGTCCGATCATGCAATGAGTGCCGCGCTACTTAGGGACAAGGGGGTGCAGCAACCTATATATTACATCAGTAAGACTTTGGTTGATGCCGAGACAAGGTACTTACCCTTGGAAAAGCTGGTGCTAGCCCTAATACATGCCACAAGGAAGTTGCCACATTATTTCCAAGCCCATACAGTGTATGTCTTGACCGAATATCCCTTACAATCGTTACTGAAGAGATCGGATTTCACGAGCCGAATAGCTAAATGGGAGACCAGACTGGGATCCTTTGACATACGGTACATGCCACGGAATTCAGTAAAGGGGCAAATCCTCACCGATTTTGTAGGCAAGTTTTCCCCTAGGGATGGCGGGGAGATGATTTGTCATGTGGAGAGTCGCCCGGAAGGTGTTTGTGGACGAAGCTTCAAGTGCCCTGGGGTCCGGTGCCGGGATCGTCATTATCAGCCCTGAAGGAATACGTCTGAAGCATTCTTTTTGGTTGGGATTCCGAGCTTCTAATAACGAGGCCGAGTACGAGACCTTGCTTGCGGGTTTGAAAGCTGTATTAGAACTGGAAGCCTGGGATGTGGAAGCATTTTCGGATTCTCAGCTGGTTGTTAACTAGATCCAGGGAACCTTCGAAGCCCGAGACCCCCGGATGTGGGCATACTTGCAATCGGCAAGGCAGATTATGAGTAAGTTTGGCATGGCAAAGGTGTCCCAAGTGGGCCGGACGCAGAACCGACATGCTGATTCCTTAGCCACACTGGCATCGTCAACAATGGAGGAGGTTCCTCGGTTGATAAAGGTGGAACTGATAGCAGAGCCAAGCATTGCTATATCGGATGGCGAGGGCATTAATGGGGTAGATTTTGCCGTAATTGCGACGACTGGACCCAGTTAGATGGATCCAATCGTCGAGTTCCTTGTAGAGGATTGACTCCTGAACGACGAGAAGGAGGCCAACAGGGTTCGCCGAGTGGCGCCTCATTACTGGCTGTCGGCAGACCGCTAACTATACCGGAGGTCTTTCGGGGGGTCGTACCTTTTGTGTCTGCACCCAGATAAAGTGAGCAGACTTCTTGCCGAGCTTCATGGTGGAGTGTGTGGTAGTTACGTAGGGGGCATTCGCTGGTACACCGCGCAATGACTCAGGGATTTTGGTGGCCACAGATGCAGAAAGACGCCGCCGAATATGTACGAAAATGTGACCGGTGTCAAAAGCATGCCCCGTTGATCCATTGACCAGCGGGTCAGTTGAACCCGGTCATTAGTCTGTGGCCCTTTACACAGTAGGGGCTTGACATTCTCTATCCATTTTCTCGAGCAACAGGTAACCGAAGGTTTGTATTGGTGTCTGTAGATTACTTCACCAAATGGGCGGAGGCAGAAGCGTTAGCTAACATTCGGGATGTGGATGTCAAAAAATTTATATGGAAAAACATAATCACGAGGTTTGGGGTGCCGAACTCGCTGATATCAGATAACGGGCTGCAATTTGACAGTAAAGCTTTTCATGCATTTTGTAGTGATCTTGGCATCAAAAACAGGTATCCCACATCGGCCTATCCACAAGGCAATGATCAAGCTGAGGCCACCAACAAAGTGATCCTGAACGGACTAAAGAAGAGATTGGACGGAGTAAAAGGTAGATGGGTTGAGGAGTTGCCTAGCATTTTGTGGGCGTACCGAACAACCCCCAGGAGGTCCACGGGAGAGACACTGTTTTCTTTGACATACGGAGCTGAGGCTGTGATACCGGCCGAGATAAATCTCTGCAGCGCACGAATTGCAGAATTCAACCCCGCCCGAAATGACAAGCTTATGATGAAGCGCTTGGATTGGTTGGAAGAACGCCAAGAATCAGCTACTATAAGACTGGCAGAATATCAGCAGAAACTTGCCCGGCGTTATAACCGAGGTGTAAAAACAAGGGAATTCGGTGCTGGGGACTTGGTGTTGAGAAAAGTAGTGGGGAATATGCAAGATACAAATGCCGGGAAGTTAGCCCAGACTTGGGAAAGGCCCTACAGAGTTACTGCCGTAGCCGGCACATGAGCGTATTACTTAGAGGACCTAGACGAGAGGCCATTACCTCGGCCGTGGAACATCCATAATTTTAAGAAATTCTACTACTAACTGACTATGCTTTGAATTGTAAGTTAAATGTAATATCATATGTGCCTTACTAATGAAGGTGATGGTGGTTTCCCATGCAAACTTTTTTCAATTATTGTTTCTCGGCTCGATTTCCATCACCGAGCCTAAGAAAACCTTAAGCTGCAAGTCTTGTTAAGGACAAAAGCCTGTTGCCCGGTTCGATTACAATCACTGAGTAGGCGGAAACCTTACGCCCTAAAAATATCCTAAGGACAGAAGCCTGCTACCCGGTTCGATTACAATCATTGAGCATGCGGAAACCTTACGCCCTGAAAATATCCTAAGGGCAGAAGCCTGCTGCCCGGTTCAATTACAATCACCGAGCAGGCGGAAACCTTATGCCCTAAAAATATCCTAAGGACAAAAGCCTGCTGCTTGGTTCGATTACAATCACTGAGCAGGCGGAAACCTTACGCCCTAAAAATATCCTAAGGACAGAAGCCTGCTGCCCGGTTCGATTACAATCACCGAGCAGGCGGAAACCTTACGCCCTAAAAATATCCTAAGAACAGAAGTCTGCTGCCCGGTTCGATTACAATCACCGAGCAAGCAGAAACCTTACGCCCTAAAAGTATCCTAAGGACAGATGTCTGCTGCCCGGTTCGATTACAATTACCGGGCAAGCGGAAACCTTACGCCCTAAAATTATCCTAAGGACAGAAGCCCGCTGCCCGGTTCGACTACAATCACCGAGCAAGTGGAAACCTTATTCTAGAACCTTTAGGGACTGAAACCTGCTTCTTGGTTCTATGCATCTCGGCTCGAATCCCTACCACCGAGCCTGTGGGAATCTTATGGCGAAATGTAATAAGGTCGGAGGCCTTCTGCCTATCCGACTTATAGCTATTAATACCCAAAGTTTTGCCCGACGGGGGCCAACACGTACTGCAAGGTTTCCGAATATCATAGGGCCAACCAGCCCTATTCCCCAAAAGCGATCATCCTCACCTGTTCGTCAGAAGCATAAACATACACAGAGAAATAGAGATACAGCAAAAGGGCTAGCATATGACTAAACGTTCATAAGATAGTTGTCCGGCAAATAAACCACAGTCGGAATCAAACTTAAAACAAAGGAACCAATTGTTTTGTCACCAAAACCCGGTGACGCGAAGATTAAAGCCAGAAGCTAAAAAGTGTTTAGTTGCCACAACTCGGCAACATAGGCAAACCATTTTAAATAAAATTTACTTAAAACAAAGCAAAACAAGGTAAAATAAAATCGGTAATCACTTGGTAAGATCCACGGGGTTGCCCTCAGCGGTCGTCTCAAGAGGCTGACGTTCGGACGTAGGATTCTGGGACTCAACGTTTTTGCCAGACTGGTCTTCGATAGGGGGGTTACTGGTAGCTTCTGTCCTGATCATCTCCACGTGAGCATCAATCTGCTCCACCAGTTCCCTCAAGCTGTCCGTCTCCTTCTCATCAATAGGTCCTGTAGGGTTCTACGGAGCCGGGGAAGTGTTCGGAAAGGGAATCTTGCTGGGGTCCCTTAAAGGTGAGTCTTCGGGCACTCCTAGAGTAAGCAGGGTGGCCATCCAGCCATCTTTAAACGATAACTGCCGAGCTTGCTTGACGACCGGTTCCACACCTCTCTCGGCATTCGCGAACCCTTCGTCGTACCATTTATTTTCACTAACCTCCAAGGCCACTCACAAGTAGGCTATTTCCTTGGCCACTCGTTGTAATGTAATAGTTATTTCTATGGTTTAGCTATTCAGTAGTTTGATTATATTTTTATTACAAGGAATAGTGATTCCTTATGAATAGTTATTCTTTGAAATGAGGAATAACTATTCATCTCTAACAATGTTGTAATAGCTATTCCTTAGTAGGTGTATTAATTTATAAAATTATATATTTCCAAATAAATAAACTTTCCATATGCACATAACAATTATGAAAATAAAAATTCATAAAAAATAATTAATCTCTCTTTCAAATTTAAAAAAAAAAAATTTTTTTTTTAGGAAGTATAATTATATGAGTAAGATATTTCCTAAAATATATCTTAATTTTGATTTAAAATGCTTTCATTTCATTATCTTCAGGGTTCTATTATTATGTTGTCACCAAACAAATGAATAGTAATAAGTATTACATTACAACATTTTGTATTCCTTGTAATACTTATTCTTATTCCTATGTAATTACTGTTACATTCTGCCAAACGTGCCCTAAGGGTGTTAAGCAAAAGGGGGTCTATGGGGAACCTAACCCCACCCTCCAGAATTGACATCAAGGGGAAAAAGGCAGTGTTCGCCCCTCTGTGGAGTACGATTTCACTTTCATGGCAGTACATTACCTCCACATCCTCGGGAATGCCATAACCTCGCCTAAAGGTCACTAAGGACGCTTGAGTATTCAGAAGGTGCGCATAACCCATCTTAAGAGCTAAGAATTAGAGAGAACTTGGAGAAAAGAAATTAAACTAGAGAAAGGGGGAAGGAGACTTACTTCTGGCTCTAAGGGAGGAGTAGATTCTGGGTTGGTGAGCAAATGCGCAAATAAGTGCTTGGCAGAAAGAAATTTCAGTAAACGAAGAATGAAGAAGTGAGAAATGAATTAGGATGGACTATTTATAGAGGCCAGGGAAGAGTAGGCATCGATCAACGAGCAATAATGGGGGATTAACGAGCAATAATGGAGAATTAAAGAGCAATAATGAGGGATTAATTAACAGGAAATCACACAGATACCAATGCCAACTGACGCCCGCGCCGCCTCGGTTCGCGAATCGTCAAGTAATGATGATGACTGAACCGAACGGCCAAATCCAACACGCCTTTTGAGGAACACATTAATGAACTCCTGAAACTGCCCAAAATACACCCATTGAGTCTCTTGGGTGACCGCTGCTACTTTGGCTCCTTGATTCGTTCCCGGAAGCCAAGCACGAATCAAGGGGGGGCTAATGTACGGCCCCGTGATGTCCATGCCTCCTTAGGCTGTGAACTGGGATTAACAACATGGCCCAAAGGCCCAACCTTCACCCTACCCTAGATCTCGGCCCAAGCCCACAAAAGCTATGAGCCCAAGGTTGAGTGTCATTCTGATGCTGAAGGGGCAGCCATCCGATGCTAGCTCACACCCTGCCTTGTCAATATGGTCCCTGATCGGCAAATTGTCCCCGAGAAAGGCTGTGCCGATTCGGCCGTACCATCCTCCACATACCCGGCAATGTCTCGGTAAACGTCCATTCTGAACATATTTGCGGGAGTGGAAACCAAGTTCCAAAACCACTCTCACCGCTTTCCACTACCACCTAACCACCCACTTACAATTAATAATACTGGACCTCACGTTCCACTACCCATGAAAGCAATCATGGTTCTCCCACTAGTTTTAAGCTATAAATATGAGAATTGGAAGAGAAGCAAGGGTCGAGAGGAGAGGGGTAAAGAGGAAGGAGAGAGAGAAAAGTGATCTCATTGAGTCTCTGTGCCGAAAACCACCCAAAGTAGGAAATCCAAACCCACCATACAAATAAATTGTGAGTCCAAGTGAGATCTTAGCCCAGTAGTCTCGTCTTGGCCCGCACAATATCCTTTATGTTCATGTTTTATGCAATTAATGAAATGCTATGTTACTGTTTGTTTTAATTTCGTCTTCCTTTTTTATTTTTGCTATATGTTTGGATCATATATATATATATATATATATATATCAACTGAGTTGGCTCGGTGAAAATGGTGACCGAGTTGATAAGTATAGTATAATTTTGTTCCACTTTTTATTATTATTTCTTTTGTACTTTGTTCCACTTGTGTAATAAAGTTATTTTTATCTTATTTAGCCAATACGGCATTTGGTCAAGTTGTTGGACCAATAATATTGCAGGGGCGGCTGCACTTGTAATTCAGGTTGAACCCCTGACTTGGAAAAAAATATATTTATATATATATAATATTTATTATTAATTTAATTACTCTTAAAAATATTTTTGCACAACTTGGTTTAAATCTTGCACACTCTGATCACAAATCAATTTAGCCTAAAATCAAACAATATAGATCAGTTCATCTCAAAACTAATTAACAACACAAATCACTCTCCCTTTCTCTCATAAATCTCATCTCATCTTTATTCTCTATCTGACTTTCTACGCATCTTTGACTCTAAGAGTAAAATGTGACTGTTTATGAGTTCTGAATGTCCCTCTTTATTATAAATATATATTATATGTGTGTGTGTGTGTGTGTGTGTGTGAGAGAGAGAGAGAGAGAGAGAGAGAGAGAGAGAGAGAGAGAGAGAGCGCGTGTGATACTAATTTTGTGCATTATTTTTTTAATTTTTGATATAATGTTATTTGTGTGAATTGTGAAGTGTGTGAATAGGTACATGTATAATATAAATATACTATAACTTTATATAATTTAATAACAAAGAAATACAGAGGATTTGTTACGTGTGTATATTGTTATCATGTTATAATAATTTTTTGTTATAAAACCAGTGATTCAAGAAAATAAATAGTAAAGTTATTGATTGTTAAATGTATTACTTATGTATGGATGAGTGTGGTTATGTGGGTCAATAATTTATAAAAAAACAATAACAAATAAATAATGACAACTACATAAAAATAAAAATGTTACACTACAAACTTAACAAAGTAAAATGGTCACATCTACATTGACAATAGATAATTACAATTGATACTAAACTATCATGTGACGATTTCAAAATATGAAAACTTTTTTTTTTTTTTTAGAATGAAAAAAATATGAAAACTCGTAGAAAGAAGTTGTAAAATTTCAGGTTTTTTTTTCAATAACACAATATATTAAAGTTCTCTTTCTATTAAAATTTGTATAATTTAACTTTCTTAATGACCCCCCTCAAGAAAATTCCTGGAGCCGCCACTGCACTCCAGTCCACAATAGTTCAAGAAACTTTCATCTAGATGTGAGTACCAATAAAAACTACTCTCACTGGTTCTCTAAGTAGCCACAAAACAAAGGAAAGAAAGCAACCATATAGAGACAAGACTAAGGACTTGATGAATGGAGAGCCTTCAGTGAAGGTGGTGGTGCAAGCCTTCAGTCCGGTTCTGCGATCCTCTCCAACTTTGTCCAAAAAGCTATGTTCCCTATGGATGTCGAAAAAAGTGTCCAAAAAGCTGTTTTTTTTTTTTTTTTTTTTTCCAACAATGTAATAACCAAATCTTAGGGGCTAAGCATTCTGTAAATGGGCTCTGCCGACTGAATTTCATGGGCCTTACTTTTTGGCAGTATTCTAGCTAGGGTGAGGCCCATCAAATATATTCAAGTTTTCTTTTTATTAAAATTTATTTAATTTAACTTTCTTAATGACCTCCCTTAAGAAAATTCTTGGAGCCGCCACTGCACTCCAGTTCACAATAGTTCAGGAAACCTTCATTTAGATGTGAGTACCAATAAAAACAACTCTCACTGGTTCTCTAAGTAGCCACAAAACAAAAGAAAGAAAGCAACCAAATATAGACATGACTACATACTTGATGAGTGGAGAGCCTTCAGTGAAGGTGGTGGTGGAAGCCTTCAGTCCGGTTCTGCGATCCTCTCCAACTTTGTCCAAAAAGCTATGTTCCCTACTGAAGTCGGAAAACCTGTGTCCAAAAAGCTGTTTTTTTCCGATGATGTAATAACCAAATCTTGGAGGCCAAGCTTTGTGTAAATGGGCTCTGCCGTCTGAATTTCATGGGCTTTACTTTTTGGTAGTATTCTAGCTAGGGAGAGGCCCTTCAAATATATTCAAGTTCTCTTTTTATTAAAAGTTGTTTAATTTAACTTTCATAATGACCACCCTCAAGAAAATTCCTAAAGCTACCACTGCACTCCAGTCCACAATAGTTCAGGAAACCTTCATCTTGATGTGATTACCAATAAAAACTACTCTCATTGGTTCTCTAAGTACCCACAAAATAAAAGGAGAGAAAGCAACCAAATATAGATAAGACTACGTACTTGATGAGTGGAGAGCCTTCAGTGAAAATGGTGGTGGAAGCCTTCAGTTTGGTTCTGCGACCCTCTCCAACTTTGTCCAAAAAGCTATGTTCCCAACTGAAGTCGGAAAAAGTGTGTTCGAAAAGCTGTTTTTTTCCGACGATGTAATAACCAAATCTTGGAGGGCCAAGCTTTGTGTAAATGGGCTCCACCGTCTGAATTTCATGGGCTTTACTTTTTGGTAGTATTCTAGCTAGGGAGAGGCCCTTCAAATATATTCAAGTTCTCTTTTTATTAAAATTTGTTTAATTTAACTTTCATAATGACCCCCCTCAAGAGAATTCCTGGAGCCACCACTGCACTCCAGTCCACAATAGTCCAGGAAACTTTCATCTAGATATGAGTACCAATAAAAACTACTCTCACTGGTTCTCTAAGTACCCACAAAAAAATGAAAGAAAGCAACCAAATATAGACAAGACTACGTACTTGATGAGTGGAGAGCCATCAGTGAAGGTGGTGGTAGAAGTCTTCAGTCCGGTTCTACAATCCTCTCCAACTTTGTCCAAAAAGCTATGTTCCCTACTAAAGTCGGAAAAAGTGTGTCCAAAAAGCTATTTTTTTCCGACAATGTAATAACCAAATCTTGGGGGCCAAGCTTTGTGTAAATGGGCTCTGCTGTTTGAATTTAATGGGCTTTACTTTTTAGTAATACTCTAGCTAGGGAGAGGCCCTTCAAATATATTCAAGTTCTCTTTTTATTAAAAATTGTTTAATTTAACTTTCTTAATGACCCCCTCAAGAAAATTCCTAGAGCTGCCACTGCACTCCAGTCCACAATAGTTCAGGAAACCTTCATCAAGATGTGAGTACCAATAAAAACTACTCTCACTGGTTTACTAAGTAGCCACAAAACAAAGGAAATAGAGTAACCAAATATAGACAAGACTACGTACTTGATGAGTGGAGAGCCTTCAATGAAGGTGGTGGTGGAAGCCTTCAGACTGGTTCTGCGATTCTCTCCAACTTTGTCCAAAAAGCTATGTTCCTTACTGAAGTCGGAAAAAGTGTGTCCGAAAAGCTGTTTTTTTCGCGATGATGTAATAACCAAATCTTGGGGGCCAAGCTTTGTGTAAATGGGCTCCACCGTCTAAATTTCCTGGGCTTTACTTTTTGGTAGTATTCTAGTTAGGGAGAAGTCCTACAAATATATTCAAGTTCTTTTTTTATTAAAATTTGTTTAATTTAACTTTCTTAATGACCCCCCTCAAGAAAATTCCTGGAGCCACCACTGCGCACTCCAGTCCACAATAGTTCAGGAAACCTTCATCTAGATGTGAGTACCAATAAAAACTACTCTCACTGGTTCACTTAGTAGCCAGAAAACAAAGGAAAGAGAGCAACCAAATATAGACAAGACTACGTACTTGATGAGTGGAAAGCCTTCAGTGAAGGTGGTGGTGGAAGCCTTAAGTCCGGTTCTGCGATCCTCTCCAACTTTGTCCAAAAAGCTATGTTCCCTACTGAATAGGGATGGCAATTTTTGCCCGACCCGCGAGTACCCGGCCTGGCCCGACCCTAATGGGCTGGGTTTTACCCGGTCCGATTAGGAATAGGGTCGGGTATGGGTTTAAAAAAAAAACCCGAAGTGGATCCGGGTTGGGTCCGGGTTTTATTAAAAAAAAAAACCTGAACCCGACCCTGTTAAAAACCCGGTTTCCTAAAATTACCAAAATACCCTATATATACATACATTTATATATATATATATATACCTATAATCTAACCTAACTAATTCCTCATAGTTATGATTTTGGTTATGATTTTGTTATGATTTTGTTGATTAATGATTAAATGGTTATCTTAACTAGGTAATTTATTGATTTAAAATCTTAGTTATGATTTATTGAATTATGATTATGATATTAGTTATGGTTTATTGATTTATAGATTTATAATTAACAGATGATTTATTAATTTATGATTAGTAGCCTATGATTTGGATTGATTTGGCATTTGGGCCACGTTATCTAGGCTTGAATTAGAATATACAGGCTTAATGTAGTCAAAAAAAAATCTGGAAGGGTGTTATACCGCCTGTTTAGTTCACCCGACCCGTTGCCATTCCTACTACTGAAGTCGGAAAACCTGTGTCCAAAAAGCTGTTTTTTTCCGATGATGTAATAACCAAATCTTGGAGGCCAAGCTTTGTGTAAATGGGCTCTGCCGTCTGAATTTCATGGGCTTTACTTTTTGGTAGTATTCTAGCTAGGGAGAGGCCCTTCAAATATATTCAAGTTCTCTTTTTATTAAAAGTTGTTTAATTTAACTTTCATAATGATCCCCCTCAAGAAAATTCCTGAAGCCGCCACTGCACTCCAGTCCACAATAGTTTAGGAAACCTTCATCTAGATGTGAGTACCAAACAAAACTACTCTCACTGGTTCTCTAAGAAGCCACAAAACAAAGGAAAGAAAGCAACCAAATATAGACAAGACTACGTACTTGATGAGTGGAGAGCCTTCAGTGAAGGTGGTGGTGGAAGCCTTCAGTCCGGTTTTGCGATCCTCTCCAACTTTGTCCAAAAAGCTATGTTCCCTACTGAAGTCGGAAAAAGTGTGTCCAAAAAGCTATTTTTTTTCGACGATGTAATAACCAAATCTTGGGGGCCAAGCTTTGTGTAAATGGGCTCTGTCGTATGAATTTCATGAGTTTTACTTTTTGATAGTATTCTAGCTAGGGAAAGGCCCTTCAAATATATTCAAGTTCTCTTTTTATTAAAATTTGTTTAATTTAACTTTCTTAATGGCCACCCTCAAGAAAATTCCTGGTGCTGCCATTGCACTCAAGTCCACAATAGTTTAGGAAACCGTCATCTAGATGTGAGTACCAATAAAAACTACTCTCATTGGTTCTCTAAGTAGCCACAAAACAAAGGAAAGAAAACAACCAAATATAGACAACACTACGTACTTCATGAGTGGAGAGCCTTCAGTCCGGTTTTGCAATCCTCTCCAACTTTGTCCAAAAAGTTATGTTCCCTACTGAAGTCGGAAAAAGTGTGTCCAAAAAGCTATTTTTTTCCGATGATGTAATAACCAAATCTTGGGGGCCAAGCTTTGTGTAAATGGGCTCCGTCGTCTGAATTTCAGGGGCTTTACTTTTTGGTAGTATTCTAGCTAAGGAGAGGCCCTTCAAATATATTCAAATTCTCTTTTTATTAAAATTTGTTTAATTTAACTTTCTTAATGACCCCCCTCAAGAAAATTCCTAGAGCCGCCACTGTAGTATTGATAAGTATAGTATTGATGGTTAAGGAGTAATAGATAGTTAAGGGGTAATTTTGGAAAAAAGAAAAAAATGTATAGATAACTATATTATTGATAGTTATAAGTATAGTACTGATAATTAAGGGATAATTTTGAAGAAAAGAAAAGAAAAAAAAAACGTATAGATAAATATAGTATTGATAGTTAAGAGGTAATTTCGGTAAAAAAAAGCTTATAGATAAGTATAGTATTGATAGTTAAGGGGTAATTTTGGAAAAAAAAATAAAATAAAAGCGTATAGATAAGTATAGTATAATTTTGTTCTTTTTTTTTTTCCTCTTTTGTAATTTGTTCCATTTTTTTTTTTTTTTTTGTAATTTGTTCCACTTGTGTAATAACGCTCTTTTATCTTATTTAGCCAATATGGCATTTGGTCTCACTTGGTCACGTTTTGGCGTCTTGCAATGAGTGGGAATCTTTTGTTTTTTTTTTTACTCCTACGGTTCTCTCTTTTTGTATTTTAGGCCCTATTTTGTAGAGTAGTTAAACAACATATTTTTCAGTTTTTAAACAACATTACATACTTTTTTACACACTTTTTCACCTACACGTATTTAAAAAAACTACAAACAACATTACTCAAATTCTTCTGTCAAACAAGCCCTAATTTTCAAACATCATGTAATCCATGTATCCATTTTATTATTTACTGTTTTTTTTAAAATTAAAATATGTTTGCTATCAATTAACTAGTCGTTAACCTGTGCGATGTACGGAAAAACCTTGCATAAATATATAATGTATTATGAAACAAATGATATATTAATTAATAAGTTTAATAAATAAGGGTTGATTTTGCCCATGGGATCAAGTCAAATTCGGCTCAATTACTAACACATGACATGAGGAAAAGTAAAATCTATTAGATTAGACTAAGTTTAATTCATATTTCTTAATCCAATACAATGCATGGGAAAATTTTACATAAATGTATAATGTATAAAATTCAGAGCTGAAATTATTAAAACAAAATAAAAAATATATGATTACACAACAAAAAAATATAAGAAAACGATGGAGTTACCCTACTAATCCATAGCTATAGTTGACAGGTTCAGTTATTGCAAAAAATTAACCCAAAAATTCAAATGTTAAAACTTCCAAAAAGCTAAAAATAAGAAAGAAAATTAACATACAAAGCTTAGAAATTATTGAAACAAAACAAAAAATATATTACTGTGGCTACTTTACAGAGAAATATATCTATAGCTGTTGAAATCAGTCAAAATTTTTCAAATTTTGAAAAAAAGAAGTGGAAAATCAAAGAACCAGATGTCAAAACTTCCAAAAGTCCAAAAAAAATAATAAAGAAAAAGGTGATTTAGAGCCAAGAAATTATTGAAAAATAAAAATATATATTGTAGGGTCAATTTTTGCAGCCCAAGCCCAAGAAGGTGTGGATTTGGAGCCCACTGAACCCAAAACAATAAATTTGTAGAGAGTGGGTGAAAGAGCTAGGCTAACAATGAAATAACAGTATTAAACAGCAATGCTAGTGGGAGAATTTGTATTGATGTGTGCTCGGACGGATGTAAGTGTCTCGTCCGAGGAGGTGTTTTTCATTGATGAACTTAGGTTACAATTGTTGGAGCTACAGTAATGTGATACACTCTTTTTTCCTTCTGATTTTTCGATCCCCTTCTATCAGAGACACCCTTCCCTTATATAGTACTGCCTTCCTACATCTTCACCGTCCACTTGTTCATCATCTAGACGCTTACTTGAGTGCATGTCCCATCATACTCCCCCTTTAGCTCTGTGTGAGTGGCGGTAGCTGAGAATTCACTGTTCAGGGGTCTTCTCCACATAAATGCGGCCAGGGGGGTAGGTGCAGTGCATTCAATGCGGTGGTTGAAGTCTGTCTCCTTGATATTTCTCTGTTCCTGTTATCTTCATGCATGTCCGAGGATCCTTTCCCTTTTAACACTTTGTCAAAAAAGATCACATGAACCTCCCATACACGTGTCGGGCAAAACTTCGTCGGATCCGAGGACATCGGACTCCTCAGACATATGAACATCTCCTCGGATAGTACACGTGTTCGACCACAGACATTCTCCCTTTACATGGGCCTCTGACTGAGTGTCTTCATCTCCTCGGATGAATAGTGCTCCTCATATAGGGCCTTGGGCCCAATACGTTGGGTTGGGCTTTTTCTCCCCCCACATTAGCCCCTCGAAATTGTAGTTTTTCCCTCGCATCCGAGGAGAAAAAGTAGGATTTTGACTTGCCACGGAACAAAAAACTTGGGAACACGCACGACCGAGCTGGCACGTGTGTAGACGTGGGGACAGACGCTTCATTAATGCCGCTGCGGTTTCCTTATTCCCAAGGCGCTGCATTAATTGCACCAGGTGGCGCTTTGTCCTTCGTATCCAACGGTGACTGACTGATCCAACGGCTGTGGTTTTTCTTCAGGATTTGGGCGGGAGTGCCCCTGACCCTTCGCTTGACCCCGTATAAAACTTCAGAGGAAGTTACTTCTTCCTTACTTTGCAAATTTTCAGACGCTCCAGCAAATTCCAACACACGACTCCGTCCAAATCTCCCAGTCGCCAATTCCAATCTTACCCAGAGTCCTCATGAATCCTCCTACGAGCCTGCAATCACTTCTCCGGTCTAGCCCTCGTAAGTTGTCGCCCACCGAATCCTTTAGTTTTCTCTTCGGCCAGTCATTTTTTTTTAAGCACCATGGGGAAACTCGAGTACCTGGTAGATAGCCCTGAGCGAATCGAGGCGTTCAGGGCCGCATATCGCATACCCCCAAACGTGGGTTTGAGGTATTGCCCCCCAGAAAAAATACTGACTAATCGGCAAACCGGGGAAGTTGTGATCCCTCTTATTGCCTTCAAAGAGGGGGGAATGACAATCCCCATGGGTCCCATCACCACTAATTACCTCAGAAACCATAGGCTTACTCCCTGGCAGTGTGCGCCTAACATGTTTAGGATCTTAGGAGCAATTGAGGACCTTAACCGTCTCCTAGGATTGGATCTCACTTGGCTCGACGTGGTACACATGTACGAGTGCCACAGTCAGGAAGGAGCGGGATATTATTTAAAATCCCGGTCTGACGTCGTTAGGCTCATTTCCTGCCTCCCCAAATCCAATAAAGGGATGAAGGACGACTATGTGATCGTCTCAGGCGCGTGGTATGACGACCCTCACTGCCCAGTCAAGCATGGAAAGCCAGGTGGGGCACGTTAGACTTAGGCATACTAACCATAGGCCTAGGATCCTCGTTTTTTACTGGTTTTTGATTTCTCTTCGGTCGTTATTTCTGAGTTTCTAACCATTTTTTGCTGACTTGTAACAGATAAGAGACAAGTTTCTCTTCGGCTCAGCCTTACAAATATTGCCGCCCTCAATTACCTTTTAAGGTCAGAGATCTTCGTGAGCGAGGATGGGCAACTACGATCTGCTCCCCTTATTCTGGGATATACAGGGAAACCAAAGGGTTTCCAACCAGTCGGCAACGCAATCGTCCAGGGAGACTATCGCCTTGCGCGTATTGACGTTGGTCGGAAGGGTTTCTTGGCGCCAGACGATCTTGAACCCGTACCCCGTCCAAATCCTCGGGGTGTACCTCCCCTCGTCCAGCCGCTCCAGCAGATTCCCCTCGGACAAGCGGTTGAGGGTGAAAGGGTTGACTCCTCTGCCTCTTCGCTCGATGAGCAAATAGATAAGTTCAACTTTGGGGAGGAGGCTTCAGGAGGAGAGCAAGTAGTAGAGGTATCGGACGACGAGGAAGAGACCGACCAGCAGTCAGGCATTCATCCTGTTTTGTTAGCTGCTCACTCTGAAAACCCTTCGGACGACGACATGGATCTGAGGGTTTTGATGAAGGGTAGAGGCAAAAAGGCTGAGCAGAAAGGCACTGGGACTTCCAAACCAGTGGTGAATCTGCCCCCAGTGCCCCCTCAGGTTCCTGACCTCGGCCTAAAGCCCGTTCCTGACTTGAGGAAGAAAAGGCCCCACACTGATGAAGAAGAAAGGCAAGTGTTGCCAACTAAGGGGACTAAGCAGCAGAAAGTGGCACAGGACCACCGAACTCGCAGGGCTTCGTCCACTGAAAGCCGAGACGAGGGCACAATGGCAGATGTGCGCCGAGGAGGACCGCGGGTTTGGTCTCCAAAATTGGAGTTGGAGGGCGCTCCAATCCTCTGGGAGACTTCCCTCAGGAACTATGATGGAGGGAGGGCAGGCTACGTTGCCGAGGCTCTGCAGCAACCACTTCTCCTCCCTCATGACATGGAGTCCTTCAGGCGTTTCACTCAGCAGGAGCTCTTTCGATCCCTTAAGAGGGATTTAGCCATGGTAAGTAACCTCAGTCCAATTAGTTGGATCACTGATTTTTGCTTTTCCTATTTTTCTGTGCTTGACATTCAGAGTTTCCATCATGCAGGTCACTCAGCAGATTTACGTGGCCGAGGAGTGGAACAAGAAGAGCCACCTTGAGACCCAGGCGGCGTTCTGCTCCCGAGACGAGGCGGAGAAATCTCTGGGCCAATTGAAGGACGATTATGCCCGTCTGTCCGGGGAACTCGCGGAGATGACCAGCCAGAAGAAAAGCCTTGACGCTGGGATAAAGAATGTTGAAAAGCAGGCTGAGGAGCAGCGTAAGTTGCTAAAGGCGGCAGAGGCCAATCTGAAGACCGAGAGGGAGCTGGTGAACGGGCTAAGAGATGAACTCCGAAAAGCCAAAGACAGCGCCCGATTTGCCGAGGAGAATGCCAAGCTGGCCCAGGAGGCAGTTGAGGCTGAAAAGAAGACGGCGTATCAGCTAGGGGTGGAGCAGACTTCGTCCGAGCTTACCGAGCAGTTCGCTTCGGTTAGCCGAGAATACTGCTGCATAACTTGGAGCAAGGCGTTGGACGCCGCTGGAGTGCCTGCAGACTCTGAGCTGAGACTGCCCGGGAGCGTTTATTACGATCCTGAAATCCGAGAGCTCCCGGTGGATGATCCTCCTGCTCCAAAGCTTCCAGAGGCTTCAGAGCCAAACCTGGTCAGTCAGGCTCCTCCACCTACCCCTGATGCACCCAAAGGGGCTAGTCAGCCAGATGACAAGGGTAAACCAGTTGAGCCAGCCAAAGACAAAGGCCAAGGTTCGGGTAAAGAGAAGATTCCCGCTGAGCCCAAGGAGCAAGCCCCTGAAGCATCTGATCGGACAGGCCAGGTTGCTGACCCTGTGCTTCTTCCAGCGAAAGAGTAGATACATAGGGCTTTTTATTTCGCACTTGTACTTCTTGTTCTTTGTTTAAGAAATTGTAACTCTTCCTTTTTTGTTTTGCTGACCCTGTATATATTTTTTTTTAAATGGAATGGCTCCCTATTTGTCTTTGATGTTTTTGATACATGTTTTATTACTTATTATTGCCACACATATGACTACACATTGCAATTATGACATAATAATGCAAATAACTTGATTGATACATCATATTGATGGTAATCGAAATTAATATTGAAAAAGATAGGCCGAATAAGAGTTATTGATGAGTAATGATAGGAATGAGTACTTATGTGAGTTTCGCATATCTTTCCAAATTAAACATAAGTTATTATCCCTCGGTTTCAAATTAAACATAACTAAGGAAGACATTTATAAATTAAAATCAATTTAAATGCAATCAGGAATTTTAGCACTAAGCCCCAATGACAATAGCTGCGTGGGGATATTGACTAACCTGTCGTTTGGTTCAAGGATTATGGGATTCGAATGTATTCGAGTGTTAACTAACCCTAATCATCTGGTCCGAGGACTACAGGCATGATTGGGTTTAAGTTTAAACACTTAGAGAATTGCACCGGGGTGTTAACTAACCCTAGTCATCTGGTCCGAGGACTGCAGGCATGACTGGATTTAAGTTTAAACACTTGGAGAACTGCACCGCAGTGTTAACTAACCCTAGTCATCTGATCCAAGGACTACATGCATGACTGGGTTTAAGTTTAAACACTATAGAACCGTAACTGAGTGTTAACTAACCCTAGTCATCTGGTCCGAGGACTACAGGCATGACTGGATTTAAGTTTAAACACTATAGAACCGTAACCGAGTGTTAACTAACCCTAGTCATCTGGTCCGAGGACTACAGGCATGACTGGATTTAAGTTTAAACACTATAGAACCGTAACTGAGTGTTAACTAACCCTAGTCATCTGGTCCGAGGACTACAGGCATGACTGGATTTAAGTTTAAACACATGAGAGAAAGCGGTGAATGAGTGTTAACTAACCCTAATCATCTGGTCCGAGGACTACAGGCATGATTGGGTTTAAGTTTAAACACTTGAGAGAAAGCTTTACGCAACGAATTGGTATATCAGTTGAAGAAAAGACTTGATTAATAGAAGTACCTCTTGAGGTTATTTACATTCCAAGGGTGAGGGATTACACAACTATCCAGGTCTTCTAAGAAATATGCTCCAATACCAGCGCCTGAAGTGATACGATATGGTCCTTCCCAATTGGGTCCTAATTTTCCCCAAGCTGGGTTCTTTGCGGTGCCCACAACTTTCCTCAGCACTAGATCACCAGGCTCTAGAGGTCTCAGCTTCACGTTAGCGTCGTAGCCTTGTCTGAGCTTTTGTTGGTAGTGTGCCAGCCGAATCATTGCATTCTCTCTTCTTTCCTCAATCAGGTCCAAACTCTTCTCTAGTTGCTCGTTGTTGCTGGTCGGACTAAACGAGCTAGTTCTCAGTGTTGGGAACCCTGTTTCCAAAGGAATGACAGCTTCAGCTCCATAGGTCATCGAGAAGGGGGTCTCTCCAGTAGACCTGCGAGGCGTAGTTCTGTAAGCCTAAAGCACATGTGGCAATTCTTCTACCCACCTACCCTTCACATCATCTAGCCTCTTCTTCAAACCACTCAGTATAACCTTGTTGACTGCTTCTGCTTGTCCATTACCCTGAGGATAGGGGGGTGGAGTATCTGTTTACAATTCTCAGCTCGCTGCAATAATTCCTGAAGGCCCTGCTATCGAACTGAAGGCCGTTGTCTGAGATGAGGGTGTGAGGAACTCCAAACCGGGTGACAATGTTTTTCCACACAAACTTCTGCACGTCAACGTCTTTGATATTGGCCAGCGGCTCGGCTTTGACCCACTTGGTGAAATAGTCTGTGCCGACCAGAAGGTACTTCTTGTTTCCTGCAGCTTTGGGGAATGGTCCCACGATATCCAAGCCCCATTGGGCGAAAGGCCACGGACTGGATAGTGGATTAAGATTTCCCCCTGGTTGGTGAATGTTTGGAGCGAAGCGCTGACATTGATCACACTTTTTGACGTATTCGTGTGCCTCCTTTTGCATGTTAGGCCACCAATAGCCTTGGGTGAGGGCTCGGTGAGCCAAGGATCTACCTCCAGTGTGGCTCCCACAGATTCCTTCGTGCAGCTCTTCTAGCAATGTCTCAGTTGCCTCGGGATGCATGCATAGCAAGTATGGTCCCGAGTAGGAGCGTCTGTATAGTTTCTGGTCCTCGGATAACCAGAACTTAGTCGCCTTCCTCCGAACTTTATCAGCTTCTACCTTCTCTTCAGGCAATATATCTTCTTTAAGAAATCTGATTAAAGGGTCCATCCAGCATGGCCCGACCCTGACCTGGTGAACTTGGACTGCCCCTGCCTTCGCCTCTGTAGGCCTGTGCAAGTCCTCGACGAGGATGATCCTCGGCAGGTCTTGCGCCGAAGAGGTGGCAAGCGTGGCCAAGGAGTCAGCATGTGAGTTGCCACTCTTGGGGATGTGCAGCAAACTGAAAAAGTCAAACTCTGATTGCAGATGTTTAACGCGACCCAAGTACCCCTGCATTCTTTCGTCCTTTGCCTCGAACTCGCCTTGTACTTGACCTACTACCAATCTTGAGTCTGAGAACAACTCCACAGACTTCCCACCCATTCTACGGACCATAGTCATCCCCATCAGTAGGGCCTCATACTCCGCTTCATTATTCGTTGCCGAGAAGTCCAGCCTTAACGATTTCTCGATAATGATTTTCTCGGGGGATATCAATACCAGCCCAACTCCAGAACCTCTTTGGTTTGTCGCGCCATCAACGTACACTTCCCAATGGGAGAGATTCTGTTGGGAGATCATGCCAACTGATTTTTCATCCATGCCTGACGTGGGCTTTACCTCTTCTAGTTGGGGCTCTGTGAACTCAGCCACCAAATCTGCGAGGACCTGTCCCTTGACCGATGTGCGGGGCATATATCTTATATCGGAAGCCCCTAAGATTGTACCCCACTTGGCAATCCGACCAGTGTAATCAGCACTTCGGAGTATAGCTTTGAGTGGGAGTTGTGTGAGAACAATGACCGTGTGGGCTTGGAAGTAGTGAGGTAGCTTCTGTGTGCCAAGCACTACTGCTAGGATGGCCTTCTCCAGTGGCAGGTAACGAATCTCAGCCTCATGCAGCGACTTGCTTACGTAATAGACGGGCCTTTGCACACCAGAGTCTGATCGTATCAACACCAGGCTCACCGCATAGGGAGCTACAGCGATGTAGGCGAACAGTACTTCATCTGGCTCAGGACTGGACATGATCGGTGGTCGAGCTAGATAATCCTTGAGTTGCTGGAATGCCAAAGCACATTCTTCGGTCCATTCGAATCCCTTCCATTTGTTGAGCAGAGAGAAAAAGGGCCGACACCTATCTGCTAATCTAGAGATGAACCAATTGAGGGCAGCAGTCATTCCGGTTAGTTTCTGAACCTCCTTGGGATTCCGAGGAGCTCGGAGATTGTTAATGGCCTTTATCTGGTCGGGGTTGACCTCAATTCCTCTGTGGGTGACCATGTATCCCAAGAACTTGCCGGACCCCACCCCAAATGAGCACTTAGAAGCATTTAATCGTAGCTTGTACTTTCGTAGAATCTCAAAGGTACTTTCGAGGTCCTTCACATGCTCAGCTATAACTTTGCTCTTCACCACCATGTCATCTATGTAAACCTCGATATTTTTGCCCAGCTGTGGCTCGAACATCCTCGTCATCATTCTCTGGTAGGTAGCTCCCGCGTTCTTCAAGCCAAACGGCATCACTTTATAGTGGTAGTTGCCAATAGGAGTGACAAAAGCAGTTTTCTTCTGGTCCTCCGGGGCTAACGGTATCTGGTGGTAGCCTTGGAAGGCGTCTAGAAAGCTCATCCGAGGGTGGCCGACAGTGGCATCTACCAGCTGATCAATTTTTAGCATAGGGAACGGATCTTTGGGGCATGCCCTATTCAAATCCGTAAAGTCTACGCATACTCGCCACTTCCCACTCTTCTTCTTTACCACCACGGTATTTGCTAGCCATTCGGGATAAAAAACTTCTTTGATAGCCCCAGCCTCTTTGAGTTTCGCTACCTCGTCTCTCACTGCGTCGGCATGTTCTTTGGATGGGCGCCGAATAGGCTGTTGCTTGGGGGTGACCAGTGGATTCACCTTCAAGTGGTGGCATATAAACTCCGGGTCCACCCCTGGGGCTTCGTAGGCACTCCAGGCAAACACATCGAGATTTCGCTTGAGGAACTCTATTAGCTCTTCTTTCTCTTGAAGAGGCAGCTGAGATCCGACTTGAAAGAACCTATTAGGATTATCTCCAATGATCACTTTCGTCAGATCCTCACATCGAGTGTTTTCATCTGGTTCTTCAGGAGGCACTCCCCGAGACTGTAGTTGCTATAAATCCCTCCCAGCTACATCCGAGGACTCGGCTGGGGCCTTATGCTGAATGGCAGCTATCAAGCACTGTCGAGCAACAGACTGGTCTCCTCAGATCTCATGTATCTGACCTCCTGATGGGTATTTGACCTTCTGGTGCAAAGTAGAGGGAACAGCCCCAAGTGCGTGAATCCAGGGTCTGCCCACGAGTGCCGTGTAGGGCGAATATGCGTCCACAACTATAAAGTCCAACTCCACCACTTCGGAGCCGGACTGCACCGGTAAGCGTATCCGGCCTTTCGGGATGACAGGCCTTCCTTCAAAACTCAAGAGGGGAGAATCGTATGGCGTCAGGTCTTGGGGCTTTAGGCCTAGCCCCTTGTAGAGGTCCGGGTACATTATCTCCACAGCACTACCCTGGTCCACCATCACCCTCTTTACATCGTACCCTCCTATTCTGAGGGTGATGACTAGTGCATCATCATGGGGTTGGATGGTGCCAATCATGTCTTCGTCCGAGAATCCCATAACCAGCGGGGCACCAAACTTAGCTCTCCTCGGTCCTCGGCTTGACTCTTCTGCGGATGGTCGGCCCACCGACATAACTTTCAATGGCCAGGACCCTGTTCTCCCCGGCGCGGCGAAGACGACGTTTATAGTCCCCAGCGGCGGCTTTGAGGGGTCGTCCCTACGTGGCCCCGAGCCCGTCTGCCCTCGGCCACTGGAGGGTTGCAGAAGGTGTTTCAGTTTACCATCGCGAACCAGTTGGTCCAGGTGATCCCACAGGCTCCTACAATCCTCTGTGGTGTGCCCATGGTCTTGATGGTACTGGCAGTAAAGATTGTGGTTGCGTTTCTCGGGGTTTCCTATCATCTTGTTCGGCCACCTGAAGAATGATTCGTTCTTGATTTTTTCCAGGACCTGGTGTACTGGCTCTTTGAACACGGTGTTGACCGATTGAGGATTCATCGATCCTGATTGTCCGGCAAAATCCCTCCGCGGTTTATTGTAATTGTATCGGTCCGACCGCGAATCCCTCCTCTCCTGAGGGATAACCTTATCCTTTCCCTTGCCCTGCTGCTGATCTTCTTCCACTCTCTTATACTTCTCTATGCGGTCCATTAGTTGACGCACGTTTGTGACCGGTTTACCAGATAGAGATGCCCTCAAACCGTGATCAGTAGGGAGGCCGAGCTTGAACGTGCTGAGGGCCATTGCGTCATTGTTGCCCTCCACCTCATTGAACATCTCCCAGTATCTGTCTGAATATGCCTTCAAGGACTCGCCTTCCTGCATGGACAGGGATAGCAGTGAAGAGAAAGGTCTGGCCACTCTTCGGCATGTGACAAAACGGGAGCCGAATGCCTGAGTGAGCTCTTTGAAGGAGTTGATGGAGCCTGCCTTCAAACCGTCAAACCACCTCATGGCAACAGGCCCAAGACTGGAAGGGAAAACCTTGCACATCAGAGCTTCGTCTCTGGAGTAGACAGCCATCCTCTGGTTAAAATGACTCACATGCTCCACGGGGTCAGTTTTACCATTGTAGATGGTGAATGTTGGCTAGTTAAAGCGCCGAGGGAGTCTGGCCTCCTCTATCCTGCGCGTGAAGGTTGATTTAGATATCTGATTCAGAGCCCTATTCATGGCATCGTTCTCCATATCCTCACGTGATGGGCTCCTACGCTGCCTCTTGTGATAGGACTCCTCCTCATAGGTGTAGGACTCGCTGACTGGTGTCTTAGATTTGTGCTGATAAGAGACATCCTGCTCGTCGTCAAGATCATCCTTAGAATATGAGGAAGCCCGTTTCCTCTTTGCATGGCGTAACTCCCTCTTTAGTTTTTCCACTTCCAGTTGTAAGTCACGGTTCTTCTCTGCATGGGACATGTGACTTCCGCCCTGTGATTGGCTCTGGCTAAGGCGCACAGTACGTACACTGCCCTCACGATTTTGTCTCCTCTCTGAGTTGACAAAATGGTCTACGTGCTGGGATGCCCTGGATTCTGCTTGTTGTTCACCTTGTCCTGCCATCATCAACTGTTGCTTTCACTCTTGCACAAGCTCTTCCCACAGACGGCGCCAATTGTAGGGTCAATTTTTGCAGCCCAAGCCCAAGAAGGTATGGATCTTGAGCCCACTGAACCCAAAACAATAAATTTGTAGAGAGTGGGTGAAAGAGCTAGGCTAACAATGAAATAACAGTATTAAACAGCAATGCTAGTGGGAGAATTTGTATTGATGTGTGCTCGGACGGATGTAAGTGTCTCGTCCGAGGAGGTGTTTTTCATTGATGAACTTAGGTTACAATTGTTGGAGCTACAGTAATGTGATACACTCTTTTTTCCTTTTGATTTTTCGATCCCCTTCTATCAGAGACACCCTTCCCTTATATAGTACTGCCTTCCTACATCTTCACCGTCCACTTGTTCATCATCTAGACGCTTACTTGAGTGCATGTCCCATCATACTCCCCCTTTAGCTCTGTGTGAGTGGCGGTAGCTGAGAATTCACTGTTCAGGGGTCTTCTCCACATAAATGCGGCCAGGGGGGTAGGTGCAGTGCATTCAATGCGGTGGTTGAAGTGTCTCCCCTTGATATTTCTCTGTTCCTGTTATCTTCATGCGTGTCCGAGGATCCTTTCCCTTTTAACACTTTGTCAAAAAGATCACCTGAACCTCCCATACACGTGTCGGGCAAAACTTCGTCGGATCTGAGGACATCGGACTCCTCGGACATGTGAACATCTCCTCGGATAGTACATGTGTTCGACCACAGACATTCTCCCTTTACATGGGCCTCTGACTGAGTGTCTTCATTTCCTCGGACGAATAGTGCTCCTTATATAGGGCCTTGGGCCCAATACGTTGGGTTGGGCTTTTTCTCCCCCCACATATATATATATATATATATATATATATATATATATATATATGACTACACAATAAAGAAATATAAGAGATAAGGTATTAATTTAAGATATTGCAAAAATAAACCCAATAATTTAGAAGTTAAAACTTTCAAAAGGCCATAAAAATTAGCAAATTAGAAAATTCAGAGCCTAAAAATTATTGAAACAAATATATATATATATATATATATATATATATATATATAAGACTACACTACAAATAAATATTAGAGAGAGACAATCCATGACTATAGCTATTGAAATCTAGCAAACATATTCAAATATTGTAAAAAATGAACAAAAAAAAATTCAAATTTTAAAACTTTCAAAATGCCTTAAATATTAGCAAATCAAAAGATTCAATCCAAAATACTATATTTGATTATACAAGCGACATAAGAAGAATTCCAGTCAAGTTATACATCGTCTTCCAATGCAATTCTACTTTTCCTACAATATACACCCGTTAAAACTTTCAAAAGGCCATAAAAATTAGCAAATCAGAAGATTTAGAGCCTAAAAATTATTGAAACAAAACAAAATATATAAGACTACACTACAAATAAATATAAGAGAGAGATAAAAATAATGGAGCGGGTTAGTCAATGTCTTTAACTACTAATGCTGATGAGATTTTTCTGAATTATCAATTATCTTGTTTCAATATCACTTGAACTCTCTACACGTTGAAGCGGAATTATAAACAACATAAAACGGTGTAATTTATCAAATAATTGGTTATATAGGCAACATAAACAGAATTCATTTCAAAAACATATTCTTTGTGTTTAGATTATAAAGGTACAAAATTGTGCTACAAAAACTAACTTTTTGAAAACCAAAAAAAAATTTAAATTGTTGGTTTACCAAAAGACAAAGGAAAAGAAGCTACTATACAACTTAATTAACAACAGCCAGATGATCCTAGAAGTCATAAATTAACAACAATAACGTAAAAGATAAAACCATGACACATAGTATATATGAATGATCAAATTTAAGAGTCGTATTGCACAACACTGAAAAAACGTGAAAAAAGAAACAGTATAGAGATACCAAAAACTAAACTGGATTGAAGAGATTGAGAGAAATCTTGATAATAACCTTTGCCGCCTCACTAATCACTATCTCCTAATTCAATTGGCAATGACTATCTATTTCTTGAACCTCACGTCATCAAAATTGTTATTGAAGTAGGATACATGTTGATTGAGGAGACTTTCACAAGTTCAAGTGGTTTAACGTTTACACTTTAAAATACCACAATCCTTAGTATAGTGTGTTATAAAAAAAAATTTAGCGTGTTTTAAAATAGAAAAATAATCTTAAATTTATTAAGAAACTACACTATTGCATGCTTTGCTATTGGAAATTTGGACTTGGCTTTGAATTTAAGTTGGACTTGTTAGAGAGATAGAGTTTCACTCCTTGTTAAGTTTAGACTAAACAATAATATTTTTATTTAAATAAAATAATAATTTTATTTAAATATTGTGCTGATGTGAAAAATCGTGAGAGTTTCAGAGGCTTCGGTTTTATATATATATATATAGATAGATATATGTATCTTGTCGCACCCGTATCTTACTTTTTCAAAAATTGTCGTGTCCCCGCACTCGAACCCGAATTTGCACCCGTGCTTCCTAGCTACGGCTAGGAATAGGGCCGCTCAAATTCTTTTGCGTGAGCAAGTTATCACCGTCAAAGCCATTAACGAAATTGTTGTTGTGGTATACGTGAGAAACAACAATAATTGGTATGAGGCTATACAAGTTATGGGGGAAATAGGACTGTGGTTAGGGAGATGGTGTTGGAAACTGGATTTAATGTTGTGTAGGTGTAGCTGGGTTGAGTTTGATGAAGATCGGGTTAGGTTTGATTTCATTTCATTTTAAGTCTTGTTTGATGGTTTTCATGTGAGCTCCTATATATCCTTTATGTTCATGTTTTATGCAATTAATGAAATGTTGTGTCACTGTTTGTTTTAATTTCCTCTTCTTTTTTTTTTTTTCTAGATATTTGGATCATATATGTGGGCCACAAGGCTTCAAATAAGGTAATAATGATATGTGTCATACTCATGGCTGAGGGGGCTATTATCGTGCCAAGGAGGCCACCCCCTCAGACAGTAAGGCCATGTCAATGGCACGTTATCAGAGGAGGTCATACTGTAGAAAAATAGTTTCGGAAAAGAGGTTAGCCCTGACATGACTGAAGAGATGGTGGCTGCCACCACATTTAGTGCATTCCACCAAACCTCTTGGCTGCATTTATGTGGAGAAGACCCCTGAACAATGCTGTCTTGGCTACCACAACTCACAAGGGGTTTGAGAAGGTGTCTGATGGGACAAACACTCAAATAGTGGCCTGGATGATTAACAAATGGAGGGTCAAGATCATCTAAAGAGAGCTATATAATGTAAGAGACCATCCAGGAAGAGGGGATCAGAAAATCGATAGAGAAAACACTGTAATAACAAGAACTGAAATTGTATCAAAGTCTAAAATAACTATATTCAAAAACCATTTTCCTCGGACTTCGCCGAGGAAGGATTTCCTTGCCTAGAACTTGTCTTTCTTTGCTTTCTTATTATCTTTAATCCACTGTGCATGTCGCTTGATCCATTGAAGCCTAACTTTTAAGTCCACTCTCTACAAATTCATTGTATTGTGCTCTTTGGGCCTGAATCCTTCTATCCCTTGGGCTCAGGAACCAAAAGCTGCCCCTACAATATATATATATCAACCGAGTTGACTCGGTAAATGGGTCTCTTTCTGTTTCTCTCTATATCTCTCTCTGTTTCTCTCTCGACTTTTAATTTGACATAAATGAAGTTTTCAGAGGCCATATTTGAATGAACTAAAAGATAAATTGATATAAAAAAAATGTCAATACCTAGGAAGCATGGTGCGGATTTGGATTCGGGTGCAGGTGCGGGGCAGCAACACGACAATTTTTGAAAAAGTAGGATACAGGTGCGGCAGGATACGTTTATTAATTAATTATCAAATATATTTTTATTTATATATTCTATATATTACTAAGCGTTTTTTTTCTTCATATAATAGTAAACATATTTCAATTTAAGAAAAATAGTAAATAATAAAGTGAATACATGGATTACATGATGTTTATAAATTAAAATACAAAAGAAAACTGTAGGAGCAAAAAAAAAAAGAGCATTTTAAATGTATAAATAGATTTAACGTAATAAAAAATTAAAAAATTTATGGTGGTGGCCGGCAACTGTTGCAAACTTGCAGTGTCTCAAACCTTTGTGCATATATTGTTTTTTTTTTGGTCAACCATGGAAATAGCATAAAACTAGGAATTTATCATTCGGCTACAACGCAAATTAGCTTTATCATAAGCTAAAATTCTTTCCACCACAGGCGGCGGATACAAAAAGACAACAAAAGATGTTAAGCTACTTGCACCTAACTTGGCCATCGCATTTGCGCATTGGTTGGCCTCCCGAAAAATGTGGGTTATCTGCTTGTTGGGAATCTCTTTCACCAGGTTCCTGCAATCAGTCAGAAGTGGTTCCATTAACAAATTGTTAGAGTTATTATTCATAAGCAAGACAACACTTAGAGCATCCATCTCAATGATAAGGTTGTTTAGCCCCATTTCCTTAGCTAAAAGAAGACCATCTCTGAGTGCCCACAGCTCTGCCATACAGCTATTGGTGCAACCAAGGGGCCTAGCAAAACCTTTCAGCCATTGCCCATCATGATCCCTTATCACACCGCCCCCACCTGCACTACCAGGATTACCAATGACCGACCCATCAATGTTAAGTTTTGCCCAACCCACTGGAGGCTTCTCCCATCCCACGGCAACAATCGACTTGGCTTTGGGCAGCTTGGCGTTTAACCCAATGGAGAAGAACTCAGCACTATCTTTGATACATCTCTTAAAGCTTGACCGATCCACCCTTCCTGTTTTAAAAATAAAGCTATTCCTGTGCAACCATAAGTGCCACACAGCCATGGGGAATAAAATTTTCCAAGGAATATCCATCATTTTGGACTTCAAGTCAGTCTTACAATTTATTTCAAGCCATTCACCAAGCGGTAATTTAAAAGTATCTCTCAAGCAAGCTGGGAACTGGAGTTTCTGCCAAAAGTCACGTGCAAACATGTAGCCCCTTAAGAGATGATCTAAAGTTTCAATGCTTTGTTGACATAAGCTGCATATGGGATCAAGACTTAAACCCCTTGAACCCAAAACATCTCCGGTGGGCACACTGTTGTGTAAACACAACCATAAAAAGAATTGCACCTTGGGAAAAGTCTCAACCTTCCACACCCAAGCCACCGAAACAGTAACAAGGTTCAAAGGGTTTAAACCCCTAGCCAGTAAGTATGCAGATTTCAAGGAGAAAAATCCATTTTTTGAGTAAGCCCATTGGAGTGAATTATTTATTTATTTATGGTTCCCAAAGGCTGATATCCCTTGCGTTTTTTTAAAATTTTTTTTTTTTAAATTTTAGTGGGTGCAAACTCATACCCCCATTATCTCACTAGAAGACAAAATTGAGATATAAACTGTACGGCACTCTATACCCGAACCCATTTGGGCCTGGATCCCTGGTATGAAGATTTGGCCCACAAACCTGACCTTTTTCTGCCCAAAGGCCCAACCCGAATCCATACTAGCTGCGAGCCCAGGCTTGAGCGTCCGGCCCTTGCTCGGCAAACCTCCCCTGAGCAACGAAGAAAGAGCGGCGTTCAAGAATAATACCCTTTGCGTACCTGGCAGTGCCATATTGACTGTCTCTGCCGAGCATATCTGCAGGAGTGGGAACCAAGTTCCAAAGCCACTCTCACCACGCTCCACTCCCACCTAACCACCCACTAATGACTAACGACATTGGACCTCCCATTGCACTAGCAATGGAAGTAATCATAGCCCCTTCACTAATATGGAGCTATAAATATGAGAAGTGGGGGAAGGGAGAGGGGGTTATTGAGAGATTCTCTCAAGGAAACAGAGGATAGGAAAGTAGAGGAGCGAGAGAGTGAGAGAGCAAGAGAGTAGGGAAGCGAGAGAGTTAAAGAGAAAGAGAGAAGGAGGGGGAGCTTCATTGAGTCTCTGGGCTGAGAACAACCCAAAGTAGGAAATCCAAAGCCCACGTTACAAGTAAGTTGTGAGCTCAAGTGAGGCCAGGCCCAACAGCCTCATTTAGGCGCGCACATAAACCATAGCCATATCTCACTTTATTTTTAACGATACCATCACTTTGTTATCATCGGAACCAAGTATTAACAAAAAAAAGAAAAAAGAAGAAGAGAGCAGTGTATCAGGCAGTATTAGACCACATTAAAGATGGAGAGAGAACGGGAGATGGGATTGAATAATCTTATCATTGAGCTTGATGCGTTGAGTATTGTTATTCTTATGAATAATGAGGCTGAAAATGTTATGATGGAACCATTGCTATCTGATTGCAGGAACCTCTTGAAACAAATTCCAAACAAGCGCGTGATTCATTCCTACCGTGAAGCCAATCAATGTGCGGATGCATTGGCTAAGCTAGGAGTGCAATCCTTCACTCATTTTGTTGTTTTTTGTAACCCACCGCATGTGGTGGAGACTGTTAACTTTTGATAAAACTAGTATGCATTGTAATAGACTTGTGAATTTGTAGTTTAATGTTATATCATGGTTTACCAAAAAAAAGAAAAAGAAAAAAAAGATGGAGAGAGAACAGTGTATCGGACCGCATCATAAAAATAAAAATAAAAATAAATTCGTCTGGGACGCACATGCAGCCGCGTCTCGTGTCCGACATGGGTGCGGCGACAAAAAATGCCGCACTCGTGCTTTCT
This sequence comes from Quercus aquifolioides, assembly GCA_019022515.1. Taxonomy (NCBI): domain Eukaryota; kingdom Viridiplantae; phylum Streptophyta; class Magnoliopsida; order Fagales; family Fagaceae; genus Quercus; species Quercus aquifolioides. Next base: position 2,492,594 of record CM032329.1, read on the forward strand.
TGGTCAATACCACTGAAGTTGCATGCACAACCTTCTAAATGCTAAACTCGATTTACAACTCCATCCTAATTCATAATCCATTAATGTGAACAAATTACAATCTCCTCCAATGTCAACACATTCCAAAATATAATTTGTTCAAGTGCCACAACATTCTTAATGAAGTACTTGGCAAGCTCATAATCAGTAATGTGGGCATTCGATAGGCTTCCTCCATTTTCTCTTACATGATCAGGAGTCTATTCATACCGAGTACCGACAAAAATGACAGTTATTAACTTACTGGTAGGAATGAGATCCTATGCAAATAAAATTGACACATTATAGAGACACGTTAGCGATCCACGTAAGGCCACTTTCTCCAAATTTTTTTACTCTTTTCTCTTCACCAGTTCAACTTTCAGCTTCCCAAAAAAAAAAAAAAAAAAAATTCTCTCTCTCTGTCTCCCCTTTATTAGATCTTTCTCTAGAATGCCATTGTTGAATCTCTGTGGTCTATAGCTAGTAGACACCATGCCCTACACCACCACTACCGGCAATGGTTTCGGTGAGGTTGCTATGTCTCTCTCTTTGAGTTTTTGTTCTTTAAAGCTCACATTTGGTTGAACTTCTTCTTGCACCCACAGTACCATTGCCGGTGTCACCACCATTGGTGGCCATCGGGTCTCCCTCTGTTTCCCTACTTTCATCTTGTCTTAGTTTTAATTTGATTAGTGATTGAGTTTCCTTGTTGAGTATGAAGCTTGATGATTTGCTTTGGTTTTCTTTTTTTGTCTCTTGCTAAAAATAATTTATTGTGTAATGTTTTGAATATGAGGTAGGAGGAATTCGGTGCAATGGAAAGATGGTTTGATCGAAGATGGCCTTGGTGGTTCGCGACGATGAGGAGGTGGTGAGAGGAAGAAGAGAGAGAGGAGCACAAGGAAGAGAAAGAAAAAGAGAAAATAATTAAATAATAGTAGCAACTACTAGCATACCACTATAGCATGTTTAAATTTTCATGATATAGCATGTATCTTGGTTGTTTGTTTTGCCTTTTTGTTTTGTTTTGTTTTTTTTTTTTGAGATAAATATAATTTTACTATAACCTAATCTAAGTGTATACGTGTGTGAAACTCTCTTTAGAGACTTGAACCCTGACTCTTACCCTCCACACTCCACAAACACTTATACTTTTGGAGTGACCATCGTATCAAGGGTGCGCGCGATGATCTTGTATCTTGGTTATAGAGTTGGTAAAAATAGCTTTTTGTCGGTTTTACAACATTTATTGTGAATGCTTCATTAACGAATGCATGCAGCCAAATAGAGCACAACTTTAGGGTTTAATAGTAAAAAACTTTAAACCCATTATCCCAAATCCCGGCGAAAATAGGTAACTAATTTTTTTTTTCTAACTATCTAGTTAATAGTTCCGGTTCTCAAACTATATTATTTACTAGCATCTCGAGTCTAAGAAACTCGATTTTGGCCTATAAATTGAGTCTCAGAGACTCGATTTTCATGGTCTAATGTGGCAACTTTTTCCACGTGGTGACCGGCTGGAAATCGAGTCTCTAAGACTCGATTTACAAACCAAAATTTTTTTTAAAAATTTGATTTACAACCCATTTATAATCTCCCCAAACGTGGAAATAGACGCAGAAAGAAAGAAAAAAAGAAAGAAAGAGAGAGAGAGAAGAAGAAGAAGAAGAAGCCCAGGCAGACGGGTAAAATAGGTCACTAATTTTTTTTTCTTCTAACTATCTAGTTAGTAGTTAAGGTTTTGAAACTATATTTGTTACTAGCATCTCGAGTCTAAGAGACTCGATTTTCATGGGTTATTCACGTCTGATGTGACATTTTTTTCACGTGGCGACTACGTGGAAATCGAGTCTCTAAGACTCGATTTACAAGCAAAAGCAAAAAAAAATTTTAAGTCTCAAGTCTCTTAGCCATTCCCATAAATACAAAAAAAAAAAAAAAAGGAAATCCAAGAAACGCAACACAATCAGATCAGAGTCTCAGCATAATCAGATCAAAGAAAGAAAGATCCAGAGACCCAGATCAAATAGGAGGCGTGGGGCGCGCAGCGTGGGTCGTTCGCAGCGTGGCGTGGGTCGCGCTACAACCTGGGTCGGGCGTGGCGCGCGTGGCCTGGGTCGCGCTGCGGCCTGGGTCTGGCGCCGCCTGGGTCGGAGCTTGCATCTCCATTTCTTCTTCTTCGCTCTTTCTTTCTTTTTTTCTTTCTTTCCGCGTTTTTTTGCTATTTATGCATTTCTTGGTCAAGGCCCTTAAAAGAAAAAGTTTGAAAATGTGGCAACATATAAATCCAGTCTTAGAGACTCGATTTCCACGTAGTCACCACGTGGAAAAAATGGCACATCAGACGTAAACAACCCATAAAAATCGAGTCCTAAAAACACGATTTATAGACCCTAAATCGAGTCTCTTAGACTCGAGATGCTAGTAAAAAATATAGTTTCAAAACCTTAACTACTAACTAGATAGTTAGAAAAAAAAAATTAGTTACCTATTTTACCCCAGGCCGACCCAAGAAGAAGAAGAAATGGGCAGGCCAGGCCGACCCAGGCCGCGCCGCGCCGCTCGACCCAAGCCGCGCAGGCCAGGCCGAGCCGCGCCGCGCGACCCAGGTCGCGCCGCTCTCTAGATCTTTGTCTCTTTGATCTGATTGTGTTGAGATTGTTGTGTCTCTGATCTGATTGGGGTTCGGGTTGAAGATGGGTGTTTTTTTTTTTTGATAGATTGAAGATGGGTGTTTGAGCTTGAGAGCTCACGTCTGATGGGTATGATGGGTATTCGGGGTTTGGGTTGCTCTCTCTGTATTCTTTCTCTCTTTCTGAGACTTAAAATTTTTTTGGTTTGTAAATCGAGTCTTAGAGACTCGATTTCCAGCCGGTCACCACGTGAAAAAAGATGCCACATCAGACCATGAAAATTGAGTCTCTGAGACTCGATTTATAGGCAAAAATCGAGTTTCTTATACTCGAGATGCTAGTAAATAATATAGTTTGAAAAGCGAAACTACTAACCAGATAGTTAGAAAAAAATAAAAAATAATTACCTATTTTCGCCCCAAATCCCCTACCCGGCTAATTCCACACACACAAGTGAAAAGAGAAAAAAAAAAAAAAAAGAGCGGGAGAAACTCTCTCACTCTCACACAAACTTCCCCTCCACTTTGCTCCATTTCTCTCCCTCACTCTTTCCAGCTCCCACAATGTCCGTCGGGGTTCGCCACCTCACAGTGCTCGGCGAGTTCAAGCCCTTCGGCTTGATCGCCGAAGCCCTGGACGGAAAGCCCGCTGATAATGTCACCGACAAGTACGATTACTTTCTCTTCGACCCCGAAGTCGCTCGGGAAAGAGACGAATCCGGCGAACAACACGCTTTGGGCTCCGCGTTTAGCGATCGGAGCGATCACGAGCTTTTCATCAGAGGGAGCCGGTAAATTCTTTATGTGTAGTTTCACCGAGAAAACGAAGTTTAGATTATGATTTCTAGGGTTTTGAGTTTAAAACATTACTCAGAAATTTGAATTTTGTCTTTGCATTTTCTCGGTAACCAAATATTTTTTCAAATTAATTACTAGCTTTAGTTAATTTGTAATAATCACATTGTGCCATGAACAACTTAACAACTTGCTTATTTGATTTTTATCATTATTATTTTTAGAATTAAGTTTTGGATGTGGTGTTTTATCTTAACGATTGAATTGTACTGTGTTCCACTTTTTTTGTAACAGGATAATATGGACAATAGGTTCAAGAGTATTTAAGAGATTCACCTTACCCTCCCCAATTATCAAGGTACTTAATTTCTACGGCGCACAGTATATAGATCGATGATATATATAATACAGGGAAAAACTTAGGTACAGTCATTGCTGCATTGAATATAATTGTCTTAGGAATAGATAACACTGTTTGTGATTCATTAGTTAACGCAACCATGTGTTCGTATTTAATCGGGGAACATTATGTATTGCATCTAACGGATTGTGCATAAGTTTTTACCATTGGTATATACACGAGTATATATCTTTTGTTGTAATGGTAAAGTTTTGTGGTAAGTCCCTCTCTAAAATGATATTCTTTACTTCGTTTTCGTGTAAACCATAGTATTAAGCTAAGTTAGACGTCTCGAAGTAAATGCCATGTGCATTGTTTTTCTTTAGACTCTGCAGAGATATTTTGTTGCTGTTATTTCAACATGGGTTTTCTTATGGTTGCTTATAGAATTATTTTTTTTTGGGCACATTTCTTCATGCACATTGTAAACCTGAGTCAATTTTTTTTGTTTGTTTTTTCGTTAGTATCTATTTTGATTTGATCTTTCATCTATCTGTCCAGAATTGAGGTATATGTCATAGTGCAGGCTATTTAGACCTGCCTTCCCTTTTTGAATTCATTTTATGCTTTGCTTTCTTTATGTTACTTTGCTTCTCTACTCCATATATGGAAAACACTGCTTCAAAAATTCAATACAGGGCATAAAATAATATGTACATTCTCATAGATTGGCTAGTGGCATTCAATATTCTCCTAGTGGCTTAAATATGTTTGCTAGCATGTCTCCATGTGGATGCTAAATATTATATTATAAGAAAATGAATGGAAATACTTTGCCGTAAATAAATTGCTTGAGTTGTTTTGAGGCAGATGCCATTAGAGCTAATATATTCAGGCATTTGTTTTTGTTTTTTATCCTATGATTTTTATATTTGCCTTTTACGTCTGGTTAAAGCAGTAATGCTATAGTTCTTTTGCCTATTTGTTCATTAGAGCTTCTTCTTAGTACTGTATAAAAACTAGACATACTTTGTTATATCTGTCATTTTGTTTAACTTTTAGATAGCATGGTATTCGTTTAATTTTGATTCACTTCACTGATTTTTAGTCTTGGCTATAATTTCATCAAAATTCTAGGTGTGCTGGTGTCGTCTGGGTAATATGGCTGAAGCTCTTCTCTGTGTCTTACAAATTGAGTCTTTAACAATCTACAACACATCAGGTGAGCAGGCAGGAACTGTTCAGTGGTAATTCAATTACTTGATAATATTCTCAGGACATTGCTCTTCTGCAGTAAAAAGAAAAAACTTTCTTATAAATATATATTTTTTTGATAAGTAAAATAATTTATTAATGAAAAAGGTCATGACCAGGTCACGATGAGCAGCTCTCTGTAGCCTAAAAGAATTACAAAGTTTCTTATAAATATTACTAGCACTCTTTCTTAAAAAGAAAAAGAAAAAGAAAAATTACTAGCACTCTTGCCACTTCAGCATCAATAACAAGATAGGAACTCAGTGATGTTCTACCAGATAGGCAAGAAAAAAATAGAGATGCATGGATGGACTATTTCATGAATCCTGTTTAATCGTCGCAGTGTGCTAAAAAAATCCACTATTTGTTGCTCTTTGAAATTCAAATCAGAATTTGAAATGATGAATGATGATTTTTGAGAAGAATAAATTAGACTGGATTTGTGAAATTTATTTAATCAGGCTCATGACTGGCTGATTGGTGCTTTAGTTAAAACCCATCAAATGGTGGGTCGCAGTTCATTCTTTTTCTTGTTGATGTGTCAGGACTAGAGTCAGTATGTGAAAGTTCTGAACTCCTTGCCAAGATCATTCTATCATACTAACAATTTGCCACAACAATGGGGAATGTTACTGATTTGTTTTATTTGTAAATCATAATACGTGATTATTTCAAGCCTTTTTTTTTTTTTTTTGGTATTTAATAATAAGAATAATTGTTAATAATATTAGTAAGCACCTTATTCATTTCATAGTATGTTGAAACTGAGTTCTTTTTTTGTTGGATAGGTGAGGTAGTATCTATTACGCTTCCTCGTACCATTGCATCGATATGGCCTCTTCCATTTGGTTTATTACTTCAGCAGGCAGCTGAAGTGCATTCACCAACACATATTCCTTTTTCATGTCCAAGTCCTTTATTAGGTGTACGTGATGTACACCGTCGTAGGAGAGAGACCAGTCATAGCCCACAACCTAATCTCAATTTTCTGAGTGGATCTGATTCTAATTGTAAGGGAGACACTGGTTCAATATCTTCACATCTAATTCTGAAAGATCCACTGGAGGAACCACAGGTATGCGATTTCTGTTTTACTCTTGTTACTCAGATATTCGCTTTGATAAGTCATATATATATATATATATATATATATTATGTGCTAAGTCCCATGTTCATAACTTGTGCCCATGGTCCCTTGTTTTTGCTAATGTACACTTGGCTTTTCCAGTTCTATGTTTCTTATTGATTAATAAATTTTGTTATTGAAAATGTCAGTTGACTTTTATTGAAGAGAGAGGAAAGTTGAGCATAATGAAGGAATTTGATGAAAGAACAATATGGACTAGTGATCAGATTCCTCTTATGGCATCATACAACAAAGGTTTCTTATGCCTCTCTTGTAGTCAAATTTTAAATTGGGAACTCCCTTTGTACAAAGAAAAACTTTTAATGGCGTCCCACATGCATCATTTCTGATATAGTCATGTTTATGCAGGAAAGATGCAACACTCGGTCTGGGTTGCAGAAGCAGTTAATTCGAACCTTGAATTGGCAAATAGTAGTTCAGCTGATGTAGTTCCTGCTGGTGTATTACCAAAACAATTCTCTTTCCGTAGAATATGGCAGGGGAAGGGTGCCCAGACAGCTGCTAGTAAGGTGTCAATGTACTTACTGATCTTTGTGTCTTTTGAATGAATATTTTATCAGGCAATCTCTTATTTATATTTAATTATTGTTTTGCTTCATCTTGTTTTCTAAGTTAATTATATACCTATAGAGCAGTGTAAAACTGGATGAAGGCTTAAAGAGAATTTTTCTCATTAAGCGATTGCACTAAATACTAAAAGGGAGAAGCTGAATTGGCATCTTTGACCTTGCAGTGGATTTAAGGCCAAACATGAAACTTGCTTCCAAATGGTTCAAGGTCCAATGAGGCAATGACTATTTGGGTCTGTTGGATTAGATCAACATAAGTGTCGTTGCTGACATGGGTTTGGTACTTAGCTTCTTCTTAAATAGAGTTAAGAATAGAGCCACTGCCACTAGTATCTTGACCTTTTTGATATTCATTATGGCTTTCTTTTCATTGTAACATTAATTTACACGATTTATGGTAAGAGTAGTACACAAAGTGGATTTCAAATTTGAAGAAATTTTTAAAGATTTCCATGGATTTGGATCAACTTAGCTGATAGGCTCTTGACATTTTTGGTGCATGCTGTTTCAATAACAATTACAAAATTGCAGATTTTTGTGGCAGTACCTCACCTCAAACATCTTTTGACATTGTTTTGATGTTTTCCTGTGTCCTAAGATCATAATTGCCCTTGCCAATCTGTTGCTTTATTTGTTGTTTTTCTCTTCCTTTCTTCAATTTTAATTTCTTTCATGATTCCTTGCTCATCAGGGGTTGGGAACACTCCTGTTTTGATAGATAGTAAATTATCTTATTAAAGAAGGCAAATGCAGATGAAGTTTACATGAAGCTTACAGTGTCAAATATAAGATGCTTAGGAATTCTAAGAAAGTACAAGAAGGAATATCTAAAACAGTAATCTGATCATACAAAAATCTTGACATTCTTTGCTTGCCGATGAGGATTGTATTTTCAACACCATCAAAAGTTTTGACTTTTATGTCCCCCCAAATTGTCCACAAAACACAGTGGTGCCACATTCCAAGCTTAGAACTTCAATGATGATGAAATCTCCCTTTCCAACAGCTTAGCGGCTGAGACATTGTCTTTGGCATTACTTAGGCAACTCCAAATAAAGTAAAGACAAATCACCAAATACCCTGTGCTACCATACAATGAAGTAAAGATGATCAATTGATTCCTCACTACTCTTGAACTTACAACACCATCAATGAGTATTAATTTATGATTCCCAAGATTATCTACTTTTCGATACCCACTTGGTGCATGTGTAAATGCAGCAATAGAAAAAAAGGATACTGGTTGAATTGAGTATTCCAACTGTGTTTTTCATTCAAAGACAACGCAATTGATGCATTTTTATCAACTGCAATTCGATTTAGTTCCGGAAACGTTAATGTTTGTTGCACACAGCTGTACGCATAGTCTTGGAAAACACGATTTCAGTTATAATTTTGAAATTGTGTTTTGAAAACATGATTTCAATTGACGTGGCTCACACACTCCGCACTCACCAGTGTGTAATAATCAACGCTCTTCCAGAAATACATCATTTAAACGAGAGTCCCCATGCCACCAATTGTTCCATAAATAGATTAGAGTACCAGCCCCCATTGAAAATTTTACATATTGCACAAACTAATCCCAACCTCTAAAAAGGGCCCCTTAGTTGTATGATTTGGCAACATGTTTTTGTGTTATAGTGAAAAAGAATACATGTGGTCAATTCTTATTGGTTTGTTGAGGGTTCATAGTTGACCTCAAAATTTTGGGACTGAGGCTTGGTTGTTGTTGTTGTTGTTGTTGTTTGGTTGCTTGTGATCTGTATTTAATTCATCTTGATTTGCTGCCTTTCCTTTGAGCAATTGATGCTAATATTTTCATATTTATAAATTGTTCTTCCTTTTCTTTTGATTTTTACTGTTCTGTAATGTTTTCCAGGTTTTTCTGGCAACTGATAATGACGCAGCTCCTGTAATTTGTTTTCTTCACCAAGAGCAAAAGAAGTTGTTGTCTGTACGGCTACAAAGTGTTGAAATTAATAATGAGATTCTCTTTGATATAAAACCTGACATGAGCTGGAGCATACCTGCGGTTGCAGCTGAACCTGTGATTGTCACGCGCCCTAGGTAGAGTTGCACTTCTCTCTCTTTTTGGTTTTCATCTTGACCAATTGTTTTATAATCTTAGGGACAATCCCCCCCACTCCCTCCTCTTTTTCCAGGGTTAAAGTGGGACAGCTACCGTATGCAGACATCTTTGTCTTGAATCCAGAAAATGCCCTTCTTCTTTATGTAAGCTATACGCATATGATGATAACATGGTTTACATTAATTCTGTTAACCTTTTTTCTGTCTAATTGATTAACTATTTGTGCATTTTGCATGCTATCTTTTTCACTATCATTACTGAGAATATCATGTCTTTGACAGGAACTGATTATGTCATTTTTAGAGAAAGTTTGTCTCTCAGTACTAATATTGTTCTTACATCTGCTTACACATGCTAAGTGTCAAGTATAAGCTCAGTTCTTCTACTGGTACATGGTGCTATTTGAGTGTTTGCAAAGGCAGTTTGCCTTTCAGACTGATGGTATTCTAATTTACTTTACTGGAATTGTTTCTGTCTTAAACAGTAATTGTTTTGATATCATAGTTGCACTCAACGAGGTCTGACCCGCAGTAGGAAGTTTGACTACTTGCTTCCCTTGACTTTTCTAGTTTTGTAATGCATATGCATGAATGCAATTGGATGTCCTAGATAAGAACTCGTTGCTGAAAAGGGATTCACATGGCCAATCCCAAGTGATCGGTGTTAGCTTTTTTTTGAGTTGATTTGGTTTGCCATATGCAGTTTGTCTTATGTTTTGTCCAACCATAAAGAAAAGAGATTATTGTTCACAAAAATTGAAGGCCTATTCTGTAGAACATCTTTTATAATTTTGTTATGCAAGAATTTTTTTATGAGACAGAAAGGGTTCCTTGCTTAATTTTTGATTTGTCTTTTTCTCAGTATCACTTTGTGACGTGTATAATTGACATATATGTTTCAATTGCAGTCAGGAAAGCAATGCTTGTGTAGGTATATGTTACCTTCATGTTTGAGTAAAAGTCAAGCTTCGCTTAATTTGGATTTTCCGGACACATCATCTGTGTCCCATGACTTAAAGATTATCGGATTGGCTGATGCTGTTGAGGGACGTATCAATGTAATAGTAAATAATGGGCAGGTATGCTTGTTTACCAGACTATCATTGCGTTTCCCTTTATACGCATATATAAATAATACATGTACACACACACACACACATGTAGCATTGTCATTTTGTATATTACTCTGCTTTTTCTTGATAAACAAATTACCTGAGTTTGTTCTTGTACTTGTATTCAACCATGGATGTTTCAATGCATTTAAGTGACTTCCTTTGATAGTCCTTGCCATGGCCTTGACATTTTTCTCTTTCTATTTTGATTCTGTTTTCCAGATGTTTCGATGTGTATTTCGAAGAAGCCCATCATCTTTGTTGGCAGATGACTGCATCACAGCAATGGCTGAAGGGCTCAGTTCCAGTTTCTACGGTCATTTTCTGGGTCTTCTTTGGAAAGATGGCGACTCTGCCTATTTATCAAATGCTGATTCTAGTGTTAATTTAGAATGGGACTCATTCTGTACTATTATTACTCAAATGTGTAAAAGCTCTGTTGGCACTCAAGATTCTGTAAATTCGGTGCCACAGTCATCTTGGGAGTTTCTTATTAGCAGCAAATTTCACAAGAACTACGAACTTAACTTGATTACTGGAACTTCTTGTGAGATGTCACTTGATGTGCTGGGATTTTTACCTTGGTCACATTTGGATGCTACACAAAGTTTGCAAAAATCATTTTACTCTGAAGTATTGATGGAGTGTTTGGATTCTCTGCATGCAGTTTATGAGAGTCTAAAACTGGATATTCTTCGCAAAAGGTAGTCTTTGTTTCTTGTGTAGATTCATGTTGGTTCTTATCATTAGGATTTGGAATGGACCTAAGTTATATACTTCTGGCAAGCTGAATGACTTGCAATAACCATTGAACTAAGTTGCATGATAATTGAAAGCATATACAGTCTGCACCTATAATGTTTGAAATTGAATGGTTCTTTGTCTAATTTACAGGCCTAATCAAGATTTAATAAAATGATAAGGGATTCACATAAGTGTTTGCTTTACTTTCTGCTGAAAAATTTACTGGTGGATTGCATTGGCTGAAGTGACTCCTTTGTACTTCTATTATTAATCATTGCAGTTTTACTGCCTGGTCTATGTAATTGGGTTGAGCTGTACTACATATGATTTTTTGTCTTCATTGGATTGCAACAATGATTTGTGATACATTCTTTTTTGAGTTTTTTTGATTTTGTATTTAAATAATGCAATTTAATACTTAGTTGTTGGTTATAGGGACTTGGAGCTTCTGGCGGTTCTATTGTGTAATATTGCCAATTTCCTGGGTGAGGAAAGCTATTTAGATCATTATGTTCGTGATTTTCCTAGTCTTTCTAAGAAATTTGGGATGGACATGACTTCCTGCTCCCGGAAAATTCCTCCCAGTTTATTCCGATGGCTTGAAAACTGTTTGCAACATGGAAGTAGTGTTGCTAATATTGATGATCTACCATATTTAATTTGTAAAGATGGGAATCCTGTTGTAAGTTGGGCCCGGAAGATAATTTCCTTTTATAGCTTATTATCTGGTGCTAAACGGATTGGGAAAAAGCTTTCAACTGGTGTTTACTGTAACATTGCCATGGGATCACATTGCACACATGAGGAACTCGCAGTTTTGGCAATGGTTGGGGAAAATTTTGGACTGCAACAGCTAGACTCACTGCCATCTGGTGTATCTCTTCCTCTGCGACATGTAAGTTGTGTAACAATAGTGTGTCAAATATATATGAACTTCGGGTGCGAATTATCTAAAAAAACTGAAACAGTAGCATGAAGGTGATTGGTATTATAAAGTTGAAGGTGCCCATAGGTTTATTTTTATGATTATGACAGCATACTGCCAGATGTGATGCTGATCTTGAGTAGTTGATAATTGCCTATTCTATCCCACTATCAACAATGTGTTGGAAAAACATATCGGATGATGTTGCTGTCATATTCTTTTCTCTGGAAATATGCAGTTTATATTGCTGCACCTTTAAAGTAGTTTTGTTGACCTTTCTGATGGGTTTTTACGTTTTAGCCGTCATCTATTTCCTCACATTAAGCAATATTTGTTTGTTTCTGCACAAATTAGGCATTGGATAAGTGTCGGGAATCTCCTCCCTCCGACTGGCCTGCAGCTGCATATGTTCTTCTTGGTCGAGAAGATTTGGCTTTGTCTTGCTTGGCATGCTCATGCAAATCAAGGGAACTTGAGACGCAAACCAATGTGAATTTGATCTCTATGTCTACACCTTACATGCTACATTTGCATCCAGTTACAATTCCTTCTGCAGTTTCTGATACAATTGGGTTGGAAAGTACCAAATTTGAAGATACCGATTCTGTTGATGGGTCTATGACAGATGGTATGGAGCATATCTTCAACTCTAGCACACAGTTGAGATATGGTCGTGATCTGCGATTGAATGAGGTCAGTCTAGGGCCTTTACTTTGAACTGATATATTCAAATGGATCCAATTAATGCCTCAGGTACCTATATTAAAAAATAGAGTTAGTGAGCAGATTAAGACTAAAATGGTGCAAATGGATCACTTTCCTAATGACACTCTTGATAAGGCATGCAGTAGTCCTTTACTCCACCTACTTGACTCTTTGGCACCCTTCCACTCAGATTTGTGCTGTGTAATCTAGTTTTGCTTGTGGTTAACATTGTCAAGGTGTTGTAACCATGTGTTCCCAACAATGCAAAGAATAATCCATATTCTTGTTCCTAGATTCAGTCACCTTCTTCATGTATATTGGTCCACAATCTTGTGAATTGTGATGGGTAGGGGTCAAATGAAATAGATTGTGGTTATTGGGCCCTTGATTTTACCTTTTCTAAATAAACTTGTTTTATTTTAATTTTACCATATATGGTGAGAGTAAAGCTCTGTTTATGTTATTAGGCCCGTGACTCCTTGGGCTGTTTGTATGTGTTATTAAGCCTGTTCTATTGTCCCTTAAACTCCAGGATCTTATTTAATTTTTCTTACCCTTATTGTGATTCCCTTTAGGTGATGATTGTCAATCAACATCTCACCTCGTTATTATTTTATTTTCAGTTCCATTATTGTTTGACAGTATTTTTTTCAAATTGCGTTTCCTTAAATTGTACCTTTTGTGTTGATGGCTGTTAAATTTTAGGTTCAATTGTATTCTTTGTGATTGATAGCTACTATATTTTCACTAGGTTCGACGCCTTTTGTGCTCTACAAGACCTGTGGTGATTCAAACAGCTGTTAACCCTAGTGCCTCTGATCAGGACCTCCAACAGGTATGCTTTAACAAGTTATTCATTCTTCTCAATGATATATCATAGCTCTCTCTCCCACCATAGTAAATTGAATTCTTGGTTGAAATTGCATGATCTTTAGCGAAGAAGAATAAGTACAGTGATAGGAATTTGCCACATCCTGATATGGTTTAAGGACTCTGTTATCTTTAGGGGGGAAAAATGGAAAAAATATCCTTTTTATGTTTGTTACCCAGGCACCAATATAAAATTTCATATTGCTTAGTTTACTTCAGGCTTCAGCATTGGTTAACATAATGGCATCTGGTTCTTGAATTCAAGTGTCTGATACTGTGAGGATGAAGAATTATAGAACACAAAATGATCTTGTACTTTTTAATGAATATGAGCCTTTTACAACCCAATATGAAGGTTCTTGACATATATGCTGTAAAAAAGGTGATGCTATGACAAATCCGTCTGGGCATCACTTATACTTCATGACACACCATATCAAAATTCCTTGCCCTGGGCAACTCAGTAGTTAGAATAAATGCTTAATTAATGCATTTTTTAACAGTTTAAAAAAAAAAAAAAGCTTGGTGCTTTTAGTACTCTGCATGTGTCATACCTACTTAAGTATTATTTTGATGTGGGTAACAGAACATTCAATGTTTGCTTTACTTGGAATCTCAGACTTATGATAATCAATCATGGGAATCATAACTATTTTGTTATTGATCAGTTTTGTAATTCTCAAAAATTATGAGAGCTTCATGAACTTATTTATGGAACAGTTGACAACTCAATGTATATATGTCCACAGTTGATATTCTACACAATAGGTAAGTCTTTAGAAAATCGGGATAATACAATATGTAACGTTGCAGTAGTGATCACAAAGTTTTTCCCAATAAGAAACTGCTAACTGAATTGGTAAAGTTTGTGACTTGAGAATGTGAGACAGGGCCCTAGACTCTAGAACTATTATGCTTCCTCCTGATTACAATTCCAGCACGGGCTAATTCTTGAAAGCAAGACAATGCTATATAGTTTCATTAATGAAGTTACAGTGTTTGTACTAACTTGTAATAACAAGAGGCCCACAGAACAAATTCTCTTTGGCATTGTGTTCCTTGTTTTAAAAATATTTGGTCTTGAATGGAATCAAAACCAAAACTAATTGCAGATTGGAGCTAATTGAATTGGGAAACCCTCCCAGAATGTTGTATAACATTTAAGAAGAGCAGACATTTTACATTATAATAATTGAATGTTCTTCATTGTGGACATACATGACTTATGTAGCAGCTTAATGGACTGGACAATAATTCTGCTGTTTTTCTGTATTTTGTGATTGATGTATTGATTCCCTTCTTGTTTCTCCTGCTTAATGGACATAATAGTTCTCAATGCACATTTCCTCCTTTTGTTTTTATAGGCTCAGCTATGGAACCTTGCTCAGAGGACCACTGCTCTTCCTTTTGGTCGGGGGGCATTTACTCTTGCAACCATATATACTCTGTTAACAGAGGTACTCCCTTATTAGCAAATCTCTCTCTCACACCTTAATGGGAAAGCTCTTTTGTAAAATGTGTTTCTTGTCGATACTCTTTCATTTCCTGATAGGTTGTCTTTCAATGTTTTGTAGGCCTTTACAGTTCCGAAGCTTGTTTTAGCAGGTCGGTTGCCTGCCCAACAAAATGCAACTGTATGTTCATATTAGGTTCTGCTATTAATAAACTGGTGTTGTTCCCTTGTCTGTCCATGCATGGTTATCTGATGTGCCATGTTCTTTAGAATTCTTTGTTGCCTTGACTGATTTTTTACTACATCTATTATCATGAACTGACAACAGAGATCTCTTTCAGTGAGATATTGATTTATTTTTTATTTGAAAAAAAAAAAAAATTTATAGTTCCATTCTAATATCGTTTCACCCTAGGAATTCTGCTTTTATTTTTATTTTTATAAGTAACCTAGGAATTTTGGTTTGAGAAAAAGGTATTGCCCTTCTTTAATTTGTTTTTAATTCTGTTCCTGGAAAGTGTTTGTTGGCCTGTTAGTGTGTTGTTTTGCTGTTTTGACATATATTTTTTTTTCCATATTTACCCTTTTTCATCATTTTCAAAAGCATTTACCTTCAAAAGCTCTTACCTTTTTTTTTTTTTTGGTTGCTTGATAGGTTAATCTAGACCCGAACTTACGAAATATTCAAGAAATTAAATCTTGGCCTGAGTTTCACAATGCTGTTGCTGCCGGACTAAGGCTGGCCCCCCTTCAGGTTTATTTTTATCTGTTAATTTATGCGGGTGATTTTTGTTTGTTATTTTGTGGAGGATGTTATTGTAGTTGGTTGTTTCATCCTTACCTTGAAAAATAGTTTAATAGATTTTTTTCTGTGGCACATTGAATTTTTGAAATATTCTAGTGCAGTCTATTTTAAGCTAGAAAGCACTGACGCGGCTCCGGAGGAGCCGCACCCGCGTCGGACTCGGCGGGACGCGGCGACGCGGGAGGGACGCCGCAGACCGCGCGTCCGTGCCGCGTCGGGCCGCGTCCTGCCACGTGGAGCGCCGGACTCGCGCCGACTCGGCTTCGACGAGCGCCGATTCGCGCCGAACCGGACCGATTCGCGCCGAATCGGATCGTCTTCTTCCTCTCTTTTTTTCGCGAGCCCAGCAAGAACAAAAAAAAAGAAAAAAAGGTATGAACTGGGAAGGGGAGTGATGGAAGAAACGAAGCTGAGGAGGAGAAAAAAAATTTAGAAAGGAAGAAACGAAGCTGAGGAAGAACAAACGAAGCTGAGGAGGAGAAAAAAAATTTAGAAAGGAAGAAACGAAGCTGAGGAGAAGAACGCAGAAGGCAAAGAGACCTTTTTTAAAATGTGTGGACGTGTGGTGTAGAGGCAAGCCTTGGGAAATAAAATAAAAAATAAAAAAAAGGTAAAATTGATATTATGAGGAGACCAAACTTAATGTATTGAGTATTGTTGACTTGTTGGCACTTAGTGGCAGGTGAATGGAGAGAATAAAAATAAAAAAATTAATTTTGTGGGTTTTATTTAATTTATGAATATTATATTTGAGTTATTATCTATTATTGTTCTTAAATTTAGTATATGTATATATAATGTGAAAAAATATACATAGTAATATATTAAAAATATAAATAAAAATAATTTTAATAATTTTTTAATCGCCGAGTCCCGCCGCACCCGCACCCGCACCCGCACCCGAGTCTCAAAACGCACCTGTGCTTCCTAGATTTTAAGTACAGTGAAAGGCTGAAAGCAAGTTTATGTTTCTGTTCATTTTGGCTCCCCACTCAACTTGGTTTTCTTATGTTACATGTATTATCTTATAACTTGTATGAATTTTATGTGAAATGTGTATGCCTTTCATTTGCAGGGGAAAATGTCAAGAACTTGGATAATATATAACAAACCTGAGGAACCAAATGCTGTTCATGCTGGGCTTCTTCTTGCATTAGGATTACATGGATATTTGCGTGTTTTGAATCTTACTGACATATACCAGTATTATCAGCAGGTTTAGTTTCTATGATCTTTGTTATTTATCACCATTGGCTTCAGTTCCTTGGGTATCATTTTTGAGAGGTTAAATTTTGAAATATTTTATTTTGCTGATGTTGATGTTATACATTGTTCCATTCCAAGGAATTCATATTTGCTTAAATTAGTCTCCATAAATCTGAGGTTTTTCAGTAATATTTGCATGGCTTCTGCAAGGATCTTTTGGGTCGTTAAAGTCCATTTTTCACTCCTGTTTGATGCTTTTAACCAGATGTGGCCTATGGTGCAATTAGATATACTGCATCGCTATTTTAGTGGAGCTATTTAAAGTTCCATTTTAATGCTAATTTACAGTTGCTGCTAGCTAGATGAAATCTAAGTTAGTTTTTTTTTTTTTTTTTTTGGGTCAAGTATATTTGAAGCCTGTATTTCAACCTAACCTTGGTTGAGACACCCAAAAAGTTAACACTCCCCTTCTTGTGTAGACCTGCTCACAACCTTAAACATGCGGGCCCTGCGTATGTAGAATTGAAGAAGTTCTTAAAAAACCTAGAGATAAAATGACCGACTGTCCAGAAACTTAGGTTGATGGGATTGGGTCAACAATGTATATCAACACCTACTTGATAAGACAGTGTTTTGAAAGTGAAACCAAAGAGTCGGTGTCCGTGTGCACTTATACTTCTAAGAACCTACACAAACGCACTTAAAATACAGCCAAGTTGTTACAACAACCTTGGCACTGTGTTCTTCCCTAATCCCTGCCCCAAATAATTGCTACCACTCCATAGAGAGATGTTGTCATCATTACCAGTTTATTGCTATCAGTACCACTCTCCATTCAATTTCACTTGGTTGTTCCCACAAGCACCATGGTGCAATAGATTGGACATTACTTGTAGAGAGACATTCTCCAAAGATGTTTGATCGCTGATTTTTCTTTGGAATAATGGTTTGATTGGCATAAATGGATTTTTTCTATAGTTGTTTTGTGATTTTTGTTAAATTGTGTACTGTTTACATAAAAGGCACGCCATATGTTTTTTATTATTGTGTTATATGTGTTTGATGTCTGGCCCTTTTTGTTTTCTTCTTCTGCTCCTTATTTACCATCAGCATCTTTTTGTATTCTCTTCTATTCTTTCTACAATTAGCGTCTCATTTTTCTTTGTAACACTTTGCTCTTGTAGGAACATGAGAGCACAACTGCAGGAATAATGCTTGGCCTGGCAGCTTCTTATAGGGGAACAATGCAACCGGGGATATCAAAAGTAAAAACAGATACTCTTTTGAAATTATATATATATAGAGTGCACTGAACTTATTGCATCGTCCTGTTGCAGTCTCTTTATCTTCATATACCTTCTCGTCATCCATCTTCCTTTCCGGAGTTGGAGTTACCAACCCTTCTGCAGGTATGCAATATAAGCTGTTGTCTTTGTATTACCAACTAAATTTTTCTATAAGTTATCTTTGCAGATATTGTTTTCTCCTAATTTTGATTTGTGTTCATTTCCAGCATAAGAAAACCAAAATTTACATTTATGCTAAAACTTACTTTCTATACAGACACATGAATGAATCGGATGTGTCTATATTATAACTTTCTTCGTCCAATATGTTTCCTCATTTGCTAATATTTTTACCTACAACTTCCAATCTAGTTTTACATGATGCACTTGATGCTTTGTTTTAGTCAGTCTTATTTGAAGGGTTATTTGGTTACTCTCCAAATGTTGATTTTTTCTATGCACTCTTTCTTGTTGATGGTCCAGTCAGCAGCATTAATGTCAGTTGGACTTCTTTATGAAGGGTCAGCACATCCACAAACAATGCAGATTTTATTGGTATGTAATTTTCTCTCATTGCTTTGTTAGTAGAAATCTTTTAATTGTTGGTAACTTCTTCTATATATTTGGTTAAAAAGCATGTTAATTATTCGTTTTTCATGAGAATAAGTATGACTGCTATTTGATGCATATGCATATCTGTTAAAGAAGTGTAAATGAACCTATTCTTTGGTTGAAGCTGGATTATCTCTTTCAATTCTGCTGGGACTATCTTTAGTTGATATTTTTTGTCCCCCTTTTGTCCTTCCTCCATGTGTGTGTATATGATCTATTCTTATTGGATGTAAACTTATCTTTTTGAAAACTGTCCAGTAGGGTATATCAACTTCTAGGGACACACTTTACCACACACCTTGCCACAACTCACACATTTGCCAATTTGTGATTGGATTGCATCACTTACACATGGGACCACTACTGGTATTTGGTAAAAAATAATCCAATCACCATTTGACATGTGCAAGTTGTGGCAAAATTTGTGTCCCTAGACTTTTTGATTAAAACCACAAGGTTTTGCATCAAACAATGTGATTGCCTCCCTCTTTTTTAAATGGTGATATGATATGGACAGTGTATGATCAAGATAATTTCAAAAGATTTTTGGCTTGAATATTTAGTTAATAGTACATCAAATACCAAATATGCTTACACATCATTCCTTTGTATACTATTACATGTATGACTGTGTCATGCTCTAGCCAAGTAGACATTGGCAACAAGTGACTATTGATTATAAAATTGTCCTCTTGAGATTTATTTATTTTCTGTCATCAGTTGCTCTCTAGTTGACCTTATATTATTTCTTTTTTTACAGGGTGAAATTGGTCGTAGAAGTGGAGGTGATAACGTACTTGAAAGGGAGGGTTATGCAGTTTCGGCAGGATTTTCATTGGGTCTTGTTGCATTGGGTATGAATAATAACTAACAAGACACCACTATTAATCAAATCTTGTGAATTTTGGTCTTAGCTAACCATGCTATGTTAACTAAAGGTCGGGGTGGAGACACACTTGGTTGCATAGACTCAATGGTTGATCGATTGTTCCACTATATTGGTGGCAAAGAAGCTCGTAATGTATGCTGTTGAATTAATATATTATTTCTTTTTTGGGCTGAAATCTGGATTAGTAATCTTGAATCTTGAGTTTTAATTGGTTGCTTTTAGTGTATCTGAAATATTGTACTCATAACTTAGATTATTAATTTTTTTTCTCTCTTTTTGGTTTTATTCTTCATCAGGAACGATCTCTTTTCTTGACCCTATTAACAGAGGAACAAAATCGTGGAACTGCTCAGGTTGTGTGATTTACATAGCTTCGACTGTTCACTGTCCATAATTTAAAACTTGTGTCCAAAACATATTGTGGATTTTTCCTCCTTTTTCCTGAGTAACTGATGTTGACATTTCTTTTAATGATGATGTTGTCTTGTAGATGATGGATGGAACATCAGTAAATGTTGATGTAACAGCACCAGGAGCTACAATTGCTCTTGCTTTAATGTTTTTAAAGGTAACTTCCAGTAAAGGACCTTCTGAGTTGATTTGAGTGAACTTTCATTAACAAGTGCATCAGTCTCTGACCATTCCAATCACCAAACGCCTTATTACCAAGATTTTCTCACTTTACCCCTTGTTCCTAACAGACTGAATCAGAGGCAATTATGTCAAAGCTTTCTATACCTAATACGCGTTTTGACTTGCAATATGTGAGGCCTGACTTCATAATGCTTCGTGTCATTGCTCGGAATTTGATAATGTGGAGCAGGTAGTGCTGATCTTATGAACTATTCCAACTTAATTTGTTACTATTAGTCACTCTTCAGATCTAAGATGATTAGCTATTTGTTGTAGGATTCATCCTTCTAAAGATTGGATTCAGTCCCAGATTCCTGAAATTATCCAAAATGGTGTCAAAGGCATCAGGGATGATTCCGGTGATATTGATGATATGGATGCAGAAGCGTTTGTCCAGGCTTATGTTAATATAGTTGCTGGAGCGTGTATTTCTCTTGGTAAGTTGTTATGTTTCATTATAACATGAAATGTACTCTTTTTGTCACCATGTTGGTACTTGGTTTAGCTTTTGACTTTTTATGGGATTCTCATTCATTGCATTGGCTTTCAAATAAAAAGGTAGGAGTTTTCTATACTATAATATAAACTCAAATAAAGCAAATGAAAGAGGGCAACTGACTTTTCAAATAAATTAAAGGGTAAGTTTGGAAAGTTGTTAAAATCGTGTTGATTGACTTTTCAAATAAGGAATATTTTAGGGCATCCCAAAATGGAATTGAAGACCAACAATACAGTGGGGGTACTTTTTTTGGCAATCTAAGTAACAGTTCCTTCTTAACGACATTGACTTCTGGTTTAAATTGTTTGATCATTATGATGTTGGTAGATAGTATTATTTAATTTATTTTAACTGTTGTCTTTGGCAAATTTTTTACACTTTATTGCTGCCTTACTTGTGTATTTATTAATTGCAGCAATTAGTAGAAGTTAAAGTTGATGCTTGTTATCTTTAATTGTGGGCAGGGTTAAGGTTTGCTGGTACAAAGAATGGAAATGCACAGGAATTACTCTATGAATATGCTGTCTACTTCCTTAATGAGGTCTGACATTAGGCATGATGCTCCTCAATTTCAGCTTAAATTTATGTGTCTATTTAGAAGTAAATATTAATTTTGTGTATAGATCAAGCCTGTTTCTGCTACAAGTGGAAGCACCTTCCCAAAGGGATTATCTCACTACATTGATCGGGGCACATTAGAGATATGCCTTCACCTAATTGTTCTCTCCCTCTCTGTGGTAAATTTGATTACTTTGTTTGGTTTTAAATTTTTACCATTACCATCATCATCATCGTTGTTATTATTATTATTTGCTTTTTTCTGTCCTGAAAATAATTGTCGTGGCTAAATCCTGGTATGAATGTTTTGAGGGAGCAGATTATGGCTGGTTCTGGACATCTACAAACCTTTCGATTGTTGAGATTTCTCCGCAGCAGAAATTCTGCTGATGGGCATGCCAATTATGGTATTCAGATGGCAGTAAGTTATTTATTTATTTATTTTATTGCATCAGACCTCATATTGCCTCTAGAACTGCTCATAATTCATATTCATTGTTTTTATCATATTCTGAGACCTGAAACCCAGTAATGGATTTATTATGGGCTTTTCATGGTTGTTCTGGAGCATTTAGAAAAACCTGCATACCTTTTGGGTTCAAAAATTTGTATTTGATTTGTTTCATGAACTCAAACTCTAAAGTCATATACTCATAAATGTCTATTACAAGAAAATAGTAAGGATATAATTTTTTCTTTTATGTTTTTCTCTGTTTTCCTATTCTTGTATTTCCTAGATTTGCTCTTTGTTCTTCATGCATAGAGTAGCCTTTCGTATATATATCATTCTTACTTATCAAAAAAAAAAAACATCAGATAGATATAATTTTTTTTATTAAAAAAAAGACCTAGAAAACATCTTCACATCCCTATTGTATAACAACATATATATATATATATATAGAGAGAGAGAGAGAGAGAGAGAGAGAGAGAGAGAGAGAGAGATTATTTTTTGATGATTTTTTATTTTTATAATTGTTATATGCATATAGAAAGTTTGTATTTTCAGAAATATATTAATTTCAAAAGGTTGTTATATGCACTAAAGATAGCTATTATAACAGAGAGGAATAGCTATTCCTCAATTTAAGGAATAGTTAATCCTAAGAAATAACTATCCTTGTACTGAAGATGCAACCAAATAACCGAATAACTATTACATTTGAATAACTATTCCATTATAGGACCTATTACCTCATACCAAACACGCCCTAAGTTTATGAAGCTACCCTCTTTAAATTTAAACCCAAATGAACTAGTGAATTGACTTTTCAAATAAAATAGATGATACGTTAGGAAGGTTATTAATAGTGTGTTCATTGACATTTAAAAGATGGACCATATTTTGTGTCATTCTAAAATGAAATAGAGGACCTATAATTTAAGATGGAGGGAATATTACCTTTAGAGCCTAAGGTAATATGAAAATCTTGTCAAATCTTTTATCATCTCATGCATGGCTCAGCATTTCTATATGCAACCTTCAGTATGCATTGGACACATGTTTGGGTTGTTGTTGACGTAAAGATATATCTAATTACATTACTTTGGTATTTCATATTGAATTTTGCATTCAGCATGTTCAAATGTTTTTGTTTAAGTTGAGAGAGAAACTATGCTGATTGGCACCAATGAGCTCTAGTTTAACTGGCACATCCTCCCCTTATATGTTCTAGGAGAAGGGTGAGGTTGTGGGTTCAAGACCCATTGGGTGGCTGTGTAATTTATCAATAATAATAAAACAAAAAGAAGAAGAAAAACTATGTTGATTGCTATTCTTCTTCTAAATGTACTAGGTAAGCTTAGCAATCGGCTTCTTGTTTCTTGGGGGAGGAATGCGGACATTTTCAACAAGCAACAGTTCTGTTGCTGCTTTACTGATCACTCTTTATCCACGCTTGCCTACTGGACCAAATGACAATCGATGCCACCTTCAGGTATAACTAAGCATGGAACCATTGAGTTACAAATAAGGAATGCATAACTTTCAATTGGTTTTGAATGGTGCATTAAATAGCTCTCATTTTGTATTAATATGCTCATGACCAAGAATCATGAGTTATCATGTGAAACATGTCCTACTGATTTTGTAGAAGGAAATGACTACTAGCCTTTAAGATTATAGAACAAGAGCTATTCTTTGAAATTAATCTAACGCCGAGGTTCAAAGTCTTTGCAATTATTATTTATGATGGAAGGCTAGGCACATGCTTTTCCCCTTCCTCCTGTGTTCAATTGTCACTGTTTTTTGTTTTTCTGAAGGAAGTTTGTTTTCAGGCATTCCGGCATTTGTATGTCCTTGCAACGGAGGCTCGCTGGATCCAGACAGTTGATGTTGATACTGGTCTACCAGTGTATGCTCCTCTTGAAGTTACAACTAGGGAAACTGAACTTTATGCAGAAACAAGTTTTTGTGAGGTTACCCCTTGCCTTCTGCCAGAACGTGCTGTTGTAAGTTTCCTATCCTCATAATGAAATCTGTGGGATATACATAATTCCTCATCTTCCTCCATTGCACTCTCTCTCAAAATAAAATTGAAATCTTATGTGGCAAGTCTGTGGGCTTGCATGACTGAGCCACTATATGGAGCACAGTTTCCGTCACAAGGCATATTTACCTTTACCGGAGCTATTATAATGAGCTTTCAATATGATAATCTCTTCTTATCTGGAAGCCATAAACTTGCTGGTTTCCAAGCACTTCTTGTTGCTACTTTAATGCAAGTGCGGGTGTTTGTCTACTAATTTCCTTACATTACCCATGGTTAATTGACCTTCGATTTGGATAGAATCTGTCTGCTCAGCTTAGATTCATTGTACTTGAGACATTTAGTTTGTGGATAATAAATTATTTGATACGTTGCTTGCAGCTGAAGACAATACGCGTTTGTGGCCCTCGGTACTGGTCTCAAGTAATAGATCTTTGCCCTGAAGGTACAGATAAAGCACTATTATGCTTCCATTTTTTGTTTTAATCCAAGAAGCTTGAGATAAAATTAAAATTTTATTCTTTCAACAGATAAACCTTGGTGGACTTTCAGGGACAAGAATAACCCATTCAATTCTGGTGTTCTGTATATCAAACGAAAGGTTGGAGCTTGTTCATATGTTGATGATCCTGTAGGCTGTCAGTCTCTTCTGTCACGAGCAATGCACAAGGTTAGTATTTTATCATATATTGAGACTCTGTTGCTTTATCTAAGATCACTAATTCAATATCAATTTTTCTTTGATCCAGGTATTTGGCTTGACAAGTTCAACAGCATTTGATCCAAGTATTAGCAGTGGCAGTGGACCTGGTTCCATTACAGTTGATCAGTTGGTCAGTACCTTCTCATCTGATCCTAGCTTAATTGCTTTTGCACAGCTCTGCTGCGACCCTTCCTGGAATAGCAGGCAAGTATCTATGTATTTTTTTTCTTGACTTGCCTTGTTGCTTTTGATTTCTCTGATTTAAGAACCATATAGTTTTGGTGTTGTGTGTAATTCACTCTCGTTCCTGATTTTTAAATTTGTGATCCTGTCATACTTTAGCTGCTTTTAGGGTTAAGGTTACTTGTATATTTTCCTTTTTCCTTATGTGATGATCAACTATATAAATATAAAGCTGTATGGATTTCTAGGCAATGGATTTTGTTTGGGTACTGTGTTTGAGCATAGCCTTATTTTAAAGAATATTTAATGCTATACAGTGGTTTAGAATTCAAATAAATTTCTTGTGGGGGATGTTAGATGGGTGGTTTAAATACCCTTTGGTGGCATGGGATAAAGTTTGTTCACCTATTGAGGTGGGTGGACTGGGGATCGGGAGGATTGTGCATTTCAATCAAGCTTTGTTGGGGAACGGCTTTGGAGGTTTGGTGACGAAGTCTCTCACCTTTGGATTTGGAGACAGGTTATTGCCACCAAATATGGGGAGGACGGGGGGCTGGAGTACGAAAGTTAGTAGGGGAGCTCGTGGTCATGGGTGTGATCTATGGCATAGTATTCGAGATGGCTGGGATACTTTTTCTCCTCATGTAGCTTTTGAAGTTTTAGGCAATCATATTCTTTTTTGGCATGATCAGTGGGCAGAGGACACTCCTCTTAGGCTCCTTTACCCTGATCTTTGTGCTTGCTCAGCTGATAAGGAGGCTTTTATCTCCGGCGTCTTAGGCCTTTAGGTGGTTGGGGAGGGTAGAAGTTAGAATTTGAGGTTTCACTGAACCTTTCATGATTGGGAAATAGAGGCGGCAGGCTCTTTTCTTGATTATATTTATACTCAAGACTCCCGCGGGTGAGGGGAATGACAAGCTGCGCTGGTGTCTTAAAGGAAACAGTAAAATTGATACTCGATCTTTCTATCATGCAATTATGGGTGTTAACAGCTTCCCATTTCCTTGGAAGGGTATTTGGAGTCCTAAGATTCCTAGGGGGGTTGTGTTCTTTTTGCGGACAGCAGCTTGGAATCGGATTTGGGATTGCTATTAGCAAAGCAGTGCTGTATGTGCTGAAGGGAGGGAGAATCAGTAGATCATCTCTTTCTGCAGTGTTGTTGCCCATGTGCTGTGGGGGGGCAGGGGATGTGCTTCAGTTATTTGGGATTCATTGGGTCATGCCAGAGTCGGTTATGAATTCATTATTTTGCTAGAGAAATTGGCTTGGGAAGCATGGTTCGGATACTTGGAACTTAATTTTGGGATGCTTGATGTGGATTGTTTGGAAGGAACGGAATCACCGCTCGTTTGATAACTCTAAGAGCTCCTTGGATCAATTAAAATCTGTGTTTCACCGCACTCTCTTTGATTGGTCTAGGTTGGGGTTTCACTGGTTGTTCTTCCACTTTTGATTTTCTAATTTCCCTTAGACCTCCCTTTTGATTTCTTTGTATCTTTTGTATTTTTTGATCCTTTGTGTTCATTATCATGAACTCATTGCCTCTTTTTTCTTTTGTCTAATAAAATTGCATCACTTATATGTATAAAAAATGCTAGTGAACATTTGGGGCTGCATTTTAATTGGCTTAGAATGAGAGGATCATTCGAGATAATAACTTATTTGATTCAAATGTAAGCCCCCAAAATAATCAATTCAGCCTGTTTTTCAACTGGAAACCTATAAAGCAGATGGATATTGGTGTCCAACAATGCATAAAAACAAACAGAGATTGCTGTAAGTTGTAGTCCTTTGGTGGTTATATGAAACATGTCCAGATGTACATAAATACCTACATGAAATTTAAAGCAATTGCACGGCAGATGGCTAAATAAATACTTACTATGAACAATTCAGCATCAATGTCTAAGGACTCAGTGGAGTATATTTGCTCATGATAGAGTGGATTGGTGCAAAAGGGTTCATGTTTGCAACACTACACTTAAGTTTTTTTTTTTGATAGATACACCACACTTAAGTTTTCTTAAATATGGTCAATTTGTTACCAAAGGTATTGCTAAAAGTTGTGATTGCCTTAGTATGAACTGACCTAATTGAACACATGAAGAATCATAAGAATAGTGTTAAATCAATTACCTATGTTGCGGCTACTTTTGCTTTTTGTTACCCTTAGCAGGGGATTCAATTCTTTTATTCTTTATGATGCTCTACTCATTAAACATCTCTGCAGATCCGATGTTGATTTCCAGGAATTTTGCTTGCAAGTATTATTTGAGTGTGTGAGTAAGGACAGACCAGCTCTTCTACAGGTAACTATAAATTTGGCAAGGACTGGCTTTTCTGTGCTTTTTAATGCGGTGTAACATGAACAACCTAAGTTTTCCTGATAATGGTAGCATCAATACTTTTGTTATCATACAATCATGTGTGTTGAAGTGTGTGAATTGACATGTCTTATACAAGTTTTCCCTGATGGAACACTTGCAGCTGTTTTATGATTGCTTCAGTTTACTGAATGCTTATCTGATGTTGCATTCCTTACTTTTTGGAATCTTCTCAGGATAAACTTCAAATATTCAATGCTCCAATGTTGCATTCTTATTTAGTGGGAACTTCTCAGTTTTTTATTTTTTGATATTGTGCAGGTGTATTTGTCACTTTATACAACAATTGCGTCTATGGCTGATCAGGTTATGAGTGGTACTGTTGTTTTAAGTGACTCAATCTTTATCTCTAGTCTAAAGGTAAGTTACTGAAATTCTGGCTCTTTGATCTATTAACTGGACCAAGTCATTTCTACTGGAATCATGATTTTGTAGATCATTCCACTGATTATGTGCTGAAACAACTGGATTTCTGCTTTAAGTTGATGTGCAACTAATTTTGGACTAGTGGTTGGGAGGGTCCAACTAAATTGGATCATCTAAGATTCTATTTATCACATGGAACCAGTTTAGAAGATTCAAATTTTAATCAAATTCTTAAGATTTGGTCATAATCAGACTGGATTTGGATTTAGCATTTAGGTGATTAATCCCAATTAATATCCTAATCCAATTGAAAATAATAGATATAGAAAACTTCTGCTATATGTAAGATCTTATATTAATTATCCTTTTAAACTGTAAAATTTTAAGTAACTCTTGCACATACAATTAATACTTGGATTCATATTGAACCTAAATGTTTGGATCAGTACAGATAATAATACTGTTTATGATTACAATTTGGACTCTACCATATCTGCTCATATACACACACACACGCACACACACACACAATTACTTTGTCATGACATCTCTCCCCCATAATAATAAGGTGGAGGGTTAGGTTGTGGGTTCATAACCCAATGGCTGCTTTGTTTAACTTAACAGTCACAAAAAAAAGGGTCTCCCTTTCCTCTATTACAGAAGTCACTCACAACTACCCAATAATTAGAAATCAGTCATGACCAGATCCAAAACCTCAATTACTATCCACAGTTTGCCCAGTCCTTATTATGTTTAGTTTTATTCGCAATGTTTTTGGGAGAATAATTTTTGTACTACCCATTTTTGCTTGTAGCTTGCACTAACCTACACTGAGGCTCTGTTGAGTGGAAGATTGACCACTTCTAGAGGTGGCATTGTTCAATCTAAATTTATAGGGTCTCTTAGGAAGAGGGTGGATGAGCTCCTAAATTTTTCGCCAGGATTGAAGGATGATTTTTGTAATTATTTGAACTCTGGGAAATGGCCTATTATGGAATCTGAGAGAGAGAAAAGTGCTATACTTCTTTCATGGTACCTTCAGTGGTTTGGAGTACCGGCTCCATTTGTGATTAAGACAGCAGTGGAGAGAATCAAACCTAAGCTCATGTCATCATCTTTAACTCCCTTCTTGCGTTTGTTATTTCCAAGCACTCACATCAATGCTATTGGTGAGATAGATAAGTTCTTGTCTTGTTAGTCGGTTGCATGAGTCTTACATTATGTTTCATTGAAGAAAGGGCATTGCTGTATTTGGACTCTATTGATATCTTGGTGAGTTATAATAGTTCTTTTAAGAATTTTGCAAGTTGGGTTTTACAAAAAGGAAGAAAGGGGAAAAACAGGCAGTGTATCGGTATGTTACCAGCAAATTGTGTCTGCATGGGATGGAACTTTGTACATTTTGATTTTCCTCGGATGAAGTGAAGGATTGGTGAACAAACTACAACCCGCAGGCTGCAGACGATTTATTTAAAAGCTATGGCAATGGCACCCAAGTGTAGATGTATAGTGTAAAAGGTCTATATGTGTTAAGGCCCGGTTAAATTTTGTATTACCATGAAAATGAGTACTTTATTTATCTCAGTTTTATAGATCTGTGTGTGTGAGAGATGGAATGGAATTCTTCACATTGAGGAACTAGGAAAATTATTATTATTATTATTTTATAAAAAAGCAGAAAGGAACTGTTGAAGAGCTCAAGCAAGCTTTGCAGTGTTCATGAATCATCTTTCTAATTTGATTACATCATGACTCTTAGGTCTAAAGTCTTGCTGTGTAATATCTTTCTTAGAATTCGATTTCCCAAGTCTTGCTGTGCCGTACACGTGAATCATTGCCGTAATCTGATTACATCAGGGCTCTCAAAGTCGTGCTGTAAAATACTAAAGTCTTTTCTAGAATTCAACTACCCTAGTTAAAGAGAAATGTGGTAGCCAAAATTGGGTGGTTGAAAGCACGATCATGCTACAAGATAGGGGGTGGCAAATTTCATGTGGTTCTGGATGGAATTCCTCGAGTTAGTTTGTAACAATATCATGCTAGTGTGAGTTAATTTGATTCGGCACTTGCAGCTTTACATTGATATAATTGAATTCTATTCCCTAATATTATATTAATAAAAAAGTATCATATATGGGACATAATATTATTTCTTACCATATGTTTCAAAACGCAGTGTGTATCATATGGGATCGATTTGTAAATATAAAATTGATATTGTAATGACAAAATTGATAATTTGAATTTTTTTTTATCTCCCTCCAGATTATCCCAAACTCTACTCCCTTCCCCCTAAAAAAAAATTCAAACAAATTCAAATGAGATTCATTAAATCCTCTCAATTCCTAGTGCCCTTTATTCTCCTCTCCTCTCCATTCAGCTCAACACACTCTTAGGAGTTTGGTTCATTGTAATGTACCCTTAATGTGATGCATACTATGATGATGTGACATTAAGATTTTTGGTTTATTTTATTTTTTAACATTATCATAATTTAAAATTATAAAATATATCATATCACCTTAATCGCATTACCTTCTTAAACATTGTAATGTTCTATTCTTGTATTGAGATTACATTAATATAAGATTACAATAACGTAATATTACGGTGTAATATAATATCATAATGAACCAAACGCCCTCTTAATGATCAATAAATATTTTTACTAGTTTCATGCTTACTTATAGTGGAGAAGGAAGGCTATAATATTGGAGAAAAATTAAAAACAACTGATAATCACTTAAAAAGCACAAGGTCATTTGCCAATGAAAAGCAATTGTGTTTTACATACAATTTATAGTTATTTTATTCTCTTTTCAAAGTATCCATTGACAATTCCGATAAATGTATCTCTGCCTCCCTTTTTTTTTTTTGGCTTAGGCAAGTTTTGCCTACTTGACAGAAATTTGGCATGCTTAAGTCTCACCTCCCTCAAATAGGCAGAACCCAAAAAATTTCAACGGTTCAACCTAGAATCGAAGCTATAAGGAAAAGCTAAAGGAGGAAATTAAAGGAAAATTACATGAAGTTACAAGAGAAACAAATAACTGAGGTGGTAAAGTATACCACCCCCCCTCCAAGAAAGAAAAAAAAAAGTGACACTAACAAATCACGAATGAAATTGGTAACAATTGTGAACTTCCACTTGTCAAGATTTTGCTATGATACGCGTGTAGAGGAACTCATTCCACGTGTCGGGCAACCCGGGAAGACACCAATGGATACAATCGGCATAGGTGGCCGGATCAGCCTTTTGTTCCGGTTTCAGCATTTTGCCTTGACGGATGGTGTAGACTGAGGTATGTGCATCTTTCCGTAACTCAGAGAGAGTAGTGATGTTTATGAAGTGAACAGGTACTTTCATTGATTTTGTCACATTGCTTGCAATAACAAAAAGCCTTCGGTCTGTGCCTACTTCCAATGGGGTGGACATGTTTAGAATTGGGGTGGTTTCCTTAGCACACTTTATACCATCTGGGTTGTTCCAGTCCTCACTCCTATAACAATTGCATACGCATTGTTAAGGAATATAATGGAGGTCCCAAAGACACAATTTCAAACATAATGTGATTGTTTTTTTTTTTTTGAAAACAAACATAATGTGGTTGTTAAGGAATATAGTAGTTAGCCAACCAAAGATTAAATGAACGCCTATGTCACATCATGCCTAGAGGTCAAGGGTCCACAGTATCAACCACTGAGGCTCACCTAATGGTATAATTAATGACAAACACCTAATTGTATAAATAGAAAAGATAAAGCAGCTGAGCTTTACTTCGATTCTATCTCCAAAAAAAAAAAAAAAAAAAAAAAAAATCAATTTCTCTGTCTACTAGCCCTAGAATCAATCCATATGGGTTCTAATTAATTTTATATATCTACAAGGTATTCATGATTTCTTAATGTATAATTGTAAAGGCTAAAGAGTAGAGAACACCTAGGTCAAAATCATGACTAGAGGTCAAGGGCCCACATTATAAAACTACCAAAGGTCACCTAATAAGAAAATTAGAAAAGGTAAAACAAGCTTAGCTTTGCTTCAAATTCTTCACAAATCTTCCAGGCCAGAATTAGTACATATGGGTTATATGCGTGCTTTGAATTTGAAAATTCTAAATGGAAAAGTATCATCTATATGAATTTGAAAATTCTGAATGGAAAAGTATCATCTACATGGTATGATAGTAACAAATTTGAAAATTCTAATAAACAATTAATTTTTATATCTACATGGTATGACCATAACAAATTATTTAATTTAATTGTAAACATTATGTAAGTTCTATAAAAACAAGTTCATTAGGAAATATTAAAAGACTGGAATATTACTTGATATGTAGAGGAGACATGCTGCTAAAGAAGACAGTGGTTCGTTTAGGATCTATATTACGATTCACCCACTTAGACCATGTCTTCAAAACTCTTCCATATGCTATTGGCCGTGAGATCTCCTCATACTCAATGTCCCCCTTATCGAACGATCCTCGTCTATTAAATCAAGTCACAAATAAAAGAAATCAACTTCATGATTTTATTTAAAATACATCACGTAGAAGAAGAGAAAGCAACTAGTCAATTAAGTACTTACAGAACTTTCATGCTGAAAGTGTTCATCCACCAAATGTAGGTGTTAAAGATGAGGTAGTCTACACTCTTCCAATTTTTTCCATGCTTCTTGATTGATTCAGGCATGATAATACGATTCAATATGCTGTGCATATTTGGATCATCTGAATTTGACTCAACTATAAACGGGGCCCAATAAAACTCCACCGTAGCATTATAATCCTACAAAATGCACATAAAATTGAGTTAGGTACTAATTATTCATAGCGAAATTCTAAAGCAAAGTCCCAACTCATTTTCATATTTTATCCTACTTGAATAATGAGAACGAGACCCCCCTCCTAACCTCATAATGATTTGAAAATGCCATAGCGTATTGTTCCTAACCTCATAATGATTTGAAAATGCCATAGTGTACTGTTGACATGGCTAAACCAACAAGGTGGCCCATGCATAAAGTAAGTCTTACGTCAATTAGGAAACAAAAAATAATATTTATCAACTATATAGTATAGACAAAAGGAATAAAAAGGTTTTCTCTAAGGACGAAGGTGCATCTATGCTCTATTATATATCAGAAGTAATAATAATCAAGTTGTAGCTGTAAAATTTTGGCTGAATTAGGATCCTCTAATATTCATTAGAATAATTTTACAATAAAATTTCTAAAATTTTATCAATTTATTTTGAAATAAATAGACAGGAACTCTAAAGATAGAGTAAAAGTCAGTCAATAAATTTTGTTTGATAAAGATTAGAGAAGGTAAAGAAGAAAATGAAACATCTTCCCTAGCTTGAGAGAGAGAGAGAGAGAGAGAGAGAGAGAGAGAGAGAGAGAGAGAGAGAGAGAGAGAGAGAGAGAGAGAGAGAGAGAGAGAGAGAGAGAGAGAGAGAGAGAGAGAGAGAGAGAGAAGGTACCTCAATTCTGAAAACAGAAAGAGAGCCAGTTTTGTTCAAGCTCTTCTTGCCCGGAGGAACAACAGATTGAACCAAACAAACCATGGACTCCCACTGATTCCTATTCAATGAGTCTCCAACAAACATAAGCCTCTTATTTCTAAGCTTCTCAAGCAACAACCTCGCTTTGAATCTTTGAACAAACATACATACAAAAACCATATAAGTACTAACATATAAATGAATATATGAATTTATATGCCAAAACAAGAAAGAACATCAAACAACTAAAATGAAAAAAAAAAAAAAAATCAAATTCTTACTTTGGCAAAGAACAATCTCTGGGCTGCCACTTCCAATTCTGGTACAGAGTATCCTTTCTCCCATTCCTCAAGCAAGTCACTTGCGCTGTCAAAAACTCACACTCATCTTCTTTATACAAAGGGTGTGTCTCGTTATCAAAAACCCAGTTCCCTGTGAACAAATCACAGTCTTCTGGTGGCAATTCAACGTCTTCATCATCTTCTTCCTCAACCGGCAATTCGACCTTTGGTTCCTCTTCCTTTTCTTGTTTTTCCTCGGAATTTTCTACATGGGATTCTGCTTCCAACTGAGTTCTTGATTTAACCGAAACCGAAACTACATTATTCTTATTCTCAACGCCCTTTTCGCTAGTTTCTTGAAGAGGGTTGGTCTTGATAATAATTGGTGTGGATGATGATTCTTCTTGGATTTCTTGTGCTTTGGACCTTGAGAATGGAAACTCGGCGATAGACTTCACATCTTCATTGTACATGAAGACCCCAAAAAGGAATACCGAAAAAACCACCACGAATATTGAAAGGTTGTTGTTTTTTCGGCCTTTCATTGCTCCCATTTCCGATGAGAATCCTTTCCTTCTTGATGGCTGCATGAGAGAAAGAAAGAAAGAAAGAAAGAAAGAATTTAAGAGAGAGAGAGAGAGAGAGACTGAGAGATGAATAGAGAGAGAGAGAGAGATAGATGGAAATATAGAGAAAGAAAGAAATAAAAATAATCAAACGTAGGAGACAAAGAGAAAACTTACAGTAATTGTACTAAGCTTGCTTTGTTTAATTGGGGTTTGGACCGTTTGGTGAGATGGTTTTGTCTTCAAGAAACTGGTTTGGCTTTAGGTGGATGGCGAGTTGTCTTTCTCAGTTATTTTTCTTATAATCCTTTACTAACTACTTTCATCAACTTGGGGACAGAGAGAGAGAGAGAGAGAGAGAGAAGAGTGAGTTCCAAGCTTTTGGAAGTTGGTCCCAATCTCA
This sequence comes from Quercus aquifolioides, assembly GCA_019022515.1. Classification (NCBI taxonomy): domain Eukaryota; kingdom Viridiplantae; phylum Streptophyta; class Magnoliopsida; order Fagales; family Fagaceae; genus Quercus; species Quercus aquifolioides. The sequence continues at coordinate 2,526,626 of CM032329.1, forward strand.
GTCAGATGAAGGGCATGTCGGTGTTATGGCTCAAATGGTAGACAGTGTGTGACTATCTATGAAACTGGAAGTGGAAGATCGAACAGTGATGGATTTTGAGATTTTTGCAGAGCAGATGTCTATGGAGACAAACAGTCAAACTCATTTGAGAGTTTCCCTTTAATACCTTATGGTATGTAAATGAATCATCATCATCATCATATAGGGGATCCAGATGAGTTAGCACATACCTTTCTTGTGTTTACCAAAAACGAAAAACCAAATAAAAAACACAGATACCTTTCTTGTTTTCTCTGTTTTATAAATTTATGTATTAAGTTTTTTTTTTTTTTTCCTTTTTTTATTATTATTATTTTTTTTATATGGAGTGATCGAAACACGAAATACATTTTTTTTTTGGAGAAAAAAATTATATTTTATTTAAAATTTAAAATGAATCCATTTTATGCTTCCACGTCATTAAAAATTTTAAATAAAATAAATTTGTGAAATGATTTTCTTTTATAATCTTCTGACTAGTACTTATACCTAATTTCATTTCATTGAGACTTTATTGCTCAAATTGACGCATCTCTGCAAAACAGACCTTATGACATAAGTTTGCAGATACATTTCATACTAATTAGTTATCGTGTTCGTGTGGGGTTGCTCAATAGATTCCTAGGAAAGAAAAACCTAAAAAATATTTAGAATCCCATGAGACAGAACCACCACTAGATTAACATGTAAATAAGATATATAAAACAATTGTAAGTGTCAACCAAACCAAAAACTATCATTAAGCATCCGTTTGGGATGAGCTAAAAAATTCAACTATCTATACTTTTAGCTTATATTTGCTATTATTGATGAATTTCACTGCACTTTTTGATACTATTCATAAGTCTCACTGTACTATTTAGTTTATTTTTTAACTTATTTTTTACACTTTTCGTAAAAGCTTTTTAGTTTCAGCTAAATAAGCTGTTTTTAAACGGATGCTAAGTAAAGATTAAATGCAGAGAAATATCAGGTAATTTTCTGTGACCATATAATTGAATTAGTTAAATCTTTTTTTTTTTCCCAAAATAAGCATCTATTCATGGGTCCCACTACACTTTTTGATACAATTTATGAGTCTCACTGTACTATTCAGCTTATTTTCTAACTTATTTTCTACACTTTCAGTAAAAAGTTTTCAGTTTCAGTTAAATAAATTGTTCCTAAACGAATGCTAAGTAAAGATTAAATGCAGAGAAATATCAAGTAATGCAGAGAAATATCAAATTAGTTAAATCTTTTTTTTCCTCCCCCAAAATAAGCATCTATTTTATCTTGTTTGAGTTCAAACAAGAGATGTATATATTTCCACTATCTTATAATTGAAATTGGAACATAAAACTTTGCTAATATATTATAATATATGTTGGCACTTAAAAGTGACAGAAAGGGAAAGCATAAGTACATAGAATTAATACACATAAAATTAATAATGATTCGATCTTCTTCTCTTTTTCTTTTTCCTTTTCTTTTTTTTAGAATCATTATGATCTTATGGTTTACGTTTATAGCCAACAAGTAGATTAGGCTATGCTAACCATAAATTTACCCTATTATTAATTTATTTGCCCTATAATTAAATTGATTATAACTAGGAATTATTGGATTATGATTACTTTATTTGCAATAAAAATAGATTCTATAAAATTGAATGTATACTGGTTACAATGAGAATGGGATTTGGACTTAAAATCTTGACTAACACACTTTTTTTTTCTTCGATTTCTTTATTAGTTTATGTTTCGTTTGTTTCAATGAAAAATTTTATGTGAAGATATTTTTTTGCGTTTTTCTATATCAATTTACATTGGAAGAAAAAAATTGATCAAAGGGAAAAAAAGAAAAAAAAAACTTTATCTCACGGCTCACGCTAAGCTAAATAAAAAGAGTCAAAATATAGTTTTTTTATTCATTTTAAGGTTACTATCGAACATTAAAAAAAAAAAAATTTTAATTTTTTTGAAAAATAATTTATTTTCAGAAAACATTAACCTTGAAACAAAATGAATAAAATTCATATCACGTGTGCATAGAAAATTAATTTTTTTCTGATATCACACCATCTGCCTAGCAAAAAACTTAACCGAAGCAAACTTGAGATCGTAAGCCTTACTCTCTTCCCCTTTATTAATTTATTTTATTCCTGAGTTGAAAAGATTAATATATTGTGGGCGATCAAAATGTAAGTTTTTCTTCTTGATTTTATCACTAGGTAGGCCCCATCCAGAAGGTTGATTATAGTACAAATCTTATCTTTTTGTTTTTGAGTAGAAGTACAAATCAGTTTTGTCAAACCCACCTAATATTTTTTGTATGTCAATGTTCTATATGGTGCTAAGTTAATTGTTTTATTTTCTACCCAAAAAAAAAAAAGTTAATTGTTTTATCATAAATATTAAATGGCCAAACCATCTTTTTACTCTTTAATCAGGCCCATGTGACATATCTCTGTCCCAACAACTACCCCAACCGCTGTTTATGCATCATTGAGGCGCCTAATTAGCAAAAATAATTAGTTTGAGACCCAAAACAAACCTGAAATAAGTTATGACCAGTAACTTTATGTTGGAGAAAAGTAAAGACTAAGGAAAACCTTTCTCTTTCTGTAGTGAGTACACCAACATCTTTGTTTGCGTACTTGCTGGCTTCGCCTTCTTTTGTTGTGAGTTAGATTATTGGTTGGAACATCGCTTTTTTTCCAAGTTAAGGCAACAACGGAAAAAGCCTAGAGAGAGAGAGAGAGCTTCAAAAAAGAAATTAATTTTTACTCAATACCTTTCATTAAATTTCATTAATTTTTACTTATCATTAAGGATTCTGTTTTTATATTCCCCTCTCTCTACATTGGACAACAAGAGTTTAGCCCTTATTGCATTCCACTTTTGTGAAACAAACCCAAATTGAACAATTTTATGTGCAAGAGTTAGTTCTTCGATTTCTTTGATTTCTTTATTAGCCTAGAGTGAACACTTTGATCAGGCCCGATGGAACTAAGAAGGCGTATGTTAGGTTGACACCAGAATAAATGCCTTGGACGTGGCAAACAAGATTGGCATCATCTAAGATATAACTTTGTATCCAGTGTCTTGAGCAAAGTGTCTCTGTCCTTCCTTGCTATGACAGTTTTGATATGATAGTAATGAGGCATTCTGTTAGGACTACAAATATCAGTTGGTTATTTAAATTTGTATTGGGATCTATATATATATATATTTTTACAACTTTTGCAATTGGATTCTGATTAGCATGATGTGAGTTATTTGTGGTGGTGATTTGCCATTGGTTACTATAGGGATAAAGGGCCAAGATTATATATTGGGCCTTGGACCTTGGCCGAGGACGTTGGTTGGTCCGAGGACGAGTAAATAGTAGTGAGGGTGTTAAGCTTAGAGTCCCATGAGTATGCTGCGAATGAAGAGATTGGGAAGTTTGGTCCGAGGAGGAGTATTTCCTCGGATGAACGAGGCATAGATCAAATGTATATCCTGTCGTTCAAGGTGACCTTCCAGGAAATTCCGCTGATAGGGACGTGCATTATGAACACACTGGAATGATGGAAGTTAGGAAATATCTAAGGAAAAGCTGCTGCCAATGCTCTGCAGCTAACTTTCTGGCCACATTGATGTGGAGAAGACCCCTGAACAGTGTTGCCTTGACTACCCCAACTCACAGAGGGTTAGAGGGGGTGTCTGATGTGACAAGCACTCAAGGAATGACCTGGATGGTCAACAAATGGAGGGCTACGATCATTGAAAGAGGGGTATATAATGTAAGAAACCCCAGAGGAAGAGAGAGGGAGAAATCAAGAAAGAAACACTATACTAATCAAGAACCAAATTTGTAATCAAACTTAAGAACGATATATAAGAACTGATTTCCTCGGACCTTGCTAAGGACGATGTTCTGTATTTAAACCTGTCTATCTTCTTTTTCTTGTCATTTGAATCCACCGTATTTGTTGTCCAACTCATTCTAGCCTAGTTTTTCCAACCCACTCTCTACAAATTCATTGTTTTGGGTTTTTTGGGCCTAAGTCTATCCACCTTTTGGGCTAGGGACTCAAATCTGGTCTTTACAATTACCCTATCTTTTCTATTTGCAATGCCATTTCTTCTATTTCATAGAAAAAAGAAAAAAAAAAGTTTGGATAGAGGGAAAGGATGAGAGTAGAGGAAAGAGAGGGGAATGATTAATTAATAAAACTTATTTGATGTTTTTTTAAAAGGGGAATTGGAGAAAAATGGAAGGGGAGGGATTCCACTTATCTTAAAAAAGAAAAAAAAATTGTTAATTTTGCTTTTATGATGTCAATTTATATCCATTTCTTTTAAATTAACAAACGAGGGTCATAATTATCAATTTATATGACCACTTCTCTCTCATTTCTTTCCCCTGCTTAATTTATAAAATATTCAAATAAAAGGTAGAAGGATATCTATTTCCTTCCCCTACTTATTTTTTAAAACATCCAAACAAGGCGAAACCATCTGTCTCCTATCTCCTCTACTTTCCTCTCATACTCTCTACTCAATCCAAGTCAAATAGGAGTAACAAAGAAATAAAATAAAATAATATTAATCAATAGATGTAATCTTTTAGATATGTTGGTATCTTGAAGACAGTCAAACTCCTGGAAGCTCATGTCCAACACGTCAAGGATCATTACAAGGTTCTAATTTGAACATAGTCCTTGAAGTCTTGAATCAAACACAAGCCCAAACACTTTCCTACTATATAAGAGCAACTGCGTTAGTCGTTCCAAAATAGAAAAAGATGTTAGTTTTACACATTTTATCCAAAAAAAAACACTCACATTAGTACTTGCATAACTTTGTATATATCCAAAAGTGTTACAGTAACCGTGCATATCTGCATGGTTACTGTAGCTTTCTATATATTATTTTAACACTTTTTCTTTCCCCTCACATTCTCTCTCTCTTCCCCTGATTCTCTCTCTTCAACCCATAATTTCTACAACTGATCAACGCAACCCAGCACTGCCAACCACCACCACCACAACATTACAATACATGACAATTTGACCACAAAATCAACCAAAAATCAAACATACCCATACACGGACACACGAAGAGAGACAGAGAGAGCATTGTTGCGAACTTGTGGCTGTGGGTTGGTGCTTGGAAGTCAACTGGAATGAGTCTCGTTGCTTGTGGAAGAGATCGGAGTTTTTGGGTTGATTGGGACGAATCTTTGTGCTTGTGGATCGGTGCTTGTGGCGAAGAAGGATGCTTGTGGTGGCTTAAGGATTGAAGCAGAGGGAAAGACGTTTGACCATGAGGGAGAGAGTGAGAGGTGATTTCAACCAAGAAGGGGAGAGGGAGAGACGAGTTTTCATCCATGGAGGCGGCGGTGTCTTCAAGAATGGAGAGAGAGAGAGAGTTTTCAGATTGGTTGAAAGGGAGCTAAGAGAAATAATAAAAAAAGAAGAAGAGGAAAATGATTATTTAAATAAAATAAATGGTATAATAGACAAATTGATGTGGGAGTTTTGGATAAGTGGCTATGTAAAATAAAAATAGTGGATTCTTATGCTAAAATAGACAGAAAATTTTGCACAGACTGATGCAATTGCTCTAATACTCCAACCCATTTTTCCATTATACAAATCCAAGCACAACTACCCCCCACACACAAGAAGTCTCTCACATAGTTTATTCCCACATCATCTACAAGCACAGCACACACCACCCCCCCCAAGAGCCCATTTCAAGAGGTGTCTCCCAATCTGTCTCCTCCAAACTCAGATCTACATACATGGCTGAAGAGACCATGGAGCTCCTAAATACTGTAGTCATAATCTAGAAACGAATGCCTTATGCTAACGCTTATATACAAGGCAAAGACTTTGAACAAGCATGAGGGTCCCTGATGGAAGGCCCAAAAGACTAGGGGGCGAGGAACAAAGCCGATATTGTCTGATACTGGGAAGAAATTAAAGGACAGGCTTGACAAAATGGAACAATTGGTAAGGAGAGACAGTTACTTCCTAAGGCCCAAGTGCCACCCAAATTTCGAAGATGCCACTTAAAAAAATATGATGGCATGAGCTGCCTTATGGCCCATCTAAAAATGTATGTGAGAGCCCTTCAACCTTTTGGGGTTGACGAAGGTTTCAATTTTCATGGCTCAAATGTTTCTTACTTTCTTTTTTTTTCTTTTTTTTTTCAAAGTGTCCGCTTTTGATGATAACTTGTTATCATCAGACTAATATACTAGTGTAAGTGAGAATTGAACCCCTAATCTCTTATTCAATCATCAGAGATTTTACTAGTTAAGCTAATTAGAACTTACAAATGTTTCTTACTTTTAATTAAAGATTCAAAAACTGTACATGGGATGGGAGGACATCTGCATTAAATTCACTAAGCAATAAGGAACAACCAACCAAGACTGAATGTTAAAACAAATTCAAAATCTGGAAGAAAAAAAGAATGATCAACTTTCATTGTATTTTCTCATCAATCAAATTGATTTTTTTTTGGGGGGGGGGGGGGGGGGGGGGGGTGGGGGGAGAGAGAGAAAAAAGGAAATTGAAATTGAATTCATAACATGATGACTTTCATTGTATGACATCTCTTTAATAAACATAATTGAAAACTGAAAGCATAATGTGTAGTACTAGCACCCTAACATCATTAGAAAACAGCTGACAGGGAATGCTAAAACACAAAAGGTGACAACAAGTTCAGACTTCTAAATACGATATCTATCAAGTGGGTCTTTGAAGAGGATGCGTTCATGATAAACTCTCCATGCATAGTCCTCGAAAGAAAAGGAGTTGAACAATCTCTCTTCCCGCTCGCCCGAGCTACCACCACTTTGTTCTTCGTCTTTTTCGATTTCATCATCATTGCTACCAACTAGCTTGGGTAGGAGAGGAGAAATTGTACTGTCAGTAGGAAGAGTGACCAACAGAGACATTGATATGCAGCGAGTGTTGTTGGTATCTCCCAAATGTGCAACTGGTTTCCCTCTCACTTTCTTTAACTTGCCATTGCTCCACACCTATGATGCATTCATTCCAATTGGGAGAAAATCCAACAAATTTGACTTGGTTAGAGAGCTTAAGATGGTTCTAAGTTTTAACTTCTAAGGTGCAATGCAACACAATCTATATACAAACAACTACTTTTAAAGACTTTCTGAAGTATTTGAACTTGCTAACTAGAATTTCATTAGAAGAGAAAACAATATGATTCACAAATCAAAAAAGACACGTAATTATCCAATACCTAAATAACTATCCTTTGGAATGTAGGCACAACTATATCTCAGGTTCTAATCAAATTCAACGAGTGTTATATTTTTTCAAGGAAAATTAATTCAATAATGTGATTCATTGAATGTGATTCATTGGTTTGTATTATTGAAATTGAAAAATCTAAGGTGTAATATGTAATGAAATGTACCTAAGTTTTCCATTTCATGCTATCACATGAACATACTAAATTATTCCAAACATGGCATAAACATATTTTATACATTGATAATAGGAAAATAAGATTCAGCATATTAAGAGTATGTTTGGTACATGTGTTTAAACGTATGTTTTCAGTTTTTAAATAACATTAAATGTATTTTCACACACTTTTTCACTCACGTGTTTCTAAAAAACTGAAAATTGTTGTTTAAATATACCTATCAAACGGGCCCTAAGGTTCGCAAAAACATTATTTCAAGTTCATCATTCAAATCATCATTAAAGTATGTTGGGAACGCTAATCTATGCTTGCATATTCATTATGTTTATCATCTCATATCATCCAACAGAATCATGGTTGCAAATAGCATAAATTGAGTTAAGGTTTATACCTTATGTTGTATGTATGTTATTTTTTAATCGGACACAACTTTTGAAAAACCATCATTAAAAAATAACTTACAATATATTCACTTTTTATTTTTATTTTTTTAATCACATATAAATCGATTCATTTATTGTAAAAATTTACAATTTTCAATATGCTCATTTCGTCAACCTGTGGAAGTGGCATATATATTAGAAATGTTATAGTAATAATCAATATTCAATACAATAAGTCTAAAATACCCTATAAAAAAAAAAAAAAATCTAAAATACAAATTTTGTCACAATTTTTTCCATGAAAAATAAGCTTAACTCGCAAAAATTGTGTTATGGACTTAATGTAGTTAAATAGGGTAAATGAGCAAAGCTATTTCCAAGTAAAACAAAAATATAAAAACTCACATGAGCAATGTCACCAAGCGTTACCATAACCGAGTCCACTTGGGGCGATACAGAAACCCAACCCGAATCCGCCAACAGTGAATACTTCTGGCACCTGATTTGATACTGTAGACCCACAATATACGGGTAAAACCCACCCGATAACACCGGTTTATTGCCGGATACACCTTCAGTAATCCACATAAGTGAACAAAACCGGGTCGGATCCTCCCTTATAGGATTCTCAAACCCAACTGCACTAGAAAGCAGTTCAACGATCCTCACCCCGAGCTTCTCCATAGCAAGAGTGAACTCGCGCAACGAGTCCAACGAAGCCGACTCGGTTGACTCAGTCGAACACGTCGAGTCCAACCGGAACGACTCGCCGTGCTCTTCGCCGTCGTCCTCGTCATCAGCTTCGTAGCCGAAAGGCCAGTTCTTGGGAAACGACGATTCTTTCTTGTCCCTAGGAAGGTCAAAGAGAGCGAGCGAGTCAGACTCGGCCGAGCGAGCGAGTTGGGAAGGTAGGGAATGATCGGTGAGTTGGAAGAACCCGAGTTGGGACGAGGCGGAGAGCAGGTCATCGAGTAGAGTAGGAGCTGTAGTACTGTTGTTATTCAGAGAGAGAGTGGGAGGACACGTGGCGGGGGGTGAGCGGCGCGTGGGGAGAGTGAGAGTGGGGGAGGGGAGGCGGTGGAGGAGAATGGAGAGTGCGTCGGCGGCGTCTGTCGTGGTCAGGGGAATGTTAGGCTGCGCCGAGGGCGTAGGTGGCGGGGCTGCGGTGGCGCCGTACATGTTTGGTAATTGATGGGGTTGATGCTTGTGAGTTGAGGAGGTCATGATGGATTGGTAATTTGAAAGAGAAAGAAAGAAAGAAAGCTGATATGTGATTTTGTAGTATATAAATATACACACACCACAAAATGAGACCTGTTGTACAGACAGGACAGCAAGAAAGATTATAAGAACTCTTCTTTCCATGATGTTTATGTCGGGCATATGTGAGTTAAGCTAGGCAAGTGTATGTTGCGTCATTTGTGGGCCATCATCATGAGTTACCAAAAACTACAAAATTGCTACATTTGCATTATTGGAGACTGCACCATTACCAAGAAAAGGAAAGTTACTGCTTTAACATTGCTTTCCTTCTTTTCAAGAGTAATTCTAGAATTTTTTTTTTTTTTTTTTGGATCAGTAATTCAAGAATTAAATATATAAAAAATCACAAATTTTACTGTTACAGATTGTGATACAGATTGTGATGAGTTGCTTGTCATTTTTATACAAACTTACCATTCGTAGTCTGCCATGTATACAATAGGCAAGAGTTGCACAATTTTTTATGGTACTAGGTTTTGTGTCTTTTTAACCCCCAAAAAAGAACAAGAAAAAAGTAGGTAAAAACACAAATTTATCATAATTATGATGAGTTAGATTATGCGTAATGGAAAAAAATAACGAGTCTACACATAAATGATAAGAAACCATTTACAATTAATCACATCAAAATTGTGACTAAAGTTGTAAACACAGTTGTCCATGTTAGATTTACAACAAAAGTTGTAATAGTAGATGAATGAATCTGAATCATGTTTGAATCCACTTTTTTTTTTCTTCAAGATTTTCAACTTTTTTAAAGTTCAGCTTTTTTTTTTTTTTTCAAATAATCTATTTTCAAAAAAATTTGAAATGTAAGTTGTACATATCAAATAATCTATTTTCAAAAAGAGTTGGAAGCTCCTATGAAAGCTCTATAAGAAAAAGCTTCTCTTTTTCTTTATTTTTCAAAATCTCAAGTGATCCATGATGTTTAAATTTTCTAATCTATATCTTGGTGTCATTCTAACTGATTTTTTTCTCTATAAATATCCAATTATATATGTAGGGTCAGATTCCGCTGCCCAAGCCCAATGAGGTATGGGTTTGGAGCCCACTGAACCCAAAACAATAAATTTGTAGAGAGTGGGTGAAAGAGCTAGGCTAGTAATGAAAAATAACAATATGAATCGGCATAGAAGATGGGGAAATTTGACTAAAAGAGTGCTCGGACGGTGATCAATGTCTCGTCCGAGGAGGCGATTTTCATTGATGAACTTAAGTTACAAATGTTGGAGCTACAGTAAAATTATGTGCTCTTTTCTCTCTCTTGATTCTCGATCCCCTCTATCAGATACCTCTCTCTCTTATATAGTGTTGCCCTTCTCCATCTCCACCGTCCACTTGTTCACCATCTGTGCGCCCACTTGAGTGCATGTCCCATCAGACTCCCCCTTTAGCCCTGTCTGAGTGGCGGTAGTTGAGGATGCACTGTTCAGGGGTCTTCTCCACATAAATGCGGCCAGGTGGGTAGGTGCAGAGCATTAAATGCGGTGGTTGAGGTCTGTCTCCTTGATATTTCTTTATCCCTGTCACCTTCTCACGTGTCCGAGGTCTCCTTTTTCCCTGACACTTGTTAGACAGACCGCTTGACACGTTCCGGTCTCCTCGGACGTATGAGCATCTCCTCGGACGGTACACGTGCTCGTCTGCGGACATTCCCCTTTTACATGGGCCACTGGCTGCGTCTTGGCCTCCTCGGGCGAACAGTGGTCCTCGGATAGGGCCTTTGGCCCAATAAGTTGGGCTGGGCTTTTCTCCCCCACAATAGCCCCTCAAAATTGTAGTTTTTCCTTCGCATCCGAGGAGAAAAAGTAGGATTTTGACTTGCCGCGGAGCAACAACTTGGGAACACGCACAACCGAGCTGGCACGTGTGTGAACGTGGGAGCTGACGCCTCATTAATGCCGCTGCGGTTTCCTTATTCCCAAAGCGCTGCATTAATTGCACCAGTTGACGTTTTGTCCTTTGCATCCAACGGTGGCCGATTGATCCAAGGGCTGTGGTTTTTCTTCAAGGTTTGGGCGGGAGTGCCCCTGACCTTTCGCTTGACCCCGTATAAAGCTTCTGAGGAAGTTATTTCTTCCTCACTTTACAAATCTCCAGACGCTCCAACAAGAACAGACGCGCCCCTCCGTCCACATCTCTCCGTCCGAATCTCCCCGTCGCCGGTGCCCATCTCACTCGGAACCCTCACGAGTCCTCCTACGAGTCTGCAATCGCTTCCCCGGTCTAGCCCTTGTAAGTCATCGCTCACCGAATCCTTTAATTTTCTCTTCGGCCAGTCACTCCGTTTAACCACCATGGGAAAACTCGAGTACATGATGGATAGCCCTGAGCAAGTAGAGGCGTTTAGGACCACATACCGCATACCCCCTAACGTGGGTGTGAGGTATTGCCCCCCAGACAGAATACTAACAGACCCGGAGACGGGAGAGGTGGTTATCCCCCTCATCGCCTTCAAAGAAGGGGGAATGACGATTCCCATGGGCCCCATCACCGCTAATTACCTTCGGAACCATAGGCTTACTCCCTGGCAGTGCGCGCCCAATATGTTTAGGATCCTAGGAGCGATTGAGGACCTTGAGCGTCGCTTGGGGCTGGGGCTCACCTGGCTTGATGTGGTATATATGTACGAGTGCCATAGCCAGCAAGATGCCGGGTACTACTTAAAATCCCGGTCGGACGTTGTCAGGCTCATTTCCTGCCTTCCCAAATCCAACAAAGGGATGAAAGATGACTATGTGATCGTCTCGGGTGCCTGGCGTGACGGCCCTGGTTGCCCAACCACGCATGGGAAGCCAGGTGTGACATGTAGATCTAGGCGCACCGACTATAGGCTTAGGGCTCCCACCTTTTAACTGTTTTTGGTTTCTCTTCGATCAGTTTCTGAGCTTCTAACCATTTTGTTTTTACTTGCAACAGATAAGAGACACGTTTCTCCTCGGGTCCGCCTAACGAATGTTGCTGCCCTTAATTTCCTTTTAAGGTCAGAGATCTTCGTGAGCGAGGACGGGCAACTACGATCTGCTCCTCTTATTCTCGGATATCAAGGGAAACCAAAGGGTTTTCAGCCGGTCGGCAACGCGATTGTCCAGGGAGACTACCGTCTTGCGCGCATCGACGTTGGTCGGAAGGGCTTTTTGGCGCCACACGATCTTGATCCTGTACCCCGTCCAATCCCTCGGGTTGCACCTCCCCTTATCCAGCCACTTCAGCAAGTTCCTTTCGGACAGGAGATTGAAGGTGAGGGGGCTGGCTCTTCTACTTCGTCGCTAGAAGAGCAGATAGACGAATTTCAGTTTGAGGGAGAGGCTTCAAGGGTAAACCAGGTGGTGGAGATCTCAGACGCCGAGGAAGAAGAGTGTGAGCAGTCAGGCGCCCAACTTAATCTGTTAGCCACCTATTCAGAAGACTCCTCGGACGAAAATATGGATCTGAGGAACTTGATGAAGGGGAGGGGCAAAAAGTCAGACCCTAAAGATGTTGGGACATCTAAGACGGTGGTGCCACTTCCTCCGGTGCCCACTCAGATCCCTGACCCCAACTTGAGGCCCGTGCTAAAACTGCAGAAGAAAAGACCCCACACTGAGGTGGAGGAGAAACAGGTGCCACCAACCAAGGTGGCCAAGCAGCAAAAGGTGGCACAGGACAACCGAGGCCGCAGGGCTCCGTCTACTGAAAGCCGAGATGAGGGCACGGTGGCAGAGGTTCGCCGAGGAGGAGGGGGACCACGGATTTGGTCTCCAAAACTAGAGTTAGAGGGCGCTCCAATCCTCTGGGAGACCTCCCTCAGGAATTATGATGGAGGGAGAGCCGGCTACGTTGCTGAGGCCCTGCAGCAACCACTTCTCCTCCCTCATGACATGGAGTCCTTCAGGCGTTTCAATCAGCCTGAGCTCTTTCGATCCCTGAAGAGGGACTTAGCCATCGTAAGCAACTTCAATCCAATTAACTGAATCGTCGAGTTTCGCCTTTCCTATTTTTCAGTGTTTGACACTTGAGTTTCCATCACGCAGGTCACTCAGCAAATTTATGTAGCCGAGGAGTGGGACAAGAAGAATCGCCTTGAAGCCCAGGCGGCGATCTGTTCCCGAGATGAGGCGGAGAAATCTCTGGGCCAGCTGAAAGACGATTATACTCGTCTGTCCGGGGAGCTCGCGGATATGACCAGTCAGAAGAAGAGTCTTGACGCTGGAATAAAAAATGTTGAAAAGCAGGTTGAGGACCAGCGTAAGCTGCTAAAGGCGACAGAGGCCGATCTGAAGACTGAGAGGGAGCTGGTGAATGGGCTAAGGGATGAACTCCGAAGAGCTAAGGACCAAGTCAGATATGCCGAGGAGAAAGCCCAGTTGGCTCAGGAGGCGACCGAGGCTGAAAAGAAAACAGCTTACCAGCTGGGGGTAGAGACAACTACGTCCCAGCTTCTAGAGCAGTTCGCCTCGGTCAGCCGAGACTACTGTGACATTAGTTGGGGCAAAGCCCTGGATGCAGCTGGAGTTCCTGCCGACTCGGAGCTGAGGCATCCTGGGAGCGTATACTACGATCCTGATATCCGAGAGCTCCCAGGTACTGATCTCCCTTCTGCTCCACAGCTGCCAGAAGCTTCGGAACCAATCTCGGTCAGCGACGTTGCACCCACTATGGGAGCAAGCAAAGAAACTGGTCAGGCAAGCGGCAAGGATAAGCCAGCTGAGCCAGCCAAAGAGAAAAACAAAGGGCCAGGCGAAGAGAAAGTCCCTTCTGAGCCCAAGGACCAAGCCCCCGATGCGACTGCTCGGATAGGCCAGGCTGCTGACACCGTGCTCCCTTCGGCAAAGAAATAGATGTATAGGGCTTTCACTTTTTTGCACCTGTGTTTTCTTTTGTTTTATCCAAAGAATTGTAAACCGTCTTTTTATTAATGGAATGGGTTTTCATTCGTCTATGGTGTCTTTAAATACATGTCTTACCAATTATTATTGTTATATACAACTGTACATTGCACTTATAACCACATAATGCAAATAAATCTACTTGACACATCATAACTACGATTATTAATGAAAAGAATAGGACTGCCAAGAGTTACTGATGAATTGCGTCTTTCCAAGCTAAACATAAGTCGTCATTCCTCGGTTTCAAACTAAACACGACTAGGGGAAAGTTTTATAAATTAGAATTAATTTAAACGCATGGGGGTATTGACTAACCTGTCGACCGGTTTAAAGATTACGGGATTCGAATGTGCTTGAGTTAAATAATCCTAGTCATTTGGTCCGAGGACTGCAGGCATAACTGGATTTAAGCTTTAAACACCAAAACTGCAACTGAGTGTTAACTAACCCAAATCATCTGGTCCGAGGACTACAGGCATGATTGGGTTTAAGTTTAAACACTATGGAGCTGTAACCGAGTGCTAACTAACCCAAATCATCTGGTCCGAGGACTACAGGCATGATTAGATTTAAGTTTAAACACTAGAACTGTAACCGAGTGCTAACTAACCCTAATCATCTGGTCCGAGGACTACAGGCATGATCGGATTTAAGTTTAAACACTAGAACTGTAACCGAGTGCTAACTAACCCTAATCATCTGGTCCGAGGACTACAGGCATGATCGGATTTAAGTTTAAACACTAGAACTGTAACCGAGTGCTAACTAACCCTAATCATCTGGTCCGAGGACTACAGGCATGATCGGATTTAAGTTTAAACACTAGAACTGTAACCGAGTGCTAACTAACCCAAATCATCTGGTCCGAGGACTACAGGCATGATCGGATTTAAGTTTAAACACTAGAACTGTAACCGAGTGCTAACTAACCCAAATCATCTGGTCCGAGGACTACAGGCATGATCGGATTTAAGTTTAAACACTTGAGCTAACGGTGTTAACTAACCCTAATCATCTGGTCCGAGGACTACAGGCATGATTGGATTTAAGTTTAAACACCTAAGCTAACGGCAAATGAGTGTTAACTAACCCTAATCATCTGGTCCGAGGACTACAGGCATGATTGGATTTAAGTTTAAACACTTGAGAGAGCGGTGAATGAGTGTTAACTAACCCTAATCATCTGGTCCGAGGACTACAGGCATGATTGGGTTTAAGTTTAAACACTTGAGAGAACTTTACGCGGCGAATCGGTATATCAACTGAAGGGAAGACTTGATTAATAAAAGTACCTCTTGAGGTTATTTACATTCCAAGGGCGAGGGATTACATGACTATCCAAATCTTCTAAGAAATACGCTCCAATACCGGCGCCTGAAGTGATGCGATATGGTCCCTCCCAATTGGGTCCCAATTTCCCCCAAGCTGGGTTCTTTGCGGTGCCCACAACTTTCCTCAACACCAGATCACCGGGCTCTAAAGGCCTCAACTTCACGTTAGCGTCGTAGCCTTGTCTGAGTTTTTGTTGGTAGTGTGCCAACCGAACCATTGCATTCTCCCTTCTTTCCTCAATTAAGTCTAAGCCCTTCCGTAGCTGCTCGTCGTTGTCGGCTGGACTGAATGAGCTAGTTCTTAGTGTCGGGAACCCTGTTTCCAGAGGAATGACAGCTTCAGCCCCATAGGTCATCGAGAAAGGGGTCTCTCCAGTGGACCTGCGGGGCGTAGTTCTGTAAGCCCAAAGCACATGTGGCAACTCCTCTACCCATCTGCCCTTTGCATCGTCTAGCCTCTTCTTTAAGCCGTTCAGTATGACCTTGTTGGAAGCTTCTGCTTGGCCATTACCTTGGGGATAGGCTGGAGTGGAGTATCTGTTTGTAATTCCCAGCTCGCCGCAGTAATTCCTGAATGCCTTGCTGTCGAACTGTAAACCGTTGTCCGAGATGAGGGTGTGAGGAACTCCAAACCGTGTGACAATGTTTTTCCACACGAATTTTTGCACATCAACGTCTCTGATATTGGCTAGTGGCTCGGCTTCGACCCACTTGGTGAAATAGTCTGTTCCGACCAGGAGGTACTTCTTGTTTCCTGCAGCTTTGGGGAAGGGTCCCACAATATCCAAGCCCCACTGGGCAAAGGGCCATGGGCTAGACAGTGGATTGAGTTTTCCTCCTGGCTGGTGAATGTTTGGAGCGAAGCGTTGACATTGGTCGCATTTTTTGACGTACTCGTGTGCCTCCTTCTGCATGTTAGGCCACCAATAACCTTGGGTGAGGGCTCGGTGAGCCAAGGACCTGCCTCCGGTGTGGCTCCCACAGATTCCTTCGTGTAACTCTTCTAGCAGTGTCTCGGTCGCCTCGGGGTGCACACACAACAAATATGGTCCCGAATACGAGCGCTTGTATAGTTTCTGGTCTTCGGATAGCCAGAACTTAGTCGCCTTCCTCCGCATTTTATCGGCTTCGGCCTTCTCTTCAGGCAATATATCTTCTTTGATAAATTGGATCAACGGGTCCATCCAGCACGGCCCGACCCTAATCTGGTGGACTTGGACTCCTCCTGTCCTTGTCTCCGTAGGCCTGTGCAGGTCCTCGACGAGGATGACCCTCGGCAAGCCTTGTGCCGAAGAGGTGGCTAACGTGGCCAGGGAGTCAGCATGTGAGTTGCCACTCCTGGGGATGTGCAACAAACTGAAAAATTCAAACTCTGATTGTAGGTGTTTGACACGACCTAAGTATCCCTGCATTCTTTCGTCCTTTGCCTCGAATTCGCCTTGTACTTGACCTACTACCAATCTTGAGTCCGAGAACAGCTCCACGGATTTCCCACCCATTCTTCGGACCATAGTCATCCCCATGAGCAGAGCCTCATACTCTGCTTCATTATTCGTTGCCGAGAAGTCCAACCTTAGCGATTTCTCGATAGTGATCTTCTCGGGGGATATCAATACGAGCCCAACTCCAGAGCCTCTCTGGTTTGCCGCGCCATCGACATATACTTCCCAGTGGGAGGGATTCTGTTGAGAGACCATGCCAACTGATTTTTCATCCATGCCCGACGTGGGCTTCACCTCATCTAGCTGGGGCTCCGTGAACTCAGCCACCAAGTCTGCGAGGACCTGTC
Organism: Quercus aquifolioides; assembly: GCA_019022515.1. Classification (NCBI taxonomy): domain Eukaryota; kingdom Viridiplantae; phylum Streptophyta; class Magnoliopsida; order Fagales; family Fagaceae; genus Quercus; species Quercus aquifolioides. The sequence continues at coordinate 2,543,747 of CM032329.1, forward strand.
CCTTGACCGACGTGCGGGGCATGTATCTTATATCAAAAGCCCCTAAGATTGTACCCCACTTGGCAATCCGACCGGTGTAATCGGCACTTCGGAGTATAGCTTTGAGTGGGAGTTGTGTGAGAACGATCACCGTGTGGGCTTGGAAGTAGTGTGGTAGCTTCCGCGTGCCAAGCACTACTGCTAAGATGGCCTTCTCTAGTGGCAAGTAACGAATCTCAGCCTCGTGCAGGGACTTGCTTACGTAATAGACGGGCCTTTGTACGCCAGAGTCTGACCGTATCAACACCAAGCTCACCGCATAGGGAGCTACAGCGATATAGGCGAACAGTACCTCGTCGGGCTCAGGACTGGACATGATTGGTGGCCGAGACAGGTAATCCTTGAGTTGCTGGAACGCCAAAGCGCATTCCTCAGTCCATTCGAATCCCTTCCACTTGTTGAGTAGAGAGAAAAAGGGCCGACACCTGTCTGCCGATCTAGAGATGAACCGATTGAGGGCAGCTGTCATTCCAGTCAGTTTTTGAACTTCCTTGGGATTCCGAGGAGCTCGGAGGTTGTTGATGGCCTTTATCTGGTCGGGGTTAACCTCAATTCCTCTGTGGGTGACCATGTATCCCAAGAACTTGCCGGATCCCACCCCAAACGAGCACTTAGAGGCATTTAGTCGTAGCTTGTGTTTCCGTAGAACCTCAAAAGTACTTTCAAGGTCTTTCACATGCTCGGCTATAACTTTGCTCTTCACCACCATGTCATCTATGTAAATCTCGATGTTCTTGCCTAGCTGTGGTTCGAACATCCTCGTCATCATCCTCTGGTAGGTAGCTCCCGCGTTCTTCAGGCCGAACGGCATCACTTTATAGTGGTAGTTGCCAATAGGGGTGACGAAGGCAGTTTTCTTCTGGTCCTCCGGGGCTAACGGTATCTGGTGGTAGCCTTGGAAGGCGTCCAGGAAACTCATCCGAGGGTGACCAACAGTGGCGTCGACCAGTTGATCGATCTTCGGCATAGGGAACGGGTCTTTGGGACATGCCCTATTCAGGTCCGTGAAGTCCACGCATACTCGCCACTTCCCACTCTTCTTCCTTACCACCACGGTATTCGCTAGCCATTCGGGATAAAAAACCTCTTTGATAGCCCCAGCTGCTTTGAGTTTCGTCACCTCGTCCCTTACTGCGTCAGCGTGCTCCTTGGATGGGCGCCGGATAGGTTGCTGCTTGGGGGTGACCAGTGGATTCACCTTCAAATGGTGGCATATGAACTCCGGGTCTACCCCGGGGGCCTCGTAAGCACTCCAGGCAAACACGTCGAGGTTTTGCTTGAGGAACTCTATCAACTCCTCCTTCTCTTGAAGAGGCAGTTGAGATCCGACTTGGAAGAACCTGTCAGGATCATTCCCAATGACTACTCTCGTCAGATCCTCACACCGAGCGCTTTCATCCGATGCTTCATAAGGCACTCCCCGAGACTGTAGTTGCTATAAATCCCTCCCAACTACACCCGAGGATTCGGCTGGGGCCTCATGCTGAATGGCGGCCACCAGGCACTGTCTAGCAACAGATTGGTCTCCTCGGATTTCATGCACCTGTCCCCCTGAGAGATATTTGACCTTCTGGTGTAAAGTAGAGGGGACGGCCCCGAGTGCGTGAATCCAAGGTCTGCCTACGAGTGCCGTGTAGGGCGAATATGCGTCTACGACGACGAAGTCCAACTCCACAACCTCAGAGCCGGACTGCACAGGCAAGCGTATCCGGCCTTTCGGGATGACAGGCCTTCCTTCAAAGGTGAATAGCGGGGAATCGTACGGCGTCAGGTCCTGGGGTTTTAGGCCTAGCCCCTTGTAGAGGTCCGGGTACATTATCTCCACGGCACTGCCCTGGTCCACCATTACCCTCCTCACATCGTACCCTCCTATTCTGAGGGTGATGACTAGTGCATCATCATGGGGTTGGATGGTGCCAATCATGTCCTCGTCCGAGAATCCCATAACCAACGGGGCACCGGACCTAGCTCTCTTCGGTCCTCGGCTCGACTCCCCTGCGAGTGGTCGGCCTACCGACATAACTTTCAAAGGCCAGGACCCTGTTCTTCCCGGCGCAGCGAAGACGACATTTATAGTCCCAAGCGGTGGATTTGGGGGGTCGTCCCTACGCGGTCCCGAGCCTGTCTGCCCTCGGCCGCTGGAGTGGTGCAGAAGATGTTTCAATTTACCATCACGGACCAACTGGTCCAGGTGATCCCACAGACTCCTACAATCTTCCGTTGTATGCCCATGGTCCTGATGGTACTGGCAGTAGAGATTGTGGTTGCGCCTCTCGGGGTTTCCCACCATCTTATTCGGCCACCTGAAGAATGATTCACTCTTAATCTTTTCCAAGACCTGATGCACTGGTTCTTTGAACACGGTGTTGACCGACTGAGGATTCATCGATCCTGATTGCCCGGCAAAATCCCTTCTCGGTTTATTGTAGTTGTACCGATCCGACCGCGAATCTCTCCTCTCCTGAGGGATAATCTTGTCCTTTCCCTTGCCCTGCTGCTGATCTTCTTCAACCCTCTTATACTTCTCTATGCGGTCCATCAGTTGACGCACGTTTGTGACTGGCTTGCCAGATAGGGATCCCCTCAAACCGTGGTCAGTAGGGAGGCCGAGCTTGAACGTGCTGAGGGCCATTGCATCGTTGTTGCCCTCCACCTCATTGAACATCTCCCAATATCTGTCTGAATACGTCTTCAAGGACTCGCCCTCCTGCATGGACAAGGATAGCAGGGAGGATAGAGGCCTGGCCACTCTTCGGCACGTAACAAAACGGGAGCCGAACGCCTGAGTGAGCTCCTTGAAGGAGTTGATGGAGCCCGCCTTCAAACCATCAAACCATCTCATAGCAACGGGCCCAAGACTGGAAGGGAAGACCTTGCACATCAGGGCTTCGTCTCTGGAGTAGACAGCCATCCTCTGGTTAAAATGGCTCACGTGCTCAACTGGGTCAGTTTTACCGTTGTAAACGGTGAACGTTGGCTGATTAAAGCGCCGAGGGAGTCTGGCCTCCTCTATCCTGCGCGTGAAGGGTGATCTAGATATCTGATTTAGAGCCCTGTTCATGGCATCATTCTCCATGTCCTTGTGTGATGGGCTCCTACGCTCCCTTTTACGATGGGACTCCTCTACATAGGTGTAGGACTCGCTAGCTGGTGTCTTGGACTTGTGTTGGTAAGAGACGTCGTGCTCGTCATCAATATCATCTTCAGAGTACGAGGAAGCCCGTTTCCTCCTTGCGTGTCGCAATTCCCTCTTTAGTTTTTCCACTTCCAGTTGTAAGTCACGGTTCTTCTCTGCATGGGACATGTGACTTCCGCTCTGCGAATGGCTCTGGCTAAGGCGCACGGTGTGTACACTGCCCTCACGGTTTTGTTTCCTCTCTAAGTTGATGACATGGTCCACGTGTTGGGATGCCCTGGATTCTGCCTGTTGCTCACCTTGTTCTGCCATCATCAACTGCTTATTCCACTCTTGCACAAGCTCTCCCCACAGACGGCGCCAATTGTAGGGTCAGATTCTGCTGCCCAAGCCCAATGAGGTATGGGTTTGGAGCCCACTGAACCCAAAACAATAAATTTGTAGAGAGTGGGTGAAAGAGCTAGGCTAGTAATGAAAAATAACAATATGAATCGGCATAGAAGATGGGGAAATTTGACTAAAAGAGTGCTCGGACGGTGATCAATGTCTCGTCCGAGGAGGCGATTTTCATTGATGAACTTAAGTTACAAATGTTGGAGCTACAGTAAAATTATGTGCTCTTTTCTCTCTCTTGATTCTCGATCCCCTCTATCAGATACCTCTCTCTCTTATATAGTGTTGCCCTTCTCCATCTCCACCGTCCACTTGTTCACCATCTGTGCGCCCACTTGAGTGCATGTCCCATCAGACTCCCCCTTTAGCCCTGTCTGAGTGGCGGTAGTTGAGGATGCACTGTTCAGGGGTCTTCTCCACATAAATGCGGCCAGGTGGGTAGGTGCAGAGCATTAAATGCGGTGGTTGAGGTCTGTCTCCTTGATATTTCTTTATCCCTGTCACCTTCTCACGTGTCCGAGGTCTCCTTTTTCCCTGACACTTGTTAGACAGACCGCTTGACACGTTCCGGTCTCCTCGGACGTATGAGCATCTCCTCGGACAGTACACGTGCTCGTCTGCGGACATTCCCCTTTTACATGGGCCACTGGCTGCGTCTTGGCCTCCTCGGGCGAACAGTGGTCCTCGGATAGGGCCTTTGGCCCAATAAGTTGGGCTGGGCTTTTCTCCCCCACAATATATATATATATATATATATATATATATAGAATTACATTTATTTATGAATTAATCGGTATTCAAAGAGGCTTGTAAACACACACTTACAGTGGAAAAGAAGAAGGATAATTTAATAGTTTGTGGTATATCCAGCTTTGATCCAAAAGATGAGGTTGTGCATGGGAATGCAAGTAAACTGTAACTATTAATTACGATTGGGTAAAATGAAATGCTGATTTCTTTTTGGTTAAGTGTGCGTTTGGCTCCAGCTTAAAAAGTCAACTTATTTTACTATTCAACTTATTTTTGTTACCATTCATGGGTTTAATTGTATTTTTTGATACTATTCATGAGTTTCACTGTACTATTTCAGCTAATTTTTATTTTTATTTACAATATTTTTAGTAAAAAAATTTTAATTTTAGCAAAATAAGCCAATTCTAAACCGACTCTAAAATAGAAGAAGCAGAAGAAGCTAGAATTTTATCCAGATCAAAACAACTGTGGTGGAAATGTGGAATGCAATGCAGTATGTGATTTATTCTAATTTTGTTGGTCCAAAAAATTCGTAACTTTTTGCAGGTGTAGTGGGCCTAGTGGCAGTCTGCTCCCTTGTTGTGAGGGAAAGTTGTGCCTCTGCTGATTGCAGATTTTAGTTGCACGGATGGGCTCTATTATTTTTTTATTTTTATTTTTTGTGGACGAAAGCATGAGCTAGGTCATAGGTGCATTCAGCATTATCTATAGAAAATGTAGAATTTATCCTTTGAATTTTTCAAATATTTATTTATATTTGGTGTGGCAAGCAACTAGTAGTAGTAATGATTCAATTCAGAGACTACTCTTAATTTAGAAATAAAAATGAGGGACCAGCATTTTTATTTATTTTTTATTTTTTTGTCCAATTAATCAACGAGAAACACGAAATTGTAGCATAAAGTCTAAAATATCATTGTGAGGCCAATTAAAAAAATATTAAGTTGATGGTCTCTTATATCTTGCTTAGAGCATTCCCACATTGATTATATTCACGGAAGGAATGGTGAAATTGACAATGGTAGAATTGATTGATCAACAATCTGACAATCAAAATAATTAGATTCAAAGTGTCATTACTAGTTGATATGGAATTCCTGATCAAATAAATTCAACTTCAACATCCAATTCAATATCTAAATTGTAATCCCCGTAGTTAAAGCTAGCTATAATCTGTCTTTGAATGCTCATAACTCAACAACTGCTCTAGTTGCAATGTCCATCATTCCAACATATTCAGCGCAAGACAATATATATATATATATATATATATATATTTGAGAGAAACTATATATATACACTAATATTGCATAGTCTTTTATATGGATTGTCATGTCTAGTTCCACTTATATATGGGACGTGTCAACCAACATTTTTTATTTAAAGAATGATATTAATAAATCAACATTATATATAAATATCTCTCTCCCTCTCAAAGATGGGGGCCGTGGCCCTCTTGGTCTCAACCTAAAAATTGACAAGAGGGAAGAAAAATGGAACTAGAAATTTACTTTCTTTAAGTTAAGTAAGGTTATGTGGAAAAAATGTTAAGAACTTCTATACTTGAGTCTTGTACTCTATTGCTCTTGGTCTCAACCTAAAAATTGACAAGAGGGAAGAAAAATGGAAATAGAAATTTACTTTCTTTAAGTTAAGTAAGGTTATGTGGAAAAAATGTTAAGAACTTCTATACTTGAGTCTTGTACTCTATTGCTCTTGGTCTCAACCTAAAAATTGACAAGAGGGAAGAAAAATGGAAATAGAAATTTACTTTCTTTAAGTTAAGTAAGGTTATGTGGAAAAAATGTTAAGAACTTCTATACTTGAGTCTTGTACTCTATTGCCAAAGTTTCAAAACTTTCAAAGTACTTTTTTGATTTACATTTTATTACCGAAAGTTTCTAAAAAAAAGTTTATTAATTATTTTGCCACAATTTTTGTTTTCATAATGATTTGTACATGCATAATACTAATATAATCATAAATATTGGTTTGTATCTTGTTTTTTGAACAATCAAGATATTTTCAATTAGAGAAAGATACTAGTAAATCAAACTATGTTTTTCTGTTTTTTAGAACATAACACAAATAAATAACTTAATCTACATGATCCTAATTGTAGTGGGTAATATCTTTCTCAAAAAAAAATTGTAGTGGGTAATATTTTTCAAGATAAGGAACCATGCGAAGGATTGTGACAGAATATAACTAGAAGTAAGATTCTAGCTATTTTGGTTCAAACTTGGTTGATTGAAACAACCTACTTTCTAACATGGATATATATAATAGGCTAAATCTTAGACTAATAGACTTCTAGTATAAGTAAGTTACTCGGCTTGCACATATAGAAAGATTGAGTTTGGGCCTATGTTATTAGGCTAATATATCTCTAACATGATTAATCACAAGAGCCATTTTGAAAATCAACTTAGTTCTTAGGATTTGTAATGCTTTCACTAAGAACATATCTAACAGTTATGATGAATACACATTCTCTCTTCGAGTAATGAGAATTATCATATATAGATTTATTTTAAGGATCGACAATTTTCCATGAATAGGAAACTTTGACAACAAATCATCCCCTCAAGCAACTGAGGGGACGAGTTAGTAAAATGCATGTACACAAATGTATAATGAGGATGCTGTCACTTCGTATTCAAGCAAAATGAGTGATGATAGATTAAAACATTAAATGTTGATTTGATGAGTAGACTTTTCTCCAGCGCTTATAATGAGTTTAAAGAGAATTTGATAATCGAACTCTTAGAGTTCTTTGGTCTTAGATTGGGTGTGCTCGCTTGGGTGTTCGGACATTCGTCTTTATCCTCGAACTCTTTGCTGAGAGTTGACCGGTGGTTACTTTTTATGTCAAGGTGAGATGAAACCTTGTTTGGATTATGTATATGGTCTCGAGAGTCAATCAATCCAAGGACCCACTGGGCCTGGGCCAGAAAAACCTCTTAGCCCATGTCAGGATTGGGCTTACCCTCTCCAATAATCAAGTATAATCTCTTATTTTATCACATTCTTGTATTTTTTTATCGCATGTTTGTTTAAAAATATCTCTGTATATATATATATATATATAATTTTTTTTTATAGGAAAAAATATCTTTGTTTAGTTTCTTTGTTAACAAGATACATAATGCGTAGAGAAAACTAAAATGGGATCCAAAAAATGGATAAGAAATATTCTCACATAGAAAGGAATGAGCAGATGACACAGAGTCCTACATACTTGCAAATTAGCAAATCTTAGACCAAGTCATTAGCAAAAAAACAAGAAGCAAAAAACAACACTCTCCTTTGTGTGTGGGTCCCCTATTTTTCTCCTTGAGGTTGCCGAAGCCAAACTTTTGATTTGAGCCCAAGAGAAAACACAAAAAAAAAAAAAAAAAAACGAACAACCACCCCAAGCCCACCAAACGGTCACTCCAGACACCACAACCTCGCATCACCGTCCGATTACGATAAACACAATTCCCGAAAATGATCCATCACGCATCATCGTTATCCGTGCCATACCTGAATATCTAAAAATCAAAAAAAAAAAAAAAAACAAGTTGTATTTATTTGTAGCAGAAGAAGAAAGAAACAGCTCGTGTTTCGATTTCCCTCCACCATGTTTGCTAAATTGTTTACAAAGAGCCCCTCTCAAAAACAACAACAACAACAACAATCACAATCGCAATCGCAATCACAATCTCCTCAGGTTATATATACATATATAATCTGTTATTAATGTTTTCAATTTCGATATTTCGATTTAGCTGATCGATAAAATTTCTCTATATGTGAAACGCTCAAATCTGCATTGGTATAATGTTTGTAATGAACTTGAACAGCAGCAGCAAAATGCGGCACAGGGGAGTGTGACAAGGGCAGACTTGGATCCACGCGTAACTCTTCACTATGGGATTCCATCTACCGCTTCTATTCTTGCTTTCGACTCAGTTCAAAGCCTATTGGCAATCGGAACGCTGTGAGTTTGTTAATCTAATCTGCATAATCTTAATTTGTTGCCTAATTGGAATTGAATTAGAAAGTTTTTGAATAAGAATTGTATGAAAATATGACTCTTGTATATCATGTCTGATCATCCCTATGCGCATTTTGCTAGCTTAAGTGGTACAAAATGACATGTAGATTAAGGAAGTAATAGAAAGTATGATTTCAAATAGAATAGAATGACAAATGAATACGTGCGGCGGAACTTGACTAGTCTGCTGAAACCAATAGCCTATTCCAAAATTAAGCAAGAAGACTTGGTTGCGTGATCTTGCTTAGCACGCATAGTCAAAAAGAACATATGAATTTAAGGAAGTAACAAAGAGTATGAATACATGTGGTCAAACTTGATTAGTCTATTGAGGATTCATAATCGACCCAGATATTTTGGGATCAAGGCTTGGTTTTTGTTGTTGTTGTAAGCATTGTCTTATTATCTCTTTATGAAAGAATCATACTAAATATCATGATCATTTTTTTTTGGTTCAAATAAAAAGATAAAAGAACAAAAGGAAGAATCAAATTTTGTGATGTATGAGGAATATATCTTGGAATGCATAGAAAATTCTATATATTAGGATTGTTTCGGTAATTAGACCTGTTACTGAATTGTGAAATCATCAAGCGGATGGTGAAGCCGATAAGTGGCTAGTGTAGACAATTATTGAATTCAAAATTTGATTTTTTTTTCTTCTTCTTTGCTTACTGCAGGGATGGCAGGATAAAAGTGATTGGTGGTGATAATATTGAAGCACTTCTTATATCACCTAAGCAGTTGCCGTATAAAAACTTAGAGGTTTGCGAGTTTTAAATGCAAAGATGCAAAGAACTTGTATCTAATTTGTGCACCAATCTCATGTTTATATATCTGGTTCTGAAAGTTGGTTGTATTATTATACTTTGAGAGATTGGTGAATCGTTTGTAGTAATCTGTTGTGGCATGAATTTCTAGCTGGAAAAAATAAATTTATTGATTTGTTTCACAATACTACTTGCCGTCTTTTACATCTTAATTCAGCAAATGTTGGTCTGACAATGTTGTCTTTTTTTCTTTTTGGTTCTTTTTAATATGTTTCCACAGTTCTTACAAAATCAAGGTTTTATAGTCAGTATCTCAACTGAAAACGAAATTCAGGTATCGATTCTTGTTAGACTATCCAAATTTCTACTGAACAATAGAAATTGTCTGCGTCTTTACCATTTTTCCTAGTTTTCTTCTTATCTTGATCCTTGTCTCTTTCTTTTCTTTTATTCTTCCACTTTTCCCCACTGACATATATTATCGGTTTAATAGGTTATTGATGTTTGCAGGTTTGGGATTTGGAACAAAGGCAAATAGCTTCTACTTTACAGTGGGAGTCCAATATAACTGCTTTCTCTGTTATTTATGGCACCACTTACATGTATGATGCTTTCTAAAATGATTGTTAGAGTGCATTACACTTATATTGGTTTGCAAATGCAACTGAAATCTTGACCTGTGGAACGTTGTTACCCTGTCATTTTGTACAGGTATATAGGGTGTGAGTATGGGATGGTGGCCGTGCTAAAGTATGATGCTGAAAGCAAACAAATTATGCATTTACCTTATTGTGTTCCCAAAAACGTCATCGCTGGTAATTGCTCCATTCTTATAATTGGTTGATGCCATAGCTGTGTTAGATTGCAACAATTATATTTTTGTCTACAGATTTTTGGGAAGAGATGGAGAGATAACTTAGTTGAGTATATAATATACAGCACTGGATTCACTGCATGATGAACACTTTGTGTGAATAACTCCAATTAGCAGGTTGTAATATAATCTTCTATTTTCTTGAAAGACTTACTGTCATATATAACCCTAAGGGGTAGCACTATCAGATGGGGACTACATCTCATTAATTTGAATCTCCCCTTCCCCTCTCCTTGGGATAAAAACATACACACAAAATAATAATAATAATAATTATTTAAAAAAAAAAAAAATACTGTGTCATATATAAGGACACATTTAGAGTGATAAGATATTATGGTTGTCTATAGATGCAAGTGTTGCACACACACAGACACAGAAGAAAGAGAGAGGAATTTGGATGTCATTCTTCTCTGACTTGCCAACCGCCAAATCATTTTCTATTGATAAAACTCCTCTCTGAGTCTAGTTGGAGAAAGTATTCTATGGTGGTAAAGCTATGTCACATAATGTCATTTACATGTGAAGTTTAGGGGTATTTTCTACTAATGGATTCACTAATATACTTATGTATGACAGTATGAGTATACACTTAGAACCTAGAAGGTTAACTTTGGTCATCCTACTGCTTGAATTGGATTTTAACCAAATTAGCCTCGGGCATTGGCTACTTTCTACTAGTGTAAACATTGAATAAAAATATGGATAATAACAAGTAGGTCACCAATATGCATCCAGAGTTTTTTATGATCCCTAATAAACTTTTTTCAGTAGCAGCAATTTTTCATTCTGAAAATATTTCTGATAATGTACCATGAACTTCACACTTTCAAAAATTATTTTGTTTTTATTGGTATGTGTATTGTTGTTAGCACGATATGTTAGCTTCACACACAAGTACTTCAAGTATTCAACATAAACTTGAAAATTTAAGAGATAAAACATTAAATAAATACAACAAAAACTTCAGACATGAAGCCATGACACTAATTTTTACTTCTCACCTGCATGTATGTGTGTCACCATTCGTGCTGTGTTTATTTTAAGGAAAAATTGTGTAGACCTGTAATGTCTAATATATAAATAAGTCTAAAAAGTTGATCAATTTTTGCAGAGGCATCTGGGATTTCATTGCCTGATCATCTTTCTGTTGTTGGAGTTCTCCATCAACCTTTATCTCAGGGAAATAGGCAAGACAAGATTTACTCGAAATTTCCTGGTTTTTGGGTTTTATGATTCTCTACTTGTATTCAACTTCATTGATTTATTAAGGTTATAAATTTTTTGCATCTAGAGGCATATGGATTGGTATGCCCATGCGTGTCTAAGGCATATGGATTGGTATATATATATCATTCTTTTAGGACACTAAGGATGGGCATGAACTGAGCTGTGATTGAGATTTTGTCAGTTGTTGAATAGGCTTGACTAGAGGCTAGATTTGGCACTTAACCCTTCGCCTAGGTGTCCAAACTGAACTGAGATGTGTGTGTGTGTGTGTGTGTGTATACGTGGTGTAGTTTTATCTCTCTCTCTCTCCCATGTGTTGTGCGCATGCCCCTAATAAAAAAATGTGTTGAATGGATGAAGCCAGAAGAGGAATTAGCCTTGAATATCGCACCTTGAACATTTACTTTGATTTACTTGTTCTATTTAATGAATGTTGAGAGAATGCATCTTTCACAGATTGCTGATTGCATATGATAATGGGTTGATCGTACTCTGGGATGCGTCTGAAGATCGCATTGTTCTTGTTAGAGGCTATAAGGACCTTCTATTGAAGGATAAAACAGTGGTTGATTGTCTAACAGACACAAGACATGAGCTGTCTGATGATGTATCAGACGATACAGAACTGGACAAAGAGATAAGCTCTATCTGTTGGGCATCTAATAGTGGGTTAGTTCTTGCTGTTGGCTACGTTGATGGAGATATAATGTTTTGGAACTTATCAAATGCTTCCTCTATCCAAGATCAGAAAGCTGCAAAATCATCTAATGATGTTGTTAAGCTACAATTATCATCAGGCAGCAGAAGACTCCCTGTCATCGTTTTGCATTGGGCTACAAATAGATCACATAATGATCGTGGGGGCCAACTCTTTGTCTATGGTGGTGATGAAATTGGATCTGTAGAAGTTTTGACGGTGTGCTTTTAACTCAAACTATTTTTTCATTTGTTTGTCTTATTTAAGTATATATATCTTGTGATGGAAAGTCCCTTTTTTTGTGTTGATAAAATTTAAACATAAGACCTATAATGATCCCACCCATCCCTTTACCACCCAAGCCAAGAGCCAACAGATAATAGTGATCAAAGCACCTTATTTTAACATGGGGTCATAAACGTGTTAACTTCAACATTAATATTTGAGCTGTGATAGAAGAAAAGGAAGAAAATGACATGGTTGGTGACTTGGTGATAATAAATTCCTTTAATAGCTAATCAATTAGCTTTCTTGGACTATGATATCATATAATTATGTTATGACATGATCACATTTTCATCTGACACATTTAATATGTCTAGTCTATGTTGTTTGTGACCCTTGTTGGCTCTATTTCCCAGTTTTTATTTAAGCACAATGTTAATTTATTTTTTTGGGAGGGAGCCGATTTTGCTTCCAAATTTGGATGTTAATTCTGTCGTTGATTATACAGCATAGTTCATTTAAATTTTAGATAACTATTTCTTTTCCATCTTACAGATTTTGAGCCTAGATTGGTCTGCTGGGATAGAAAGTCTGAAGTGCATTGGACGTGTAGACCTTACACTTAATGGCTTTGCAGATATGGTTCTATTACCAAGTTCTGGTACAACTGAGAGTGGTGGCACTGGCATGTCTCTAGTTGTACTAACAAATCTTGGTAAATTGAATGTCTACAATGATATTTACTTGTCTGCCTTAATTTCTCAGAAGGAGAAAAAACCTTCTGTGACTGCTGTGGAGTATCCTATGTTCATACCCACTCTTGACCCATACATGACTGTGGCAAAGCTTGGTCTGGTTTATAGAGATGGGAAGTTCTCAAAAGTTCTGTCTGAGGTATTGCATATTTGTTAGCATAAGCAATGTAGATAGTTTCAGTTGAATATTTCAATAGATTACTTTTTTAAAATTTTCTTTTATGACCACCTGATATTTATACAAGTTTCCAGTTTTCAATTAAATATTCTAAGCTGCAAAACCTCAATCAGCACATAGTCCAGGGATAGTATATATCATCCACCATTATTTATTTGGTTTTCCTTTTTCAATTTAGATTGTCTCAGCTACAAAACTTCATGCTGCACAAACTCCAGATGCAGGGGCTACAAAGTGGCCTCTGACCGGTGGTGTTCCCTGTCAGCTTATTGACACTGAAGTTTATCATGTTGAGAGAATATACATAGCAGGTTACCAAGATGGATCTGTTCGAGTATGGGATGCCACATATCCAGCCCTGTCACTTATTTATGTTTTAGGAGAGGTTAGCAGGGTTGTTTAACCGTTAATTTCAAATGTCATACAAAACTTAGCCCCTGGTCTTTAGGCTTTGAATTTTAACAAGAGCTCTCTCTACAGTTTAGTTGAGAAAAGTTATTCTTAATGGAACACATATCATCTATGACAGGTGAATGGTATCAACATTGCTAACACAAGCGCAGCAGTATCAGCATTAGATTTCTGCTCTTACACTTTAACATTAGCCATTGGCAATCAATGTGGTCTGGTAATATTCTATTTTTCCTGCCTTTAGCTTATGCAATCAAGACTTAATGTTTTAGTGATTGTTTTCACTTTTGAGATTATGTAGGTTTGCGTATACAAGCTAGTAAGGAGTACGGATGAGACAAGTTTGCACTTTGTGACAGAAACCGTGAATGAAGGTTTGGTTCTACTGTATACAAATTTCTGTGTATTCCTTTCTAATGTTAGACAAGTTCTTCATTAAATAGTTTTGCTTGAGAATTATCTCTACAAACAAGGACCAAAAGGTGTCAACTAGGGGCTAGGTTGACAAATAAAGAGGCCTTCAAGTTAAAGGCTTAGAGTCTAGAGAGAGAGCTCAATGGTAAAAAAAGATTGATGTAGACAACCCCAAGTATTGAGATTTCTAGGATTTGTTGTGGGAGTCTCAGAGGACCTACTATTGTTTTTCAAAATTTGGTTTTAGGTAAAATTGGGGGCAGAATAACAATGGAAACAAACGTGTATAAAGGACAGAGCACAGAAGTTTTTTTTGTGTTCAAGACACTTCAAGTCTTTTATTTTTCCAATTTTCATTATATGCTAATTTTTGTGCAAGCTGCTTGCAGTTCACAATATTCACCAAGAAAATGGGCCTCACTGCACAGCTGTATTTTCCCTCCTCAACTCCCCTGTATGCACCCTACAATTTGCAGATTTTGGATCAAGACTCGCCGTAGGATTTGAATGTGGCCGGGTGAGAGTCATCTGTATAGTTTTTTTTTAATGATAGTACTTTTAATTTATGCTGGTTGTTGATTGGAAATTTCAGATTAATAAGTTTTACAGATTCACATTTTTCATTTATATTACAGGTTGCAGTGCTTGATACTAGTACATTATCAGTTTTGTTTTTTACAGACAGTGTATCCGACTCAAATACCCCCGTCATATCTCTTGCTGTGAAAACATTTTCAGATACTAACAGCTTAGTAAACAGTCCAGAGGACTCTGAATCCAAATCTTCGAACAATCTTGGGAAGGGGCTAGTGTTCACAATGACCAGGAATGCACATATTGTTGTCATGGATAGTGCAACTGGCAATATAGTCACCAGTCAGTCATTACACCTCAAAACAGATTCAATTGCAATTTCTATGTACATTCTAGGCAAGTACAGTCAGTTGGGAAAAAAGTAGATTTTTTTACTCTACCTATGAGTTGTAGTTGAGAACTCCCCTTTTGCAGATGGGAGCAATTTTATCCCTGAAATGTCCAGCAAAAAGCAGTCATTGAACTCACCTCAGAAAAGTGAAGCTAGAAGTGATTTTGTACAAACTAATTTGCAGTCTGGAAGTACTCATGAAGTTGAACTTGACTCCCACGAAACTGTGTACTATGTGCAGCAATCAATGAACTTATTCATTTTACTTTGTTGTGAAGATGCATTGTTCTTTTACTCTTTCGAGTCTGTGATTAAGGTGCCTCTTGTTACAGCCCTTCTTTTTCAACATTTCCACATCTTCATCTGCCAATAAACAGAACTGTGTTATTTCTAGGGTGAAAGCAACTCAATTTGGAAGGTGAATCTTGTAAAACCATGTTGTTGGACTGCAACCTTCAAGAAAAATGAGAAAGAGTTGGGGCTGGTTGTACTCTACCAGAGTGGAGCCATTGAGATAAGGTAAAGTGCTTATTAATTTCCTTTCTTGCTTACTTATATGCTGAAATGTCTGATATGATTTTGGTGGCCCTATTTTTTAATGTCATTTAGTAGAAATTAATGCTTTTTGTACCAACTATATTCTTCTTCTTTTGAGATCTTAAAAGTACGCTCAGCAGTAATTCTGTTAAAAGGAAACTGATATCATCTTCGGACAGGTCTTTGCCTACTCTTGAAGTATTGGAAGAAATCTCTTTAATGTCAATTCTTAGGTGGAACTTCAAGACTAACATGGACAAGACAATGTGTTCTTCCGATAATGGGCAAATTTTTCTGGTTGGTTTTGAATATTGATATATGAAATGGACCAGTTATTCATTTTTATCATTTTATGCATCACGAGCAAATATCTGATCTATTGTCACCTGAAATTTCGTCACAAATTCTATTGGGAAGGACAGTTCCTTCCACTTCTGTCTTCTATAGTAATGATAAATACACTTTTCTCCCCTCTTGTTAAAATGTGATAGATGGAGGTACACATGAATTTCTTTATGACATTGATATGGTTGGCATTCTCAAGTTATGGCTTTGCGTTGTTATATTTAACTTGAACTTGTGACATTCTGATTTTATAGGTAAATGGGTGTGAATTTGCTACAGTATCTCTATTGGGCAATGAAAATGACTTCAGGTCTCCTCTCTCTCTCTCTCTCTCTCTCTCTCTTGTTTGTGTACTAATAATTCAGCCATCAAGCTCTAAACCAATATGCTTAATGCAAATCTTAATGGCTTGTCCTGTGACTACTTTCTAAAAGAGACTTTGGCATATTTAGGATTCCGGAGTCTTTGCCTAGTCTTCATGATAAAATCCTTGAAGCTGCTGTACCTGCCTCTGTCAACTTATCTCCAAATCAGAAGAATAGACAGGTTGCGGTTTATTTTTTCTGGTTCTCCCCCCCCCCCCCCCTTTCTCTCTCTCTCTCTCTCTAAATGAAAGTATCAAGATTTTGTGGCTAACTTCTGTTGACACAGGATGTCGCCCATGGGGTTTTAGGTGGAATTATTAAGAACATTAAAGTGGGTAAGGAGGAGCACAATGTAGATGTAGATCTAGCTGAAGTTCATAAGAATAATGTTGAACATTTAGAGAGCTTATATTCAAGTCCCCCATTCTTAAAGCCTTCTGCTGCAGTAATGGATGACCAAGACATTATGGAGCTTAACTTAGGTTCTATATCTTTACTCCAATAATCTCCTTTCTTTTTTTGATAAGTCTCCAATAATCTCCTTTGTGCCTCATCCCGTCCTCTTTCTGAATGTGTACTATGTTTCGGCACAGATGATATTAAAATTGATGAACCAATAGCACTCTCATCTCCATCTCCGAAGAGTGATAATGAAAGGAGAGGTATGTCTATTTCTTCATTTTCTGGTAATTTTATTTTAACTTGAATCAACTTACATTTTCATTGTTGCTTCACAGATAAGGGCACAGAAAGAGAGAGATTATTTGAAGGTGCATCAACTGACACAAATCCAAGACTCAGGACAGCAGAAGAAATTAGAGCTAAATACAGAAAGGCTGGGGTAATTTTATGCAAAATCAAATTTTTCTGTAATTATTTAATAAGGAAATTAGTTACACACTTTAATGTGTAAAGTTATATTTTCTGACATGGTCATTGGTTTCAGGATGCCTCAGCAGCAGCTTCACAAGCAAGGGATAAGCTAGCAGAACGCAAAGAAAAACTTGAGGTAGATTTTTTGTTGATAGTTCCCATATTCTATCTTATCCAACTGGAAAATTTTAGTTTTCTCGAGGAATGGATGTTTGAATAATTTGAATGATGGAGTAGGTTGGAAATTTGGTGTATATACCATTAGACCCCAATCTTTTAGAATTCACAAATATAGATTCCCATCTTTTAGTAACCTCTATTAGTAGTTGTAGCCCAATCAGGCGATTCTTTACACAAGCAACCTGATGCTTTGGATGTTGAAACAAGCTATGTTGCTCATATTATCATACATAAAATATCCTTAGAGAACAGTTATCTAATTAAAATTTGTAGAGAATGACACAATTAAAATGCATGGTTGACCTCCCTTTATCTTATATTTGTTTACTGGAAGTCCAGTCCTGCCACTTTAGAGTATGTACTGAACTCCAGTTTGTGTCATAAAGATAAATAAATGTTGGTAGAGAATGTGAATTGTTTTGGATATGGTAGTTGAGTAATTGCAGTGGCTAACATAAAAATAGAGGGAACTTATTTATTAGGTGGTTTGGAAACTGCTGACACAGTTAGGGATTAGACAAGAAAAATAGATCAGGGCTCCGGGGAATAATTTTCTCATCAGAGCAACTGTTTTCACATTCTTTTGCCCTATATGGTTATGCTTGCATGAAATTTCCTTTAAAAGTGATGCATGCTTTTCTGTTTATATCAGAGGATCAGTCAGCGTACTGAAGAACTACAAAGTGGAGCTGAGAACTTTGCATCGATGGCAAGTGAACTTGCCAAGACAATGGAACGTCGTAAATGGTGGAACATATGACAAGTTGGCATCAATGAATTATATAGGCCAATTGACAGGGTTTGGATCAAGTTAGCCCTTAGCCCCTTACTGTGCATATTTCAGAGGTGGCCGGAACATTTTTATGAAGGATTCTTCAATAAATTTGGATCCAGTATTTACATAAAGTTCTCTTAGTATATATTATTATCTCAAATGGGTTCAGCCTGTGTTGTAAAAGTAACTTCTTTGCTAAATTTTTAGGGAAAGAAACTTTCTTACACTTCTGTATATGTGTATTTAGTAGTTTTAGTACATCCTTCTCATTGTATATGATAAGATTATTTCTATAGCAAGTTTGTTTTTTTGCCGAACATAGCAATAAGTTTGTTTTTCTCTTGTATTTGTTTACTCTCTCATCTCTGTCCAATTATTTCTTATAATAGAATCGCTTTCTGATATTAGGAAATTTTCGACGCTTGTATGATCTATCCTATTCCTAACTAACAGCTCCAGCTCAACTTTTTGAGTTCCTTGTGCAGTTGCTCCACTCACAGCTATTATTTGTTTTTTGCATTCACATTTTTCTTGCTTATTTACCCTGATAATATAGTTGGAATAGGACTAGTGCTGGCTTTGGATGATTTTGTGTTAGCGTGAAAACAAAAGATTTCTGTTTATTGATTTAGGTCCTTGTGAATTGAGACTAGTTTCATTAGATAAAATGATTCTGAATCAATAAAGTTGCCCAAAACTTTAGACTTGTAAAGCAGAAAATATTTGACAGCACTCGCTACCCAATATGCTTAGTTGTTGTACCTTCTGTTAAAAGTATAATGTAAAATTCGTAGCTTAAATATCACGTGTTATTTAAAAGTTTTTTCCATTTTATAAGTTTTATGTAATGAAACATATAATTTATTTTGCATATATATATATATAAAATGTAATTTAATAAAAAGATTTAAATTACATAATTATAATATCTTTTATATAAAAGGAGAAGATGTTATTAAAAAAAAAAAATACCATAATCGGTTGACTAATTTGAGCATATCCAAGGTTTTTATTTATTTATTTTAAATATACAACCCTCATTCCATGGAACACATGTAATATGTTATATTAAGTTTAAATTATTATATAAGTTTAAAATAGTAGTTTTTTTTTTTTTTCTTTTTTCTTTTTAAATATAAATATAATGCCTATATTATTTACACTTTAATTTTAAGGTAATCTTTTGAATATTTATCATTTTTATTGTTTTCTTAGGCCCAATATTTCTAATTTTTAATACTTATTATTTTTTTTTTTTTTGTAATTTTTAGCCCAAAATTAAAGATTTTGGCCTAAATAAAATAAAATATCATACTTTTCAACCCAAAAATTAAGGAAAAAAAAATTTTGGAGCCCAAAATTGAAAAGACAACTTACAAAAAGAATCAATTTAAGGCCCAATCAATCCAAAATGGATTGAATTGCACCATATTGGACCGAAGTGGACCAAAGAGATTGAAATAGACAAGATTGGACTGAATGAACCAAGTTTGATTGAAGTTGACCGAATAGACAAAAATACTATGTTGATGTAGCTCAAAAAAGCATAGTAACAATAAATGATTCGCTTATGATTTTAAATATTATATAGATGATTTGGGAAAACTTTTTTTCAATAACTTGTTGCTATAGCAAGTTATGACTGAATCAACATAAATTTATCATATATCTTATTTTTATTATCACTATTCACAACTAAAGACGTCAACACTTACGATTTTTTTTTAAAAATTACCAAAACCAATTTTTGGTCAAAAATTCAAAATCAGGCACTTGACCAAGCTCTTAATTGTTCAATTGACACGTTTGATTTGAGAATGTGAAAAACCCTCTCATCCCCCTCTCACGAATCAACACATCAGATTAAAATAAAACACTCAAAATGATCAAAGTCAAATAATTTGAAAGTTTTCAGAAAATTGAGCTGACCAAAATGGATGAACTGAACTACTAAGACCACAAAATTTTGACTCCGAAACCGTGTGAATTCTTCATAAACTAACAATTACAATGGGAAATGACACAAAAATATATAATATAAAGAAACTTTTTTGTACCGACCAAGTTTGCTCATTTTGAAAGAGTAACGCAAAGAAAGGCCATTCAAACACTTCGAAAAGATAAGTCGGCTCATTATGGTACTGACTATGACCCCAACCCAAACAAATCACAGAATTCCACTGATTGACTCAACGAACCAGACTTGACCACGTCGCTGCTCTTTTTTCCTTTTCACACACTGCGTGGACCCACTTTGTACATACAAGTTACAACAACCAATCCTCGTGTTTCCGTTTTAAACACAAGGATAACTATTCAAACCAAGTTGGCATATACCCAAATATTCAAACTTTCTTAAATTAAAAGCTCTTTCCGTTTGAGCAGCAGAGGACAGATTCACACCTACGTAAGATACATGCATGTGTATATTAACAATAAGTTTAAAACCACTCTTTTCTATAAAATAAAAAGGGTTTAGAGTCCTAACTGTTTTCATAAAAATTTTCAATAAAATGATATCTATAGACATATTTTAGAATCAATAACAACTTACCTACCTAATAGTTCAAAATAGTACAGTGAAAAAATAATGTTATCTTTAGCATTATTCAGTATATAAGAATGCATGTACGTAAACATAAAGAAAGAGGGCACAAGGAACAAGTAGTCCAAGTTGAGGTTTGTTGATGGGATGAGAGAGGTCCTTGTGTAAGTTGTGTTTTCTATCTACTTAATTCCCATCTCATATTTTGTTCACTCTAAGGTCTCAAACTCCCTCTGTGTCTGTCTCTCTCTTTAGCCAAAAAGGCTCAGAGCTGAAATTCTTTCATTTTCTTCATCTGGGTCTCCAATGGCGAGCTGGGTCTTAACAGAATGTGGCCTAAAGCCTCTCCCTAGAGTCTACACTCGCTGCAGAGACAGACTAGAATCAAAGACAGCCTTTTCTTCCAAGATGAGGCTATTACAAAACAGTAAAAGCCATTGTCTTGGTTCTTCTTTGATACTGTTTAGAGGGAACAATTGGGCTCTAAATGTGAGTGTTCCATTGTATACTGCCACATCCGTGGGTGAGGAATATGAAGAAACAGAGACTGTTAACGGGGTTGAAGATGATGGTGAATTATTTGACCCCGCTTCACCACCTCCTTTTAATTTGGCTGATATCAGAGCAGCCATTCCAAAGCATTGTTGGGTTAAAGACGCTTGGAGATCTATGAGCTATGTTGTGAGAGATGTTGCGGTGGTTTTTGGATTGGCAGCTGTTGCAGCTTACTTCAACAATTGGATTGTTTGGCCTTTGTACTGGATTGCACAGGGGACCATGTTCTGGGCTCTCTTTGTTCTTGGCCATGATTGGTAATCATATCAAACACCTTAACCTTTTGTTGAATCTACAATATTTTTTTCTTGGTTTACATTTCTTTTCCAAGAAATCAAGGATTTATAGTAGTTTTCCTTGTGTTAATTTCAAAAGTAATTTGAATACCAATTTATATATATATATATATATTTTTAGTGTGAATTGTGTTACATTTTAATTTTGCAGTGGTCATGGGAGCTTCTCTAATAACTTTAATCTCAATAGCGTGGTGGGACATATCCTTCATTCTTCAATCCTTGTACCTTATCATGGATGGTTAGTTCTTGAAACCAGAATTGATTCTGTTGTCCTTTTATGTTTTTGGGATGAATTAGAAAAACTACTATGTTTTAATAGGTTTATGTACTATATGAAATGTGTCAATCATGAGTTGAAGGCATAATAATATGTCTAGTAATCATAATGATTTCACTTGTCATGGATACTACAGGAGAATCAGCCACCGGACTCATCATCAAAACCATGGACATGTCGAAAATGATGAATCTTGGCATCCAGTAAGTTTATGTGGTCATGGCCTCTCTCTCTCTCTCTCTCTCATTTTTTTTCCTTATAAAGTAATAAAAATTTAGAGGGAAAAAAAAGAGTAAAGACGAGATATTGCAACTAGTAGAGGATAGGATTTTTATTCAATATGGTAGTTTTATTATACACCTATATATTATTATTTATTTTTGTAATAAGTTATCAGAGAAATCTGAATTTGATGTTTTTGGTAATTTTGGTTTTGGGTTTGGGTTTTCTTTAGTGGTTTTGAGCATTGGAGGAAACACGATATAGACATGTGTCTTAAAATAGACACATGTCAGTCCTGTGTCCCATCATGTGTTTCCTATCCACAAGAAGGAAGCTTTGCCCCTAGTTTTAATTATAGACTCACCATATGCATTGTTTCTGCAATCAGTTGTCCGAGAAAATCTACAGGAGTTTGGATGATGTCACCCGAAAATTGAGGTTTACCTTGCCATATCCAATGCTTGCTTATCCTGTCTATTTGGTGAGCCTTCTACATTTTGTAAATTGATTTATAAGTAGTGGTTTTTTGTCCAAAATAAATTTCCCTTCTTCGCTGATATGCCTTTGGTATCTTATTATAGTGGAGTCGAACTCCTGGAAAAAAGGGCTCTCATTACCACCCAAACAGTGATTTGTTTGTCCCAAATGAAAGAAAAGATGTTATCACCTCAACTGTTTGTTGGACTGCAATGGTTGGACTGCTTGTGTATTTAAATTTTGCAATGGGTCCTGTCCAAATGCTGAAACTCTATGGCATTCCCTACTGGGTAGGTTCAGCTTTTCATGCTTGATATATATATTGCTGAAAATAATGCTTGAATCATTTGTGTCATAGGAAAGAATGGATTTGATTAAATGCACATTGAAATGCAGATATTTGTAATGTGGTTGGATGCAGTGACTTACTTGCATCACCATGGCCATGAAGAGAAACTTCCTTGGTATCGTGGAAAGGTGATTGGGATTGAATTTATAAGTTTTTCCTTTTTAACTTCACATCAACCATCTCGATCATGTTTAGTTTTGTTGAGAATTTATAACCGACCCCAAAATTTTGGAACTCAAACTTAATTTATTGTTTTCTTATATGTTAATCAAACAGGAATGGAGTTATCTAAGAGGAGGACTTACAACTCTAGATCGGGATTATGGGATAGTCAACAACATCCACCATGATATTGGGACCCATGTCATACATCACCTATTTCCTCAAATCCCACATTACCATTTGATAGAAGCTGTGAGTATTGCTCTCAAACTGAACTAGTGTTATGAGGAATTTAGTTTGGTAACCCATATGATTAACTTATTGACTTGTTCTAATGGTTGTAAATTTAACCTTATAGACCGAGGCAGCTAAACCTGTGCTTGGGAAGTATTATCGGGAGCCAAAGAAGTCTGGACCTCTCCCATTACATCTATTGGGAACCCTTATCAGAAGTATGAAACAAGATCACTATGTTAGTGAAACAGGAGAAATTGTATATTATCAAACAGACCCCGAACTCTATGGACCCCATCAAGGTGTCCATTAAGGTGTCAAAATGAAGATCCAATGCATCAAAATGAAGTTGTACATGCTTGGTAAGAAAGAACAAAAAATTAAATGATGGAGAAGATACAGATTTGCAATAATGTATACTTGATAGGAGAAAAAAAAAAATTGAAAAGATGAAAACAAATGTAACTTTCTTTTTGCTTGGTTGAGAAGAAAATATGTGGAAAGAAATGACATATTATATCAACTCATTATTATAGCCTTTACTATATGAAAAATAATTATTTTTCATGACTTTAAATTTTGTT
The DNA here is from genome assembly GCA_019022515.1 of Quercus aquifolioides. Lineage (NCBI taxonomy): Eukaryota > Viridiplantae > Streptophyta > Magnoliopsida > Fagales > Fagaceae > Quercus > Quercus aquifolioides. The sequence goes on from CM032329.1 coordinate 2,567,368, forward strand.
ACAAACATATTGTATCAACAAATGAAAGTATGCTCAAATTCATTATTCCTTAATGGTATGTTTTATATTTTTATTCTTTTAATAGAAATAATGAATTATATCACTCCCGTATAGTGACTAGGGGCGGAACCACGTTGAAGTTTATGGAGACCATGGCCCCCACAAATTTGTCAAATATTAGTTTTTTACTTCCAAATTTACTTAAAGTTTTCAAAAATTATATGGTTGCCCCCCAAACTTCCTAAATATTAAATTTTTACCTCTAAATTTACTTAAAGCTTTCAAAAGATATGAAGTTGGCCCCTAAACTCTTCTTATTTCTTGTATGACACTTCTAAATTGGTTCAATTTTTATATTTACTATTATTTTGGCTCCCCATTTTCAATATTCTAGTTCCGCCCCTTAGCGTGACTGGTGCCCATGGAGGTATTCCATATTTATTCCATGAAAAAACAATTGTGAAGAAAATTGATAAACTAAAATAAAAATTTAAGCTGGACCTTCCAAATAGTCAAATCAACAATCTTAACCCAGCTTTCTTCTTTCCTTTTTTTTTTCTTTTTTTTTTTTTGAAAAAAAAAAAATCAAACCTTTATCTCATTTCTGGATATAGGCCCCAGCAAAAAAGAAAAAGAAAAGAAAAAGAAAAGAGTTTAAAGTTGAACTTTTAAAAATATATAAGTTGTATAGCTGTTGAACCAAAATCCTAATAAGTTACAACCAAGCAGCGTCCAGTAATTTTTAATTGAAAATTAGCGTTTAGATGGATGATGATTTGATTTAGAGGCAAATATTCAAAAGTAACAAAAGCTAATTCATAGATTCATAAGTTTGGTCTGGGATTAAGAGGTGATTGAGTTCAGAATTTTTTTTCCTTAAAGTAGATTCCGATTAAAACATTGTACGTGTTGAAAACAAAGTTTCGGGGTAAAAGTTAAAACTTGTGTCATCATGAAGATGTAAGGAGAGAATGCATAGCTGGTTTGACACAGGGAACTCAGAATTTGAGTTGGTAACTCTTTGTAATCTTTGTTTTAGAGCATATTTTTGGCTAGATGAAATCTAAATGGTTTTTCTCAGATTTGGGTTTTCCACCTAAAAAATTCTTTGTACTTTGTGTGATTGTGTTTATTTAATTTCTTTGAATGATCCCATATATAGATGCACTATCTTTGTTTTAGTGCATATTTTTGGCTAGATGAAATCTAAATGGTTTTTCTCAGATTTGGGTTTTCCACCTAAAAAATTCTTTGTACTTTGTGTGACTGTGTTTATTTAATTTCTTTGAATGATCACATATATAGATGCACTATAAATGTATAGGAAAAAATAATACTCGTATAACTTTTTTTCCACCATTCATAACTAGAGGGAAAAAGAGGAATAAGTAGGTATATTCATCTAGTTAAATCTGTGTAGCTTGTGAATTGTGCGTGGGAGTTTTCTGGAGGTATTGGAGCATATCCAGGGTGTAGAAATGATTTACCATTTTTTTTTTTTTTTTTTGTCTTTTTAAGTGTTCAAAACTTGCTAGGTCACAGTGGCTCCAAAATGCTATGCCCTTAAATGAGAGAAAAATGATGAACTAAACGTACATAAAACTAATAGATTCTTGTCAAATTGAAAAAATCACAACAGTTCAAAATTTGAAGTTACATCATTATTAATCAATAGTAACACAAAATGAGAACACATTAAGCTAGATCTCATTTTAACTTGATTAATACCTTGAAATTTTTAGGTAACACCAGAAATTTAAAATATTCTCATAGATATTTTTGTTCCAATATGATAGATATTTATAAGAACTCTTTAGTTATCTTGACAGACTTCTCTGAATTTTGTTTATTTTTTTTTTAATAAAAGTAACTGTAAATTCCAATGATCCAAAAAAAGACTTAATTAACAAAATACAACAACAATAAAACCTTAGTCATAAAATCTAAAGGATTATGTGCTAATTTGCCTTGATTTTTGACAATTTTGTGTTTTGAAAATTTCCAAGAAAATTTGTTCTATGTTAAGTAGTCTATAGAACACACGGCACTCATAAAGGAAGATATCCGCGATTGGTCTTTTTGGATGCCATCTGAGGCACAAATGCCACTACTAACATCAATACCCTGGGGTTGGAGAGTAGAAAGAGCTTCATAAACATTCTCAGGGTTGATACCTCCAGCCAAGAGCCATCCATATTTGCTTCTAATTATTGGTAGCTTAAACTGGGCCCAGTTGAATCCTTTGCCACTGCAGGCATATGTCAAAACGATTATATGATAATCTTGCTCCAAAAGAATGACCAGGAATGATGATAGACTATCTTAACTAGCTGAGAAGTAGACAAGTTAAGCAAGTAGTGGGTCAGAACGAATATTGGGATTTGTTTAGCTAGCTGGTAATCATACTAATCAAAAAAAAAATTTAGCTAGCAGGTAATCATGACTAATCAATTTGAGGCTTAAACATACTGATCAGCCACACCAGACAATTTTTTGTTTCAATTTAAGTAAAGCCCTCATGTATGAGGATTCCTTATCATATCTGCAAATCCTGTCCTGACTCTGGTTCAAACATCAAAGCAGCTAGTTTCATACATTCATATTATTGGATCAGTCACACCCAATTAGAAACATTATATAAGAGCTAGCATATTCTTTTTATTGGTAAGTTAAAAGGCCCACCCAGTGCATCTTATATTGATGACCTCACCCCCCATCCCATAACCATGGAAGTACCAATTGAATTATAGCTCATTACAGGACATGATTTGGTTGTGTAAGTAAATACCTCAATATAATAACTAGTGCGCATATATGAATGTATGGACATACAAAAATGGAGCTCAATGAAGAGAAAAATATTTCTTACCTGCCACCCTTGGCACTATCCACAAGAATCCAATCAATTAGAGAGTTTTGTTCATCTGGAAGTTGGTTTAGAAGGCTTCCATCTTCATTTGCATGAAGAACATATATAATTCGCCTTTCTTGCGCTAAAACTGGGAAAGCTGCCCGAGAACCATTTCCATGAAGCTGCATCACCTCAAAGCATTATGATGTGAACTAATTTACTATAATATATGCAAGGTGATGTAGGTCAGAGTCAGACAAATATATACCTGTACAAACTCAAGGTCAGAGGCATCAGAAGCTCTTAATATCGTGTCTGCATTGTCATCTACAAATACTCCAACAGGCTTTGCCCCATGTTCCCTTGCAACTTTTGAAATCTCCTTGGCAACCGAAACTGAAACAGAACGTTTTGAGTTAGGCCACATAATCATGCCAATAAAATCAGCCCCAGCTGCTGCTGCCATTGCAGCATCTTTAGCTGATGTTATTCCGCACATCTTAACCAAAGTTCGATTCTTTTCTCGTTCCTCATAACGAAAGGAGACTTCTTCTGACTGGGCAAACTTGCAAGTAATTTTCTTCTTTGAATATGACCTCATCCTTGACAAGTGCAGTCTGTCACCATTTACACCTACAAATACACTCTTGGAAATCATCATATGTTTAACAGTAACGAAGTCACTCATACCAAAAAAAAAAAACTTTTGGTCCCTAAACTTTAGTTCATGAGCAATTTTAGACCCAAAAGTTTAAAGTAATCACTTTTAATCCCTAATAAATTTGAAGTGATCACTTTTATTCCCTAACAAACATAAAGTAATCGCTTTATTGCCTACAAATTTAAAGTAATTGCTTTTAGTCCCTAATGTGTCTAACAAGTGATGACATGTCAATTTTTAGTTTGGCCACATCATCTAAAAGACTAAAAATAATCACTTTAAACTTCTGGGACAAAGGGACCAATAGCGTATCTAAACCTACTAAAAACTACTCATCTTGTATATACAATCAGGTAAACACATGAAATTAGAGTACAAAGAAGAGGTTAGATGCTAGTATGTTGCAATTGCACATTCTAATAAACAACTCTATTATGAGCTAAAATCATATTCTAATATTTTTTTTTTTTGATAAGTAAGAAAGATGTATATTCAAAAAGCTGCTTTATGCAGGAAAAGCACAAAGCATACCAAATCATACAATAAAATAAAAATTACCACTCATTTGCCATTGCTGCAATTTTACGAGTTTGGGCTGAAAGTGACTTCCAATAGCTAACTCTGCAAACATAAGATACACTACATAAGATATAAAACGATCACATTTTTTATAGCACCCAAATGGGCACGTTACACAAATTCATTAAATGACTGTTTTCATCTTTTACTATTATCCAAGGTACATTATTTCTGCCAAGAGCATTGTAACACAATTGGAACTTCCTAGTGTTTCCAATGGAAACGTCCACGTTCAAATCCCCCATTTCTCAACTATTGAATTATAAAAATAATAATAATAATAATTAAAACAACCTGACTCAGTTTCCATGAGATACAATTCATATAATTCTATGTAAAAGCGATTTTGTTCTGCCAACCAAACAACGTCTTCAACATACATATTCACCGCGTAGAACAGCTTGAAGGGTGAGACTACTTATTAAGGCCAATAAAAAGAAATGCCTCAATGAGAATATAAATACATAGCAAGAAATTGATACCCAACTCATCAATATCTTGAACGGCAATGAAACATGAAGATTTCAAGTGACTAAACGCTAATATAGATAGAATAGCTCTTTGAGGACTTTCACCGAACATCTAAAGTGCAATTGCAACAAACACATTCAATAAACACACACATGGAAACATGGAGAGACAGAGAGACTGAGAGAGAAAGAGACCTGTGAGCATGTTGTTTTTTGAGTAATTTGAAACTCGCATGAAGAGATGCCGAATCTGCTGATCGCTAAACAGTAAAAGAAGCAAAGTGGTCTTTATCTATATTCTGTGTGTTATTAAGGCCGTAAAAAGCAATATAAAAGGAAAGCAGACATTTTTAGTTTCGGTGTGGGCTGAAATTTTAGCCCAAAAGTGAAATTGCTTATAGGCTATATTTTAGGCCCAATACCCAAAGTTGTGCGCCGAAATAGACTTAGACTCTTAGTTGGGCGCTGCCTCAAATTCAATCTTGACCAAAGAGAACATTCAACAGTGTCAAATTGACTTGCACACAACTTGTTAAATTAGTTTTTAATTTCATAACACTAGGATTTGTCATTTGTATCCGTGAAAAAATTATAACATGTCATTTAATTTGACTTCATACCAACTCAAAATGGAAGGCGTTAGGTTGGTTTTTAATTTTGTTTGTTTGTGTGTGATGAGAATTGAATGGATTAGGTTTGATTTGTCTTGAAGATAAGCCAAAATCAAAGTTATTATGGTTAGTTTTCATTCTCATTAAAATTAATTCAATATTGAAACTTAGGCATGCATGAGGCATCTAACTAAATGGATTGTGATATATGTGGGATAGTGCATTCATCAAAGTTTTTGGAAATATGAGCAAATATTCTTTTATTTGATAATAATAGATATGTTAGGAAATGAATCATTATATGGTACCTTGAATATTTTTTGGATTATGATACCTACATAACGTCTTCATGAATATAAATGAATGCTTAAGATTACACAACTAAAAATGACTTGTTAAAATAAAAATGAATTGTTAAAAATTATTTTTTAGAAAATAATAATATAAGTATCATAAAATTATTAGTTACAAGTGATCAGTGGCAGGGCCACATACATGCTTGGGGGGCCTTGGCCCCTCCAAAATTTTTAATTTTTTTTTTACCATATAGGTATATTTTATAAATATTTAAATGTTATATGAAAAAAAAAAAAAAAGAGTTAGCCCCCCAAAAGAAAGCATTGATCAACTAATCTAATAATCCTTCGCCTAAAAAAAAAAAAAAAAAGAGAGTTTAGAGTTGATATACAATTCCAATAGAATTAAATAATTAGGTAGTAAGTTTTGTGAGTAAATAGTAGAACTCCTAATTTTTAGCTCAATTTGAAATCCTATTAATGTGTTCAAATCATTCAACATTAATAATATATGCAATTTGGTTGAAATTTTCTATTTTCAATATTTTATCAAGAAAAAAGAAGCTCATATGAGACTTCAATTATACCATTATGATTTTGATTTGTCAAACATGGATGAAGTTTTGCAAACAATTTATATATTAAAAAGGAAATTATGAATAATTTTGTTATAAAAATAATAATTGATGAAGTTTATTACGTGAAGTATTATTGTTGAGCATGACTTTGATGGAAGATACTAAGGACTAGAATTTGAACCTCAGCCCACCAAGAACAGTAGATGATAGCCTAACAAGCCCAAAACAATATATTTGTTAGAAAATGAGTTTTACAAGAAAACGTCTCAGCAAATTAAGTATAGGTCATAGCTAATAGGATTGATGACAATAAGACTGAAAACACAAATTGATGAAAGTAATGCTCCTTGGTCAAGTCCGAGGATGAGATGTTCTTATATTAACTCGAGCTTATTTGAATATAATGTGTTCTTCTTTTTTTCTTCCTTCTTAGATTACATGCCCCATTTTTTATGGTGGCCATTTCTTTATATAGTCCCTTACTTCTACATCTCAGTCTTCCACCTATTGATTTTTTAGGAAATCCCTTGGATGTTTGTCCTATCAGGATCTCCTAGAAGTTTTGTGAGGAGTTGTGAGCTGGGATGACACTGTTCAGGTGTCATTTCTCCATAAATGCAGCCAGTTCATTTGGTGTAATGCATTTAATGTGGTGGTGACAGTCTTCTTCTAAGATATTTCTTCTTTTGTTGTTGGCTTAGCTCTATTACCTTCCCTGAAGCTTATCTTTCCAAAATGATTAACTCCCTAAAGCTCTCCCGAGGTGGCTCGGCTCCTCAGGAACCTCAGCTACTTCGTCATTCTCCTTTACTCTCCTCGGCCCATTGAGTTAGGCTTATACAATCCCTTTAACCATCCTCGAGTGTTTTTTCGTCCTTGGGCATGGCCCACAGCCCAATATACCTACTCGGTCTTCTTATATCCTCACACTATGTTCATTGTTTTTTTTTTTTTTTTTTTTTTTTGGTTTCTATATATTTGTATGTTGTATACCCAATTATACATTTTTTTGTATACTTTTTAGAGTTTAAGAAGATTATGAGTTTCTCTTATAAATAAGATTTTGTGTCTAGGTGTGTATATATACATATTAAAGTTGATAATTTTGTGCATATGTATATAACTTACTTTTGAATAATAAAATTTATATTTTTTATTTTTATACACGCACATGTATTATGTGGATTTTTTTAGGGTAGTGTCTATTTGTGATTTGAGTTTATCTTGACACAATAGTTCGGCCCCCCAACTCAAAATTCTTGGCTCCGCCACTGCAAGTGATACCTCATTTATACTTTATATGATTAATTGAGCAAATATGTTTATTTTATCATTCTTTTCTAGACAAATAATTATCTCATGTATCCAATATAATGTATATTTTAATGCTTTTATTTAGTTTGTGTTACGTGCAAAAGAAGTGGAGTTTCTGTTACAGATTTTAACGTTATGCTTGCTGCAGAATATTTGGATGTTTGCTTAATTTTAGGATCAGAATAAGTTGTTGCATAATATTAGGATCAATTGCATTTGTATTTGCATTTTAGTAGGATAAGGGAATTTTTTTATCAAGTGTCTGGGGGGTAACGGCTAGTGGAGCTAGTGTTTGAGTTTTATTAGGATAGTTTATTCCTAAAATGCAGGGCTTATCTTGTATAAAAGGAGCAGTGGTTTATTTGAATAAAAATCATCAGATAAGAATTATTTATGCAGAGTAATCTGTAGAGGTCAAGGATTCCTCGATCAATCCTAATTTCTTTTTAGTCTTTATCCAATACCCATTAATTATCAAAATAGGTAAAGGTCAAGTCTTGTACGTACCAAAGTGGTATCAGAGCCTGGGGATGGATCAACGTGTGGAGTAGCTTGAACAAAATGTCACTTCACTCCTCAACAATCAACATCAAATGCTTGAAAAGGTAACTGAGCTTTTTACAAAGCTTAGTTCCTTTAATTCACACCGTGAGGAAGGAGAAAGCTCCCATGGCCAACCACGTGAATCACACAACCAATGGGGAAATCGTGGTTCACAACAAGGCAGAACCAACCAATCTTACGCCCCTCGCTTGGTGAAACTTGACTTCCCAAGATTCAATGGGAGTGAAGACCCCACCAGTTGGATTTGCCGTGCTGAACAATTTTTCCGTTTCCATGAGACGCCACTAGAAGACCAAGTTGCACTTGCCTCTTTCCATTTAGAAGGGGAAGCTCAACTCTGGTACCAACTTCTCCAACAGGGAGCAGAGTTTGTGACGTGGGAAGTATTCAAAGCTGGCCTTTTGGCTCGTTATGGACCAACCCAGTTCCATGACTTTTTTGGAGAACTGACCAAATTGCAACAAATGGGATCAGTAAGAGAATATCAATCCCGATTTGAACAACTTCTTGCCAAGGTGGGTCACTTGACACCTACTCATCAAGTTAGTTGTTTTGTGAGTGGATTGAAGGAGAACATCAAGGCAGATGTCTTGGCTGGACGTCCTACTGACTTAACCACAGCCATCAGACTTGCTAGGTTGTATGAGGCACGAAACGCTTCTCAAAGAAAAATAATTCAGCCAAACACTACCAGCAGCCAAGTAACAACTCCAGTGGGGACAGATCAACCCGATTCACTCTCTCCATCAACAGTACGACGAATGTCACAAGCAGAGCTTAAGGAGAGAAGGGAGAAGGGTTTATGTTACAATTGTAATGAGAAGTTTGTACCAGGTCATCGGTGTAAAAAGCTTTTCTTAATAGAAGCTTGCAATGAAGAGGTTGGTGGAGATGTATTCATGGATGTGGAGTCCTTTGGGGAAGTTGACAATTCAGAAATTTCGCTGCATGTTATAAGCGGAATTAATTGCTCCAAGACCATGAGAGTTCAAGGGCAGATTGGCAACACATTTCCCATTGTGCTTCTTGATTCCGGAAGCACTCATAACTTCATTAGTGAATGCTTGGCAATAAAGCTCATGCTACAATCAGATTTGGGACAGCATGTTAAGGTGAAATTAGCGTCAGGAGAGAAGCTGGTCAGCCGAGGAAGGTGTACAGGAGTCTCAATCAAACTCGGCAATTTCTTTACTAAGGCTGATTTTTACATCCTACCCCTTGAAGGGTATGAGGTAGTAATGGGGACACAATGGTTATGCACCCTTGGGGAGATAATATGGGATTTTTTCCAAACTAATCATGAGGTTTGAATATGATGGAAGGGAAATCACATTACAAGGGGTGTCTGCTGATTCCAAAAAAATTTCAGCCATGCTCAATTGGTCACAACCTCGAACTTCCAAAGCCATGAGAAGCTTCCATGGATTAACAAGGTACTGTCACAAAATTATTAAAGGTTACAATAAGATTGCAGGACCTCTAACCCAGATGCTAAGGAAGAGTTTATTTAGTTGCATCCTTGTGGCTAAGTCGATCTCTCAGCAGCTGAAGGAGGCCATGACCACAACACTAGTGTGGGCCTTTCCCAATTTCAACCAAGTTTTTATCATTGAATGTGATATCTCAAGATCAAGAATAGTAGCAGTCTTGCGACAAAAGCAACTAATTGCTTCTCACAACCACACTCTTCATGGGAAAAAGTTGATGCTCTCAACTTATGAAAAGGAGATGTTGGCGCTCATCATGGCAGTACAAAAGTGGCGTCGCTACCTCCTAGGGAGAAGATTCATAGTGAGAATGAACCATAGAAGTTTAATCAAGATGGATCCTAATTGGTTTCCAAAAAGGTGGCTCTACAAATTGATCGGTTTTGATTTCACTATACAGTACAAGCTTGCTCCACAATCCTATGGTCCATGTCAGATCCTCCAAGGCATTGGTAAGGTTGCCTACAAATTAAATTTTCCAGGCAAGTCTCCCATTCATTCACTGTTTCATGCTTCCTTGCTTAAAGGTAAGTTAGGGGCTGATGTCTTAGCTCAATCATAGTTACCTATGGTCTTTAATAGTCAAGCAGTTTTGGATCAAAGGCAGCAGCAAGGCAAGACTGAAATTTCAGTGAATTGGCAAGGCCTATCACCAGCAGATGCTACTAAGGAGAACTTACAGAAGCTTGAAGCATAAATTTTCAGATCTTGCCCTTGAGGACAAGGGCTCTTGTTAAGGGGGGAAGAGTTGTTACGTGCAAAAGAAGTGGAGTTTCTGTTACAGATTTTAACGTTATGCTTGCTACAGAATATTTGGATGTTTGCTTAATTTTAGGATCAGAATAAGTTGTTGCATAATATTAGGATCAATTGCATTTGTATTTGCATTTTAGTAGGATAAGGGAATTTGTTTATCAAGTGTTTGGGGGGTAACGGCTAGTGGAGCTAGTGTTTGAGTTTTCTTAGGATAGTTTGTTCCTAAAATGCAGGGCTTATCTTGTATAAAAGGAGCAGTGATTTATTTGAATAAAAATCATCAGATAAGAATTATTTATGCAGAGTAATCTGTAGAGGTCAAGGATTCCTCGATCAATCCTAATTTCTTTTTAGTCTTTATCCAATACCCATTAATTATCAAAATAGGTAAAGGTCAAGTCTTGTACGTACCAGTTTGCACTATGCAATTTATAATAACAATAATGGAATTTAAAGATACCACACCACTTGGAAATTTCCGAGTGGAATTTCTACTCATATCATAATCATATGATAACTACAAAGCTCTATTATATTTTCCCCTAAACCATCAATTTTTATGCGGGGTATCACAATTTCACCAATGCTGCAACATTGGTGGCACATGTTGATACCTGAGATAGCATGAAGGTAGAAGGAAACTTCTTCCAAAGCATTATTATATTTGATTGGTCCAGAATTAATCTCGTGGGCGGCCCAATCATAAACCCAGCTCATCATGCTTCCAATTCACTCCCTTTCACATGAAGCACCTACGAAACACAGAAGTCAAAAAGGGTTGGGCCCCACGCGCAATTTCATGTTTGGATAACCCTTCAAATTTTCCGTTTTTAAACTATAGAATATAGAAAAAAGTACCCACATATGTTAAATACTGTAGCTTTCCTGGCACTAGTTGGACCACCCAACTGTCTAGCAAAGGCATTAGATTCAGCTTTGCCATAATCATAGCCTACATTCTAAGTGTAAAGAATTCACAAATCTTGTTCATAAGTTTGTTCTAGGTAAGAAATTTAATCAAAATGTTGCAGATTTTGAGGTTGATGAGGTACTTGTAACCATTAAGGAACTTTTAGTTGTTTGCCTAAATGATATTCCTGGCAGCTATGGAGTTGGCAGGGATAATACTAACTATAAATTGTATTATTTTATATTTACTAACATTTTTTTTACAATTGAAGGAAAAGAACAAGAAGAAGCTAGAAATAAGGATGCTCCATGCAAAACATGACCTAATGGCTACTTTCGGTGGCTAACCTTACATATTATATATAGTTTGATGCAATTTTAGCTTTCCTTAATAGTCATATGCGGCAAACCAAGTTTGAACAAATTCAACAAACTTTGGTTTAAGTCCGGTCTAAGACATTACTAATTAAGTCAAGTCGGATTATTTTCTATCTTAAACAAAGAATGTACGCTAATAGCCTTGTAATTGAATTAATATTTTTTTTTTGTTTTTTAATGTAGACATCTAAAATTTTTAAATCTCATCTTTTATTATAACTATCTTATTATATATATATATATATATATTTTTTTTTTTTTTTAAACCCAAAAAAAATGTACCCTTTTTAAAACTTTTTTTTTTAATATATAATTACAATTATATTTTTTACAATAAACAAAATAAGCCGAAGAAAATAAGTCATTTAAATACAATATTTTTATCATTTGAAAAGAAAACAAGAAGTAAAAAACAAAAAGATACATGCAAATTTGACTTAATGGCGACTAATAATGTTGGGTTGTTTTGGTGGCTATTCTTATAAACAAGTATAATTCTTTTTCTTTTTTTTGCTTTCCATAATCCTGGTTTTACATTTCAAGTAAGGGAGACTACCTGTACATATTGGGATAAAGTCAACAAAGTTAGCAAGAAATTCAACTAACTATGGCCTCAGTGCGGTCCTAGACAAAAACAGTTAATTGGTTTTCAAGATAATGTTTTTATGTCGGGCAACAAATTCTATTTCAATCAAACTTGACCACTAAAAGCCAGTGCGCAACTTGCTTGGCCATTAGTCTCCTTTCAAGAGTGTAAAAGAAAACAGGTTTAGGTAATTGGTGCTGTGCCTAACTTGATCAAATCTAATGATCTGCAAAGCTCCATCTTTCTAGGTTTTAGTAATGAGTAATCAGCATATTCAGGATTTTGCATTTGGAAGTGCAATATAATAAAGATTGGTATTGGATGATGTAAGTTTCGTCATTCATTTTTTTTTTAGTGTCGAAATATAATTATACCTGAAAAATGTGATATTTCAAAAAGTTGTACATTTCGTTTTATGATAAAAATAAGTTAAACCAAACAGGGCTAAGAAGCCTGAGTTCTTGCCAACACAACCTGATCTCTACAGCAATCCAAATGAAGGCAATTGTTATGGCAGTATGGTTTCCAAGCTTTTTGACAAAAGAAATGAGCAGTGAGATCTTTTGAGCATGTAGCAGAAATGAGTGACAGATTCAAAATAGCAACCAAACTCAACTAGCCCTTCCATATATTTATGGTCTTAGCAATCCTAATGAAGACTGCTACGATGTGATTTGCAGAATTTGCACAAAGGAGCGATAATGCTCAAACTTACAGCTAGTCATAGGGGAAGGTAGCTCTCAAAAACTCAAATTGCAGCATAATGCTCGGAAAGAAAATGCATATGATCATCTAAAGGTGAAGGGAAGCAGTGATAGATCACAAGAATCAATTAACAGAATTTCAAATTATTGTAGAGCTTGCATTATATTTGTCCACAAAATGGATACAAGTTGCAGAATTTGATCATAGAAATAATAAATATTCCATTGCCTCTGATTCGTATACAGTTTACATACCAATAAATAATAATTAATAAACAACCCCCAAAGGAGTCGGAAAAAATACAATATATATATTTTTTTAAATCAGCATCTTTGCTAATCAAATCTTACTCCAAATAATAACTAACCTAGCAGGAAATCATTCTTCCTGCAAAGCTTTAGACCTTGAAATTTGTTCTTCTATGACCCTTTTCCCTTCTCTACATTAAGCTACAATTGTTGAATACTAAATCAACTAATAAAAATTCAAAGAATATCGACTTTGTCAGGATAAGCTTGGAGCAAATCAGGCAGATGTGTCCCTTATGCCACCATCTGCTCCTGCTCTATGTACAACTGCTCCACCCATTGTGGGAGCAACTCATGGCCACCTCGACCATGATTATACTGCTGCCTCTCTGCACCGAACAGCCCAGAATTGTCATGAGAAACATCCTTAACCAAGGAATTAACCCAAGAGACATCTGGCTCATCAACTGCAGATGGCAACAAGGTTGTCCCCACATTGTTGTTTCGAAACCCAAAAGAAGCGGACTTTTTTAGCTTGTTCAGTTCGTCTCCTTGAATACCCCAATCCAATTTGCCATCAGGTGAGCTCCAATCTGAACGAGTAGAGGACATCATAGATGCAGAGTTGGCAGCTGCAGTAAGTCCAGGACGGTGAGTACCTGCTCCACGATCAATAAAACTCTGGCTTCGCTTGGCGAAGGCTGCAGACCTGGAATTCATCACTGCTGCTGCAACTGCAGCAGATGAGTCAAACCCAAAGGATGAGGGTTTTCTCACTGGAGATGAAGATAGATTGGTTGGGTAGCTTGCACGAAGTTGGTTCATGTTCTGACGCATCTGATGAGCATTTGGAGATTGTAATTGGGACAACATGGAAGCATCATGAGTTCCAAAAACATCATCAAGGTTAGTAGGTTTCAAATCTCCAATCCTACTGTATTCCTTACTCCAGCAGGAAGGGGATGAGAGACGAGCTATCTCATCAATCAGTTGCTGCTGTTGCTGCTGCTGCTGTTGGCTAACGTGACTTTCTAGCCCCCGCAATTCCATCTCAAAATCTAAATCTCGAGCACTCAAAGCGGTCTTTAGCCGACTACCAGGGAGCTGCAAGGCAGGTGGAGTGATGTTAACTTTGTTTTGCCACAAGTTTCCACCCTTGGGGGAAGAAGCAGCTGCAAGGGGAGACATGGGTGGCGTTGAAGTAGTAGGCATCGGCAAAGATGATGAACTGAGAGACAATGGACTCAATACTGTCATGTCCATTACACCCACTGAATGGGACTTGGGTGATGGCATTGCTGAACCTGTGGAAGCATACACGGGACGCAATTCTTCAGGTTTGTGAGCAAAGAAGCAAACTTTGCGTGCGCACCCAGTCTCATCCTTGCAAAGCCTGGTACGGTATTGGGCAGGATGAAGCCATGACTCAAAAACCCCATGAGCATATTCACAAGAATCGCCCTTTGGACATGCCCCCTTCCGGAACTCTGGGCATGGAACACAGGTATAAGGATACTTCCGTGGGTCTCTCCTCCTCGCATTCTCCCCAGGATGGACAAAAGGGCATTCTGTCCAATCATGGGAGTATGCCCTTGAACAAGGCTTCACCTTGAAAGTGTACATCCTAAATTCATCTGTCCCGTATATCCCATTGTTAATATCAGGCAGCGATATGTCAATGGGATATTCTTTCCTCTCGGTTCCTTGAGGCATCACACTCCTTTGCAGTTCTTCCTCTTCAGTCAAAAACTGGTCACCTTCCCCAATTGAATTATCACCTTTCAGAACCAACTCCATCACCTTTCTTCTTGAATTGGAGGGTGACTTCGAAGCAGGAGCAATCAAGTCAATAGGCTTATTCCCACTAGCATTCACACAGTTAGCATCAGCAGATGCATCAAGTAAGAGCTTAACAATCTCGAGTGAAGAATTGGCACCGCCAGCAACAGCACAATGGAGGGCATTGACTCTATCCGAACCACAAACCCTATTGACATCAACCTTGCCAGTCTCAATAATATACTTCACAACCTTAGTGCTACCATACATGGCAGCAATCATAAGAGGGGTCCTCTCTTCGAACGCCATCTTCTTCGACCCAATTCTTCTACAATACCAAAAACTTGCCTTGCCAACATCAAAGCCCTTCTCTTCTACTTCACTCTTGAAGGCCTCAAGATCATCAGTGGCAGACAATTCAAGCAAAACCGAGCCATCATAGAAAAACCCATTATTCTGCATCAGAAATTCACCTTCCATGACAGAGTTTGAGGAACAAAGTTTACTCTTTGAACCACTGCACATATCCAAGTCCTGCAAAATTGTAACAAAAGGAAATTTAACAAACCAGTCTATTCATTTCTATTTTTATAAAGAAATCTAAATCTAAATCTAAGGGAAGATAAACAACAAAATCAAAAGAATCATATTCAGACTTTGAAATTATTATTATCCGAAAAAAATAACACTCTAACTCGATACACCCAACCCCAAAACTATGTGGAAACGAAGTAAGATTCACTAATTCATAAACCATAAACACAAACAAATAAAAACGTAATATTACGACATGATACTCTTACTCTAATGTTTTATTTCCCTTCTCAAGGCCTTAACGTTCTTACTTCTAATCGAACAAACAGAGACTAAACTAACAAATCGAAGAAAGAACAAAACTTTAGAACGTGTTGGCCATGCTACAAGTTCAAGCCAGCGACTTGGTCTCCTAGATAGCACTATTCTTTCAAAATCTTTAAGGAAAGACAAAAAAAAAATGGTCCAAAACAAAAATACCCAGAATCAAATTTTCAAACTTCATCCAAAAATACTCCAACCCCACAAAATTTTCCACAGAAAAACCCATCAAACTCCACCCCAAACATAGTAAAACTTCACAGAAATAACTTAAAACCGTCCAAAATGGAAACAAAACCATACCTTTGACTAGTTTGTCTTTGTGTCTGCACTCCGTATAGTTAGTATGAGACAGAGAATTTGTGGGAATCGTTGTTGTAGTTGCAGAAAGTTATCGAGAAGACCTCGATTGGAAGCGTTGGATACGAGGAGAGAAGAGAGGTTATGGGTCTTTTTATGTGTTCCTTGAAGGACACAGGGGTGAGGCTAAGAAGAAGGGAGGAAAGTGCGACTTTTCTTCGTTGCTGTTTCTTAACTTTCCCTTCGGGTTTTTGGGTCAAAGTCAATGCTTCAAAATGTGGGTCCAGTACTACCACTACTATACTCTTTAAATCTGATCTATCTTCACGGTTGGATTTGCATTTTGGTTTGGTTTTTTTATTTATTTTCTGGAACCTCCTCAAATTAAATTCAAATGTGGGTTAAATTCAAATGAAGATTTTTTTTTGGTCTTGCTCGTCACGTGTGAGATTGTCTGTCTGGCAAATGCAAATCCCTTCTTTCACGCGCGCTAACGATCGTTACTCGTCTTTCCCGTTGTCTTTGAGTTGTTTATTTAAATTTGAAGTGTTGAATTTTACTATTCTTTCTCCTTCTTATTAGTACACTCTTTCCTTTTTTAAGTTCATTTTGAAACTTTTCAAAATATGGTTCTTTATAGAAAGTCAAATAGAACTAATATTGATAACGTCTCTAATTTAGATTTATTATTCTATTTTCAATGTTATTACATTTTTTAATTTAATTTTAATTGAGTTCAAATTAAATGGAGTAGTTTAGTTAGACAAACCTAGTTTGGATTGGATAAGTGTATTCAGTATTGACTATTGAGGTCATTTTTACTAAAAATTCTTTTTTTTTTTTATAAAAGAAACAAAAAAACCTTGGCAAAATAGCAACTTTGGAGATTTATTTTGAGAAGAAATATGTTTTATCAAGTGCTTCTATGATTGCTCAAAACATCCCTTTTTAACTAAGAAACAAAACAAATTAATTTCATTCTACTTTTAGTAAAGTAGGGAATGATAGTTTATTAATGAAAAAAAGGATTGGGTATCTATGTATGTTGTTTAAATCACAAATTACTATAAATAGATTTTTTTTAAACAAAAATCAAGAGAAAATTTTATGTATTGGTTACCTATTGTTCATAATTCAGTTGAAATCAGCAAAAGGAACCAAAATTTAGGCCAAAGTTATATAATGAGTGATTTGTACTAATTGAGGAAAAATAAAAGGAGCATGATTCTAGCAATTTTTTTAATGTTTTCTATCTAAACAATAGTATACAATTCACCCCATAATGTATATATTAAACCTAGAATTGTTCCATTATTCAGTAAGAAACGTTGAATTTGAGCTCTCTAGACTAATGCCAAGGCTGAACTTTGGGCTCCCCGTGATGGCTTGCTTCTAGTAAAAAATGTTGCTATATCTAATTTGCTGGTGGAAACTTTGTTGACTGATTGCAGGAAACTTTTGATAATTTTCCCTGACAGACGGGCTAAGCATACATTCTAAGAAGCCAATCACTAAGTAGATACACTTACTAGATTTGGAGCCTCTATGTCTATTGCAAATCAATTATTGGAACATTTGTTGATTAATTGCAAGAACCTTTTGATAACTTTTTTCAACAAACAGGTTAAGCACACGTTTTAAAAAGCCAATCATTAAGCAGATAGACTTACTAGATTTAGAGCTTTTTATGTCTAATACTTAGGTTTTGTTTGACAATCTACTGCTTGTGTTGGAGATCCAAAGCATAACTTGGAGACAGACAGATATGTATGTATGCCTTTTTTATTTTACTAAAAAGAGAAAAGAGAAAAGAAAGAAAGGTTGAAATTAAAGAATAGCAACATAAAACAAGCTGGGATGAGGCAGTGCCTCCACCTGCAATCTCCGCGAGTAGGTGATATATATAGATTGATATATACGTAAGAGCGCGTAGACCACAGGTGACCGGGGAAGAGATTCCAACCTTACACGCAAAAACGCGTTCACTTTCTTTCTTCCCCTTGGGTGGGTTGACAGTGACACCATAAACATTTTAACATCGCTATTATCTGACTTGGCCACTCAGCCTTCCACTACGGGACAATTGGCATTGCCTGGCTTCTTCTTGCTACTCCATCAAGCAATATAATAAATAAATAAATAAACACTTATTTGCTACTTTTTTTTATTTACAAAGTGTTGTTCCCATTCTTTAAACACAGCATTATCTTTTTATTAATTAATTTGTGGGAAAGACACAAACATTGTGAACAATTTCATTATAAAATTCAAAAAAAAAAAAAAAATTTGTGGACAATTATCTTTTTTTTTTTTTTTTTAATATTATATCATGCATGTTGACATTCAACATTTGTTGGCTTCAGATGAGAATCTCTTGTTTTGAAATAGAAGTATCATGAATCATATATCGTACAATTTCTTTGTGATCTAATATGTTAGTTTTGAGTCATTGCCTAGTCAGAACTTGTAATCTTTAACTCATGAGTTATAAATAAACTTGATTATAAACAAGTCCAATTGAGTTCAGCATTTGGATTCTCTACTTGTTGCTCACTCTTCTCAACTTCCTCCTTCAAGTTGAAGTCCAGCTGCTATTTCTTAGCTATTAATCCTGTTTTTCAACCAAAGATTCCCACTTCCCCTCTATGCTTTTTGCCTTTTTGTAGTGGATGATCTATAAATTTTTTCTAGGTTAGTTATTAAGAAACTTAATGTAAAATCTAATAAAAAGAGAACTTGAATATTCCAATGTCAAAGAAAAAAAAACAAACAAAGATATGAAGTTATACAATTTCTGTCTACTAACAAAATAAAAAGGCAAAAAAAGACCAATTAAGGTAAAATAAGAACTGAAAATACTGAAATAGGAGTAATAAAGTAAGAGAGAATAATAAACGAATGAAACGATAACTACAGCGATTGCGCGCTGAGCTATCGAGTGGCTAAGCCGAGAATGGCAGAGCTGCTATGATTACAAAGCCAAAGAAAGTAGAGCTACAAACACTACCAAAAAAAACTCATGGTCACAATATCATTCTTAGTACATTTTTTTTTTGCAAGCCATGAACACCTTGACTTACATGTAAAGCTTCCTCTGTCTCTTTGGCTCGAATCTCATCAAATTTAAAGACTATTTTGGGCTTCTTCTTCTTCTTTTTCTTTTTTTTTTCTTTTTTTTTCTAATTTTATATTTGGAATAGTCTATCTCTATTTATTTTCTTGGTTTTCTTGGTTTTTATCCCAAAAAATTGAGATGGACTCGGGTTCTCATTCTTATTCTTCTTAATAAATATTTTTTAAGAGCATTAGTTTCGAGATAAAGTCTATGTTCAAACTTAATTTGTTAATTTATAATTTTCTTAGAATATATGGATTCGTCCTTCTCAATGAAGTAATGACACTAAAGTAGAAACACTCTAAGCAAATAAAGATAAACTATAGATATGCTTTTCATTTAGAGAGTTTATAAATCCACTCACGTTGGGTCTGACATGCTCCAATTTCCTTAGTTTATATAAAAGGTACATTTATGATTTAACTTTTTGAAAAAGAAAAAAAAAGCCATCAAAGTTGTTGCCTTTGGTTAGCTTACCTGTGGTCCACAGGTATATTCAACAAAGTATATTTGTTTATAGCAAAAGAATTCATTTGCCAATCGTTCAATGACACTTGATGCATATAGGGAGTGGCATGTGCCAGTATCAAAGTGGCATATTTATAATACGTGGAACTGTGGAAGGACATTACTGGTAGACATGCACCTGTTAGTATAAAAGTTCGAGGTGAAAATTTCTCGAGCCTCTCCCATAAGTAAGTTTAAAGTGTAAATAAAGTTAGAATTCTTTTTTTTTTTTTTTTTGAAGAAGTACAATAACATTCGAAGACAAATGTTATAAAGGCCAAAAATTTTGTAATTCAATTATATTTTTTTTTTCTGTTTTTAACAAATATATTTAGGATTAAAATTTCTCTTCTTTCTTTGTCAAGAGTGGAGCCAAAAAATCAAAAGTAAAAGATAAATTTTAATAGGAAAGTAGCATACTTGAAGTAATTAGAAAGTTGTTTTAGTAAACCATAGTTTTATAGTGCTCTCTTGCCATTTAAGCCCGTGGATGGATGTCAAAATTCATTAAAAAGAAAATTGAAATAAAACATTTCCTTCTTTATCAATGTATTTAAAGGTTCAAAACTTACAAAAGAAAAAAAAAATGAAGAAAATTATTTTATCTTTCAAAAGTGATATTAAAAAAAAAAAATAGGACTTCAAATTCATTCTACATCATAAAAGAATGCGTAATGAACAATAAAATTTTAAAATAATTAGATAATAACATAAATTTACATAGGTTGTATTTCATGCTTATCTAACTATTAAAAACATCCTATGAAAAAAAAAACTAGTAAAAACATTTTCAATCATCAATGAAATTTCAACTATTAATATTTTTTAAATGGCTTATTATTACCCAAAAAAAAAAGAGAAACCTTAACAAATAATGATCATTTTGTTGGTTGTCTTACTTCAAAATATCATTTGATATACATATTAACCATTTTTTATATTTCATATATACATTTGAATGCACGTGCATACACATGCATATAAATTTACTCTGGGCTTAAATCCTAACCTTGTTATTGCTTATTGTAATTATCAAATTATCAAAGAAGAAGAATAAGACAAGTGTTATAAAGGATTGAAGAGTGTCGAGGATGTTTTGCGACAAGGGCCGAAAATGCGAGAATGACCAAAATCTCCCATTGAGTTCTTTAGAAGTGTTTATTGGGGAGAATCAAGCCCAAAATTCCAAATGTATAATGAACAAAAAACTAATGGTGCTTTGACAAGAGAGAATCAAAATGGTAATAACAAAATTGCAGAAAAAGCATAAAAACATAACAGGCCTGAAACTTCGACCCACAGTCAGCGAGAAGAGGAAATTGAGAGAGGTTGTAAGAAAGAGAGGGAAGTTTCCCTTGTATCCATATTTCCACCACTATACTTCAGAATTGCGAGAATGTTAGTTGGCTAAATGGGCTTAACAAAAGTGTAGAAAAAACATAAAAATATAACAGGTTTGAAACTTCGTCCCACAGTCAGCGAGAAGAGAAAATTGAAAGAGGTTGTGAGGAAGAGAGGGAATGCTCCCCTGTACCCATATTTCCACCCCTAAGGTTCAGAATTGTGAGAATGTTTCTTGGCTTAATGGGTTTTTACTCTCAAGTTTCAGCTCTATGGGAAAATGTGGTTGGTTCATTTTGAATCTTATTGGGGCCTTTTGTATTGAGTTTGGGGTGCTCTAAGTGACTGATTTTTGGTTAATAGAAGAGGCTTTGAACCCCAAGGTCTCAATCAAACAAGTTATGGTTAGATTTGTTTTAATTGGATAAGAGGGTTGGCTTGCTTTTTGCATAATTTGGGAAATGGAGTGACCTAAAATCATGGGCTGATATTTCCTAGACATGGCAAGTTCTTAGAGTCTACATTTGGTTGTTGCAGCAGACAAGGCCAGCCACTCAGGGTCAGCTATATGTTTTAGGCCAAAAAATGGTAAAACAAAAAGGTTAGGCCACAGTCAGCCAGAGCATAAAGACTCTTTTAAGGTGGAAATTTTGAGTACTAGACTTTCTTCATGAGCCAGAGGTGCTACCAATGTCCCTTGCCCACTTGGTAACACGCATGAGCTGGGCTCATGCAAAAGGTCCGAAAGGAACCGATCCATACTCTCCAAACTACACTTCCTTAATTTCTCTCATAAGTTGCATGGGCTTGGGTCATGCTTAAAAGAATAAAATAAAATATAATACATTAATTGAGCCCACAAGAAAGTCGGGCTTGTAAAAAAAATGTGTCACGAAAATGGGTATCAACAAAGAGTAAGCGACAAGAATCCTGAAACAGCTGTATGGCAACTTTAGTGCAAGAAATTTCTCCTTTGAATATTTGACTTTTCCTACAATTTTAGTTATTTCCTTCGAATTTGTTGTATACTTGTAAGCAACATAGACCAAATTAGTCTCTAA
Source organism: Quercus aquifolioides (assembly GCA_019022515.1). NCBI lineage: Eukaryota > Viridiplantae > Streptophyta > Magnoliopsida > Fagales > Fagaceae > Quercus > Quercus aquifolioides. The sequence continues at coordinate 2,589,319 of CM032329.1, forward strand.
CAGTGACGAAACTAAGTTGGACTTGGGGGGCAGTGGCCCCCCCTAAATTTTTTCAAATTTTTTTAGTATATATATATATATATATGTGTATTAATTTTAGCAATTTGTTTCAATAAATTTGCCCTTTGCCCTCTCAACAATATTATTGATCTTTTTAAAGCCTATAAAAAATTTATTGATCTAAAATTTGAAATAAATTTAACAAGTTTAACAATAAAATTTACCAATAACAAACTTAAGCCCAAACAACACCCCAAAACAAATCCACGCAAGACACAAACAAAAAATAAAATAAAATAAAAAATTCCTAAGCCAATTCTAACTAGTCTAAGTGAACACCCACACACATTTGACAACACACAAGACACCAAAAAAAAAAAAAAAAAGTAAAAAAAAGCTTAACTTTTTAAATTGAGAAGTGCTATGTCCATAATATTTTCACAACAAATCACATGCGGTAAGTTGTTATTAGTTCTAATTTGACTCCACAACTTAAATTACTTTTTTGCTCATTCATAACAACCAATAATAACCTACCACTTACGATTTGTTGTGAAAATGTAGTGAAAATATTATAGACATAGCATTTCTCTTCTAAATGAATGCTTACTTGGAGTTCCAAAAAAAAAAAATTGTTTATACTTTTGTCCCTCCTAACTCTAAGTCCTAGCTCCGTCCCTGGTTTCTAATCTCTTACTCTTACATGCACCAAAACAACGGATTTGAATCTTCTCAATTTTCAAGTGAAATGCTTTAAGGGCCACAATTTAAAATGAAATAAAATTAGAGTCTAGTTATGCCAACTCATTTAACAATTTATAACTTTAGTTTACTTTAACTAAAGTAAAAGTTAATCACAATTAAATTTTAAATGAATTCTAGACCCTAAATTTACTCCACTTTAAATCATGACACATAAAAATGACACTCTCCATTTCACTTGGAAATGAAGATGATCCTTACCGGAGAATGTTAATTTTTAGAAAATTTTATTGGCCTCTAGAGTTTTCTTTAATTTATGCGATTGTCACAGTTAACACATAATCATTGAATCTTCATCACGTTATTACGCTTTACGCCCCTGGCCAAAGTACTTTTGTTAAGACATGAAATCTGATAGTGTCCTCGAGTTTGTCTCGACTCTCGAGGGCAAAGATATAGCATCGAGACTAACTCGAGGCAAAAAATTTATATAAAATAAACAAAATATTGTTAAATCACATAGTTTTTTCCATCTGCCATTCTAGATATTTTTCTGAGGAAGTGAATTATGATCAAATTCGATGTTGGGTTGGCACTAGCGTTCACTTTATCATTTATTACAAATACAAAAGTCGAACATTAGCTCTGCCATAAACCAAATGGGGCTAATCTTGGGCTTGCAAAAGTAAAATAAGACATGGATTACATAATGATGGGCCAAGTTCTAGCAATGAATTCCTATTTTGGGCTAGCCTTGATCTAGCTCAATATCTCACTGGACTTGGGGCCAAAAAGTGAGTTGTCAGGTTCTAATTGTTTTAGAATTTTAGTGTCCACAAACTCTAGGGCCTTGTCATTTGGATCAGGCTTAGTTAGAGCATGACACATAAAACATAGTGCCTAATTTAGGCCTATGAGTAAATCTTGTTCTTCACTATTAGGCCCAATATTGTTCAATCAAAGCTATATCTGGCCTGGCTAGCTCAATATCTCTTTGGCCCTAAATTTGTTTTAGTTATCTATTGGTTAAGGACTCCGATCGAGGTTTTGATTAAAACCTTTTATCCAGCAAAAAATGATATTACAAACTAAAATATATTATAGCCCTTCTACCTAAGCTCTGTCTATATTCGATCATTAGATCCTTGTGTCTTTAAATACCGTTTCCCCAAACTCACAAACTCATCCAGCTCCGTATTTAAATTTGTCAACTATTGTCATCACTGCAAAGAAGAAAACGTAAAGGAACTATCCTTGTGCCTAAAGGAACTATTGATGACTTGATTTATAGTGATTGTTGTATAATAAACATGGTGTCAGTGGTGTATTTAGATGAAAGTAATGTTGCTCCAATCACAATATACTATATCAATGAATGTGAAAGTAGTTATAGCCTCAATATTACTCTAAATTGAGTACTAAGAGCTGCTGAATCATGCACTCGATAATCATTAAATACTTGCTTAGACTAGCACCAATTGTGATTTGAGGCAAGGTTTGCACTGACCAGGTAATATGGGAATTTGCATATGTCGAGCCATGCACCAATAGGCTATTAATTTATGGGTTTGAAAACATCCCAAGCTTATTTTCAAGCCCAATTGTGAAGCTTAAGATAGGTTTAAAGAATTTATCCTTTTATGCATTTCAAACCACTACTCTCTCAATTTTCCCTTGAAAGGTATACATTAAGTTTGGTGCATGCATTTGGTCTTCATCAATTTTTTGGATAAGAATAAGTCCATGTGGTAGTAGTAGTACGACTAAAATAAAAAGTTCTCAACAAAGATCAAATTGACAACTTATAATGAGGGATTATCATGAGTCTTATAACTCAATTGATAATTTCATACATTAGATATTTTTAACGAACAAGTCCCAAATTTAAATATCTTTTCCACAACTATATATATATATATATATATATATATATATATGGTTTTACTAATGTATACTGCACGCACCCAATTCCTTCCTAATGGGCCTACTTCGTAATTGGGCTAACAATTTACTTGTTTTAGTGGGCTTTTGAGTATCATACAATGGACAGCTCTTGGGTAGTTTGACTATAGGCTTGCTAAAGTAACTGGTCTCTCTTACCGAACACTTACGAGCTATTGCTTGATTACTTTCCTAGTTCTCACCCTCTGGTGTCTAACCATTTGTTCTCATGTGATTCTTCTATTTATAGCCTTGCCTTAGTGGACTACTAATGATTACCCTTTTCATCACTCATGCGGAAAGGGCCCATCTAGATTATTCCTGAAAAAAAGGGGCCCACTTTGGAAATAGGAGCCTTAAAACTTGCACTAGACGCCAATTATCACTCGGCAACGATATTGCCCAAGGCACTACTGAGGTTGCTCAGACCGAGCTCAAGTAGCACTAGACTTATGGTCGGTACCATTATCATCCTGATCTGCTGGGCAAGGTGAACCACCATCTAGGTAGGATGGTATGTTTCTATTGGTATTGGGCTTACTAATACTAGGCCAAGGGTAATAGGTCCATGACGTATAATAGCCCCCCCTTTGATTCTTTCCCCATCCTCAGGGATAGAATCAAAGGTTCTGATTAAGGTTTTCGTTTCACTTCTCGAGGATACCAACCGTCATTTCATTAATTACAGACAAGACAACTCGCGCGTGTGGAGAAGAAGGGGTGACAAGCTATCCCATCTGACGGCTGTGATCATCTAACGTTTCGTGTACCTAGGCAATGCATGCGACGGTTACAAAACAGAGGTTTTAATCATTTCTCTCGCCTGAACATCCATTTAATGCTTTTAAAAATCCTTTGGCCTATAAAACACAGCCCTTATTTCTTTGTTTCATTTTTACTTCCTCTATTCCTGAACGCCCTAAGTTACCGAGCACAAATTCCTTCCCGAGCAAGTCCCTCTTAGCACTTCTACTGTAAGTCATTCGCTCTACCCTTTTACTTTTAAGTTTTCCTTCCTTTTTTTGATACATAAGAATGGGTTTTTCTCATCTCTTTAGGACTGAGGTTGCCTTAGCCAATTTTAGGGCTAGATTTGACATCCCTTTAGATGTAGATGTGGCATACTGTCACGAAGATAACATAGCAAATGATAGGTGCCCACACGTGGTTTTCTTCTCGTTGATGGCGATATTAGACGATGGGGTGAGGTTTCCTGTAGATCCATTGATACTTAGGACTCTTAGATTTTATGGCCTTTGCCCTGATCAGCTCCCCCCAAATTTTTACAGAGTAGTGAGTAGTGTTAGTTGGCTTAATGACTTGTACGGTTTACACCTCAACCAGCACGACATTAATTTCATGTATAGCCTGTGTGGGAATGAGAGGTCGGGATATTACCTTAAGGTCAGGGACACCATGGTACGACTAATATCATGCCTCCCTGACTCCAACAGAAACTCGGCAGGAGAGTTTGTCCATGTGAGCGACAACTGGCTTGCCGATGAGTTGACTTGCCCAACCTCACGTAGGGACGTTGGTCGGTACCTTCATTTATTATACTTTTGTTATTTGTCCGTTTTGGTTATTACATGTACTTTTTTTTTTTGGCGCTAATAATAAAAATTTTTTACTTGTGCAGACCCCAGACGATTTAGAGCAGATCCTAGTGTCATACACGTGCAAGACCTAAATTTTGTGATTAGGTTCGAGATATTCGTGCACTTTGACGGCTAGTTGCGGGCAGCCCATCTTATCCTCAGCCACACTCCCGCATACACCAGTTTCTAGGACCCTAGCTAGGCACTGACCGTAGGCAGCTCGCTCCTATCATATTTGGACGTCAGGTTGCAGGGCTTTCTACTTAGGGGGTTAACGCTTGGTGAGGCTCAGAGACTCGGTCCTCAGTAGATTAGAGAAGGTTCATTGTTGCTAGTTAGGGACGACTTTGCGGATAGGGTGTTTCACAGTCGAGCCAAACATATCCCTATCGAAGAGCTAGACGAAGAGATCTGGGTCGAGGGGCAAGTGGAGGTTGAATCCATGGACTCTTCTTCAAAAAGACCTCAGTAGATTAGAGAAGGTTCATTGTTGCTAGATAGGGACGACTTTGCGGATAGGGTGTTTCACAGTCGAGCCAAACATATCCCTATCGAAGAGCTAGACGAAGAGATCTGGGTCGAGGGGCAAGTGGAGGTTGAATCCATGGACTCTTCTTCAAAAAGAACTGAACCTGAGGACTCCGATATTGAAAATGGTAGTTAGGTGGACTATGACGGTTGATCGGTTTTTTCCTGATGCTCGGCAAACTCCCCTACAGCAAGCACCCCCTCCTCCAGCTCCCCGCGAACGTAAGAGGCCTTGCAGCATGGATAAGCCCACCGAACCCCAAGGGGATGTTCCTTCTCGGACTCCTCTTGTTCAGTCTACTACCCTTCTCGTCATTCGGGAGCTTGCTCAAGGTCCCCAACCATCAGCAGTGGTAGGTACGAACATTGCTTCATCCTCAGCAGTACCGGTAGTGGGGTGGCAATGCAGTTTAGACTCGGCAACCGGCCCTTGCCTACTACGTCTAGTGTTCGGAATTGGGATAAAGGGCAAGGTGGCTGAATTGCTTGGACCTTGGGCCAAGCCCTTGAGCTTCCCAACGATGTGCAGTACTTCTTTAAGGGCAGTGATGAGGCGGTGACACTCAGGCTTGAGTGGCACGCTATCACGGTAATGGGTGTTTGTTATCATCACTCTCCTATTTTCACTATTATTACTTATTTTATGATGTTCATTAACGTTGGGGGTCTCTTATTATTATGATAGGCTGCCCAGCTAGCTCACATGATGCAGGAACGGCTAAGGAGCTCGGTGGAAGACGCCGAGAAGGAGAAAGCCCTTAAGGAGGTGACCGAGGCCACTATGCAGGAGAAGGTTACTATACTGGAGGCTTTCGAGGGGAAGGCTAGGGAGCTAGAGGGGGTCCGTGTGTTAGCCGAACAGAGGGCGACTGATTTGGAGGTCAAGCTGAGTGAAATGGAGCTGAGGTTGGCTGAGGCCGAGAGCATCATCTTGGCTAGGGATAGGGAGGTGGCTGAGCTAAAGGTGGCGCTGGAGGAAAGTGAGGATAAGTTTTACGACATGGGATTCACCGATGTTGAAAATTCAAGCGAACCAGTCATGTACCAATCTCAGCGATATGGCTTCGATGAGGGGTGGATGGCTATCGTGAACGCAATGGGCGTACCAGAGGAATCCCCTTTCAGGATCCCCAAACAGATCCCATATCTAGAACCCCCACCTCCACCCATTCAAAACCTTGCCCGTGCAGAGGAAGAAGAGAGTCAAAGCAAGAGGGAGTTAGTTGCGGAGATTGATTCACATGCTGAACTTATTAACCTCAAGATCTCCAGCAACCCCTGCTGAGCGAGGGCAGGTGGCCCAACCTCTTCTCTCAAACCCTGATCAAGTTGCCGCAGACGCCGACCCTCACTTATCCGAGCAACCGCAAGAACCGACCGTTTGGTGTCTTAGCTCTTTATCAATGTTGTTTTGTTTTTCCTTAAGTATGTTGGGTATCACTCCGTTATTTTATTAGTTCTATTTCCCTAAGTCACCGGGGTGTGGTGATAATACATTAAATTTATAGTCACTGTGTTTTGGTGACAAACACTTGGAAATTTTATTAGAAACTTACATTTGAAATGGCCGAGGTTTGGCCATAAGACATTTGAATTTTGTTTTTATAAGAACCTTCTCTTTGTTTTCCTATCCCCCATCTAAGATGTTTATCTTTTATTTTTCATGCTTAACACTTTAAGGATGCTTATGATGCACTGACGCTATTGTCAATTCCTTAAGAATCTTCCCTAAGCAACTTAGGTTAAGGTTTCTGTCCTTGAATGGTGACAAGGTTTTCACTTGGTCGGTGACTGAGGTTAGGCCGAGCCTAGGTTTCTATCCTTAGAAAATTGATGGTAAGGTTTTCACCTGGTCGGTGACAGGGGTTAGGCCAAGCCAAGGTTTCTGTTCTTAGAAAATTTATGGTTAGTAGTTCCGAGCAGCAAAATTCGCATACTACTCATACATTATAATCCACATGCTAAGTACTGTACATACCAACCACCTAAGCTTTACATACTTAATGATAATATTTTTTTCAAGTTTTGTACATTCCATGGCCGGGGAAGCGCCCTCTCCTCCATGTCCTCCAAATAGTATGCTCCTGCTCCAGCTATAGTGGTGACTCTGTACGGTCATTCCCAGTTCGGAGCTAGTTTCCCGACACTGATGTCCCGAGCACCCCCCACAGCTCTTCGTAGCACAAGGTCACTAGAACCAAACTCTCTCGTCTTCACATCTTTGTCATACTGTTGAGCCAGCTTCTGTTGGTAATTTGCCAAGCGGATAGTCGCTGCTTCTCGACGCTCCTCTAGTGAATCCAACTGTCTTACCATTGCTTCCTCATTCGTGGCTGGGGAGGATTCTAAGGTCCTTGTGCTACACAGACTTATTTTTATTGGTATAACCGCCTCCACTCCATATGCTAAGGAATAAGGAGTCTCGCCTGTTGATCTTCGCAGTGTTGTACAGTACGCCCACAACATGTTTGGCAACTCCTCGGTCCATCTTCCCTTTGCTCCCTTTAGCCTTTTCTTCAACCCATTAACAATTACTTTGTTTGTTGCCTCGGCTTGACCGTTGCTCTGGAGATATGCCAGGGTCGAGTACCTATTCTTTATGTCGAGGTCGTTACAGTACTTGCGAAAAGCCTTACTGTCAAATTGCAACCCATTATCTGACACTAAGGACTCTGGCACCCCAAACCTCGTCACTATGTTCTTCCAAACAAACTTCTTGACATCCACATCCTAAATATTAGCTAGCGCTTCGTCTTCGACCCACTTAGTGAAATAATCCATAGCCACCAAGACAAACCTTCTATTCCTTGTAGCTCGGGGAAATGGGCCAATGATGTCCAACCCCCACTGTGCAAAAGGCCACAGATTGCTGATGGGATTCAAACTTCCTGCAGGTTGGTGTATCAACGGGGCGTGTTTTTGGCATTTCTCGCACTTTTTGACATACTCAATAGCATCTCTTTGCATCTTGGGCCACCAAAATCCTTGTGTCATTGCTCGGTGGGCCAATGAGCGACCTCCAACATGGTTGCCGCAGATCCCTTCATGGAGCTCGGTTAAAAGCTCATTAACCTTGGCAGGATGGAGGCACAACAAGTAAGGCCCTCCAAAAGATCTTCGGTACAATCTGCGGTCTTCGACAACCAGAATCGAGCAGCAATTCTATGCACTTTGTTTGCTTCTTTGCCTTCGTTTGGTAAATGATTTTCGGCCAAACACTCAATGATCGGGTCCATCCAACTAGGCTCAAATGACGCAACAACCGAGACATTCACTTTTGGATCAATACTGGGTTCCTTCACTACTTCAACCTTGATCAGCCGAGGTACCTCATCGGTCAATGATGATGCCAAAGTTGCTAAAGAATCAGCATACCTATTCTGTCCTCGAAAATTTGAACCAATCTCATCTTCTGAAACTTGCTCATCATTTGCTTCACGAGTTTCAAGTAATCAATCATCCGAGGATCTTTGGCTTCAAAGTTACCCTCAACTTGACTAACCACTAGCCGAGAATCCGAATACACCTTTAGTTCGACCACTCCAAGGCTAAGCACGGCCCTCAATCCTGCAAGAAGAGCTTCATATTCGGCCTCATTGTTCAATGCCCTAAACCCCAACCTGAATGAATGCTTCACTTTCATTCCTTTTGGTGATATTATAAAAATACCTGCCCCCGCTCCCATTGCACTGGATGCTCCATCCACAAACATCCTTTAGGTTCGGGCCTCCACATTACACACAACCCCGTAGTCTCTTCGAGGAGTAAACTCTGCAATGAAGTCAACAAGTACTTGGCCTTTGACCAAGCTTCAATGTCAATACCGAATATCAAATGGTCTTAGCCTGGTCCTCCACTTGGCTATCCGGCCCGCAAAGTTGGACCTCTTAAGCAAAGATCGTAGTGGGTACTCGGTTAACACATACACTATATGAGCTTGAAAATAGTGAGGTAACTTCCTAGTGGCATGCACTAATGCTAACGCTAGCTTTTCCAAGGGCAAATACCTCGTCTCTGTGTCGACCAAGGTCTTACTAATGCAGTAGATTGACTTCTGAACTCCTTGATTACTCAATAATACCGCTTTTATTGCGTGCTTAGATACTGACAAATACATAAACAAATCTTCACCAGCCTCTAGGGCAGACAATATCAATGTGCTTACCAGGTATTTCTTCAGATCCTGAAAAGCCTTTCCACACTCCTCAGTCCACTAAAAGCCTCTCCACTTTTTCAGTAATTGGTAAAAAGGATGGCACCGATCAGCGGACTTTGAAACAAATTGGTTTAATGCAACTAACATCCTAGTCAATACCTGTACCTCCTTTGGATTGCTCAGGGGCATGAGCCACTCTATGGCACTTATCTGATCGGGATTCACTTCCATTCCCTGGTGGGTGATCATGTACCCGAGAAATTTACCAACTCCCACGCCGAAGACGTACTTGTTGACATTAAGATGCAACCTGTGCTGCATAAGTATTTCAAATATTTTTGTTAAATCATCGACATGTCTATGATTTTCCTTACTTTTCACCACCATGTCATCAATGTAGACTTCTATCGTATTCCCAATCTTCTCCCTGAACATTCTAGTCATCATCCTTTGATAAGTGGCCCTTGCATTCTTTAGACCGAACGACATTACTGTGTAGTGGTAATTAGCTTCAGGGGAGATGAATGACGTTTTCTCCTGGTCCTCGACAGCTAAAGCAATCTGATGATAGCCCTGAAAAGCATCTAAGGGTGTCCACATGTGGCATCCACCAGCTGATCGATCTTCGGCACTGGAAAGGGATCCTTCGGGCATGCTTGGTTAAGGTCGGTGAAGTCCACACAAACCCTTCACTTACTGTTCTTCTTCTTCACTACCATGATATTGGGTAGCCATTCTGGGAAAAAGACTTCTTTTATCGCCCCTGCTTCCTTCAACTTTTCAACCTTCTGCTTAACAACTTCAACGTGTTGCTTAGCCGATCTCCTCGGCTTCTGCTTCTTCGATGGGTACAATGGGTCCACGTTGAGCTTGTGGGTAATAAATTTCGGATCCACTCAAGGTACTTCGTATGGACTTTATGCAAAAATGTCCAGATTCTGAACTAGCAGTAACAACAGGTTTACCCGGTCCTCATGCTTCATACTTGTTCCTATTTGAAAACTCATACTCTCGTATGGAAGTATACTTACCCTAATCAAATCCTCGGCACTGTCAGCCCCCTAGCCCTCTTGGGGCTCCTGTAATTGCTACAAAAGGACCTCTTCGGCAAACATTTTTTTGCTTTATCTCCTAGTTTACTGCCGCCACTAAACATTGCCTTGCTACCTGTTGGTCTCCTTTAACAACGGTGACACCATGGTCGGTATGAAACTTTACCTTAACATGCAAATTGGACAGGATTGCCCCTATCGCGTGAATCCAAGGCCTACCGAGTATTGCTGTATAGGGAGAAAATGAGTCGACTACAATGAAGTTCACCATCACCTCTTTTCCTTCCGTGTTCATAGGAAGTGAAATTTGTCCCTCTAGTACCACCATTCGGCCACCAAACCCCACCAAAGGGGTATCATACTTGGACAAGCCCTCCGCCTTCAAGCCCAACCCTTTAAATAGATCGGGATATATCACGTCGGCCCCACTGCCCTGGTCTATCAGCACTATTTTCACTATAAAACTGTTTATTCATGCGGAAACCACGAGCGCGAAGTCATGCGGCTGAGTGGTTTCTTCCAGATCATCATCCCCAAATGCGATTGGTTCTCGAGAGCAATTAGCTTTCTTCCCAGGCTTAGCATCCTCTCTAGCATTCTCTATTGACACTACACTTAGTACCCCCTTTCCGCTGACTCACAATGGTGCCCATGGAGGCTACATGGATAACTTCAATTACACCTAATGGGGGAGGGAGTGTATTCCTCCGTGATCTGGGGGCTTATCCAGCAGAACTGCCCTCTGGGTTCACTACAAACTCCTTCAAATGCCCGGACTTCACTAACTGTTCCAAATGGTCCTTGAGCACTCGACACTGCTCCATGGTATGCCCTTTGTCTCGGTGGTAAGTGCAGTAAAGACTTTGATTCCTTCTTGTTAGGTCACCCCCCATTTTGCTTAGCCATTGAAAGTAGGGTTCGTTTTTTATCCGTTCTAGAATTTTATGTACCGGCTCCTTAAATGTCACATTGATCTTCTCGAGACGAGCATTGGGCTCTTGAATTCTCAATTCTCTCATTGTCCTCAGTTGGAAGCCCCTAGACCGAGAATCCTTCGTATACTATGATGTGGTAGGCACTTTTCCTTTAATCTGCTATCGATTATCTTCCAATCTTTTATACTCCTCAATGCGCCTCATAAGTTGCTGCATATTCTCGGGAGGCCTCTTAGTCAATGAATCCTGTAACTCCAAGTCTTCGGGCAGACCGAGCATGAAGGTACTTGCGGCCACCTTCTCATTACCTCCACCGATCTCATTATACAATTCCCAATACCTATTGGCATAGTCCCGAAGAGTTTCCCTGGCTCCCATCTTCATAGAGAGTAATGCATCCACCGGCTGTGGTACTCAGCTGCACGTCATAAACCGGACTCCGAACTCCTGAATTAGCTCTCCAAAATTATGAATTGATCCCTTCCTTAACCCATTAAACCAGCTCAAAGCGGTGGGCCCAAGACTAGAAGGAAATACTTTACACATGAGCTCGTCGTTTTGATTGTAAAGAGACATCATTTGAATATAATGACTAACATGCTCTACGGGATCTGTCTTCCTGTCATACGAAATTAATGGTGGTCTACTAAATCTCCTTGGCATTTGGGCATGTTCAATCTCGTCTGAGAACGGTGATCGGGCCGTCCTGCGTAGCGCGCGGCTCATGGCATCCATTGTGGCACTCCGGTGCCTATGCCGTTCAGGGAAACTCGACTCCCTCTTAGCGAAATCCCGTGATCTTTCCCTGGACCGACGGGAACCAGATTGGCGGGACATTTCTCCATGATTGCCCCCAACACTCACAGATCCTTCAGGACACTTATTGCGGTTCCTTCTTTGACGTCTACCCCGCACCTTCAATTCCAGGTCCCTGACTAGTCTGCGTAGGTGCTCTAATTCTTGATCCCTCCTATCCTGGTGATCTTGCTCGGGGACTTCGGACACTGACTGGTACGTCTGAGACGACCCCTCTCTCTCGCCAGAGCGCTCCCCGTCCCGTTCGTGTCTTCAGTCTTCGTTCCTCTTATGCCTCTTTTCTCGCCAGCTTGAACTCTGAGACGAGCCCCCAGACCCACTATCGGCATAGCTCGCTAAGAGATGATCGGACATATTCAGTCAAGTGAGTCTCGATGGAGCTACAGCTGAGTAGGAAATCCCCACAGATGGCGCCAATTTGTGCGCAGCCAATTCCTTCCTAATGGGCCTACTTTGTAATTAGACTCATAATTTACTTGTTTTAGTGGGCTTTTGAGTATCCTACAATGGGCAGCTCTTGGGTAGTTTGACTATAGGCTTGCTAAAGTAACTGGCCTCTCTTACCGAACACTTACGAGCTATTGCTCGGTTACTTTCCTAGTTCTCACCCTCTGGTGTCTAACCATTTGTTCTCATGTGATTCTTCTATTTATAGCCTTGCCTCAATGGGCTACTAATGATTACCATTTTCATCACTCGTGCGAAAGGGGCCCATCTAGATTATTCCTGACAAAAAGGGGCCCACTTTGGAAATTGGAGCCTTGGAACTTGCACTAGACGCCGATCATCGCTCGACAGCGATATTGTCCAAGGCAATACCAAGGTTGCTCGGACTGAGCTCAAGTAGTGCTAGACTTATGGTCGGTACCATTATCATCCTGATCTGCCGAGCAAGGTGAACCGCCATCTAGGTAGGATGGTTTGTTCCTATTGGTATTAGGCTTACTGATATTGGGCCAAGGGTAATAGGTCCATGGCCTACATATACCTTTCGAGGGCATATGTTAATAACCTATTTAAGGAAATTTTTTATAGGAAAGCAAAAAAAAAAAAAAAAAAAAACTTTTTTGATAGCTTTTTAAATTTTCTATAAATTAAAAAAAAAAAAGATGATTAATGTATACTCCATGAACCTATATTAGTCGGACCATACATATGTAAGAGTTATGGCCTTATGGGTGTTGTTTTGATTCTCCTTTACTCAAGATATTGTTTTTTTTTTTTTTTTTGGGGAGGGGAGGGGAGGGGAGGGGGGTGGGGGGGAATGATGTACGAAATGATTTATTATTACGTACGTACATACCTGAAAAGGGTTATTGATTGGATCTTTTAAGAAATATGAACTACAAGACATTTATTTCGTTGTTTTCCTGTTGGAATATGTAAAAACAAAGCTGTTTCATACAGATACTGCAGGCTAAAATATATGAACATCTTGCGAGACATTTTTTGTCGAGAACTTAGGAAGCCTCGACCCAAAAAAAAGTACACATTGTATTTTATTGTTGTTTTTGACAAAACTAATCTACAAATTTTTTTAAGTATTGTACCTAAATTCAATCATGTAGTTGCATTACCAATGAATTACATGGTTAAATTTAAATTTTAAACTCAAACTTAAATTATATAATTTGAAGATCCATACCTAATAAGTTTCTCTTCTTATTAAACTTTTTGATCATTAAAAGTAAAAGTTCCTTTATAGTTCTTTATCAATAGAAAAGAATTTTGCTTCATATTTAATTATTTACTCCGCGAAGTGAGCCCATTTTGTTTTTTCAAATATTCAATAATCAGTAGTGCTTTTATAACTATGGGTTCGGTTAATGTGTATCATAAGGACACACATTAAACCATTCACTTTTAAAAATATTTTTTCGAAAATTGAAAAAATTATTAATACTTTTTCAAATTTCAATTTTTTTTTTTAAAATAAAAATTATTGTGTATCGTTGACACACATTAGCAAAATCCTATCAATTCTGTACACTTGAAACATTTGATAGAAGCAATAATTGCAGGCACTACATCCAAGTTTGATTCCCTTTTCATTGAAATATGCCGCAAAATACTCTGTCCAGTCCAAGCAACATTGTGCATAAGAAACATGTGCTAAAATATTTTCATTCCCAGTTTTCAAACTTAAACGTTGGCGACAGCTACAACTAAGAGAAAATAATTTCATGTCTTTGTTAGGCGCAACACAAGTTGTCAAGTCCCCATCACGGACCTCGACTGGAGCACAAGTAACTATCAACTGTGCATCCTTTCACATTATTAGATAATTTAGATCCACAAGCAAATTACATGATCCCCTCAATATGTGGGTAAAAAAAACCAAAGAGAAAAAAAGAAGAAGGGTTAAAATTAATATCAGTTGATAAAAAATAAATACTAAAAAAATACTTATAAATGGACGTAATAATAAATGTAATAGGTGTCATATCAATAACATAATAAACAAATTTTCAATTATAATGTTGATTTGTATTTATGATTTGCTTTAGTCTTGAATGAGTTGTGCATGCAATCATAGAGCTAGTGTTTTATATTTTATGATTTGCTTCAGTCAAGAACGAGTTGCTCATATAAGCCATGCTGGGACCGAATTGCTATATTTACAATATTTTTATGACAAATTCTAAGTGGTGGGTTGTTATTGGCTATTACGCGTGAGCAAAAAAGTTATTTAATTTGTGGATTAAAATTAAAACCAATAACAACTTACCACTTAAGATTCGTTATAAAATTATTGTAAAAATATTGCGAATATAACACTTTTCAAGCAATTATCCTCCTCCACTAGATAACCATGTGTGTGGTTAAAATCCTTACTACAAAAGCAAATGTGTAGCCGTGTAGACTAATCCTACTTTACCATGTACTTTTATTTTATTTTTATTTATTTTATTTGACTTTTTTCATATGTTTATTTGTTCTTAAAATATTAAAATAATCAATATATCCTAACATTATAAATGTATATGATTAAAATATATTATTTCTATCATTTAATTTATATATAAAATAATATAACATGTATTTGGTTGCAGTTATTAGGTTATTTTATTTTATTATATATATATATATATATTGAAATTTGAATGATTGTTTGTTTTTTATTTAGCAATCTTTAAATTATTAGTATTTTTTAAAATTTTAGTCATTATATTTAATGGGTGATAATTTAATTTGAAGAATCTAGGTTCATGGACAAGTTTAGGCCAGGAGACGGTAATTCAAATACAATACACCTTTGAGTTTTGATTATTAAATTGTATGTACATTACTATTAGTATGGGTATAATTAATATATACACAAAGAAAAAAAATTAATTGTCTAATTTTATGTTTGGCCCCCTCTCAAATATAAATTCCTAACTCTGTCACTAGAAGAAAGATGAGTAGAGTAGAATTAACCAAAAATTATCTAATTTCTGACTAACTCTACCCTACTCCCCTTAATTCAAACAAGCTACTAATTGAGTTATGTAGTGATGTATTATCATTGGAAACCCGTGTTCAATTCGAACAAAAGCGCATAGTAATTAGTAGAATTCATGCTTCCACCTCAAATTAATGAAACTGTATGCATATGTTAACGTGTCAAAACATTACTAGTTTTCAAAAAAGTATGAAAGAATTATGATTTATATTATTTTTTAAGTCGTTGCATATCATGCATGCATGCACCAAAGTAAATGGTCCCAGCGGACCCAGCCACATGGTGTTAGAAGCAAATATTAGTAAAAAAAGCTGTGTTTTCTACAATTTTCCATTTTATAATAACGGTTAATGTGACGTTTTTGTATGTTTGTTGTAATAAAAAACTTGATGGATTAAAATATAAAAACAAAAGCAAAAACATAAAATAAAATAAAAAAGATTTTATGACACTTACTATATTGCCATTATCCATTTCAATTTAGTATGCTTCCAAGTAACCAAACAAAATTAACATAACAGTATGCCACATGGTTCTTGCATTCTCGATTGGCACAAATTATCCTAATGGATAAATGAGATTATTCCTTAATACTAATGATATAAGAATACGCATACTGATGTGATAATCGGTAAACTGTTAGATATAAGAAATAAATAAAAAAACTAACCATGAAATGAACTCTCTCATTTCAAGTAAAATGAAGAGAATCCTTTTTCCTCCTAGAATTCTTCTCTCTTTTTTCCCCCCACCAATTATAGAAGAGTTTAAATTCAATTCAAATATAGTGTAAAACCCTATATTTGCACTCACCAATCAAATATCACTATATCAAATTTGTTTAGAATTAAGAATAGATACCAAAACACCTTATCAGAATCTCATTCACAACCCAAATACATTGGATATTTAAAAAAAAAAAAAAAAATCCAATATCTATCTCACTATAGCAGAGAAGTCACCGACGATTGGGAGAAGCTGCAAAGCTACTGCCAACGACAGTGACGACCTTAAAAAGTTGTCGAAGACGAGATTGATGGCTTCCCATACCTTGATCTGGGCCCCCCGATCCACAACAATGGAGTCCCTTCATTATACATAATTGTTAAGTGGTTATGCAAATACACATGTTAAGGTTTGAAGATTAATTAGTGTTTCAGGTTCAAATTTTTTGGGTTAGAGGAGAGAATCAGTTAAGAATTAGTGTTGTTCTTTGCAAAATCACAGTGGTAATTACACAAGTTATGGAAGGTTATGCAAATCCACTCAATAATTTATCCAATTTAGGGTTTTTATGTCATTGGTATTTTTTTTTTTTTTTTTTTGTTCTTCTTTTTCTACAACTTTGACAGGTTGGAGGAGAGAGGCTCCACAAATGCATTCCCCACAAATTGTGCTCTTGGATTTGAACTCTCTTCTTACATTGAAATCTTCTGCATAATTAACAAAAAGAAAATTATTTAGATACAAAAATTAGTAACAAATTGCAATAGCCACTTATACATCAAAAAACAAAGGGTTGATTTAGCGATGATTGACAATTGAGAAATGATGTCATTGACTAAGAGTCAAAACCCTAATAGTCTGTTTGGATTGAGGGGAGTAGAGTAGAGTTGGTCGAAAATTAGTCTATTTTTAGCTAACTATAGTCTGCTCCTCTTCACTTCCCCTCAATCCAAACGGACCATAAGATTAGATTGGAGGGACAAAGGGATTTTGTGAAAAATCTGCCAGCAATGTGGGAGTGCATGGTTAAGGGTTTTGGAATGGAGGAGTTTATTTACTAGAATGAGGTAGCAGTGGAGACTCTATGATGAGAGAGAGAGAGAGAGAGAGAGAGAGAGAGAGAGAGAGAGTCATGCGGGCGGTCCGTGGGTGAGGGATCATGATCTGGTGTTTTAACATCTATTCTTATTTTTTTAAACAAATATGACATATATGACGATATTTGATTGGAGGGTGTAAACATAAGGTTTTACACCACATCCGGAGTGAATTTAAACTCATTACATTATAGAATGCAATGCATCTGATCTTCTTTTCTTTTCTTTTCTTTTCTTTTTTCCTTCTTTAAACTTTGGTTACCTAAGAAGGTTAAGAAAATGACAAGACATGAATATTAGTGTAACTGTGGAATAAATAAAGTATGAAACAAACCATGGGCGGCGCTACAGCCAGCATTATATATAATTTTTTTTTGACCCCTAAATAAAAATTTTGAATACCCTGAACTTAAATTTTATTTAAACCCAGCTGAAATAAGCTTAAATATAATTATCTTAGTGCTACTTTCACAATATTTTTACAATAAAAGTTAAGTGGTATGTTGTAATTGGTTTTTATCTAGACTCACAACTGACATTACTTTTTAACATACCTTTAACAACTTGCCATCTAAATTTTATTATGAAAGTGTTGAGTCAGTAGCATTACTGTTAAAATTGCTTCTTCATTAAACAAAATAAATAAATAAATTTTATCTCCAGATTATTCCTAGCTCCGACACTATTGATCCCTCTAAAAAAAATTATGGAGCCGCCACTGAAACAAACAAAGAAAGATTTGACGTGGATCTTAAGGTCATGGCGTAGGTTAAACATTATGGATAATGCATGGCTATAAAAATTGATAGGCCAATAGTGGATAAGGTGGCTTTGAACATCCTTTTCACGAGAGTCTTCAACTAGCATGATTAATTAGTAGATATGCATCAAACTATATGTATAAGATATAAGATTTGCCAGATACATTTAACCAAAGCTAAATTTAAAGAACTAGTCAAGATCTGTCAAACTCGAGCACTTAGTCATCATCCTTTCTTGCCATATGTGAATATATTAGACCACACCAGATAGAGTGATAGAAAAGATGTTGCATAAATGATGTGGTAGTTAACGACCGAGTGCAGGAATCTAATTCATTTTCCTGATTTCTCTTTAAAAAGAGAGACCAAAAAGAAGAAAAAGAGTCTTTATTGCTAATCCTCGCACTATTGTTTATGGTAAATGACATAAATATGTTTTTGATGATGACAAACTGATGTGAACTTTTTTGAGGAAAAAGCTGATGTGAATTTCAGTGAGAGGAGTCGATAATAATAATAATACTACAATGAAGACGATCATTTGGAAAATCTTATGGTAGCAATTGAGATTGAGAGAAGTGATGAGAAGTCGATCGAATGCCAAATCTAATGGGAGATGCATGGCATGGCTAAAGAGCAAACCAAAAATTATAGGCTACTTTTATTAGATGGCATTGGCATGACCTCTATCATAGGTTTAGTAATAATTTTATACTAGCCCATTATAATAAAACTATAGCTACGTGCCAAAGATAGTAGTTCACTCAATTTAAAGGTAGTTGATGGCAGTTGATGGCTTCATTATCAAATGGTTATTCTCCCTTGTGGTCACTGAGTCATGATTGAATCATTTATATGACTCTGCAACTTATCGGAAGGTTTAAATCCACCAAACCTCCATGCCGAATAAATTATGGGACACCACAAAGAACTTGAACTTTTTGTAGTTTGTACCATTCTAATTGCTTAATTATTGTACACTAATTCTAAATTTTATTCTTAAAAAAAAGGTATGTTATACTAAAAAGAAGTGTGTGTAACCCTCTAATTAATCTAAAACTCAACGGTCCCATACATGCACTCATGTCACTCTCAATGTAGGTTCATACACAAAATAATTTTGTGCAAGCAGCACTTAAAATGATGTTGGTGATGATGACGATTATTGTACACTATAAGATTAAAGGAATATGACCTATATCCACACCCCGTTCACCAATCTATCGTTTAAGTAGCCAAATTTACCATTATAAATAAGTAATTTTTTTGTGTAAAGAAGAAACTGAAAATAAATTAAAGAAGATCAATGTACATATGTAGTTGAGATTGGTTGCTTTCCAAAGTAATTTATATATATATGTCTGCACTGCACAGAGGCAATCAAGTGTGTTTAGATTAAATTACTTTGTTTGATTGCAAAGTGTCGACACGAAGTTCTCGTAAAGTTAAGGAATATATGCACATCATGAAGAAAAAATAATGTTATCAGCAAAGCAAAAAGTTGTTCACGCGATGGAGTTAAATTGTTAAACTGATTATTCAAGCAAAGTATTTTACTAATATTTCTGATCACGCGGACTCAACCACCAGCTTGAGTTCGTTGGCATCCTCCTTCATCCTTATTCCTCAAGATTAAAAGTGTGTTTGGATATCGCTTATTTTGCTGAAACTGAAAAATTATTGCTGAAAGTACTGTAGATAAATGTAAAAGTTAGTTGAAATAGTATAGTAAAGCTCATGAATAGTGCCAAAAAATGTAGTGGACCCATGAATAGCAGTAAAAATAAACTGAATAGTGAAATAATTTTAATTTTTCATTTCAATCCAAACGCACACTAATTTTGATGGTGCAATTTTCAGTGAGTTAAATGCAGCTGGTCTCGGAGTTGTTATCTGGAATAGTCGAGGTAGAGTCATGACATCTCTTTTTGAAAACATTACTCTTCGCCCCTCCTCAGATGATGTGGAAACATTGGCAACGATGCGAGCAATCCATTTTGCTCTAGATCTCGGCCTAATCGATGTCATCTTAGAAGGTGATTCCCAGGTGATAATAAGTGCTCTAAAGATGGTAGATGTATCTATGGCATCTTTTGGTCATTTATTAGAGTCCGTGAAACTTTCTATAGATGCCTTTAACTGTATCTTATTTTCTCATACTTTTAAGTTAGGCAATTATGTAGCTCACAACTTAACTAAACATATTAGAGGTTTAGCGATGTGACTGGAGAATGTTCATTCTCATCTATATTTGGTACTTTCAGTCGATAATGGCTAATTTTTTCAATAAAGGTTCGTAGACTTTCTTCTCAAAAATATATATATATATATATATATATTTCTGATCACGCTTTGATTTAAAAGACTTCAGTTTTGAAGTTAGTAATGAGTTTGGATAGATAGATAATTATTGTTGGAGTTGGAGTTGGACCAAGGGAGTTAATTTTGTACCCAAGGCCATTTTGATTTGGCTACAGAAATGAAATATTTTGATACTTGTGTACCGATTCGGGATTACTTTTATTTATATATTTTTATACATAAATATATGTTTGTATTTATTTATGTAAATATAAATTTATTAATTTATATATATTAACATAAAATTTAAAATTCACATATGTTATAATCCTAAATATTAGCCTAAGTATATTAACCAATATATTAGTTTAAATAACATGTTTTTTAATATATATTTTTTCAATTCTTAACCTTTTTTTTATACCCAGAATGCCCTTGGTACAACCGGTATAAACTGGTATAACTCAATATTTTTTTGGTACATTTTAAAAAAATACCGGTACAAGTTTAATGGATAATACAGTACATTTCCACCGTACAATACTGTGCCCTATAGATTAGCAAAACGCAAAATTTTGTGGTTGTGGATTTAGGATATCTTGTACCCGGCATATATGCCGGGTACAGGATATACCCTGTCGTGGTTGTGACGTTGAGTTCACTTTATGCCGGGTACAGGATATACCCTGTCGTGGTTGTGACGTTGAGTTCACTTCAACCTTTTTTTCTTCCCTCTTAAATGCTTTGGCTTTTGGTGTACGGATACAGTCTAGAATGGTCCTTTTTTTCAAGGATCCTGATTATTCTAGTTTGAAATCCAACTGATTAATTCAGAGGGAAAGAAAATCAAACTGATAAAGTGATTGGTGAAACATTATATGTAATGCTCTGATGTAGCTACCACGATATATAAAACTCTTGTTTTTTTTTTTTAATAAAAAAATAAAATAAAATAAAACGATAAAATATCTTTTGAGCTAACTAATGTCATGTTTGATAATTGTTTTCGTTTTCTTTTTTTCATTTTCTTGTTTTTAAGGAAAAAATAAAAAATAAATTTTTTTTTTTGTGTTTTCAAAATGAAAAACATGTTTAGTTAGTTGAAAAGAAAAAATATTTTTTGTCATAACTTGTTATGTTAAAAAATATATGGAAGTGGTAGTGATTCTATGGCATAAGGTCATATTTGGGAACGTTGGGACACAGATTCATAAAAAACACAAAAAATGACAAAATTTAGCTACAAAATTAGTTGTAGTATTATGCCACAATTTTACTCAATATCTTTTTATTGGAGAATAATTTGACAAATCCACAATTGGATTACATCTAATTCTTATATCCTCCATACTTGAAAAATTTTAAGAAAATTAAAGATCAATAGCTATGTCATCAATAAACAGGGACGGACCCATTAAGGGGCAGGGGGGCCATTGCCCTCCCCCCCTTCAAATTAGTTTTTTTTTTTTTTTTTTTTTTTTTTTGAGAAACTTTTTTAGCTATTTTATTTGCATGCTCACATTTTAGAGTTTATAGTTGGCCCCCCTCAAATTTTTGGATTGGTCTAAATAGCCCAAAAGAAACTAATCACTTAACCCTTTCTTTGAACCCATGGCCCCTCCATAGTCCAAATACAACACAACAAAAAATCCACAAATCATCAATATCATAATTCAATAACTCATAACCAAAAAAATCTCATAGAAAAAAAAAATCCCTTACGAGGGTGACAATAATTTATATAACTTTTTAATTGATTTATAAATGATGAGAAAGTCAATTACAATATTTAAATTTTTTTCAAAAGATAAAATGCAAAATTCTTTTAGAAGCCAATATTGATGATGTAGCATTGCCAACTCTTACTATTAATATCCCAATTTTTTAAAATCCTCAAACAAAGTTTTGAAAACTTCATTAGTGTGATTTTTAGTTGCATCCAAAAGTATGAGTTTATCATATTGGTGAGTTAGTCAATGTGATAAAATCAACATATTAATTCTAATTATCTAAAATTTGGAGATCCGAAGTCCTCTTCTTTTTTTATTCTTCTCCGAAAAAGTTTGAATATCATATTGTAACTTTCAACTTTTTTGGTTCATATTATTTCCTTCTTGACTTAAATATTTACGGTAATAAAGTGCAATTATTTTGTCTACCATGATTTTTTTTTTTTTTTTAATAAACCATGTCACTTGAAATTTTTTTGGTTCATGCTTTCGCCCCCCTTAAGTTCAAATCCTGGTTCCGTCCCTGTCAATAAATTGTTTAAATTGCAAGTTTTTGTAATTAAAAATTATGTATAAAATATAGATTATATAATAAATAATATCCGATTGACACAAAATTTGACATGTATATTAAGAGCGTAAAGAACATGCAGTTTAACGATTAGATTTTTAAAATATGTAGTAATGTTTATTTTGTAACTAAACTTTGTCCAAAAGAAAATATCCATTTGACAATATCAATTAACCTCACATCAACAATTAACACTCAACAATAACAAATTATACCAAACACAAATTAGCATGTGGTTCTCTCTATCATGGTTTTTAACAATGCCTTCGTGAGGAAGTGGAGGTGCAAGGATAGATATAAGGGCTCAGATGTGTGGGATTTGAGAGAAAATAAATTTTAAGTGTGAAAATTTGAGAGAAAAAAAATATCAGGAACAAGAATTAGAGGGAAAAAATTCTACAAGCCGAAAAGAGAGTAAAAATAATATTAGATAATAAAAAATTTACTGTTAGGTGGCTCGAACCAGTGTGCTGGTTCATTAAAATTGCTTTTAGTAATTATTTCTCCATGTTTTTGTAAGTTTTAAAAAATTGAAAAATAAAAACAACCAAAACTCTGCCTTCAATGTCATTCATAATATGAAAATTGAAAATAATTTTTTATTTTTTGGGCTGAAATAAGTTACTAAGCAAGTTTTTTTGGCCTAAGAAACAAAAAATTGTTCTAATAGACAAAAAATTACCCTAAAATTTTTACTATCCCCAATCGAATAAAAAATGACTCCCACGAAAAATAGGCCATATTTTTATCTTTTGTCCTATGTCACTTTCCATTTCAGTTTGTGAAACATTTTGTTTTTGATTGAAAATAATGTTTCGTCGTCAGAGCTTTCAGCTATCAAATCACCTTTGGCGACGCGTCCGTAGTTCAACAAAACCCGCATTAATTAAGTTTAAATGACTTTATAGAACTTCGAGAAGTTATCGTATTTCTATTTTCTCACACATGTAGATCTAGTACAGAGCCGTAAACGCCAAGATATATTTTGTTGATGTGATGCTTACGTGTTGCTTTGATGAGGGTGCAGATTCTCTTGGGGATAAATGACAAAAAAAAAAAAGCTTAGAGCTATGAATGAATCGAATCATCAAAAAACCAGTTTTTGTTAATTTGTTTATAAACAAAAATAAAATTGGGCTTTAATTTTAAATTTGTTTAATAAACAAGTTAAACCTAGTGATTCAATAAGAAGAGTTTGTCCAAGCCAAAAGACATTGATAATATGTTTAATATGATCTTAATAATGTTCATGTGCTAGATACTTGGATATCAAGCTCAAGAGTTTGATATTGAGCTTTATAGTTGTACAATACACTAGCCAAGACATGAGAGAATGTCGAGGTGGCTGGATTTGGACCTTACACATGGAGTGGCTATGAGCAAGGGAGAGGAAACGTTGGTTGCAAGATATTATCCTTGGCCCGTGCCAATGTCGTGACTATCTTGGGAAAGAAGTGAGATATGCATTTGACGTGGGTACTCAAGCATTCACAAAAGGGAGATAGTGACCTTTTAAGGTCAGGTACTATAGAAACACCCCTTATTGGCTAAGTGTATGTTAGACCACTTTGGAGACACGTGTATCATCTTCAACACCTCTGATGTCCCTCTCATTGCTTAAGAATTGTTCTCCATGCAGTGACAAGGTCACCTACCCATGCCACAGTTTTGACGTTGGCGCTCTCTCTCCTCCAGCCATCAAATAGTACCTTGGCTGTAGTAAGGTCCAAAATAAGGAAATGATAACTTGACACCTGTCTTTGTACTCAGCCATATTCCTTAAACTATAAGAGGAACATGTTGCTGGACTATTAGGGCAAGAACCTAAGTAGATCTTTAGAGAAAAGAGTAGAAAGTTGATAAGAAAGTAAGGTAGAAAACAAGGTCTCTCTTTCGAGGAAGAACATCATTATTGTACAAGAGATACCCTTATTCCCCACGTAATTCAAAAGCTGAACAGAGCAGGAGTGATTCTCTCTTGATCGAACTATGGTTTTTCATCCCTTTCTTAGGGTTTTCCATGTACACCCATTGCCTACTTTACATTCTTACAAACACTTTCTTTTTCTTTAGACATTATGATGTCAAAGTTTGCATTTTTGTCACTTAGAGCATCCACATTGGTAGAGTTATTTTTTTAGTTATTTAGCACCACAAAAAGCTACTTTATCTATTTTACCTTCTCACTTTACAAAACATCCAACATCAGTAGTTCTATTTTGTTATCTATTCATTTAAATATTATTTCTTTATTAATTTTTTATTATTTCTTTCACACCTCACTTTATTTGTCTCTGAAGATTCTGAAGAACAACAAGCAAACCCAAAACCTCAGCCACCTCCACTGCCCCCACAACCCACAACCACCTCCACTGTCCACAGGCCACCATTACCACAACCCAAATCCACCAAATTTGCAACAAAATCATCTCAAAAACCAGCCAAAATCACACAAAAAACAATCAAAATTCAACAAACCCACAAATCCTCTAACAAAAAAAACTCAGTGACAACCAACAAAAAAACCCACACCACCGCCACAACCAACAAAAACGGCCCATAGCAATGCCAAGCCAAACCAGGCTTCAACCCAACCAATCCCGACCACCAACAAAACCCACGAACACAAACATAACCCGATCCGATCCTGACCCTGATCACAAATGTAAACCCACGAACACAACCCAATCAACAACCCACCACCACCACCACAAACCCGCCTCAACAACCGCCACCCACAACTCTAATTAAAAAAAAAAAAAAAAACCACCACCACCAGGCTTGGGTCGCTGCGCAGCTTGGGGCTTATGTCGGCACCGGCTTGAGGCTTGGGTCGGCGGCGGCTTGGCGGGTAGGAGTTGATGAGTGGCGAGGAGTTGGAGGAACAAAGAAATAAAAAATGAAGGGGGAGAAGAGAAGGGCTGGGTTCGGTGAAGAAGAAATGTGAGGTAGAAAGAAAAAATAGAGAAAAGTTGGCTGGAGGAAGAAACAAAAAAAGAAAGAAAAAAAAGAAAGAAAGGGATAAGTGCTGGGTTTGGGTTCGGTGAAGAAGAAAGAAGGAGTGTGAAGAAGAACGAGAAAAGAGAGAGAAAAAATTAATTTAATAAAAGAAGAGAGAGAGAAACCAATTA
The DNA here is from genome assembly GCA_019022515.1 of Quercus aquifolioides. Classification (NCBI taxonomy): domain Eukaryota; kingdom Viridiplantae; phylum Streptophyta; class Magnoliopsida; order Fagales; family Fagaceae; genus Quercus; species Quercus aquifolioides. Next base: position 2,614,809 of record CM032329.1, read on the forward strand.
AAATATAATTTTTTTTTTTGCCTTTGAACTACAATGCACAACCAAAGATGGCTGTGCATTGTAGCTGAGAAGCCAACTCTTTTGGCTATAGCTCCATCATTGTAGCTCCACTTTTGTGATTGGTGGTGCTAAAAAATAGCAATATAGCTTTTTAGCACCACCAATACTAATGCTCTTATGAGTTTTTCCATTAAGATGTATTGTTAGATAGCTTATCTACTCTCCCATATAAGAGCATCCACAGTAGTGGAGCTATTTTTTAAGTTATTTAGCACCACAAAAAGCTACTTTATCTATTTTACCTACTCATTTTACAAAACATCCAGCATAAATGGATCTATTTTAGCTTTCAACACAATAATATAATATAAACATCACAATAAAATAATATATCTACTACAATAAAATAATACATCCATTACAATAAACTACCAACAACCACCACGCCCCAAACCCAATCACACCCAACAGCCACTGATTGCCACCATGTACATCCCACTACCAAAAAAAAACACCACAAACCGATCAATGGCACAAACCACAACCACCCACAACCACCCAACAACAATTAGCAAGCCAAGAACAACCACCCACAATCATTGCCAAAAATCCAAATTAGCCAACAAATATCTCTTCAGCTCTCATCTCTCTCTCTCTCTCTCTCTCTCTCTCTCCCTGTGAAGCAATCTTTGTTTCAATTTTTGGACAATTTATTTGAGAGGAGCCAACATGCTGTACCTTATATTCTAATTCTTATTCTATTCGAATCTCAATGTTTCTTGATATGGGTATCCAATATTTCACCCTCAGATCATAGTTTTTTCCATTAAAAATCCATTTTTTCCTCAGCTTTCACTGTTGCAAGACAAAGAACCCATCTGGTTCTTGCTCTCTCTTTTAAGTTTATACGGGTGTTTAAACAAATTCAAAGTGATGGATTTCATGCTGAAGATACAAAGAAGCTTGGATCAGCGGTGAGATGGAGGACTAGGCTTGTCGGCGTTGGGTGAGCGGTGAGATGGAGGACTGGGTGAGATGGGTTGGTGCCATGGGACGGTGGCATTTGGCTTGACTAACGCATCAAACTCAACAAAACTCAGCTTGTTTATAACCTTATAAAAGCTTAAGGACCAACAGTAATACTACGAACATAATTTTTTTTCATAATAAATTTCACAAATATTGAAGTATTTGATTGTAAATTGTTGATACAACTGATGCTCACGGACCCATAATTTTTTTTTTGCCACTACTCACTTTTGACTACTTCATCAGTTGTGAAGATTTTTTTAATGAAAAAGTTTTTTTTTTTTTTTTTTTACAAGATAGAATTTCTACTATAACCTAATCTAAGTGTATATGTGTGTGAAGCTCCCTCCTGGAGACTTGAACCCCAGCCCTTGCCCCCCACACCCTACAAGCACTTATATTTGTGGAGTTCGCCGCACCAAGGGTTCGCGGTGGTGAAAAAAATTGTATTCATAGCATTATTAATAACCCGTCAAGCCCCATCTCCACTATCACAAAAGGACCCACTCAAGGATAACAGTCATGGGACATGCCCCCCAAGAAGAGCAAGGAGCTGCCCGGTGTTGGGGACAAGCCACATCTGTCCCTAAGGAAGAATAAGTATCTTATGTATACTGCATGTAGCATCTTAATTACATTAGAAATTTAGAATCATAAGTAAGCATAGATCTATTACTCCCCTTTAAAAAAAAAAAAGGTTTTTAGGGGAGGACTTCGCTCATAAATGTTGAACTCATGGGCAGAAGTTCCATATGAACAAAATGGTTCGGTGTACACTAATTGATTGGTTTAACCCTTGATTTAATGATTAATTGATTAAAATTTTTATAAAGTTGAGAACAATTAAATTTTAAAAAAATTGAAGAAGAATACTTTCAAAATTATAAGGAAAGGAAACTGAAAAACTTATCTATTATTCAACTAACAATCTACTATTCAACTAACAATATTAAGTCATACTAAACATGCCAAAAAAAAAATCGCTACTTAAAACGCCTAATATATTCATAAAACATAACAAAAACTAAAATATTTGAGAATTTGACGATTTGACTCAACTCAATTCAATATGACTAAAACTTTTGTAGCTCAATAGCATTGTCTTGTGACTTAAGCGAAAAACCACATGAAGTTGAACACGTCTGTTTTAATATAATAACCATTGAATCAAACGAGGATATATTCAAAAACTATTTGCGTCTCATACATATCGTGACTTAAGTGAAAAACCAAGTGAAGTTGAACACTTCTGTTTTAATATAATAACCATTGAATCAAACAAAGATACGTCGAAAAACTGTTTGCATCTCATATATATTGTGTAGCGGAAAACAAAATCAAGATCTACTTCTATGAATCTATAACACATGTAATTATGAATAGATATAAAAATGGCGATGGTCACAATTGTTTTAAATATTGATGACATGGTAAAATATAATCCATTCATTTCAAAATGGATGGATAACATTTTAGGAACTTATTGGTGGAGTTACCCTAAGAACTTTAGAGGATTCTAATTTGAAAAATACATTTATTCAAAATAATTTTGGAGTGATTTGGAAAGTGGTAGCAAGAATGCTTAGAAAAATTAGGGTTTTTCTCCAACAATTGAGGGTAAAGTCGCCTAAAATGGTCTGCTAATGATGGAGAATAAGTGGTTAGATGGTTGACCAATTTGTTGGATACGTACAAGAATGCAAGAAGCTAGGAGTGACAAAGAGGTGTGGTACTAGCCCAATCATTTTAATGCCTAAGTTAGGGGAGTGTTTTTGTGTGTTTAATTCTTGAAAGTACGAGTTTTTTCATACCTATCTTGGAGTTTGATCTTTCTCCATATATATTGGTCTCTTCTTGAAGGGATTTAGCTCATTGGCCCTTCCATTTGAGCATGGGTTGTCCTTCGAGCCTTGACTAGAGAGTGTAGTGTGCCAAATGCCAAATATTTGGCATTTGGCACACCAAACACCAAAAAATCTCTCTCATGAGATGTTCTAAATGCTATAATATTTGGCACACATGAGATGGAACAGTACAGATAGAAATGCTAAAAAAAAAAAAAAAAAATTATTCATTTTCTCTCTCTTCTTTTATGACTTTACTTTCTCCTCTCTCTTGCTTTTTTCTTCTTTCTTTCTCTGGAATCTCTGCCTCTTCCTTATCTTCTGTCACTCTCTCTTCCCTTTTTCTTCTTCTTTCTTCTCCAGAATCTTCACCTCTCCCTTTTTCTTTTTTCCATCACTCTCTCTGCGCCTCTCTCTCTCTCTCTCTCTTTTTGCTTTTTTCTCCACCTAGATTGTTGCCATTGAGATCGGCTGTCGCTGTGGAGTTTGGCCTCACCGATGAGGTCGACTAGTGGAGATTGCATGTAAGTTTGGCCGGTTTTTTTTTTTTTTTGGTACGGTTGTGGATTCCATGTGATTGTGGGTGGTGGTAGAGTTGGGTTGATTTCATGTGATTTGGGTTGTATAAATGGAGTTGATTCATCTCTTCATTTTTTTTTTTTTTGAGAGTTTTGTGTTGATATTGGGGATTTTTAAAAAAAGTAGTATTGGGAGTTGGTGGCGGCTGGTGGATTGTTGTTGGTGGTGGCGGGTTGTACCTGTGGGTGCGAGTTGTACCTGTGGGTGGTGGTGGCGGGTTGTGCTTGTGTATGGTGGTGGGTTTATTATAGTTCTGTGTTTATGTATGGTGGTGGGTTTTTATTTTGTATTTTTTTTTTGATGGCTTTTTAAATATTTTTAAATATTATTTTAATGTATAGAATTAAAAAATAGAAGATGTGATGAATGGTGAATTGTAAATTGGTGTGTTAAAATAATAAAGTAAACTTTTTGATGTGTCAAAATTGCATATTTATGAAACAGCTGATGGGAATGCTCTAAGGTTGTTCTTATCCGTGGTGACGTAGCAGGTAGGTTATCCTACTCTATGAGGTCATGGCCTACAACATTAATGCTTTCCGTATTAATTAATATCATTTTTTTTTGTTAAACTATTAATTAATATCATTGATTAATTGTCACATGTAATCTTTAATTTGGTTTGAAAAATGAACTCTATAATAACTTGTCCTACCTTGTGTTAAGACTTATAAAAAGTTGTTTTGAAAATATTATGAGATTCTGTTTCATATACAATTTTATTTTTATAAAACTCGTAAAAATACATGTATTTATAATTTTTTTTTAAAAAACCCTATAGGTGAAAAACATAATTGTCTTTTTTCTGAATTCTACAACTACTACCGTTAAATCTTAACTGATTGAAGTCAACCCTAGGTATAACCTTTTAAAAGACTTCCTCTATTGTCTATACTCAATTTTATACCACTGATTCCAAGTCCCCACTAAGGTAGGTTGTGGACTTAAACCTTAAGGTACCCAATCAACTTCATTGCTATTATGGTTGAGATATATTTAATTTACTCTATAGATATGATTTGTTTAGTAAATTAATTGACACACTTCACGGGATTGACACCCGGATACCTTTCATCTATTATCCAGTGTCTAAAGAGGGTACAAGATTCATTGACACAGAGAGATACTCTATTTTATCAAACAATCAATCTAATACATGTTCATTGATTGAAAAAAAAAATTACTCTTATATACGTTTGTCATTTAATTATGGAGCGGCTCAATGATTACAAAAAGGCTTATTCTTTCTTTTTACATAAAAAATCATTATGTTTTTTTTTTTCAAGTAATAGAAAAATAGACAAAATTTTTTTTTTTTTGTTGGAATAAAAAGAAGAAGACATTACAACAATATATAAATATGTAATTTTTTTTTTTTTGAGAAAATAAAAATGGGGGATTTTATGGTTATATTATGCCCCCGGGCAGAGCACACAGACTTAGCGATGTGATGCCCACCAACGGACTCCTGCTGGTAGCGAGAATCGAATATATAAATATGTCATTAAATAGACAAAGATGGTTGAGTAATCCACAGGAGTCAGGACCACAACTCTTATCAATCAACTGAAGAATCCCACGGGCTAAAAAAGTGATGAAGAATCTATTCTTCCAAAATAAGAAAAATGAAATCCTAGTATATAATGATCTATAGGATAAATATTCCTTAGATTATTTTCTCATTCAAATAAATCAGTCAATTATTAGATTTATAAAATCTAGCTAATTAGGCCAGCTTTTGAATTCGTTAGCTAGTATAGGAGAGAGAGTAATTCTACAATACCCCCCCAAAAAAATGGGGGGTACGGTACCCACTAGTAGATAACCTGCTACACCAGGTTACTTTTTTCTCACATTTGACTGTTCCATCCTCATATTGTGCAGTTCCAACATCACATGTGACAGTTCTTTTCTCACATTTGGTAGTTCCCTTACTTTTTTCTCACATTTAACGGTTCCATCCTTACATTGTGCAGTTCCAACGTCACATGTGACCGTTCTTTTCTCACATTTGGTGGTTCCTTTACTTTTTTTTTCTCACATTTGACGGTTCCATCCTCATATTGTGCAGTTCCAACATCACATATGACAGTTCTTTTGTCACATTGGATGGTTCTCTTACTTTTTTCTCACACTTGACGGTTCTATCCTCACATTGTGCAGTTCTAACATCAAATGTGACAGTTCTTTTCTCACATTTGGTGGTTCCTTTACTTTTTTCTCACATTTGAAGGTTACATCCTCACATTGTGCAGTTTCAATATCACATGCGATCGTTCTTTTCTCACATTTGGTGGTTCCCTTTTTTTTTTTTTTCTCACATTTGACGGTTTCATCCTCACATTGTGTGGTTCCAACATCACATATGACAGTTCTTTTGTCACATTGGATGGTTCCCTTACTTTTTTCTCACACTTGACGGTTCTATCCTCACATTGTGCAGTTCTAACATCAAATGTGACAGTTCTTTTTTCATATTTGGTGATTCCCTTACTTTTTTCTCACATTTGAAGGTTACATCCTCACATTGTGCAGTTTCAATATCACATGCGATCGTTCTTTTCTCACATTTGGTGGTTCCCTTTTTTTTTTTTTCTCACATTTGACGGTTTCATCCTCACATTGTGCGGTTCCAACATCACATATGACAGTTCTTTTGTCACATTGAGTGGTTCCCTTACTTTTTTCTCACATTTGACGGTTCTATTCTCACATTGTGCAGTTCCAACATCAAATGTGACAGTTCTTTTTTCATATTTGGTGATTCCCTTACTTTTTTTCTCTCACATTTGACTGTTCCATCATCACATTGTGCAGTTCTAACATCATATGTGTCAGTTCTTTGGTCACATTTGGTGGTTCCCTTATTTGTTTCTCATATTTGACGGTTCCATCCTCACATTGTGCAGTTCCAATATCACATGTGATAGTTCTTTTCTCACATTTAGTGGTTCCCTTACTTTTTTTTCTTACATTTGACGATTTCATCCTCACATTGTGCAGTTCCAACATCACATGTGACAGTTCTTTTCTCACATTTGGTGGTTCCTTTACTTTTTTCTCACATTTGATGGTTCCATTGTCACATTAAGTAATATCAACATCGCATCTTACCCTATTTTTGTCACATTCAGTGATACCCTATTTTTTTTATTCTCAAATTTGACCGTTCCATTATTACATTGAGCAGTACCCACATTACTTCTGATCGTACTTTTGTTACATTCGGTGGTACCCTATTTTTTTTTGCCTTACAATTGACAATTCAATTGTCACAGTAACCACTACCAATATCACATCTGACCATAATTTTACATTTAGGCTTATCACTGAGGTCACTTTTTTACTTACTAATAACCGCTCATCACAATAGTAATTTTTTTAAGTTATTAAAAAATTTAGATCTAAAATCGAAAAAAGAAAAAGAAAAAAAAGAAGAAGCATCCCATGAAATTAGCCCAACCACAATAATTACTCTTGTTCACAAAAAAAATCAGCTGGAATTATCTTGGCTTCTTCCACAAATATTTGAATATACCAATTAACTTCCTACGTATCTCCCTTGGTAGCTTCCATCACATTCAGGAGCATATCTCCCTATAAAATAACATAGTTGATGTCATTTTCTTGATGTTTATATTTTTATTATTTATATATGATGGTGAACCAAAAATTTGACTATCTCCAATTCGTCCATAGGGTTGTTCAAGACCAGAAAGGTCATCTAAGTGCAAGAAGGTTGTCCAGCATGTAGTCACCTGGACGACCGCCAAACACTTAGAAATTTTTATTCAAAAGCTTATGATTCAGACCACGTTCTACTATTCTGAAGTAGGAGCAAAATTCTTATTTATCGCTCTAACTTCCCACTAAGTTCTTAACTTCTGATAGCAGTTGTAGATATTAAGTCTGAACCTTCTAACTTTCATCCACATTGAGGAAGTTACTAAACAAGTAACCACTCCAAAGCTCACTATAAAAGAACTCAGCCATATGAAACCAAAGTAAGTTTTTCACCACTTATAGAGTTGAAATTCATGATTTCAAGAGAGAAAACTAACTTAAGCATCAGAGGGTTCTTGGCCAGTTCACCCCAGTCACCTTTGATCTTGTGCTTCTTTCTTTTTAGGCCTTCCAAGTAATCTCAAGCCCATTGGATGTCTAAGTTTGGATTTGGATTTGGATTTAAGATCAATAAACTATTTTTTCCAATTATTATTTTCTTAAACTTTCTACATTTTAATTTTAGTAACATTTTTTAATAAATACATAAGGTAATGAAAAGGCCATTGATAATCCAATTGACAAGATGATGACTAAAAATTTGTCATTATAACCAACTAAAAAAATGTCTTGCCAACTATTGACAATTAAAATGTTTTATATCAATAGAAAGAGAGAGCCCTAATGCATGAGTTTTTTCACAACATTTAAAATCTCAAACTAAAAAATTGTTTCGAAGTTCTTTACTACTAAAAAGTTATATATCAAGATAGACGATAAAGTATCCAAAATATGTGTCTTTTACACAAAATTTAAAAGAACATACTAGCACTCAAAATATGTGTCATCATCAAGTTACTCCTGCCATGTTTTGAGATTCAAAACATCAAACAAAATTTACAGGCCTTATGTAACACAAATTTCAATTCTTTTTTTTTTTTTTTGACAAAAAATTACAAAGTACCCTACAATGGGAACATCAAATAAAAATCCAAGTCCACTTTCTTCGTCACTGCTTCTTTGAAGAATTCCATCATTCAATTCAATTAGGAAGCTTATATTTTCCTCATTTTTACATACCATCATTTGAAACATACCAGTATGCATGACCTCTAAGTCCTTGGCCTTTTTGTGATATTTTTTCTTCTCTTTATCATTTAATTTCTCCTGTCCTTGTCTTGCATCACCACCTCCTTTTTCATCAATGAGGTTTTTTTATTGACTAAGAAATCAACCAAAATACAAGGCAAAACAACCAAGCCATAGCCAAACTAAGACTGGCCTCTGTAAAAAAAAGTTTATGACAGACCCACTACAACAAAACAGCAGGCTGTGACTGCTTACACCCCTTAACAGTGTGCCATGATCTCAACAAATCAAGCTAAAATTGGCCACTCCTAAAACACAATCTACAACAAAATTTATACATTAACATCATCAAGCTATTACAACTTTTTAACACAGCAACAACATGTCACAATTGAGCAATGAAACAACAGATCCTCCAAGCTTTGACAATAATAGAGCACCACAAGATATCCAGCAATACCAAGCTTTCAATAATTCTCCATCATAGGATAGATGTCACTAGTTTGATAATGTAGTAGCATTTCAAATTTGATTCCCCATTAATAGCAAAGGATATGATTAAGCATTGAGTCACAACTGCATAGTTTGATCTCTAGTCTCCCTTGAACATCCTTCTTTATAATGCAAATCCTTCTTTATAATGCAAATAAGTTGATCTTCAGTGTATACCTTCCCAGAAAATATAATAGAATTTTTTGCTTCCATACATGATAAACAGTAGCCCACAAAGCTAGTTTGCAAAGGGTTGTTCTTAAGCCTTTTCCTTTAAGATTATTTCCCCCTAACTCATACTATCCTGCCAATTAGTCTTAGCAAAAGATACTAGAAACAAATTAATTGTAATTTCCTAGACCCTCTTGGTAAAAGAAGAACCAAAAAATAAATGGTCCCTGAACTCAATGCCAGAGCTGCAGAAAACACAAACCATCCACTGGAACTTGGAAGACCCCATTGCAAGATTCTAGCTTTGGTTGAAAGCTTACTAAGAATAAATATCCAACCAACAAATGAATGTTTGAGAATGGCTAAGTTAAACCACAGTAAATGCCACCATTCCATATTACTACCTCTGCTCCTAATTTCATTTCAAATACCGCCAGCACAATCAAATTTATAAGAACCAACCCATAAAGCTGTGTCTTGCTCATGAGTTTAACTAACAAATGCTTACTTTGGATATTCACTAAGTGGTCTAATCTGGCAAAGCAATAAAACAACACAAACCCACATACACATGCTACTTCAAAAGAACAAACAGACACAAACACTAGAAACCCACATACCCTTATATGCGAAAGTTTACAATAATAATATAAATAAATAAATAAAACATAATAAATGAATATTGATACTGTTAATCAACTCATATAACAAATCATGGAGAAGAATAAAGATTCCTCCCCCACTCACCCCATACCCAATACCCATAGAAAAATCGACATTAATCCTTTGAAATAATTGCGTATATCTACATTTTCAAATGGGTAGCCTTGAAAAACCAACAAAGAAAAAGGGATACAAAACAATGGCAATGAAACTAGGTTTCATCGTTGGATCCTTACCTTTAACAATATCAAAGAGATTATGATCATCTCAAGAAACCTTCACTAGATAGTAAGTCGAAGAGGTGCTAAAGGGGAATGACAGAAAGAATGCAAGAAGAAGCAATCTGGTTTTTTGAGAAGAACTGAAGAAGCAATCGGCAAGAAACTCAGAAAAGGATAGAGAGCGGCGTGAAAGGAACAATCTGAATTTTATTTTAGGTTATATATCTGACCTACTCTACCAGTAACCTGTAACCCATTAAAATAAAATGAACCGCCAGGATTAAAACTCCACCAAATATATGGCCATGATTTGTGTGGGTACCGTACCCCCTAAAAAAAACAGGGGTACTGTAGAATGACCCTAGGAGAGAATATATGGGGTTATACTTATATATCAATGCATCATATTACGGAGAGAATAAGCAGATATATTAAATTTTATTAATATAATACAGAGAGAATAAGATATATTAAATTTTATTAACATTTAGAGGTATTAATTGAGTTATAAGACTCTTGGCAGGTGTCTCGGTTAAATATTCAAAATAACATTTTTCTATGATTTTAATTTTTGAAATTAAGTTTCAAATGGTAGAGCATTCATCATTGGGTCCTGCTAACGATTTTTAATTTTTATAAAAGAAAAGAAAACATCAAATAATCAATAGTATCATTTCTCAATAAATTAAATTCTTATTTACCGCTAGGTCAACTTAAGATTCTTTAAAATCCTTAGAATAACTCAATCATTAGAAAAACTCAATCATAGAGTTGTTGAAATTTTAACCATTCATTCTATATACAAACCATAGATTAGATTAGAATACCACTATCGTAGAGTACATCTCAATAACATTCCCATTTACACTTGCATCATGCACTTTTGCTCATCTTTTAGACAATGGACAATCTAAAAATTAAAACTAGCTGATTTCAAAAAAAAAAAAAAAAAAATTAAAACTAGCTGGCTATAAGGATTTCTCAGCGAGCTGGTTTAAGCATTCAGAACCTGGGTTGGCTGGTTTTGAGTTGGGGAACCATAGTTGAGGTAGATTATGTGTCCTAATACACGTTGGTTCAGATATTATTCCCAGCTGATGGACCTTTAGGAAGTGAGAGAATCAGTATTGTACTGTTGGGAATGGAATCAACCCAAAGGTTTAGTGCTTACTTATTGCCTAAGCACATTATTATTATTATTTATCGAAAAAGTTATGCAATCTAGGTTGCATGAATTTTATACCATTCATTACGTGACGGTTAAAAAAACTATCCACATGTACTTATAATCATATGACTTACTTAAATAATATATATGAATGATTTTATTTTAATCTCAACGTAATGAGGTTGCATAAAAATATATGTAATTTAGGTTACATAAAAAGTTTGACTTATTTTTATTACCACCATCATTTTCTATTTATAATTATTACTATATGAAACATATATGGTGTAAAAATAAAATACATGCGTTTTCATTTGATTTAAAACTTTAAAAAAATGTATAAAAATTTTTGAATTAATATATATATATATATACACAAAAGAAATTTTCTTTTACTATATTTCAATTTAATAGAAGACTTATATATATTAGGTTAATATCATCTCATAACCCAAATGATAAAAAAAATGAATATTACTTATGTATTTGATATACTAAATATGCTGTCATTCAATTCTTTTCAAGCAAAATAATTACAAATTATTTATTTACTCGTGAATTTTTATTCAATTTTAAATATAATAGGTACATTTATAACCTTAAATATGTTTTATTTCAGCATATAAATTATAAAATATAAATTTAAAATACGTTGACTTTTGGAAAAAAACTCTGGCTTTGATAATGGTGTTATCAAACTTTACCGATTCACTTTGCACAATAAACAACTATAGGATTGTTAGAAGTATTAAATTTCAATTAAATAAAGTTCAATTAAACTAGAATACTTTTGTATAAATATAAAACAAAAAAGTGCAACTACTTGAAAATTAGAGTTTCATAAGAGATGAGTTCAAGTTACACTTTTTTAAATTATTGGATTTAAATAAATTTAACGGTTAAAAAAAAACTCTCATTATTACAAATATTTTTATTAAAATCTCATTAATTACTCTCATTTATTACATTCTAAACTTATCTCTAAATCCAATAAAATTTGACGCTTGACTTTCTCTCTCTCTCTCTACATTTTCTCTCTCTCTACGTTTCTCATAATATAAGAAATTGGCAGCTATGGTTTCCGGCCGGTTTGAGAAAATAATATCGTTTGTCTTAATGATTTCTTTGGCCCTATCTGCAGATAATACCACAATTGTTGAAGCACAGCCCAAGTCTAAGAACATTATAGGGCCATACTTCTTAGATAGGGCATGAAGGGAACGGTGTGGGAGTGTGCCTAGTTGGTTAAGGTTACCAATAATTGGCAGCTTTGGTGGGGATGGTGGAAATTTTGGTTTGCCACTTCCTAAAAATGTTTTTCTATTTTTGAGACAATTCTGAAAACTATAGCAGTATAGTACTATTAATTTTTTTTTTCAAAGTATTACGTTTTCCTATACTTTCCGAATCTTGCTAATCTTTTTTTTTTTTTTTTTGGATGAAGCTTATCTATTAGACTGCACGCTATTGCTATGCTATATATGTAGTCAGCAAAGTTCTTTATTTTTTTATAACAAACGTAGAGAGAGAGACAGACAGACATCAAATTTTATTGGGTTTAAAGATAGGTTTAGAATGTAATAAATAAGACTAATTAATGAGATTCTAATAAAAATATTTGTAATAAAGAGTGTCTTTTTTTAACCATTAGATCTATTTAAATTTAATGGTTTAAAAAAAGTATAACTCTTTAGAGTTATACCAGATGTAATTTAAACCCATCTCGTTTCATAAATATATATATATATATATTTATGAAATGAGATGGGTTTAAATTACATAGGGAAGTTATACATTTTTTGTACCGTAGATTTCTAATAGATCCAATAGCCGGAAAACTATTATATATATATATATATATAATAAATATTTTACCCCTACTAACTATGATCTATTCTAGACATCTAGTAGATTTCCAAATCTAGAATAAATGTTTTACTAACTACGATTTGATATCTCGTAGATTTTTATATCGTAAACTATGGCATGTATCATAAAAAATTGGGTAAAATATCATTTTCGTCCCTAAACTTTCAAAAGTTCTATTTTCGTCCCTAAACTATCACAAAAGTTCGTTTTTTATCCCTAAACTTCCAAAAGTTCTATTTTCGTCCCTAAACTTTTCCAAATGTATTGATTTTCGTCCCTAAACTTCCAAAAGCTCTTGACGAAGTGCTGATGTGAGAGGGACGAAAATCAATACATTTGGAAAAGTTTAGGGATGAAAATAGAACTTTTGGAAGTTTAGGGACAAAAAACGAACTTTTGTGATAGTTTAGGGACGAAAATAGAACTTTTGAAAGTTTAGGGATGAAAAACGAACTTTTGTGATAGTTTAGGGACGAAAATGATATTTTACCCTAAAAAATTTTAGAAAAAAAGTAAAATATGGCATGTTGTTAAAAAAAATTAAAAAAAGAAGAAGAAGAAGTAAAATATGGCATGTATAAGGCGGGTCTCAAAATCTCTCTTTACTATTGGTTTTTTATTTTTTTGAAACATTTTTTTTAGAAGAAACTACAGTTTTTATTAGAATACCAAATTGGCTAATATTATAGCACTAACGTGTGAAAGTACATTTCCCTTCGCATCGAAAATCACTGACATGTCTAGAGAAAAAACAACATCAACGAAGGAATTTGATAAGAATTTAGCCTCAGAGCATCTCCAGCAAATTCTCCAAATTTTTGTACTATTTGGAGAATGAACAGTGACTTTTACTTTTTAGCTACCCACTTTTCAAATACACTTTCAATAGATTCTCTATCCCATTCTCTATCTCATTTAAATATTATTTCTTCATTCATTATTTACTCATTCTTTAATCTCCTTTAATCTTTCTTTATTCATTCACAACAACTATATTTCAAATTCCTAACAGCTATATTTTTAAATTTCCCAATGGTAAAATTTTCAAAATTTTCAACAATTATATTTTTTCAAAATCCTTTTTTTAAAGGGTCATTTTTTCAAATGGTAATATTTCTCAATAGTCATATTTTTCAAAAAGACTTGATAAATTTCAAGATTAACATAGATTTGATAAATTTCAAATTACATCGAATTTTACCTATACAAGACTAACATAAATGAAGAGAAATTTCAAATTACAATAAAGAGTAAAGACATAAAAATTAATGCGAGTATAAAACTTAAAATTAGATGATCCTACATCTCGCCATATTGTTGCCACAAGTGCTCAACGAGATCCAATTGGAGTTTAGAATGAGTTTCTCTATTTCTAATTTTTTTCATGAGCTGCAATGAACGCTGCAAATTGACTAAATTCTTCTGTAAGCTCGTGGGACATTGTTGTAGGTATGCTTTCAGGCACTTGTTCATAATCAAAGTCTTCTGCTCCATTGGCATCATGTTCATCTTCAATTATCATGTTATGCAATATTATGCATGCCTTCATAATGTAATCAAGAGCCTCTGTTCTCCAAAGACGTGCAGGCGGGACATTGTTGTAGGTATGCTTTCAGGCACTTGTTCATAATCAAAGTCTTCTGCTCCATTGGCATCATGTTCATCTTCAATTATCATGTTATGCAATATTATGCATGCCTTCATAATGTAATCAAGAGCCTCTGTTCTCCAAAGACGTGCAGGCCCACGAATAATTGCAAATCGTGCTTGAAGACTCCAAATGCACGCTTTATATCCTTTCTTGTTGACTCTTGAGTTGTAGCAAAAAGACTATTCTTTTTACCTTGTGGAGCTCGGATTGTCTTTACAAAAGTGGACCATGAAGGATATATACTATCAGCAAGATAGTATCCCATCGTATAATCATGACCATTGATTAAGTAATTCACTAAAGGGCCAAGGCCTTGAGCGAGCTTGGTAAATATAAAAGAATGGTCCATTGGCATCATGTTCATCTTCAATTATCATGTTATGCAATATTATGCATGCCTTCATAATGTAATCAAGAGCCTCTGTTCTCCAAAGACGTGCAGGCCCACGAACAATTGCTAATCGTGCTTGAAGCACTCCAAATGCACGCTCTACATCCTTTCTTGTTAACTCTTGAGTTGTAGCAAAAAGACTATTCTTTTTACCTTGTGGAGCTCGGATTGTCTTTACAAAAGTGGACCATGAAGTATATATACCATCAGCAAGATAGTATCCCATCGTATAATCATGACCATTGATTAAGTAATTCACTGAAGGTGCAAGGCCTTGAGCGAGCTTGGTAAATATAAAAGAATGGTCTAGCACGTTGATGTCATTATGAGACCTAGGTAACCCAAAAAATGCATGCCATATCCAAAGATCATATAATGCTACTGCTTCCAAAATAATTGTTGGCTCACGACTATGACCAGTATACTGACCTTTCCACCCTGATGGGCAATTCTTCCATTTCCAGTGCATGCAGTCAATGCTCCCTAGCATCCCTGGAAATCCACGACTTTCACCAACTCTTAGCAACCTAGCAATGTCATTACTATTTGGTGACCTCAAGTACTCTGTAGAATAAATATCGACTATGGCTTTAACAAATTTTTTGAGACTCTCTATTGCAGTGCTTTCTCCAATTCTCACATATTCATCTGTAAAATCCGCCGCTACTCCATAGGCAAGCATCCTTAGTGCGGCAGTCATCTTCTGAAGGGAAGATAAACCAAGCACTCCGGCAGCATTTCTTTTTTGAACAAAATATTCATCTTTCTCTTCTAGATTAGATTTAATACGTAGAAAAAGAGAACGACTCATTCGAAACCTCCTTCGAAATATGTTAAGAGGATATACTGGTGATTTTGCAAAATAGTCTTGAAAAAGTCTTTGGTGGCCTTGCCCATGATCACGTTGGATGATCCTACGGCCTAGAACAGAACCACGATGTGATGTTGACGCCCCCTCTCTTTCTAATTGTTCTTCTTCCAATGCAAGAAGCGCAATTATCTCAAAATCATCATCAGAACCCGAGTCATTTAGAAGCATATTATGTGCATAATTTGCATTATGACCTATGGAACAAATTTCCCAAGTTGCTGCCACCAAAAAAACACACAATCATTGCAGCAAGTACTTAATGGTTAAGCTTTCTCTAATTGAAACTTTGGACCATTATTTCCTCAAAGTTTATTCCCTGCTGTCAGTGTCTTGTAAATTGAAACTTTGGACCATTGTTCACACTAATGTCAGGCATCCACCAAGAATCAAAAACAGGGGAACAATAATGTCAGGTATCCACCAAGAATCAAAAATAGGGGAACAATAAATTATAGAACAAACACAAACACAAATCCAAATTCATTTCAAGATTAACCTAAATCTGAACCCATTTTGAACTTAGTCCCAAACCTGAAAATAAACAACCAACCCTATTCCCTTGAAACCCCAAAATTCAAAGCAATAGTAAACAGAACACAAACCCATCATATACGGTATCCACCAAGAATCAAAAACAGGGGAACAATAAATTATAGAACAAACACAAACACAAATCCAAATTCGTTTCAAGATTAACCTCAATCTAAACCCATTTTGAACTTACTCCCAAACCTGGAAATAAACAATCACCCCTATCCTTCAAACCGCAAAATCCAAATCAATAGCAAACAGAACACAAACCCATTTTTCTAAACTCAAAAAATAGCAAATAAGAATTATGATTTCAAATGATTGAAGTTGGCATACCAGTTTGACTTTAGCTTTTGTGAGAGAAATCCAGGATTGTTAATCTTCCAAAGAGAGATCTGTGATCATTTGCAGATCACCCTTCGTAGCAGAAAGAGAAAAAGAGGAAAGAATAATTGTTCACGGAGAGAATGAGAGAAAAAAAGAAGCCAAGGAGAGAATGAGAGAAAAAAAAAAAAAGCAATGGAGAGAAAAAAAGAAAGCAACGGCAACGGAGAGAATGAGAGAATGAGAGAGAAAAAAAAAAAAAGCAATGGAGAGAATGAGAGAAAAAAAAAAGAAATCGAAAGAGGAGAGAGAAATAATTAATATAATAAGTTGTTGGTAATATTTTAATTCAAAAAATTCAATAGCTAATGTACAGTAGCCTATCAAGTCTGATGGGCTACTGTTCATAAGCCAAAAAAAATTTGGGTATAAAGAATCTACTGGAGTTGTTTTTTTTTGGCTCATTCTCTGTTATAGCCAATATTTTACCTATACATACACTGCTGGAGATGCTCTAATAAGATGGCCATAAGAAGCAAAAGAAGTATCTTCACAAATCAAAATTTTGAAGATTACTTCAGAATCACCTTCAAAGATAATGGAAAGGCATCAATATTTCTAGCAAAGAATGAAGCTCTCACTGCAACCATTGCTTTGACTTCATCCACGGATTGAGGAAGAGTTTTCCAATCTGAAATGGAAGCTACAACCTAGCCATTATCATTCCGAATAACAAAACCTATTCACTATAAAATAGATCCTTGATAAATTTAATACCTAACAAGATTTGTAAATGCAATTAGCTATCTAACCGAATGGGATTTAATCTAATTAATTACTTGCTAATTTGTTCACAAATGCGTAGCGCATGTTAAAAGGCTAATGTATTTAATAAAAATAATATTTTTAACTTGTGATTGGAAATAGTTATAGTTTGAATGTATAGCGTGTCTTGATTTTATTTTTTTTTAATGTTTTGCCTTTTACTTTAAAATACCTTTTTTTTGAAACCTTTTATGGTGAGAATATGACCTTTTTTTTTTTTTTTTTTTTTTTTTATGTGGGCACGTGTCCATGGGGTTGTTAGTGAAAGTAGAATTTGATTGATAAATTTAAATTTCATAATTAATTAATCTTCGCGTATTCTTAATTTATCTTATTGTTAAATCACTTTCAATTAGTTGAACTTTATATGGTTATTTTTATAGTATAAAAAAAAATGTATGGGCAATGATTTTAGCAAACCTTAAAAAATTGCTAGTTTTTTGGCTAGCCCCATAACCACCCCCACCCACACACAAAAAAATATTATACCATCAATGTAAAATTACATATTGTACACATTTATATATACTTGTAGTTGTAAGACGCCAACTCAAATTGTTTCCCTCTACCAATTTTTTTCCTCAGCAAAAGAAAAAAATAAACAATTTTAGCTTATAATACACATTTGTTTAGTGACAAATGTAATATTACATTGATAGTACAATGTAAACTAAGAATTTTCATTTTATAAATAAGCACCAGAAAAATGTATCCAAGCACACACCCAAATAATTCATTCCTCTGCAGTCTAGATTATATTCCAAGTCTCAAGCTCTGTTTTTTTTTTTTTTTTTAATCTTTTCAAAACAAAGATATTTTTACCTTTTCTCTTTTAATATATTGAGTAGCATATAGTATATACTGCATGATATGTCTTGTCTAATGGAGGTGGGCAGGCCACTACAATGTTATCTTATTAAAACATATGCAACCAAGAACTATATTTTCCTTATCAATATTAGCTTGTGGTACACAAGTAAATCAAGTTGTTCACGGCGCCGAAATGGGGACCAATCCCTCTCATCATCATCATCATCATCGAAACCGATGAGCCATGAGTTATAAATGGCTAAATTGATCAAAGCTATGTACTGAGTTGTAATCTCCACAGAGTCTACATGAAACCACCTCACTCTATGTCGGCCTGTCAACCTCGACCCCCACACACACACAACACACACCAAACAATCAATCTTTTTGCATACATACAAATTAGACAGACATTATAACACGATCCTGTACCTTCCTATCCCTCACGCTGTTCACTCATTCCCACACATTCACACTTATAAAAACCCCATATATTTCACGTTTCTCTTTCACGTCCATTTCAATTCCCACTAATCCAACTCACCTCTCCTTTTAACAACCACTCACAAACTACGCCCATCCCACCTCTCTCTCTCTCTCTGTCTCTCACAAAATACTAAGAACTTGTCTGTTTTTTTTTTTTTATCGTACTTGTGTTATACAATAACAACCAATCTTTAGTCCTAAAAATTTGGAGTCACCTATCGCGTAATTATAACTAAATCTTCTTTATCTTCTTATATATAACAAGATCAACCTTCGAATTCCAGCCGACTAAATTGAACATCATGAATAGTCAAATAGATTGGCCTGAGCCAATAGTTCGAGTCCAATCCTTGTCTGACAGCGGGTTACCTGTGATTCCTGATCGATACGTCAAGCCTCCGACTGAAAGGCCAGCCATTAACTCTGATGGTAGCGATGTCAATATCCCAATCATCGATCTTCAAGACCTATTATATGGTGATGACACCATACTTGCTCAAATATCTGAGGCTTGTCGAGAGTGGGGATTCTTCCAAATTCTCAACCATGGAATCAGTCCTCAACTATTGGACCGTGTTCGAGAGGTTTGGCGCGAGTTTTTTCACTTGCCAGTGGAGATTAAGCAATCTTATGCTAACTCACCAAAAACTTATGAAGGTTATGGTAGCCGACTTGGTGTTGAAAAGGGTGCCATTCTTGATTGGAGTGACTATTACTTCCTTCATTTACTTCCATTGAAGTTAAAGGATTACAATAAATGGCCTGCTTTTCCGGCTGATGCCAGGTAATGAAAGAACTTCTCCAATTGCCTATTCTATGGTTTTTCAACCTTTTATCATGGTATATAATATTATACAGTTCATAACTTCTAATATAATTTGTAATTTGTTGTAATTGGAACGACAATACTTTTTCGATTACTAACATTACTTTTATCATTTACCAGTTATAAGTTATAATACATCACGTCAATAATTATAAAAAAAAAAATTTGTGAAAATTTTGTCTCTTAACTTATTATTTTATTAAACTATTAAGGGTCACCAATGGTGTGCTATACCATATAGATATGCCGGCTAGTTCAAATTTATAGCATGTTATAATAATCATATTCCGTTTACTTTTATATTTAACAAGAATTGACTTGGTTCATGAATTGATTGCTCAAAAAATTTAGGCAAGTGATCGATGAATATGGGAAAGAAGTAGTGAAGCTATGTGGGAGGTTGATGAAGATTTTGTCTATAAACCTTGGATTAGGAGAAGATATTCTTCAAAATGCATTTGGTGGTGAAAATATTGGGGCATGCCTAAGGGTGAATTATTATCCAAAGTGTCCACAGCCAGACTTGACCCTTGGTTTGTCATCCCACTCTGACCCAGGTGGCATGACACTGCTCCTACCAGATAACCAAGTCCCTGGTCTTCAAGTTCGCAAAGGCAACAATTGGATCACTGTCAAACCAGCTAGACATGCTTTTATCGTCAATATTGGGGATCAAATTCAGGTGACTCTTTTTATTTCTTTTCTCAACTATATCTAAAGGTCTATCTGTTTGAGGAAAAGTGTATGGCTAAAATTCATGAACCATTTAGCCACATAGGGCACAGGCACATGGAGGGGTCGTTTTTTTTTTTTTTTTCTTTTTTATGGCTATTAACCATTGTTTTGGTCAAGTCAAAGCAAGTTAAAAAACATGGCACTTTTTTCTTTTCTTACCATGTGGGAATAGAGAGGGTTTCAAACCTTCAATCATGGGAAGACCAAGCCCTAAGGAAAGAAAGAAGGATGCATGAATGTTTGCTAATAGGTCCCATCTTGCATTGTGTTTAGTATGCGTTTAATTATTAGTTTAATGGTTGAAAGTTGCCAAAGGTACAGTTACTATTAAAGTGAGATTTTAAAAAGTAAGAAAATCAACAAAAACCCCCCCAACAAGAATAATATTAATTTACCTCTCTCGAGTGGGGGAACAAGTACTGGCACGTGTTAAGGTTTATTTTATATTATATAAAATGATGTTTTTATATAATTTTCAAAATATAAAGTCAAATTATATATATAATTATTGAGAAAAACACAAAACAAATTACACATACAAATCAAAATAAAATTTTCTTTGTTAGAAAAATTGTATTAAAAATTCTAATTGAATACTATTTATACTTTGTTTAGTTTGAGAGAAGATAAAGGAAAGGAAAGAAGGGAAGGAAAAAGACATAGAGATAAGAAATATCGTTTGTTTGGTTAGACAGTAAAAGGGTGTGAGGGAAAGGAAAATGGAGGGCCTGATTTTCTATTGGGCCCACATTTTTCTTTCCTCCCAATTTGGAAGGAAATGAGAGAGAAGAAAGGGTTTGTACAAGTAATAAGTTTATAGATGTAATTTTATAATTATTAAAGTGACAAATTCTTATTGGTACGTAGAAGAGGAAAAATTATTGAATATTCCGGGAGTACCATAAATACATACTCTCCACTCTCACATAATTGTGGGTCCTACTATTTAATTAGTAGGACTCACAATTCATGTGAGATGGGAGAGTATGCATTTTTAGTACTCCGAAAGTATTCTATAATTACTTGTAAAAGAGTGATTTTAGTGTTAGGCCTGGATGAGAACTACTAAAACTTAAATATTGTGAAAAAGAACAAGACTTAAGTGTTGTTCCTTAAATTCCTCTCTTAAGATTCTGTCATGTGACTTTTTTCTCGTGAGATGAAAGTGTATTTTTTAATTAAGCAGTCATATGACAGAATCTTAAAAGGGGAATCTAAGGAACAACACCTAAATTATTGTATATAAGTTTTGTCCTATGAAAAATATTTTGTGTGTAGCATTATTCTTGTATATGAGGATTCTTTTTGCTTTCATTTCTATCTTGCAAACCAAATACCTTAAAGGAAAAAGAAGGCTTCTTTCCTTTGCTTCATTTTATTCTTTACTCTTTCCTCCCTCTCCCTTTTGCTAAATATAGATATAGAGTTAGTTAAAGGCTATTTATTGCATAAACTCTAGTAAATTTTTTAGCAAAAATAAAAAAAAAAAATTCTGGTATAATTTAAAAATCTACTTCCTTTAACAATCTTAAGGAACACTTCAATACTTATTTCTCTTTAAGGAATTTAATTCATTGTCCTTTTCCCTGAATCATCCTTTGTGCATTCCTTTTGGCTTTTAGGCTAACTTTCTAGTCATTTAGAACCCTTTTACCGGTTTATATGATTCATTTTTCCAAGTTGCCCATAGTTTAAAGAGGTTTTTTTTTTCTTTTTTTGAGAAGGTAGTTTAAAGAGGTTGGCTGAGTTGCCTACCCAAAAATAAAAAATAAAAAATATATAGAAAACCGCGTTAGCTGACTCAAACCAATCCAGATATTTTAACTGTTTGTTTTTGGAGAAAGAGCTTTGATATAAAAAAATTTTGTAGTCTTGTGAAAGTGATGTAATCTATATAGAACAAATTAACTGGATAAACATCACGTTCTAAGCTTTTGGGATAAGCTTTTGGCATGACATTTTGATCATTCCCAGTATAAAAAAATTTCCCATTCACTAATATTATTTGTGATTGGTTTTCACTCTTTATCCTTCAAGTTGACGTGCTAGAAAGTTTCAATTTATGTTATCTTCTAGTTCACCTTTAATCACATTCATTGCTTATGCAATGCCATGTTATTTTAACATGTTAAAATTTTGAAATTGATGGTGACACCTTTACCAAGTGGAAGTTTTCCCACTAAAAAAGGGGTTTCCCACCCTTTTTGGTGGCTATGCCTTCACCAATATATTTATTTATATCAATTATTTTAATAAATCTAGTAACACAAAACTTTTCATGCTTTTTCATAATAATTAATATGACATATTGTGAGTAATGTATGATAAAAATGATGTTAGTGATAGATTCATATAAAAATGATTTTACCTTAATAAGTGGTGAAAAGAATTACAAAAACAAAAACAAAACAAAAAAAATTTGTCGTTAACAATTATTATTTCATACATTTAACATATGCATCACATCGGGTATGAAATTTACATATGATAAGGAAGATAAAGAAAATACCTTATCATAGACCAACAATTTTACTATCTCTTTTGACTTCATAACAGTCATTTCATCATTATTTTGATCGTATGAATTTTGCTCATTGTTATGAACTTTATGATTATAGGTTCTAAGCAATGCAATCTACAAGAGCGTGGAGCATAGAGTGATCGTAAATGCAGCCAAAGAGCGAGTCTCCCTCGCTTTCTTCTACAATCCAAAAAGTGATATACCAATAGAACCAGCAAAAGAGCTTGTGACCCCGGAAAATCCTCCTTTGTACCCACCTATGACATTTGATGAATATAGACTTTTCATAAGAATGAGGGGTCCTCGTGGCAAATCCCAAGTGGAATCACTAAAATCTCCTCGTGATTGCAACAAATAACACAGTTTTCTTCTCTGTAAATTTCATGTACAACAATCCCTTTGTTGGTTATTGAGCTAATTGTATAAAGGGGTTTTTTTTGTATAAAAAAAAAAGAAAAAGAAAAAAAAAAGGATTACAATGAACGAAGTTCAGAAATTTAGAGATTTGACGGGTCTCCAACTCTCCATTTCAATCTAGTTAAAGAAAGTTTTTATTGAAAAAAAAAAATTTTTGATAATTTTTTTTATTTTTCATAAAAATAATGTCAAAATTTTCCTAAAATAAATTATTAACCAATTTCTTAAATCCAGCCGTTAGCATTTCCCATCAAATAATCACAAATATAAGAAAAAAACAATAAATATATACATACACACAAAATTGGAAGAAATCTAAACTCTCATAAGCAAAGTTACAAACCAAATATGTTAAAACAAAAGAAGAGATATCAATACAAACTCAAAAAACAAAATTCACCTCAAAGCCACCAAAACTTCCCAAGAAAGCAACAAAAATAGGAGAGAAAGCCCACCCCCGCAACAGCCAAGAAGATGAACCCACCCCAGTGTTAGAGCTCCAGCCTTGAGATCCAAAACATTAGGTGTGGGTGAGTTTAGATTTTGGACCACTCCATACCAGACCTTTACCGCTGCCACCTCTAGGGGCATTTGCAAACACAACCAAATAGGACTGGCTCGAGACTCACGAATTCGAAAGAGACGGTTGCCACCTCTAGGGGAATTTGAGGGCGGCCTACCCACCAACTAAAGAAGGAGACACAACCACATAAGATCAGCTCGAGACTCACGAAGGAGACAGTGAAAACCACCACAAAGGATGATAAGAGATACACAAAAGGACAAAAAAAGCCCACAAAATGGACAGTGAGAGGCATAAAGGTCCTAACATACATCTTAGGACAATACTTTTCCTATTTTTGACACCGTTAATTATGGAAACAAGTGGCCAATAAAATAATTTCCTTTGATATAAACCAAAAACATGAGATTAAGGGTGCATTTAGATACAGCTTATTCTGCTGAAAATTAAAAATTAAAAATAATAAAAAATAATTTTTGATTACTATTCACACTCACAAAACACTGTTCATTTGCCTTAATCTGTTCATGTTCCATAAACAGTGCAAGAGGTGCTGGTCCAAAAAAAGAAAGAAAAAGAAGAAAACACAGACGTGAAATGCCAATCCAAACGGTCACTAAGAGTGAGTTTGGATAGTGACTGGTGTGCATTTTCAGCGTTTGCATTTTTGGCTAGGTCCCACGGTGCTATTCACGACCCAGCCAAAAACACAAAAACATGCATACCAATACATTTTTGGGTCCCACGATACTATTTACACCTTTAAAAATTATTTTGCTACAGTATTTTCAGTAATAAGTTTTCAATTTTCAGCAAATAAGCAGTATCTAAATACAGCCTAAACTAGTGTTTTTTTTTTTTTTTTGGGAGAAAGAGCCTAAACTAGTGTTAATAGTACACATTATGATTTAGACATCCGACTGTAGTACAAATTTGTGTCATTATAGAAAGAGCCTAAACTAGTGTTAATAGTACACATTATGATTTAGACATCCGACTGTAGTACAAATTTGTTTCATTATAGTATTATACCTTTCGGGATCTACCTTCTATTAAAATCAATATCATACCGTCAAATGCAAAAACGTGTCTATTATGTCTTATTCAACACCTAGTTGTGTTAGTTTATTAAAAAATACTGGATAAAAGCCAACTCCTCATTTTCTAGAACCCCTTTTTATTTTTTGTACGTCACAGTTTCACCTATATTAATCATTTCAACTTGCAGATATGACAAAGTTTTGTAGTTCAAAAGGCACTTTGTTGTATTTTCAACAAAAACTTTCAAGATTTGAATTCCCTTTTAAATTATCAAAAAAAAAAAAAAAAACACTCAATTTAAAATAAATAAATCAATTGTGGTAAGAGGATGATGGACATATATGGTAAAGAGCGATTCATAAGTCCATTTCATCAAATTAAAAATCATGTTTGGAAGCCTAATTAGTGAGTCACCGACCATGACTTGTCATATTAATCGATTCATGTTCTGATTGGCATATTTCAAACCACATGAACGTATAGTCAAAACCCCAAATCCACATCATCTACTCAACACAGGTCGAACTTATCAATATGCCACTCATCATGCTCGGCCATAAACTCATACAAGAGTGACCCCGCTCTGCCTATCCCCTTAACAAAAAATATCAACTTGTGTATTAATCAACTTTTTAGAATCACGTCAACAGCAGTTATAAATGTCAAAAATTATAGAATATCTTGAGAATACCATAAATACTTACTCATTTTCTCTTTTACATTGATAGGATAAACATTTAGAAAAACAATCCTCCATAGAACGTCATAGAAGTGTTTTATAAAAAGTTTCTCCCAATAACTTATTTCTACACAAAATAATGATGATTTATTAACTTAAGTATGGACATAACTAATAACACACCAGTGTTTTTTTGAACACATCTTTTGCAAGTGTCCCTTATCCATGTCAGCCGCACAATCAACTAATTTATCAATATTATTACCATCATTTAGATCATATCATCCATCAAATGTGATTTTCGAAATCCTCTTTTTATTGACTGATTCATATCTAAGTGAGCTTTAACAAGCACCAAAATTGATGATATCATAAAGTAATCACATCAATCTTTCTCTCTCTTTCTTTTCTTTTTTTTCTCTATTCTTGCTCGTTTCTTTTTAATGCGTCAATCATGTACTATAAAGTCAGTAGTATTTACTTCGAAGGGTCTACCACAAAATAATACTACTCTATTACCAAAAAATCACATGCTTGTTACTGTACACACATATATAGAAATATGTAGCTTCTCTTTTTTATTATTTTTAAAATTATCATATTAAAAAATCTCATAATTTTTTCTTTCATGATGGAAAGGTCTTCACCTAATTTATTTTTTTTATGTTAATGAGTTGAAAAATGAAAATATTTATGGTTTGCATCATGGGCAGTTTAGTTGGTTTGAATCTTTGCAACCTTTGAATGGTTGTTTAATATCGATCTCACATTATTCAATTCATAGTGAGGCAATCTTAACTTTGATGGTTGGGTACAGTTCATGCCTTTAATTTATCATCAAAATTTTAAGAGGAAAAGTATCCGATGACCTTTGATTTGTTCCTGTCTTTCTAATATATGATTTTTTCATGACACGTGAAAGTCTAAGTGGAAAAGTATTTGTTCATGATCAATATTTTGTTGTTATCCTTTTAAGTGAAGATGTTATCTTAACATATTTTTTTTTCTTCTTAATACTCACTTTTTTCTTACATCATGGATCAATTTATTTATTTATTCCACTTGCGTGACAAAATAGTAAAGTACTATCATCCACTGCTCTTATGAAAGAAAATTCCACCCGCGTGGTACAGTACTATTGTCCAACATTTATTAGGAAGAAAATACAAAAAAGCTGATGTCTCTAATGACATTAGGGAAAAGTCCAAAGAAAATTTTTAGAATTTGTCACGTGATAAATTAAATCTTTGACTTTTTAATTTTGTCATCTTAAATCTCATACTTGTTAAATATAAAGCATGAGATTTGACATAGATGGCATATCGAAAGTAATGGGTAAATATATGGCTAGATATTTTGTAATTTACATCAATCTCATAGAGAATAATATCACCACTTATCGTACCCTCAACACCACTGATTGTGAACGAGGAGGAAGATTTGGCGTTTTGCCTCGTCTCTCTGAAAATGAATATATATTATAACTGGGATTAAACCCAATAGACTTATGTTTTTATATAAATTGATTTTAAATGTTATATGATGGCTAATTGGAGTCTTTTAAAGATGTTATCTCCTTTATCAAGTATATCAAAGTTTCAAAAAAAAAAAAAAGTATATCAAAGTTAATGGTGGTGCAAAAAGATGGCAAAGTCATTCAGATCTCTTCCATGATGAAGTAAGGATAGTAAATAAAATAAAATAAAACAAACAAAAAAATTGATATTGTGAATCAATTTAGGAAGAAAGTAACGGTGAGTTAATAGGACTTATTTGTGACTAGAAAAATAGAAATTTCGAAACCTATAAACAATCAATTAGGGCTGTCCACGGGTCGGTCCGGGTTGGGTTTGTGCCCAACCCGAAACCGACCCGCCGGAATCGGGTGGAGAAAAAAGGCACCCGCTGCCGACCCGCTGGAGTAATCAAGTCGGACGGTTCAGAACATCAACGGGTGGCGGGCGGGTCGGTCGGATTTGGGACGGCGAGAAAACGGTGGAAAAAACACAGATCCAGTGAAAATCTCACCGGATTCGCTGAGATTTCGCCAGATCCAGCGAAAATCTCACTGGATTCGTTGAGATTTCGCCAGATCCGGTCAAAATCTCACTGGATCTAAGGGAAATAGTGCTGGAATTTGGAAAATTTTGGCCGGGATCTGAGTTTTTTCGCCGGATTCTGGAAATTTTCGCCGGAATCTGGAAATCTTTCAGTCGGTTCGGGTTTTTTGGGTTTTAAGGGAGGAAAACCGAAACCCGACCCGCCAGAATCGGTTTCTGGTGATGAAGATCCGCCGCCGACCCACCGGAGTAGTCGGGTCAGCCGGTTTCAAGTCGGATCCGATCAGTTTTTCGGGTGAGTCGGGTATTCGGATGAATCTGGACAGCCCTACAATCAATGACTTACATGTGAAGGAGAAATTGTTGAACATATACGTATGAGTAGAAATCTCTCATGAAAAAAAAATTTGAGAAATTATAACATAATTGATTCAAAAAAGTATAAACTTATAGTCTAAATAGTACCCCAATATGTTATATTAAAGTATCAAATATCAATTTGGAATCTCCCTATTGTGTTATCTAGCTCCTAGCAATGGTTGAGTGATGATTGTTAATCAATCCAAGTCATTAATATTGCAAAGCATACCTTAACCACTATTACGTTTTTGAGAAAATAAAAACAATTTCATTTTAATAAAAAGTAAATGAAGTTCATTAGTTAAATTGACCATCTTCTACCATTATATGATAAAATCAAATAAAATGCTTTACCAAAAAAAAAAAATCAAATAAAATGTTATCTATACCAAATCAAATAGTAGGAACACATCACATCACATGAAAATACATGTTTTTTTTTTTATAATAATAATTTCAAATTGGAAGTAACATGGTTGCACATGATATTTACTTTCACCAAATAATAACTTTATAATGGATATTATATCCTCAAAATCATTGAAGGAAAGCATAGAAAGTTTTTATTTACATTTGATATATTAAAAAATAACAGTTGAGCTGGAAGACTCTAGAGTCTCGACAAAAAGAGCCGTTTAACACCGAAAAATAAAAAATAAAAAATAAAAAAACCAGCAAAACACATGAGAGAGATGTAGGGGCTTCCCTCCAAAACCAGAAGAAGAAGTCTTTATAGTTTACACATTCAAGAATGGAAGCCTGGTTGATGATGACAACGATGATGATTGATTTAAATGATAAAGAAAGAAATAAATAAATGAACATGGTAGCAAGAGTGGTTGAGTTTTGGATGTGTGATCCATGAACATTCATCGTTAGAGTAATCACATCAGATAAGAGGAAGGGTACGCCGTAGCCAATGAAACTTGACAAATGTGTTTGTGTATGTTAATAACTTATTAGCCTGTTAATTTGTGGCTGTACCAAAAATGAAGGTCAGTGAACACGTGCTCTTTAGAATCGACACATTTGTTTGTGTTAGTTACTAAAACGTGGTCGGCAGAGTTCGACCAATAAGAAGAAAAAAAAGGGATTGTCGGCAAGGAAACAACAGTTTTCGGTGTTTAAACATTGAAAACTATAGGCTAAAAAATCAACGGTTTGGTAAAAGTATTTTTTAGTGGAGTTTTTGAATTACGATGCTCAATAACACTTGTGTAAATATTTTATTTTTTGAGAAACACTTGTGTAAATATTTTAAAAACTGTAAATCCTACTAAAACACATACATACCAAACATACAATTATATTTTTTTATTTTTGAAAAGACATTATTAAAAATATAGTACCAAACACATTTTTTTACTTTATAAATACTTTAAATACATATTTTCACTACACCTTTTAAATCATAATTTTCACGTTATTTTAAACTACAATACCTAATCACCTCTGACATACAGCCATAGACACTTCTGTCGTTTTTTTTCTTTTAGAAAGCACTTCTGTAGTTGATATTTTACAAACGTCACCTGTGATGTATATAAATATATTTTTTATTTTCGTGATTTGTGGCCACTGGCCAGGCCCATTTATTAAGCGTACGTAAGTTCTTTTTTTTTTCAATTGATAATTGCACGTGAACTCCTATCAAAAAAAAAAATTTGCACGTGAACTCAGTGTCTTTTCTATCTTTTTGATGAACTCAGTGTCTTTTCAATATCTGGGCCTCATTGCACCATTATTTTCAGTATCACTGTCATGATATTATTTTCGTGAAATGATTTTTCATATTTTGTGTTTCCGTACACGGTATATATTTGTGTGTGTATACCTCACTTTACACACATTGTATATAACTTTTTTTGTTTTTTTGTTTTTGTTTACTAGCACATTGTATAAAAATTTAGAAAGTATGAACACTTCATTTAGAATGTCGTATTTGTATCGTATTCGTGTTTTATTGGCCATTTTATGTTATAATTTTTTAAAAATTGTTCGTGTCATCGTGCCGTATCTTTGTCCGTGTTCATGTCCGTACTTCATAGTATAAAACTATGAACCCTAGATCCAGCCCAAAATGCATTATAATACGAGTATTTTATTTTAGTGGGGAAAAGGAACGAAAATGAGGAGCAATTAGAGGAGAAAAGGGAATTCGACAGGGCAGAAAAGAAATAGACTGTAAAAGAGCATGCACAAACAAGGGATAATGGTGTTTTTTAAGTGGAAAGGTCTCCACAGAACAGGGGGGGAAAACATGGGTAAAAGCCAGTCTTCCTTTTTCTTTTTTATAAAGTGAGTGAAGTGTGAGCGCACTGTCTGTTTGCTCAAGGCCACGCGAGTGATGATTTGAGTAATTGGGTACACATGTAGATTTACCCTTAACATGGGTATGAGAGAATACCTTATGAGTCTCGTGGGTTAGAGTAGAGAAATTGGAATGGTCACTTCATCTTACTGTCCAAGAACTGATTTTTGACTCCATAGGTAAAATTCCAACCAAGATTTGAGTTAGGATATCAAAATGGGAAGCTATAAGGCACCAACTCCTGCTCAATCGACCTTCAATATTGTCACTAAATCATTTTCAATCAAAAGCCTAATAAAAATAAGAAGAAAACCATAGCCTATATGCACATTTGAAAACAATAAACATACTCAAACATATGTAAAAACAAACTGTAAAGGGAAGTACAATTGAAGAGTTAATAATAGAAGGATAAACTGCTTAAGAAAAACACAACATTAGTTGTTCTTTAAGCCTAATGATGTTCTAAGTAATACATAGGCTACTTTGAAAAGAATGTTACCTCATCAAAAAAGAACAACGAATGTTTGCACCACTACAGTATATGTTATATCTAAAAGTTGAAATATAACATTTATTATTGCTACGCTCCTTTTGAGCCATAACAACATAAAATTTCAGTCCACTTCCATCCATTTTGGTCCAATTTTGTCTATTTCAGTCTATTTTGTTCCAATTGGGTACATCAGGTCCTTTTCTGTTTTTATGTGTGTGTGGGTTGTGGTTGCGTGCAAATTTGAGTAATAAAATTGCTCAACATAATTTCATCAAGAAGTGATATTGACAATCTTGTTGGGATATATTCGATCCTTAGTCTACTTCTGTCCATTTCGGTCTACTTCAGTCTATTTCAGTCCAATTCAGTCTATTCTGTCTATTTTTGTCCATTCAGTTCACTTCTGTCCATTTCGGTCCACTTCAGTCCATTTCGATCTACTTAGGTCCACTTCGGTCCCTTTCGGTCCAGTTTGGTCCATTAGGTCCACTTCGGTCGATTTTGGTCTATTCCGTCCATTTCTGTCCATTTTGGTCCGCTTCGGTTTATTTCCGTCAACTTCTGTCCAATTCGGTCCTGTTTGGTCCATTCAATCCAATTTTGTCCATTCGGTCCACTTCTGTCCATTTTAGTTCAATCCGGTCCATTTCAGTCTATTTTTGTCCATTCGGTCCAGTTCTCTCATTCAGATCACTTTGGTCCATTGCGGTCCACTTTGATCCATTTCAGTTCATTGTAGAAAACTTATGAAAATAGAAAATACTTTTAAATAACACATTTTTACATTATATTCTTATAAAATAATTATATTATATTTTCTATGCATCGTGTAAGTTTGCGACTAGTGAGTTTATAATTCATAAAACAAGTCCATCTTAGAAACTCACAGTTGACTTAAGACAAAAAAATTATAGATTACCAAAATTTCATGAAAACTTAACAGAAAAAAACAATACACTTATCACCAAGAGCAATCTAGGCTTTACGTGATTTGAGACTCTACTCTGTGGATTAGATAGAGAACCTGTTCACAATTGTGGTCCAATTTCAGAACGGTTGCCTCAAAGCATTTGGGTAAATTTCTTTCTTAGGGCTTTCTCTCTCTAAACATCACCATTCACACACTAAACCAAGAAAGATTAGTAAAATAACAAAACAAATTCTACTTTAGACCAACTGAGCTACATATGGGGGAATTGAATTTCCAGTGATTTATGCAAGAATAGCGACAATAACAGCGTATGCTGTGTCATAAGCAAAAAGACATTGTCAAACAAAGACAACGCCACACTATTTACACTACATCACACTTTTTTATGAGTCTCTTGATTGATATAAATCCCATTTGCAGTTGAATAATTCATGTTTCGCAAATTGTTACTCAAAACTATGGGTACAAAATGAGTTGTAAAATGAGTTGTCTATGCCCTACGGTAAGGGATGGTACAATATAGACGTTCAAATCAACTTGGTACTATTTCATGCAAGCAAAATATTTCACTCCCCCAACGTGCTTTGAACACAGTACTATCTAATGCCATGCACCACAAGGCACGCCAATTGTTGCATTTTAAGTATTGTCATACATGTAAGCCTGCATTTGTCATTGATACTATATATATATATATATATATATATATGCCCGGATCAAGGAGTCTCAAGCTCTCAACTCATCAGTCATCACCAATTATCGTACGCCACTCCATATTATCTACATACTCAAAAATATACATGACTAAACTATCATAATAAGGCGTCGTAGATTAAGTCACCGCAAACATTCAGCAACAAGCATTTCAAGATTAAATTATCATAAAATGACATCTATATTAGACAGAAATACATAAAGGAATATGCATTGTAAGAGTGGATAATTCAAACTTCAACCAAGAGTACCTGTTAAGGATAAGTATTATGCTACCCAAAAGCCTACGACATATACCAGCACTGCATTACGACAATATCAGTGACCAAAACAATGAGGTAAACCCCTCCAAAAGATTTACATCAGATACTAAGGCCTGCCTTTCTTGGTGCTGCAAGTAGGGCATTTGTACTGCTTGATGGTTTCTGCCTTGGCTGGAGTTATCTTCACACACTTCCCATGGTACCACCTCTCGCAGATGTCACAACCAATCCAAAACTCATCAGCACTGTAATTTCCACCACAGCTCCCACAAAGAGTTTCACTGTGCTCATCTTCATCCTCTCCAACATAACTTTCATCAAGTAACTTAGCATTGCTTCTCATCTGCCCATCAATTGATCTCTACAAAGAAAAGGTGGGTTACAAACCTAAAATCAGTAAAGAACATATTAAAAAGGAAAGAATAAGTTTATTTAACAGAAAGATGAAAGAGAAAATTATTTCTGCTGAAAAAAAAAAAAAACCTATTATTTCACCTTTGTGTTATTCCTAGATTTGCTTCCACCATCCACACTAGGCTTGTCTTTTGTAGGCTTCCTTCCAGTTACAACTTCGAAGACCGTGGGCAGCTCATTTATCAGGCTAAATAGACGCTTCCTGTTGAGTGAAAGGCACAAAACTTCTTAATTATGGTCAAACAAGAAGAAGCATTATATACGCAACAAAAAGGGGAGAGAGCAGAAAGTAATTATATATCAGAACCAGCAACTGTTAGCAGGGACCATCTTATTCTTATGCCAATGGTTTGACAGGAAAAAAAAAATGGGGTACCTAAACCTGTGCTCCACAAACTTGTAAAATGGGCAGACAAGGTATCATTCCAAGGTGTGACTGCATTCTTTAGCATGCATTGATTCTTAGATATAATCTACATCAGGTGATATCAACTATCTAGCTTATTCATTTGGTTGTCCCCAAGGAATATGATGGTATTCAATATAAAGCACAAAGCAAACTGGGTAGAACATTCTGATAAATGAATTCTCAAAATGGTTTGGAAGAATATCAAGGACTGCAGAGAAAATACAATCCCCTTCAAACTTCGAGAATTATCCAATAATTCATTCCAATATGACTTTTCAAGATATATAATACACATGTGATGGTATGCAAGTCAATACATGTAGATGTAGTATCCAAACGAATTTGATTATGTCATCAATTTCATGCAAACTTCTTTTATAAGGATTGGAAGGCATAAGTATATGCTTGTGGCAGAATGACTTCAACCTAATGCTTTTCCAAATCATTACTTTTGCCTAATCTTTGAAAATAAACTCAATAATGGGCATAAAGAAGTCAATGTTATCAGTATCTGAGGATAAAATCTTATCTGTGTAGTTTCGTATTGATGAGGGTTTATTAGCTTTATGAGGACTTGTATCCACCAGTAAATTCAAGCAACTGATCTTTGAAACAAAATTTCAATAAGTAATACGCGCGTTTGCATTTCAATAAGAGGGGTAAAGGTTTTTTCAGTTGAATTGAATTATAATCATAGAACAATATAATAAATTGCTCCAACCATTGTCGTACAAAGGTTCTAGAGAGGTCAAAACAAAGTAGCCCAAAAGAAAGCAAAAAGGCTTGTTGTGATCCCTATAAAGCTAAAAATTGCAACCAATGAAGTTGTTCTTATCACATCCTACATGACCTAGGACAAATTGGGGAAATTGTCTACGTGCACTTGTGGATATTAGAGTTAGGGAATTTGTGGATTTTGGGTTTAGAACCCTTTAGAAGAAAAGTTATTAGAGCAACCGCATCAGAAGTTGCAAAATTGTGCAAAATACAAAAAGTGGTTAATTTTACACATTTTAACCAAAAAAACACCCACATCAGTGTTTGCAAAATTGTGCATATATACAAAAGTGCTATAGTATATGCACGGTTACTGTAGCTTTGCATACTAATGTTTTATTAATTTCACATTTCGCTCCTTTTTCTCTCTCTTCTCCATCTGCAAAACCAACTCAGGCATCTTCTCTCCATCATCATCTTCTTCTTCCTCTGATACACACAAACACACCCACACACACGGACAAACCAACAGACACAGCACCGCAAAATCAACCAAAAATCAACCACAAAATCAAACACAGACACACCACAAAATCAACCAAAAATTAAACACACCCACACATGGACACACCAACAGAGACAGAGAGCATTTTTATGAACTTGTGGCTGTCGGTTGGTGCTTGAAAGTTGACTAGAACGAGTCTTGGTGCTTGTGGAGGAGATCGGAATGTTTGGGTCGACTGGAACAAATCTCTGTGGATCGGTGCTTGTGGCGGATCTCTGCTTGTGGATCAGCAAGTTTCAACCATGGTGGATCGGTGCTTGGATTGTTGCTTGTGACCGTGAATGGAGAGAGAGAGTTTCAGACCGTGAATGGAGAGAGAGAGTTGAGATAAATAATAAAAAAAGTGAGGAAAATGATTATTTAAATAAAATAAATGGTAGAATAGACAAATTGATGTGGGTATTTTGTAAAAATGGGTGTAAAATAGAAAAAGTAGGTTTTTTTTGCAAAATAGACAGAAATTTTGCATTGACTGATGCGGTTGCTCTTAGAGTTCAAAAGAGAAAAATTTTGATTTACAGTTGAAAAGAGAGGGAAAAAAAGTCATATAATTCCTTTAAATCTGTGAACAATATGCATGAACGCCACAAGAAAGAAAAGGAAGAGAGGGAAAAAATAACACCAAGGCCAACATACCTCAATACTAAAAAACACTCAATATTTTATTGATCAACTGTAATTTGTTTGAGTACAATAATACAGTTTTATAGACCCTAACATTAACTTCTTCTAGTAGTATTAGGATTCTTACTTTGAAATGTAAACCATCATCAATGAACTTATTTTCTTATTCATTAACTACACACCAAAAAAAAAAAAAAAAAAACTAGTAAACAAAACCCTAATTGAATAGAACTAAAGTCCCCAAGTAAAGACCCATGAACTAAATAAGACTGACTTATTAATTATAGAAAACAAGACTCACAATTATAGCCCATACCCAACAATTTTAGAATTGCGAAAATACCCTTGACTCTAGAATAACTAAATAAAAATAAAATAAAATATAAAAACCCAATTAACTACCAAGTACACTTATTCTTGTGCTTTGTCTTAATATTTTTCTCTTTTTTTATTATAAGAAAACAATAGATTTACATAATTTGAAGAGATTAAAAAAAAATGCAATGTAGGGAAGATGATTGTTGATAATATCAACAGTTAAGATGAAACACAACTGCCCACCTTCCCCAGATCAATCTTGCAGGGAACTCTTTCGGAAACAGAGTGCAGTGGTAGTAGCACAATGCCGATACACACAATCCCTGCTCTACCTAACAAAACCTTTGTGTTTATTTATGTACAAATAAGATTAAACAGACTTTGAAACAAAAACAATACCAAAAACAGAGAGACAGAGAGAGGGGCTTTTTTGTCTTAATCTTAGGCTTCCAAGAAGGATATTGTTTCTCTAACCACACTATGATAGACCATCAGGTAAAAAACCTAGTAAGGCCTAGTTGACATTAGATCCTTCATTCAAAGGAGAAAACTAAAAGAAGTAAACTTCTACCCTTATTCCCAACCCAAAAATAATTGGCAACTTAGATAAGATGCTTGAAAAGAAGTGCAAGGCCTTTTTGCTTGCAATATTACAAAAGATTTGAATTCCAGACTGATCACATGGGATACACTAATGGATTGAAAACAAAAGGTTCAGGGCCACATGCTACACTTCAAACTCTTTTTTTTATAGAGATAATTACAATATGCTACTAACCCCGCAACTCAAACCCTTCCCCACCCCCCACCCCCCCAAAAAGACCCCCAAGCACTTTGTGCATGGGGAGGTGCCAATTCAGCCCTACAAGGCCCTTGCCTTCAAACTCTCATATTTTTTAGAGTGAAAGAAAATAAACATACTAGTACTAGTTTTGAGAAGTTAAAAATAAATTTTCTGCAGAGGAACAAAGAAAACAAACAGTCATAACAAGTAGTATCAAGAGCTTGTAACTAATCACCTAGGCTCAAGAATGATAGTTCTTCTAAAGAAAATATATAACCCTTATGAGAGCACAAGTACTCAAACACCTATGACTAACACGTTTGACATCTCTTACCATTGGGCCAAACAACTTCCAAAGATACTTGCATTTTTCTTTTTCCATTTGCCTACTGTTATTAACACATCTTATTAGTTTCGGTTTACTATCGTAAACACATTGTACTTTTTTTATCAATAAAACTTTTATTACCTATAATAAACTTTTATTACCTATCAAAAAAGAAAACATATTTAATTAGGACAACCTCGATATTTGCCAGTTGTGGATGGGTGTGTTTAATGCTTAGGAGTACAAGAAAATGCTTGATCTAGGAATAGAATTACAGGTATATATAAATAGATGTGCAGCATTGGAGGCGCACTTGCTCTAAACATATTTTAGAAACCAAAGCTCCTGTCTTTCCCTCTAACTTTGCAAAATGCTTACCTAGACATGAATGCAAACTACCAGACCTTCAACATTGTTATAAAGATTACGAGAATCATACTTACAACCATAAAACCAAACTTCAACAAGTCTAAACTCTTCACGTAAACAATTGAATTCAAGCTCCTTAAACAAAATAACAAGTACAACATTAAAAAAATACACAAAACTAATCAACATATAGAATTCAGAAACAAGAAGGAATAGTCTCCATGAGGCAGGCTAATTCAAAATTTCACTAATTAAGGAGAACATAAAAACTCATTGATATAGACTGCAATAGTTGTGCATCTCAACAGTACTAAAAGCATCAACTAACAAATGCAACTCACAGAACATACTGACGTGCTATTAATGACATCTATTTTTGACGAAAAATTCATCAATACAAAGCATTGACTAACAAACGAAATTCAAGCAGAACATATTGGTCGGCAACTTTGGCAAGCAAGAAACTGTATACCTCTCATTTCGATTAAGCCGTGCTCCAAAGTAGAAAGCCACAGAGAGCAACCAACAATCGCTATGCACCGCAACCAACGAAAGCCAGTCCATACGCTTCATCCCATCTCTCGCGAAATTGATTCCCAAAGCCGGCTCGGGAAGCTCCGGCGGAACTTCCTCCGCCGGCAAAGTCACCTCCCATGACTCGTTTGGATGTCCGTACAAGCACAAATTTTCCTTCTCTGAACGCAAATCAACGAACCAAATCAACAATACTTGCTAAACTAAACCTACTTACCAAACACAAATCACCAAATTAGACCTAATTTTCAAAGATCCCCAAACCTACCACTATATTTGATTATTTTCAAAGCACTATTCAACTTAACCTAAACATTTCCCGAAGGTAAAAAAAAAAAAAAACAGTTCTAGCTATTCATTTTCCCCAAAATTCTCGGCATCCAAACAGAAAGTTTAAGAAAAATAAAACTAACCTGGATCGCAAAGCGTGTAGAATTCATCCACATCTGAAGAGAGCAAAGAAGAAGAAAGAGCTTCAATCGAAATTAGCATTTTGAATAATAATACAAAAAAATTAGGGTTTTAGAGAGAGAGAGAGAGAGAGAGGGACCGTAGGTGAGAGCACGAAGGAGAGCAGAGCGACGAGCGGTGTAGTCTTTGAAGATCTCTTCGACGGTGCGAGGGCTTGAAGAAATGGAAGCCATTTTTTTTTTTTTTAATAAAGAAATATAATTTAAAAAAAATTAAAACTACAAGTATAGTACAGCAGATTTAGTTACAGCCTCATGATTTAGTTACTACAACTACAAACACAGAGTCACAGAGAGAGAGAGAGAGAGAGTATCGATGGGTTCGAGGGCTCTCAGACTCAGATTCGTTCGCTTTGGGTGTTGTACGAGGAACTAGTATTGAAATTGGAAGTGCCTTTTGTTTTGTTTTGTGCGATTTTTTTATTTGGTGAGGTTGTCTCAGTCAACGCAGACTTGCCACTTTGCCCAACTTGCTAGGTCAAGGGACAAAGAAAAATAATAGGTTCTGTTGCAACTTGCAATTGCTTGTTGATTTACGGCATGTCGTTTTTTTCATGAGTCTTTGGAAGTAGAAAGAGATATATTGAGAGAATAATAGAAAAACCGGACTTTCTCGACTTTAAGACTCCGTTTGGGAATAACTTATTTAGTTGAAACTAAAAGTTTTTTGTGAAAAATACTATAAATAAAGTTAAAAGGTAATTGAAATAATACAATCAGACCCATAAATAGTACCAAAAAGTGCAATAGGACCCATGAATAGTAGTAAAACTAAGCTAAATAGTATAAAAAAAAAAAAACTAGTTTTTTAAGCCAATACCAAATGCAACCTAAATCTCAATTTATTTTTTCTCAACAAAAAATAATGAATAAATCTCTAGTTATGTCCAATACTCCTGTACACTGTTCGGTTGACACGGGCGGTTATTTTTTTTAAAAAAATACTTAGGTCCAATGCATTTTGTGCACTAGAATCAATGGGATGTTGCCGCGTGGCAATTCATAGACACGTGGTAGCATTCTATCGGATCTAGTACAAGTCGAATCCTTTTAGAATAAGTGTTGTACCGAGTGTTTTCTCTAGTGTACATGAGTATTTGAGATAGTTCAAACAATTAAAATTCATTTTATCACATTGAGAATTACAATTACTATTTTAAATGGTAATGTAATAATATGAGATGATTCTTCTCCATTTTGGAGATTAAGAATCATTGTACAACTCCACATCATGTTAAATTTCTTTGTCAAAAGTCTTGTAGTTCAATTGGTAAATTTGATGTGTTTGGCGAAAATATCTAGGGCTCAAATCCCTCATTTCCCATTTTTGGAACTATGAAATTATAAAAATAAAAATAAAAATCTTTCATTGGATTTTTATTATGTGTATATACCATCCCATGCATTAGGTTAACAACTTCTTTTGATGTCTCATTGCATTTATGTACGACCCAATACAGCGGGTTAACACCTTTTTCTTAAGGCTCCATTGCATTTATATACTGATAGGTTCTAAGAGATCAGTGGGCTGAAAAGTCTTCGGGTGCTGCTGATCTTGAAGGCCAGGTCCTGAAAACACCAAATTCAATCAGAGATAGACCGGTGGAGGCCGGTCTAGGGTCCTCCGATGGTAAAGTTAGTGATTTGAAGTAGAAAGAAGAGATTTCCAAGTACTCCAATAATTTTATATCTAGAATTCTAAAAGAGAGAAAAAAAGTCCCCTTACCTCTGCGTAGAAGGGTCTTTATATAGTGATCAGAAATCAGTTATCTTTCCAATCGTCGTAGAGTTTGGAGGATTCAGAGGGTAACTTCCATAACTGTCATAGGAGTCACCTCATCGGGACCTGTGTTGAGATTCAAACAGTGTGACTCTTCAATCATGATTCTTGGTTGGAAGTGTGCTTCACTCTTGGTGAACCTACCTCGTCCCTCTTCAACGACGGACGAGGTTCACTGCTTGCTCGTCCTCCCATGGACGAGCGAATGGAGGATGAAAGTGAACGATTAAGGACGAGTGTACCAACCACTCGTTCTCCGTTTTGTACATGCTATGGACGGCGCTATGGACGAGTGATTTGACTTGGTGTTTTTCTTGCACCATCATATACCACCACATGCATCAAGTTAACGACTTTACTTGGGATTGATTGTGTTTATCCTTTAAAGGCTTTGTTAATGAGTGCATTCACACATCTATTAAGGAAGAACTTAATAGGTCCCCTTGCATTGAGAAGCAACAAAAGTAAATAACAAATAAGCTTATCGATTATAAAAAAATAACTCAAATTAACCTTTTATGTTCTTAACCATTGCCTTCAAGTATTAGTTAACTAGACCCTACTGGCGTGGGAAGAGATCTGCTAACTACTTGCCTAATAGAATATTGGCAATGCCCACTTTTTGTAA
The DNA here is from genome assembly GCA_019022515.1 of Quercus aquifolioides. Lineage (NCBI taxonomy): Eukaryota > Viridiplantae > Streptophyta > Magnoliopsida > Fagales > Fagaceae > Quercus > Quercus aquifolioides. The sequence goes on from CM032329.1 coordinate 2,655,363, forward strand.
ATGACAAAAGGCATAAAGATTGTGCCCCTCAAATGGAACTGTTTGTGGGTGCTAAATATTAAATAAATAAAATTACCAGTTCACCAAAAAAACTATAAATAAATAAAAAAATAAAAAAATTGCCTCAGACAACAAACAATCGAGGATAGTACATATTAGCAGAATCCACAATTCACAATGCTTCCATGGCTCCACATCTAGAGGTGGAGAATCAAAAACAATAAAATCATCGGTCTAGTCACAAGTCACAACCCCTTCCAGCAAGAGCATTACTTCTATGGGGGGAAATTGTTCAATAGATTCCGGCAATCAATACCAATAGATTTGATTAGAACATTCAGTGAATGAGAATTCTTGACTAGGTTAACTCCAGTGGACCAGTGCAAATCTGCTTGAAGGTTGCTGATCCCCATTTGAGTGAGTAGGTGAAGGTCATCTCTGAGACCCCACACGTCCCATTAATGATCTTCTTGGAGCTCCAATATCTATTTTGCACCCACCCTTTGAACTAGAGAAGAAAACTGAGACAAATATTATAAGTTTATAACGCAACCTGGACAAGGTGATTTTGTCTGATGCACCATCTTATAACCTATTTTGTTTTGATATTACACAAGCCTTTGCAAAACTTACAAACACAAACCGAGGGAACAATATTTAGGACATTGAAAACAACTGATTTAGTGCATAGAATATAAACACACAAGCACTACCTGCGGATTACAATATCATAATACTCAAAGCATACTCTGAAAACACCCAACAAAATTATGGGATAAACAGGCTAAACAAGGGTTACTAGATGCTAATGCTACATTATACATCTAATTACAATAATAATATTTTTCTAACACATCAATTAAGAATAATTCTTGAAGGAAGGTAAACTTCTGTTGCTAGCTCCTCAACACAAAGGCCCTCACAAGTAGCAAGTTTTACAACAGAATGAGCAGTGAGGTTGTATCTGTTTGGAACTTCTGCAAATGCCCTGCTCAGGACTCGCTCTACCCAATCCTCGACCACTGTATTCCTGTCTGGTATATATGAAGCTGCCAGTAATTGATCCATGACTTTAGAATCAATCTCTAGAAAACAGTTGGAACCAACAATCTTGTGGAAGCTCTTTGTGACCTCCTTCAATAATTTATCGGCAAGTGCATCAAAATCAAATGGCTTGAAAACTACTGTTTTATCCACATGATCAGAGAAATCTTGCAGCCAGGCTTTAGAGTTCTCGGAGATGGAGTCCTTGTCAGAGTTTCCATCATTACTGTCATGAACTTCATTTTCTTCAGCCGGAAGGTTCAAATCCAGATACCTTGTTGATGTCTTGTGAGCCCGTTTGGCCGTATCTGAGATTTTAGGCTGCCCCAGAGAGTCAGTACCACTGACAAGCTTCCTTTTATTCAAAAAGACTGGATTAGAGGTGTCTTTCCTCATTGTGTCGGATACATTCATGCTCTGGCTTTTGGTGTTGTCTCCAAAGGAATGTCCAATTCTAATCTGCATTGGCCACCATTTTACTGCGAAAATTCTTTCTGCAGAGTATTTTGAGGGTTCCCTTCTGACAGTGTGAGGATAGTTGCCCTTTGAGAATGTTGAAGTTGTCACGAATATCGTGTTATTGATGCTGATTTCTCTTCCATGTGAGTCTGAAAGTTTACCGGTCCGAATAGCCTGAGACAAACTATTTTGAGTCAGTACATCAGCTTTATCTACATTTTCAAGGAAGGCAATGGACAAGGGTTTCTTGGTTAACTCCTCAGCAAGACAATCAACAAGAGTTTTCCCCCTGAACTTTATATCATAACCATTCATTCCTCGGGGACCAAAGATTGTGTTTGAATTAATCATCCCATCTTGGGAACTCAGATCCATAGAAATAAAATGTTCCTGGCTTCCATGTAATTTCTCAGCAAGGGCAAGAGCTATTTTCTTCTTACCAAGCCTATCAGGTCCAACAAAATTAAACCATATATCTGCTCTCAGACTTGCTCCATGGCGTTTTTTACTTCTTGTTTGGCAGCAGGCTATTGTTTGGCTAATAGCACAAATTGCTTCGTCTTGCCAACCGACCCTCTCAGTCAGTGCTCTAAATAGTGTCTTCAGGTCTATTCGGTCAAACTGCCCACCATAGTCAGGACTTGAGAAGGATGAAGATCGAGTCAGATGACTAGAGATATTCCCATTGACCACATCAACGTCTGTAGAAAAGCGACCTGAGAATCCCTGTGGAAGATCTGTTGAATTTTGATGGGTACATTTCTTTGGCTTATTACTAGTGGGAGAAGAGCAAATTCCCAGTCCTAAATCTGTTGTCACAGAAGTTGCAGATGTGTTGGAGGTTCGACTGCTGTCACCCATGCTTGAATTGGATACACTGCAATGGGGAGAATTGAGGCCACCTGACTCAAGATCTTCAGCATTCAAAGGTTTTCCCCATTGTTTGGATAGCAAACTTTCATTCTTAGGCTTGCTAACCAAAGGAAAAGAATTGCTTGATTGTAATGTGGTAATCTTTCGCATGGGCATGCATGAATCCACATTCACACAGTCAGTTTCATTTGAAGATGCATCTGTATTATTGCAGCTGTGATTATCAGCATTTTCCTTCTTGTCTTCAACAAATCGAAAGCCCAAAACAGTAGGAAATGTTTTTTCTTCAGGGGGTGATTGAGTATGATGAAGACGCTGGCATATATTGTCCCATTTCTTTTGCACTCCTGTAACTTTGGCACTCAATACCACTCCATCATCTTTGGTCTGCACTGAAGAGATAATAAACTGGCTTTTACACAAATTATGTGGAAGATTTTTAAACATCAAGTGAAGCTTTCATTATTCACACGCATAAAAATAAAATAAATGAAACCCTTAGTTCTCACTCTAGAGGACACTAATTGACAAAACTGGAACATATTTTCAAGTCATTGTAAGGTGAACTAAGATTGCATCTTGAAGAATTATAAGAAAGGAATACACACCTTCATATCGAGTCCCTTGTTAGTCCCAAGTTCAGTCATCTGCAACCAAGAAGGCAAGCTAGATTGGTATCGATCTGCAACTGAGGCAGTAAAACCTCCCTTTGAAACTGTAATCACTTCTTCTTCACAATGTTCATTGCACTGATGACAACGGGGCATGCATTGATATGAGCTACTTAATGGGACCTTTAGGTCAGAAGGTGTTGAAAAGAACCCACCAAATGGAACGAACGACTCCATCAAGCTGCAAGTATATCATGACAACAAATACAAAACTGTTAAATCCAAATGGCATAAACAATGAGAAAAAAATTAGCGGAAGAGAAAGTACAGATGGTTGGTCCAAACATGTGCATATTCGTCAAATCTACAACTAAGCATTGTCCTAACAAGATGCTAAGCCCTTGCCAGTTGCTAACCTAGCCATCTACTATTGTCTGTGCATACAAAGTGGAGTATAAGCAAATTAACAGTAACAGGTGCTGCATTAATAGATAATCGGTAATATTAGATTGCAAACTTCATGGTGGGATTGGGTAAAGGAGATATTAGGAAGTCGTAGGCTAGTATAGGTTACAGACTTAAAAGAGACATTCCATTATAAAGAAGCATGTAAAACGCACAATAGAGTTAGAGAGAGCGAATCCATGAACAATAGTGCTGCGAAGAGATGCTACTAGCACCAAAACCCAGTGAGAGAGTGACAAGATTGTTCATGAATTAATTGGAGAGAAGTTATGATTCTGACATCCATACACTTATAAAGAGTTACCTAGGTTGAATCCTTTTGAGAGAAAAATCAACTGATACCCCAATATCCAAACTACTGCAGCTCATGCATGATTCCAGGTCAACAATCTGGACCACAATCATATGCATGCTATATTGAATAACAATGCTAACTGGAGAAAGAAATTAAACACAAACTCACCTCAACTCCTAATTCCCCTAAAATCCCAGAATTTCACCATTGTGAATGTTAAATACCCTAACCAGTGCACCCCTGGGAAAGTACATGGCCAGGTAATCAACTCTGTAGAAAACATTATGTTATCCCCTATATCAAACACAATATAGAGTTTAGAAAAATCAAGCACGGATTCTCTTGAATGCATAATCCAACAAGAGTGACTTGTTTTCACCTGAATGTTCAACTCTGGCACATTATCATGCCACAGACAATAGAATTTGACTTGTCACTCAAACAAAACGAAAATAAAATAAAATAAAATAAAAATTCCATTAGACACATGAATTCCAAAAAAAAAAAAAAACACTCAAATTTTGCAGTCATACGTGATAAGTTAATTCTCTCTCTAAATTTACAACATATAGCACAGTATTCACTAATTCAACTAGGTGCGGTATAACCTCACTCCAAAGATTGTGATTTAAACATTAAATACAAAAATAGCAACTAGAAGAAGCCACAGCAGGAAAAGTTAGCACTTCAAAATTTTCAAAAACAAACAGAAAATAAAGATGTTATATTTTCTCTCTATTAAATAAATAGTAGCCTCAGCCATCCAGAATTACAATCTGTAACTTAATAATATATACAATTCAAAATTTAATATTGTAACAAGGAGCAAGACAATGCAATATTAAATTTCAGAAGCAAACAAAGATTTTATAAACTATAATAATAAACAAAAAATATATATAAATAAAAATAGAGAAGCCAAATATAACACAAAGCAAAAACTACAAGTACACTACCTGGACCTGGGATACGATTCAGCCATGGAAGAAGGCCTAAGAGAAGTGATAGGCAAAAGCTGCAACTCCCAATCTTTCTCAATAGAAGGAAACTTAGTCAAAAACTTCAAATACGACTCGTAGCTCGCAGCTGCTCCTATCAACCAGACTTTCCCTCCATGAAGCTCCAATAAACTTGTCAATTGGTCAACGACATAGCGCACAGCTTCAGAATTTGATGTACACGTACTATTCTTATTATTGTTATCATTATTATTGTTAATAGTATCCTCAACCATCACAAATGTCTTCAAGTCTCCAAAATTTACGACCAACCCAGGTCCCAAATTTTGCTCTACCATCGAACCCACCTCATTAAATTTCAAACTCAGTGACCCTTTGTCACCATTCTCAGTCACAAACTTAGAAACCTCGTTTTCGATGCAAACTACGTTCAACCCAGAAAGCTCAATGGGCAAGACTGAATCTTTTTGCTTCTCTATTGTTTCTGTGAAGCTCTGGAGTGCACTGTAAGCACATACACCCACAAGCAGAGGATTCCTCCCTTTGTTTTTCCTAATCATAACCTCGCCGATTCGTTTACAGTTATCGTCGTCCGGAGCGAGAAAACCCGAGAAAGGAAAAGCGAAGCCCCGACGACCCGGATCCGAAAAATCGGATACGTTACAGAGAAACAAAGGCGGGCCACGCGAGCGATGGGAGTATCTGAGTAGCTGCGGGAGGGGACGAACTATGGCGAGCTTGATTTCGGAGCTCCGAAAACCCGCTTCAGCAAAAACCCGACTCACAACCGGGTCATCGAGAATCGACAAAATCAAGTTCTGGAGCTCGACTTTGATACACGAAATCGACGAGTTCGTCGAAGAGCTCGATTGCTGAGAGATTTGATGGAAGAGATGGAAATTCTCGGGCTGTCTTCGCTGGTTCGCTTGGGACCGTTTTATCGCCGCCATGAGCGAGTTCGAAACGGGCGGGTCGTCACCGAGTTGGGTCGAGGGGACTCGGTCGAGCGAGACGCTGAGACAGAGCTCCAAAGCTTTGAATTGGAGGCGCGGAGAGTAGGCCGAGTTTCGCGCACGCGCGCAAGCGTCGCGTAGGGTCGACGAAGTGAGAGACAAAAGAGCAGAGACGGCATGGAGCGACGTCGTTTGAGCGTGTCCACGTCGGCGTGCGACGGCCACCGCCTCGTCCAGCGCGTGAGCTGCCTCTGGTGTTAAGCATTGCCTGGCTACACTAACCGGCGTAGGCATCGCCGGCGAAATTAGATATAAAATAAATACTACTATAAAATTGTTTTTTTTAATAATGTTTCGGTTATTTTTATATATATAAGTTCGTTGAGTTTAAGAAAGTAACTAAATTTTAAAAAAGAAAAAAGAAAAGTTCGATTTTGGGACATAAATTTATGTTTCATGTAGGGGCTCGTTATTATTTATTGGCGGAGTGTATGGTGGTGTGAGGTGGGGCCAGCATGGCAGAACAGATGGTGGGCATAGATTCTGTACATTACTGAGTGCTTTTAGACTCGTAAAAAAATTGCCAAATTTAATCCGAACCCGATAACATGCTTGAACTACAAGGAAATTATAAGTATGGGTAAAAAATAAAAATAAAAATAAAAAGTTGACCATGTGAGAATTGGAAATGACTCAACCCAAATCCAACATTTCAATGTGGGGTTAGGCTTTAAATGTCGGATTGGACAGGTCGGTTCAAGGCACCAATCTGGTCGGATAAAAACTTTTAAAATCGATAAAAAAAAATCAGCTACAATAGGTCAAAAATTAGTAAAAATCGGGAATTGGTGTATTTTCGGTTCTTTAACTGTATTGATTTTTAAAACTATAATTACATGGGTCTACCGGTTTTTGAAGCCAAAGTTTTCCTTTCTTTTGTTAAGAAAAAAGTTTTGCTCCAAAATAGTTTGGAGAATAGAGTTATCTTCATGTGAAGATTAAAAAGATTATATATGTGTAGTTTTTTTTTTTTAAAAGAAATTATATTTTTTAGCTAGTTTGGAGGAAACTTATACCAATTTATTACGTGGCAGTTAAAAAGATCATCCTCATATGACATTTTTAATGAGTCAGTGTATTTTGTTTAGGACAAAACTTAGGTACAGTATCTTAGGTGTTATTTCTTAAGTTCTCTTTTTTAATTAAGTAGTCATATAGTTGAATCTTAACTTAAAAATGCACTTTCATCCCATGAAATAAAAATCCACATAGCAGAATTTTTAAAAAGGTATCTGAGGAACAACACCTAAGTACTGTACCTAAGTCTTATCATTTTGTTTAAGTAATACATATGACAGCCTTCTAAATCACCACGTAGTAAAACCTTGTCCATAATTCTAGTTATATAACTTTTTTAAGGAGTTATGTGACTTGTTTAAATAATACATGTTGATAATTTTATAAATCTTCAAGTAAATCGATTAGAAAATATAATTTCAAATTAGTTTAGAGCTAAATTTTATATTTTTATTAAAAACAAATCTTTTTTCTTTTCTTTTTTTTTATTAACAAAATTGTTTTAACTTTCTATTTTGTGTAAATATACTTCATCCTGACAAATATCTAACAAAAGTTATAGGTTTTATAGCACGATTAAAATGACCCCATTTTTAACACGAATTGGATCTACCTCACCCGTTCGCAGAGTCTATGATGATGATGATCATCATCATCATGCTTTTTCTATAGGAGAGAGATGCTGCGTCCACTTATGCTTTGAGTGGGGCAAACAATGACAGTCAACGTCACTATCTCTGCCTACATGTAACTTTTTGATCTTTCTTTTGGAGCAACGTGTGGGAATAATCAGTTTGACATTGATGAGTTGACTCGGTAACGAGTTAAAGCAACTCAAATTCTTAAATAGTCCATTATTTTATTGAATTAAATAGTCTATACCCTTGCTTTTGAAGCAAGTTGAGCTTTGATAGCGGTTTTGACGGTTTGGGCGTTTGGACAGTGACACTGCTTATGAGGTTTGATATCACAGATATGAGTTAGTATCTATTCAATTAAGTTTGGTTTATGTCAATTCTTGCAATACGACAAAACTTAGAAACGCGTATTATACCTTAAGTTTTTCAATTAAATTTATATATATAGCTCCATAAACGGAGTTGTAGTTAAATTTAAATGAATGGATTTGTGAACTGATATAGCTCATGTATTTGAATTTAATTAAAGTTTATATACCATACATTGTACATGCTTGATGTGTGGTTTGGAATTTGGCTACATATATGGCATCTTGTTCAATGATGAATGGTATTTTTGCTATTATATTTTGTGGATCTAGAGCTAACTACAAGTAGCTTAAGAAGGCAAACTACCTTGGAATATAAGTTATAAGAGAGTGACTTGATTGTATGACGATTGAAAAGGAAAAGTGAAAAAAAAAAAAAAAAAGATTTGAACAAATAAGTGAAGCAAGGCATAAGTTCAAAAGGCAAGTATAAAGAAAGAAATAGTATTTTAGCATGTGAGCCCAGCACAACTTCATATTCCAAATTCCAACCAAAACCAAAACCAAAACCAAAAACATTGGTATCAAAACTTATTAAGAGGTGTCCAAATCAACCGAGTCAACAAGTTGTGAATCGGTCGAGTCGGAGAGAGAGAGAGTGAGAGGGGGAGAGAGGGACGGTTCAATTTGTAAAGGTTGAGAGTGACAAGGAGAGAATTAACCCCACAACCACCACCACACACATATCATTCATCATCATATATATTGGAGTGTATGAAAGCATTTTTTGTTGAGGTTGAATCATCTTTGAGAACGTAGGGCCCCACCCATGAAGAAGGGTTTTTTCTCTCCTATACCCTAACTATTCCTCAAAACTCTGAGAGAGAGAGAGAGAGAGAGAGAGAGAGTAAAAGGTGTTTGATGTGATGTGTTTTTTTGTTCCTACCTTCTCTGTTCGCTTTTGCCAACCTTTTCAGCTACTTTTTCCCCCAAAATACCAAACAAAAGTTTCCCTTAGATATGACCTATTCAAGCTACACCCTCCCCCTTCTCTTTCCTTCTCTTTTCCCTTCCACGCGGTTGACTCAACGAGTCAAATACAGGATTTTTTTACATGCATACAAGAGTTTTAACATCAACGCGATTAGTGGCTGGAGCTTAGGCTAACAAAGCGTTTTGGGTTCGAGTTACCTTTCTCCCATCATTAGCAACGTGTTAATGCTCGTTATAATTCATCAAAATGAGTTCTTAGTCCGAGAACATTAACGTGTGTACAAGCATTAAAAATATGGAAGTTGAGCGCAAAGGAACCAAATTGTCCAAGTCCAACGGCTCACCTAAAATTGCAGAATGATAATTAATAAGGAAGTAGTACGTATCATTAATCAATTTATAACCATTTTGTATGAAGTTTGAGAATAAAAATGAAACATTTCTTGGATGAATATAATCAGTTGCAAAACATTTATTTATTATTATTATTATTATTATAAGAGGGTCAAAGTCATTTTAGTTTTATAAAATATTTTAGAGATAATAGCTTATCTGAATAATAATCTATATTGACAATTCATATTTTATAAAATAAAAGTCACAATAAGTTGATTTGGATATGAATGTGGAATTAATGAATACTATTTTTTTTTTTTTTTTTTTTTGAGAAAAAGGTAATCGAAATTTTATTTAAAAAAACACCAACACAAAAAAACAAAAAACAAAACTCAAGGAAGATTCGATGGGAAAATAACATCCACATCCTCGGGTAAATCTTCTACCCAAACCTCAAGATCTGCAGATAAAACTGCTTTCTTAGCTAAACTATGAGCTAATCTATTCCTATCCTACCTAACATGTTGGAACATACAACTTCTTAAGTTGATTTGGATATGAATGTGGAATTAATGAATACTATTCTTTTTTTTTTTGAGAAAGTAATGAATACTATTCTAATTGTGTATTTCACAACAATATCATTATCATAAATTTTTGATTAACAAATTTTTAATAAACCTTAGTATCACTTTTGTTGTTGTCTATATTTTCTTTTAAAAAAATAAATAGTACTTGTTAAAGAAATGTGAGTATGATATTTGTAACTATACTATTGTAATTAAAGCATTAGCATCCGGGGATGCAAAAAAGTTCTATTTTGCATCCTCAAAACCTACTTTATCTATTTTACCAACCAATTTTATAACTCACCTTACATCTCAATTTCTATTTTTATATACACCTCATTAAAATAATATAAACTACACCATCAAATAATATAAAAAATCTATTTCTCTCCATTCTCTTCCATCTCTCTGTTCTACCCAACAACTCTTCCTCTTCCCCACTACTACCCTCCAACATCACCCACAACAACAACCATTGCAAACCCAGCAAAACACCAAGACCCACCACCATTCACACAGCGAACCACTGAGAACCAGCCAAAAAGCCCATACCAAACCCACTGAACCACCATCATAGCACCGCCAAATAACATCACAACAAACCACCAAACCCACAAAATCAACCAAAACCGGCCAAACCGAAACCATACCAAAACGATTCAACCCATCACCACCAAAACGATTCAACCCACAACCACCATGACCCACACCACAACCACAACCATGAACCACACCGCGAACACAAACCTCGACCACAACCCACTGCCTCCACACTCCACCACAGACGCCAATCACCACAAACCCACACCCTCCACCACGCCAATCCACAAACCTAGACCTCCACCATGCTGATCCCCACAACCCACGCCCTCCACCTCACCACCACAACAACACCCCACCACCACGGCAAGTCAACAACACCATATGCACAGAAACCCACAAAAAAAAAAAAAAAAAAAGGAAAATCCACAAAACCCACAAGCACCGAGCAAGCAGAGAGTTGAGAAAGGAGAGTTTCAGAGAGTTGAGAAGGGTCAAAGAAAAAGTAAGAGAGAGAGAGAGAGAGAGAGAGAGAGAGAAAAAAAAATTAATAAAATAATATTATTTGGGTTTAGAAACTCATGAACAGTAGGTTTTAAATATAGGTACTTACTATTCACAGGTTGTAAAATTTTTAGGTTTTGCATACTGAGTTGGAGCACGTTTTTGGGTTTTCAGTGGCTAAAATAGCAATTGGGGGGTGTTTACATCCCCCACTGCTAATGGTCTTAATTTGTTCTATATCTGTAAATTGATAAGTTACATATAATGGTATGATATGAAATTATTTATTAGCTATTAACTATTAGGTTTGAAAGAGTCTTCTCAACCAAAAAAAAAAAAAAGTTTGAAAGAGATCTAGAAAATAAACTTGAAATAGAGATAAATGTCAAAAAAAAAAAAATGTTTAGTTATACAATAGGAATACATAATAAAATATCTTCATTAAACACTTTTTTTTTTTTTTGCCACAGTAAGAACCTTACTGTGGGAAATTACTATCAAACAAGAAAGGGAGGTCAAAAGTAAAAAATTATTATTATTATTATTGAGATGATGATGAGAGAATAAAACCAAACAAAAAACTTAGCAAAAAAAATTTAAGTTTAATTTAAAAATGAAAAACTTAGGAAGAGAATGGAGAAATTGTAAAGATTGGGGGATGGTCCCCTGGCCTCCCTCCGCCATTGAATATAATGATAATGTTTCTCTAACCTTTTATGTGTCAGTTTAGCAATTTTTCGTACTTTATGGAATATGAGATTAAGCATATTTACACATATATACAATAGAAGTTGTCCATTTTCTTCTTCAATTTCCTCCTGTCATGGGTTCAATTCCGAGACATTCCCTCAAATAAGAATAAATAATAATAAGTGTGTTATAGCACTGACTAATCACTTCATAGTAAAATTATCTGTTTGAGTTCACCATTTTGCATATTACGCATACATATTTTTGTCCATAAAATGGTGTTTTTCCTAAGTTAAGATACTGCCCTCTGTATAACCTTTATCTATTTTATTGGAAGGTTTGAATCCTAAACATTTTGACAGACTCTATCTTTTCTTTTTCCTTTTGACAGAAATGAGACAATAAGTAAACTAAATATAAGAGTTATTATAAGTACTTACAAAACGAGTTAAAAATATGTTAGGAAATCAAAATTTAACAAAGGCCTTAGTTGCATATTGAAGTTATGCCATGGGTGGTAACAAAAGGCAAGTTCTGTGTTCATCCAAACTTTGTTAGAAAGTCAGCTATTAATTTGATTTCTTTCATGGTAAACTATCGAATTCATTAGAGATTTGCAGTCTCCAACAATGATAGCATAAAAGCTATGTGCGGTGATGTTGCTTGTTAGAAAATATAAAACCAATTTAGCATCAAGTTTGACTATAAGATAGGTGAATCCAAATGATACAGCAAGAATTGAATGCCATCTTTATAAACTACTCATAACTTAGCTAAAACACTAGTTGCCTAGCTTGACCAGTAGACGCAAAGAAACCTGTTATCACACAATATGGCTTCTAATATTAAGCCCCACACCCTGCTTTCTCAGGATTATCTAAGGAAGAAGCATATTAGTGGTTAGCTTAAACCATCCCTCAACTTTACAATCTCTCTCTCTCATAAAGGAATACGTGTAAAGAAAGGAATGCTACATATATTAGTGCCGACAAATGAAAAAAGAAAGAGTCAGGAAAGAATATTGTACATCTCCCAAACTGGTCCAAAAGTTTTTTCTTTTTTTCTTTTAATTTTTTATGAAGAAGAATGTATATAGTTTTCTCTTTATGTGGCTCTAACTTACAGGAAATACAGCATAAAAATGGTCTATCTATTTTTTTATTTAATTTTTTGGCAAAGTAACACAACTATATATATATATATATATATGACTCAACAATAGCTTGGTTGGTTGGTTAGGTTAATTAACTAGGTCAAGAAGAAAGACATAGTTCGGAGCTAAATACATTAATATTGAGCAAGAAGAACCATTATCATGAAAAAGAAAAGGTACGTGTGAGAGTCTCTGTCCTCATATTGTAGGGCATATGGGGGAGAGAGATATTCACCCTCATACATAAAGCCAGAAAGCTAAAAACTAGCTAGAAGGGTTCTATATGCCTTATAGCACTGTCATTTTCGCATATATGTATTGCCGCCCACTCAACGGCCAAAGGGACGTGCTTTCTTTGTCCCACCAAAATAATAACCTAAATAAATTTGTGAAAAATAAAATTTTGTGATAGAGAAAGTGAAAAGGAAGAATCTGGGATTGTAAGATCTGTAATGCTCATGGTTTTGGAATCTTCACCTTTTTTTTTCTTTTTTTTTTCCTTCCCTGCTATTAATTGTGCATTATAAGCTCGAAATTGACTTGGCATTGGTATTCGATTTTGGTGCTACGTAATCATTCACCACTTAGCCTTTTCAGCCAATGAACAGGCTTAAAAGTGTTCAACTATAGCATACTGTTGAAGTCTATGGAGACTGGAAAGTTTATACCAAAAAGACAAAAATGGTTCAATTATTAACCTGGTAGAGAGTTGAGACAAGCTTCTGGATGAAAAAGAAATGGGGGAGGACCCGGGACCGTGTATTATATATGTTTGTTATTTAAGATCCTTTATTATTAGAAATATACAGCTTGTAAAACTAAATAACAGTACCAAAATTTAAACAAAGAAAAAAAATTGGCAACAAATTTAACTTTGGTGTCTCTAAATATTTGTATAATAGTCGAATGATATTTATAAATTATTATACATATTTATCAAAGAAATTAATATCCAAATAAAAAAATTTGTAAAAAACATGCAATATAGTTAAAGTATAATATGTTTAAAAATACCAAACATAATTTAATTGAACTTTTGTTTAGTATTTTGGCTGCTTTATTATAATATAAAACTGAATTAAAAGTGGCTGTTTTAACAAATATGCAACAAAAGAAAATAAATTAAAAATATTTATATTATAATAATGATGTGAAAAATGTGAGTTTTTCAAAACTTAAATGGGAGTTTAAAAAAGAGTGAGTTAAAAAGTTAAAAGGCTTTTATTTTATATATGGATTTGCGGGTTTTAAAATCGTCGGTATATAAGTTTTAGCAAATTAAACGTTGTTGATGTCTTGGGAGCCAATAATTCACTCAAAACCATAGTTTGAGCATGCAGTAAGTCATACTTTGCAGATGCTAATGCCATGACGCCAGAAGAATTAGTAACCTATAGGTGCTGATCTCTATGGAAAGCAAAATAAAATGTGGGCAAATGGGGGGAGAAAATTAATGCAAAAGGTTGGTTTGTTAGGGGACCAACGACTATACCAGTTTCCTGTTTGATGGGGCATCACTAAAAAATATTGATTTAATCTGATATTTCTGTGAAGAAAAAATATATTCAACATCACTCTCACTTCGCTGTTGAAAACTCCTTTGCACCATTTTTTGAATAAACTTTTCCCATAAAGAGTGATGGGATTTGACTTCATTTTCTTTATGGGCCATCTCTTAATGCGCATGAGTTTTATTCCCTTTTTTTTTCAAAAATTTTCTGCACAAATTGATAAATCTACTCTCCTAGTGGGTATTCTCCACCAAGATATGATTACATTGGGACCAATATTTTCGCATCATTCGCATATTAGTAAGATTTAAAGAGAAAGACAAACCGCAAGATCGTTTGCATGTATTGGCTATTTGAAGCTACCAAGGGTTATTGTAAGTGGAGCATGCTTTTCATTCTCTCCAATCTTTGCTATATGATTCATGTTATGTTTAACTGAGTTAAAACCAAAACCGAGAAGCATCATCTTTACTCGTTATCTTGTCCAATCGGGTCATATTTAAGATGTTCAAGGCATCGCCATGCGCATCCACTAAACCAGATCATGAATCTAATTCAACAAGATATCTCGAGTTGGTTTTTCATGGATTGATGAGTTGAATTGGGTTTAAATTTTCAACTCAAATAACTCAAATCAACTCACTTTATTAATAATTTAGAATATATGCATTTTAAATTTATTAGTTTGATTTATTTTGAATTTTGATATTTAGTTGATATTTGTTAGTTTTATTTATTTTGAGATTTAGTTTTGTTCCAAGTTGAAATATTAGGCTTAATATGTGTCAATTGCAATCATTTATATATTGAGTGATGTGCCTATATAGTTGAATGAAACCCTAATTGTTTTATTGGGCTTCAAAAAATTGCACCAACTCGACAGTCTAATCTGATCCTAGTCTTTACTTTTTAGAGTTTACACTAATTAGGTTTAAAGTGGAGATTTCTCAATCTAAGGAGGTCGAGTTGGATTGAAAAATATCTCAATATTAATCTAACCCTAGCTGGTTTGTGTACATCCCTACGAGTTTGAGCTCATTCAATAATGCAAACAATTCTTACAAAGATTACAGTATATATTTTGTATGAAAAAGAGATTAATCTTGTGAGAAAAAATGGAAGGTCCTATAATTTTCAACATGAGGGTATGGCTCAAAGGTTCATGAGGGCTTCCAAAGGAGCTCCAACCCTACAAAAAAGTGCCATGTATAACAGTATAAGTAGTGCTTATTCGCATAGATTGTTATTAGAACTTTGTTAATGGGAGGAACATACGATTCGCTAGTTAAGCCTTTTCGTGGCAAAATATTCACCAAAACTTTGAGTGCATACAAGTGTTGCGCTTGTGCAGAGAGCATAGATGCCAATGCTTTTGTTCACAAAGCAACTTAAAAGGATTGTGGAAAAAAATAAATTCCTTTTCGAAGAGGAATTCAAATACAAAACTGAGAAGCAAAAGAAACATTCAAAAAGGTGGAAGGTCACAATATGTTGGGACCAACATCCATAATAGAATCAAAAGGAAATTTCTTCGGTAAGAAATTTCGGCTTGTAAGTTTTAGTCGAAGTGACCTTGAATAAATTCAACATCCCTCTCACTTTACAATTGAAATAGCTTAGCAATTACCACCATCACTTTATATGCTTGTCGCATAAAGGGTGATAAGATATGACTTCACTCTTTCATTTCTTTATTTCTATTTTGTTGTTTTTAAATTTCTGCTTAAAATTTTTTCGTTGAAGATGTTATAGCTGTTGATGCATGACATACATTGTTAAATTTTACCGATTTTCCCAAAAATTTAAAATGAATTTTTCCTCACATGTGGGCTCAAACTATCTTTTATTAGTTAAGGTCCAACATATGGAATTTTAAATATACTTTTATACCATGTTAAATTATTGATTCTTAAAAAAATTAAAAAAAAAAAAAAAACTTAAGTTGATGAAAAATGGTAAATTTAGTCATTTAACCACATAATTCTAACATACATCAATATGATACACATATGTTATGATAGAAAAACAACAACAGTAGAAGTCTCAATGGTTCCTTTTTTGCTTTTAGTTACAGGTAGATTTGATGCATAAGCAAATCATTTTTTCTAGGTTTGATATGCGTCCAGAGTTTTAGTGCATTAAACGCACAAAGTGCATCAAAAAGTAGTCGCATATCGGTCATTAAGGCACTGAATGGAAACCTTACCTATTCTTTCTTTGAAATTTGGTACGAATACTTAGGGCAGGTGATTATCCATTGATGGATGCAGTATTAGTGACGAGACTAAACACTAATTTCTGCACCAAGAAGAAGCTAATAGCAATTCCAAAGAGAAAGACATGACACCAATATATTGATAATTTTCAAAATACCATACACATGGAACCCCACTTACCAAAAATAAGAGACCCTCAAATCACACTACTAAAATAATTTACACAAGAGTCGAGCCCATCCACCAATGCCCACCCTACACATAACTATGGAAGAACCTCCCCACTAGTATCTTCTTTTCCATATTTGGTACACACATATCTTGCTATTATTTTGTCCCCACCCATTGTTTCAATCACTAAAGTCAAGCAACATCAAATAATATCTTAGGAAAAAAAAAAAAGAGAGGAAGGAAGGAAGGAAAGGAAAATGCAATTATGTCAATTTTGTGTGGGGATTCCTATTCCCTAGTAGAAGATGCGTATGACCATGGGCAAGCATAGAAGGTGATCCTTGAACTGTGGAAAAAGTTTTTCTTTTCCACGTAAAGAAACAATTATAGAGAGGTGGAAAAGAGAAAAGTGAAAACATTGAAGAGATATTGGGGTGGGTGGGTGGGTGGCTTAAGTGGGCTACTTGGTACTGCCCTTGGATTTTACCATAAATAGGAACTTATGTTTTGTGCTAGTGGGGAACCTAGTTCTCTCCTTCCATTAGTCACCTGACTTTGACAATTCTCTAAAAGAAGCCCATTGGTTTCGAGAAAAATAAATAAATAAATAATGGCCGTCTCGTTGTGTTGTGGGGGTGGCCATTGATTCAATTTCACATCATGTTTGAAAAGACAAAACGCCAAAAAAAAAAAAAAAAAAAAATGCTATGTTGACGATATTTTTATAACAAATTTTAAATAGTAGGTTGTTATTGGTTGTTACAGGTGAGAAAAATAATAACTTGTGACTTATAAATTGTTGTGAAAGTATTGAAAAAATATTATGAACGTAGCATTTTTTAATATTAAAAGAACCTAAGCTAGAGAAATATTCTGCACCAAGCAACAAGTACTTTTTACTGTATACTAAGGAGATGTTTGGTTCACTGTAATGTGTCCTTAATGTGATGCACATTACGATGATGTGATATTCAAGTTTTTAGTTTATTTTATTTTTTCTAACATTACTATAATTTAAAATTACAAAATATATCATATCATCTTAATCTCATCACCTTCCTAAACAATGTAATGTTTTATTCTTGTGTTAAGATCAAGGGAGTCAATCTCGTACCGAACGATATATTTCAATACCGGTGTACCATTTCGGGTTTAGCGCTGTGTGTGTGTGTAATAATAAATATAAGAGTTTACCATAAAATATTACCTCAATTCAGAACAAATTATTCATGGTTTTAGACTTTGGCATCAATTAAAAGAAAAAAAAAACATAATACAAAAAATAGAAAGCTTAATTGTTCATTGCATACTAAGAAAACAAATAATACTAATAAAAAAATGCAAATAAATTACCATTCTACCCTTACAAAAATTCAAAAATTACAAAACTAAAAAAAAAAAAAAGTTTTTTTCTATACCGGCCGATATTGCCCGAAATCGGCCGGTATGGCCTGTACAGCTGGTATTTGAACCGGTACGAAATGTTGGCGTTTCGATACCGATATATGTACCTGTATGGTATTGACTACATTGTTTAAGATTATAATAATATAATATTACGGCACAATATAACGGCAAACCAAACGCCTCCTAATTGATTTAACACCAGCCCAAGCTTCAATTGGGTTTACTCTTAGAATATGTACTCTAAGCCTACTTACCGTTAAACACACAGATCCGATCCATTTCGGGCCAAGACCCCTGATGTGTTTCAGCCTTGAATTTGGGCCGTAGCTCGATAAACCCAATATGGATTTAATGTCTTGACGTGGTGGAGGCCTAACAGTAATGGGCTCAGTTCATAGCTGCCTAGTTTTTTTTTTAGACCAACCTTGCTCGGTAAAAATTTAGGAAAAATACATTTAATTCCTACAGTATAATTTAAGGAAGGTATAATTCCCTTTTAAAAAAACCCTATGATTTAAGAGGGTTTCAATTCAAACTCTCTAATTCTGCTAATTATAAATTAAACCCTAAACTTTTAAATATGTTTGATCTAACCATTTGAATTGAAACATATTTAAAATTTTGGGGTTTAATTTGCAACTTTACAAATTATTAAATCTGTTTATATTTAAACCATTTCATCTCTCTCTCTCTCTCTCTCTCTCTCAAAGATTTAGGATTTAAATTGAAACAGGTTTAAAAGTTGAGGATTTAATTTACAAGTTACAAAACTATAGAATTTAAACTTGAAATTTTACATAAATTATAGGTCTTAAATGCAATTTCCCCAAAACTATTTAGAACAAATGATTAACTATCTTTTCATGCCAGGCTTGCCAGCATTTGTTGCCCCCAGTTGTCAAAAAGCTAGCTAGCAAGTAGCCCATAATTCAGTGCTACACTGCTACTTTTGAACGGGCCATGGGATGGTGACTAGGGCCACTTGGGCTTTATTAGCTATTTTACGCATAATGGGTCACCTTTTTTAAGAGATAAAGAGCCGAGTCCACTTTTAGAAAACTACTCAATGTCCTTGGTTACTGCTTAGACTTGGCCCAAGCCATAATTATAAAAATAAATTAAAGTCAATCTTCTGGCTAATGAGTCTCTCTCTTTTTTTTTTCATTTTCTTATAAAATATAATTTTTGTATTAAAAAAATTCCCCTTCTTTCTCTCTCACTCTCACTGCAAATGGCATCAGAGAAGTAAATAATAGAGAATCTAATAAATCTACACCTACACTTGCAATAAATAATATACATCTCAAAACCAATGCCATATAATAGCTTTTATTGACTGCCTTCCATTATTTATCAAGGAATAAATATTTATCATATAGAGAAATGCTGCTATCTGTAAGAAATATAGGTTTTATGACTGACATCCATTATTTATCAAGGAAGAAATGTTTTATCATAAAGAGGAATGCTGCTATCTGTAAGAAATATAGGTTATATTGACTACTTTCCATTATTTGGCTCATCAATCACTTTGTACACTTTCAGTATCAGAGTTCAAGACTGGAGCTAAAATTAGGAGACAGGAGAATAACCAATATAAAATGGTTCACACAAATAAGAGAATTTCATGACCTATATCAAATATCCAACATTTCAATAAATTGTGACAAATTATGTGATGGTAGAAGAACTTTATTCAATTATCATTTTTAGTATTTCTTTTAAATTAGTCTTACTTATCGTTATACAAATTACTCTCTCTCTCTCTCTCTCTCTCTCTCTCATCTTGTTTTAAGCTAAATTACAAATTAATCCATCTAACTTTGACATGTTTTCAATTTAATCTTTAGTATTTTAACTTCCATTTGTTCCAACTTTGTCATTTTGTCCAATTCACACCCACCAAAATGGATTGTTTGAAATAGTTAAAAAATACTAAAGCTAATGACAAAATTAGATGGAATGACTAAATTGAAAACAACTTAAAGTTAATGGATTATAATTTTTAAAAATGCATTTTGTGTATGTTTGGATAGTGCTGAAAAGCACTTTTCAGATGTGTTTCACGTTTTTCAGTGGATCTCGTGCACTGTTCACAGGACCCGCAAATACTTTTTTCAGCAAAAAGCAACTTCAAAATTGGGTCCCACGGCACTATTCATACATTTAAAAATTATTTTATTACAGTGTTTTCAGTAATAAAAATAAACGATATCCAAACACACCATTTAAAAGACAATATTGAAAAATATCAAAAGTATGGACCTTATGGTATAATTTGTAATTTAGCTTTCATATTAATTTTTTTAGTTTAGTTAGAAACTGTTGTAAGCTGTACTGCTTTTTTGCCAAACTATGTCAATAGTTTTGCAATTTAATAACGCTCTTCTGTCTTTCTTTTTTCTCCAGCCAAAAAATAATAATAATAATTACGCCCAAAATTAATGCATTTACTGCGGATTGAGTATCTATCACTACCTAATCTAGGTTCTAGAATTTGTTATTAGTCTTCCTCGAGTCATTTTCATTATGAATGGAAATTGGAACACATCAACTTTGTTTAGTTTTCCATGTCCATCTTTCAAAGATGCTTCAAGATGTGGGAATCTTAAGAGTTAAGATGCCTCTGACTTTATATATAAAATGGTGATCACTGATTAGTATAAAATGGGAATTTTACCGCTATAAGCCCACTGAATTTTGAAATAAAAATATATATTTAGATTGAAGGAAGAAAAAAAAAAAGAAGAAGGATAAACTACACAAAAACTCATGTTATTCCACAAAATAAGGAACCCATTAGGCCATTAAGTTTTAAGTGCAATACTTAATAATACTCTGTAGCATGTGTAAACCGTAAATTATGTAACACTTAAACACTCCTTCATTTGTAGGACCCACGAGTTTTGGACTATAAATTATGGAAACTGAGTGATATCACTCAGTTTTTTGCCAATTCTAACAGCCTCTTAACCTCTGTTGTTTTTGAACGTAACACAAAACTTCCATGTAATATTGTTTGGTGTTCACAAATTTTAGTGAGTGTGACAAAATTAACGATTTACATATAAAACAATACCGTATGAGATTATTGCACTCAAAATTTAAGAGACATCCGTATTTTACTTAGAAATCACATGGGAGTTTTGTACGCTCTCAAAAGAATTATAAGAATAAGGCAAAAATGGCTCTACTACGTACCTTGACTCATTGTGTCAAAGACAAACACCACTTTCGAGGAAATAAACAAGCTTATACAAACAAACAAGACTTGCGGAATTGAAAAACTTGTAAGAAACGTATGGGCCTCATATGGGGTCTAAAATTTGCCTTTGAGGCATCCTTTGAATGAATCCATATGTGGCACTGCTGTAGCCCGTAGTGCACTTTCTTTGTTTGCCAATTTAACATTTAATATATTCTATTTTTGAGGAAAAAATTAATATATTCTAATTAGACTAATTAATAATACAACCATATTCCTATATATATATATATATATATATAAAACATATTTAACAATTAACATAATCTAATTGGGTTAGTTCATTACACCATCCAAAAAATAATTAAAAGATAAGTTTGGTGGTGCAAAGAGGGTCCTAGTTTGGAGTCTTTGGACCAAACACCCCTTTAAAATTAATTATTTGTTGAGTTGATAGTTGAAACTGACCATTTGGTGAGTTATAAAATGAACCCATTTATATTAGGCCTATTTTAATTATTGGTGATTTCGATTAAAGTTGCAGTCCATAGCAATTTGATTTGAACACAGTTGTTGAAAACAAATGTAAGAGAAAGGCCATTATGGACTCAACCGCCTTTAAAATTAATAATATGTTGAGTTGATATCTGATGCTGACCATTCTGTAACTTAATAAAATGAACCTATTTATGTTAGGTATATTTTCATTATTGGTGATTTCACTTAAAGTTGCAGACCATAGCAATTTAATTTGAGCATAGTTGTTGAAAAAAAGGAAAAAGGAAAAAGATAAGATGTAAGACAAAGGCCATTATCGGCTCAAACCCCTTTCAAATTAATAATCTGTCGAGTTTTTTTTTTTTTGAGAAATAATAATTTGTTGAGTTGATAGATGATATGACCATTTTGTAAGTTAATAAAATGAACCCATTTATATTAGGTATGTTTTCATTATTGGTGATTTATATATATCTAATTAAAGTCAAAACCAGGAGAAAAATCAATTAGATTTTAAATTGGATTCCAATTATTGTATAATTTTGTGCCACATGTCCTATCTTTTTTCTTTTTTTTATTATTTATTTATAAGTGAGTAAATGTTGTGTATAAAACAAAAAGTCTAATATTAGTAAATAATTAAAAACCTAATAAAAAAAAAGTAATACTACAGGCACAAACTATTTTACGATGTGGTCAACTTCTTATTGGTTTTCATCTAAATCCCACCATTAATATCACTTTTTCATTTACCAATAATTACTCACCACATCAACAGTTTGTAAAATTTTTTGTAAAATAGTTTGTATCTCTAGCATTATTCATAAAAAAATAAATTTATGTGTGCATCCAAAAAAAAACTATAAGAAAAGAAAGAATAAATCTCATGTATATGTTTATGGTTTAAAAAATGTGCATTTGCTAAAGTTGTAGACTATGGGTGTGTTTGGATACCGCTTATTACTGAAAACTGAAAATACTGTAGCAAAATAATTTTTAAATGTGTGAATAATGCTGTGAGACCCAATTTTGAAGTTATTTTTGCTGGAAAAAAGTACTTGCGGGTCTCATGAACAGTGCACAACCCACTAGAAAACGTGAGACGCAGCTGAAAAGTGCTTTTGAGCACTATCCAAACATACACTATAGCAAATTAAATTTGAACCAAGGTTTTCTCAAAGAAAAAAAAAAGAACCAAATTGTTGAAAAAGAAAAATGTTAAGAAAAAGGTGATTATGATTATGGAGTCACCAACGGGCAAATCATTTAAATTTGAAAATTGAAAACAACACTCCAACAAAAAGAGAAAACGATTGTAGTTAAAATAATAAGAGAGAGAAATGAGAAGGAAAAAAAAAAGTGATTAATCATGCTTTATCCCTGGTCACATGGAAAAGAAGCTAGAAAGTGAAAAAGCTGTGTGTGTCCACACACACACTGGTATAGAGGAGCAACAATTATGATCTTCGGTGGGTTGTATTACCTATTTTCATGACCCCATGAAAAGTAGGTTGTACCATAGAAAAAACAATTGCACCCCACACCAAAAACCTCTGACCAATAAATGAATAAAATCAATAAGGTGACCCCACATCACAGCAACAGTTTATTCCCATTAACATTTTTTTTAACCTAAATATATTGTACTATATAGTTGACTATGACATTCATTCTTTTTTCATTAATATACTTTTTTTACCCTTTGGAGTGTACAATTTCTAATTTATACTGACTGTTAAGTTATGAACACCAACCAAAAGAAAAGAACATGACAAAATTTTATCTTGTTATATAAATCTTAGGAGATGAAGTTTGTGTCCAGCACTTTTTTTGTATTGAATGGATTATGATTTGGATATGTGTCTAATTTTGAACATGTGTCTACATTATAACTTGTTCAATATAAAAAAAACACTGGACACAAACTGTATCCAATCTTAAGTAACTAGTCATGCCATTATATAGTTTAATCCAAATGTCATGAGGCGAGGACGTTCTTTGGAATATACAATTTCTAATTTTTACACGTTATGAGCACCAACCAACAGAACATGACAAAATTTTATCTTATTATATAAATATTAAGTAACAGGTCCTGTCCATAACTTAAAGTCTACTATTAGATATTTTTAAGTTTAATCCAAATGTCAAGAGGTGAGGACGTGACTGTGCACATAAGAACATTCCAAACCACAATCTTCTACAAAACCAGAACATGTTAATCATCAAACTTTGGCTCTTTATGCTATTAAAAAAGAGGGTTAGAGGAATATCTATAACGTAAGCTTAAGTATCTAACTAAAAATTTTAAGGAAAAAAAAGTAACAGAAAGCAAAAGTAAAATGCGAAACACCTTCTCCAAGCTAAAATTTGAAAAGTGACACACAAAAAAAAGTAAAAAAAGTAAAAATGAATTGGTCCAAAAATCCTACTTTAAAATAAATAAATAAGATACATGTATACTCTAATTTAAAATTCATGACACTGATTCTTCTTTACCACTAGCTCGAGACAATAAAAAAAAAAAAAAAAAAGGATAAAACGAGCCCTAAACATCTAGCTTTTTTTAATAAACAATTATATATAGTTACACATTATTATGATTTAAAACTTGTGACATCGGTTTTATGATAATTCTTTTTATACAAGGGTTTCCTTCTTTTACTCTCTAAAAAAAAGGGTTTCCTTCTTTTAGGTGGTGCAAGGGTAAATTACTTTTTAAACCTTAAAATTATGGTTATGTTTCATTTTAATCTTAAACTTTTAAAATGGTTCATTTAAACCTCAAAATTTCTAAAAACATTTCATTTAAACATTCTATCAGTTTTTTTTTTATCAATTAACTCCATTAAATTTAAACACCATGTGATCAATTGGTTTAAATGAAACTTATTTCAAATTTGAGGTCTAAAGGAAACTTACCCAAAAATCTAAGGTTTAAATAAAATTATATGAAACTAAAAGGTTTAAATGAAATTGTAGGGTCAATTTTTGTAGCCCAAGCCCAAGAAGGTATGGATTTTGAGCCCACTGAACCCAAGACAATAAATTTGTAGAGAGTGGGTGAAAGAGCTAGGCTAGTAATGAATTAACAGTATAAGATTGCAGTGTTTATGGATAAATTTGTATTCAAACGTGCTCGGACAGATGCAAATGTAACGTTCGAAAAGGAGTTTGTATTTAATAAACTTGAGTTACAATTCTTGGAGCTACAGTAATGAAGTTCTCTCCTTTTTTACTTCTGATTTTCGATCCTCTTCTATCAGAGGCATCCTCCTCTTATATAGTACCCCCTTCCTACATCTTCACCGTCTACTTGTTCATCATCTAGACACCCACTTGAGTGTGTGTCCCATCATGCACCATCTTTAGCCTTGTGTGAGTGGCGGTAGCTGAGAGTGCACTGTTCAGGTGTCTTCTCCACATTAATGCGGCCAGGGAAGTAGGTGCAGTGCATTTAATGCGGTGGTTGAAGTCTGTCTCCTAGATATTTCTCAGTTCCTGTTATCCTCATGCGTGTCTGAGGTTCATTTCCGTCATTACATTTGTCAGAAGGATCACTTGAGCTTCCCAGACACCTGTCGGGCCAAGCTTCTTCGGATCCGAGGATATTGGACTCCTCAGACAATTAAACATCTCCTCGGATCATGCACGTGCTCCTCTCCATGCATGCTCCTTTCACGTGGGTCTCTAATTGAGTGTTTTCACCTCTTCGGACAAACAGT
This sequence comes from Quercus aquifolioides, assembly GCA_019022515.1. Taxonomy (NCBI): domain Eukaryota; kingdom Viridiplantae; phylum Streptophyta; class Magnoliopsida; order Fagales; family Fagaceae; genus Quercus; species Quercus aquifolioides. Next base: position 2,680,563 of record CM032329.1, read on the forward strand.
GGTCCTTAAATAGGGCCTTGGGTCCAATACGTTAGGTTGGGCTTTTCACCCCCCACAGAAATGTTTTTAAAAATTTAAGATTTAAATAAAATATTTTGAATGTTTAAGGTTGAAATGAGACACATGCAAAACTCTAAAGTTAAAAAATAATTTATTTATAAAAAAATCAATGGTTGAGAGGGGTGATTTAAATTCTAAACGCCTTTATTAGAAATACAAAAAATTACCATACAAGGTCCTTGATTATTAGGGGGTGTTTATTACATGCACTTAAAAGCATGTGTTTGTTGTTTGAAAACATGCATGGAAATACATATGAGTAGGGCTGTCCAGAGACCCGGCCAACCCGACCCACCCGCCGCCGCCGACCGAACCCGACCCGCCGCCGACCAATCCGACTTCTTCTGCGGTCGGCGACGGGTTTGTTCCTCCAAAACCCGAGTTTGGCGGGTCGGAGGTTGGTTTTCCTTCTCCAGAATCTGATCAAACTGATCCGACCGACCCACAAGATTTCCAGCGATATTTGGTAGATCCAGTGAGATCTAGACCATTTTCGTCAAGATCTCGACGAGATTTCACTGGATCTAGCCAAGATCTAGTTGAAAATGGCCTAGATTAGGTCAGATCTGGAGAAACCTCAAAGATTTTGGCCGGATTTTCGCCGTTTTGATGCGTTTATTTTCGCCGTTTTCACGCCGGTGTCGCCGTTTTCTGGATTTTCGACCCCGACCGACTTGACCGCCGCCCGTTGATGGTCCGATTTGCCCAATTCAATTAGTCCAGCGGTCGGCGGGGGGTGCATTTTTTTGCCACTCGATTCCGGCTGGTCGGTTCCGAGTTGGGCACAAACCCTACCCAGACCGACCCGTGGATAGCCCTACATATGAGTAAAAAATACATGTAATGTTGTTTAAAAACTGAAATTATGTGTTTGAGTGAGTGTACCAAAGGAGCCTTAGTTTTTAGTAGATAAATTAAACCAATTGAGATAAATGGATTGCATCTCAACATTCAACTTTATAATAATACTCTTTTTCTCAAAAAGAAAAAACAAATAAACTGTTTGTGATTGCTAATAAACTAATAATCCATTGCGTGAGGGGGAAAATTTGTACACTAACACCATAAATACACAAAAGGCTTAAAAAGAAAAAAAAAAAAAAAAACCAAATCCAAAAATAGTGGTGACGTGTGAAGACCATAGATTTCCACGTGTACAACGTTATTGATAATAAAACAGTGGGGCCACAAAACCAAAACCCCCAAAACCCACAGGCCTCTCACTTTTCAAAGTTGGTAAGACACAACCCTCTCTTCTTTCTTTCTCTCTTCTCTTAGCTTGAGTTTTACAGCAAACATAGAAAGTGCACAAAAGAAGAGAGAGAGAGAGAGAGAGAGACTTTAGAGCTCTCTATCTCTCTATTTTTTTCATAGAAGCATGCAAACTCAAAACCATTTCATAGTACTTTTCATTTCTACCCTTCGCAATTCACTCACCACTCATTATTCTCTCTCTTCTTCCTCTGCCTTTGGTCCACCTTTGACTTTTCACGTTCATGGCGGTCTCAGACGTCGAAGCAGTGCTAGAGTTCTTGAGGAAAAATGGGTTTTCGGAGGCCGAGTCAGCTCTCAGACAGGATATGATTGAAAAGGGTCATCTGGGTGCCTTTGATTTCGAGAAATTCTTCTTTCCAATGGTGCCACCTCCGCCGCCGGTGAGAATTCCGTCCAGTGTACGGCGAACGGAGATCCAGGGTGCTGCAGCTGAATCTTCAAGATCGAGTTCTAAGTCCGAAGATGACGAGTTTGTGAGCTTGGGGTCTTCTACTTCGGATGTGTGTTCTTCAGGTACTTGTTCTTACATTGAGTTTTATGTTAAAACTTAGTACTTTTTGTACATTTATTTTTTTGGTTCTAAATGATGAAACATTATGGCCCAGAAATCAAAATGGTTGTTCTTTTTTGGTCAGAGGAATTAATGATTATATGCTCTTTTTATGTGTTTTGGTTAACATATTGTGCCGATCTTTATTCATCTGGTAGTACTTTCGTTTTGATAGAGACGTGACTGAGACTCTATCCAAGCGTATCAGAAAACAAGATTTTATTTGGTATACTATAGATTTTCACAGCACTTGTTCATGTTGGTGAACTTTAGTTGTTCTTATTCCCTCACATATGTCCAGTTGTGTACTTGTAATCTATCGTTAAGAGTTTTTTTTTTTTCATCAAGCGTGGGCCTAAATTAGTTTTAGAAAAGTAGGCTTGATTGTGATCTAATTTTAGCATAGTCTGGCATCATTCTCTTTCTCAAGAAACGGAATCGTTTGGTTTACTTTCATTATGTTCCTACCACTTTCTTTTGTATAATTATCTAAGCACTTTATTGGTAAAAACTTGCAACTTCATAGTTTGGAGTATTTGGAATTGACCTTTAGCAAGTAAAAGAGAGTATGACTTCGAGATAGAATAGAATGGTAGGAAAGAATATATGTGGCCGATCCGACTAATCTATTGAGGATCTATAGCCGATCCAAAATTTTTTGGAACTAAGGCTTGGTTGTTGTTGTTGTATTCTTTCATATGATTTAAGTTTTAACCATCACTCTGATTGCCACTTGTGTCCTTCATCACATATGCTTCTTTGATATGTGCATTTCAAAGGCATGTTTGTGACCAACTGGTCATAGAGAAGAGAATGCAGTAGTACTAACTTGTTAAATTGCAAAGTTGAAGTAGTCATTCCTTATTGTTTCTTATGCTTCCCATCATTTTTCTTCTCTGTTTGTCGATAGTGCATCGGAGCAGTCTCAAAAGTTTTTATGAATGCAGAGTTCGTAAACCCATACGGTGTTAGATCTACATCTCAAGATGCTTCTGAAGTTTCATCAGAGAATTTATCTCAATTTGGCACAGCACGCGATTATCCTGATTTTGATTTGCAAAATGACTTGTTTTGGTATGATGAGAAAGACAATGGGGACTTCATGACTCCCAGCTATGAAGGGCCAGACTTCTTTGGCTGTCCAAGTGAAGATAAGTTTGTGATGACTTCAGAGAACAAGAAGCAACATGAGGACTCAACGGAAAAGGAATGTCTTTTTTATATTTCTCCCTTGAATGATGAAAATGAGCTGCATGTGGTGGACTATTATCATGTTGATAGTAATAATGAGCATGCAGGATGCACTAAGGGGGAATCCAAAGGTTCTGCTACTTATTGTTCAACCCCTTTCTGCAAATGCTGTGCAGGAGCTGGAGGAGTTTATGGTGAAAATCCAGCAGACTACAGCAATCTGAAATCAAAAGAAACTGATTTGAATGATTTTCAGTTAGAGTTTGTAGGGGATATTCCCGCTGATTGTGACTCTGCTGCACAACATAAAATAAACAAAACTACCTACTCTGTTAAAAGGGGTTCTACAAATGACTGGGTTGAAGATTGTAAAGGTTCCCCTGACTTTCACATTAAGGTTGCTGAGAAGGATTTCATACCAAATGGAATTGAAAGCTATGAATTTGAAGATGGTGGAAAGGTAAATGCAGAACCCCAGGAGCCTGATGCTGCTGCAGAAGGAGAGGATGTTACTGATGAGCTTCTAATGTACAATACTAACGATGATGAATATGAAGTATTTGACCTCAGAATCATACACAGAAAAAACAGGTTAGTTGGAAATTCTTTCTTTTTTCTTTGAGAATTTTTTCTTTTTGCAATTTGTCTGGATTGACTTGTTTTGGCTTTGGAGCACACAATCCCTTAGAAGTTTGGTTCTAGTCATCAAATGTTTCATACTGTTAGTTCTCTGTTTGATAGATATTTGAAGCTTGTGTATTTGCAGGTTGATATGTAGCAATCAGTTGTACTCATGTGTTATGCCTCTACAGGACAGGATTTGAAGAAAACAAGGATCTGCCTATTGTGATAAATACTGTCATTGCAGGCAGATATTACGTAACAGAGTACCTGGGTTCGGCCGCTTTTAGTAAGGTTGTTCAGGCACATGATCTTCACACAGGAATCGATGTTTGCCTTAAGATCATAAAAAACGATAAAGATTTTTTTGACCAGAGTTTAGATGAAATTAAACTTTTAAAGCTTGTCAACAAGCATGACCCTGCTGATGAACGCCACATTTTGCGTCTTTATGACTACTTTTATCATCAGGTATGTCCTTGTGGCCCAGCATTAGCTCAAAGTGATTTTTTTTTTCTTTTTGCTTTATGTAACTCAGATAACAAATGTATTTTATTGAACCTACATTTCAAAATCATATAATTTATGTGTCTTTTTGTCTGTTTGGGTATGTATATAGACATCTTAAATAGGCTCGCTAAGCTAATCCTGGTAGAATGATGGATTGGATATTTTACAATTAGCATGCTTTTAAAATGTAGCTTTGCAACATATCATAAAACTACCTTTCTTGAATAATGCAGGAGCATCTCTTCATTGTTTGTGAACTCCTCCGGGCAAACTTATATGAATTTCAGAAATTCAATCAAGAATCTGGTGGAGAAGCTTATTTTACCTTGAGCAGATTGCAGGTTTGTTTTATTAGAATATCTACTTCCAAGGTTTCTTCAATTTGGTTCATTCTGCTGTTTGTTTTGTTTAGACCATCAGTCTTCTGGTATAAGTGCCTTAGATTCACATGGTCCATATTTGTGACCCAGGATTTGTAGTTCTTCTCAGTAAAGTTTTTATCTTCGTTACTTAGCCGTTATTAAGCCATTTTACAACCAGCATGAAATTTCGTATGCTTCAAATATTTCCACTTCACAGGTTATAACCCGTCAATGTTTGGAGGCATTGGCATACTTGCATCACTTGGGAATTATTCACTGTGATCTAAAGCCAGAGAACATACTCATCAAAAGTTACAGAAGATGTGAGATAAAGGTTATTGATCTTGGTAGCAGTTGCTTTCAAACCGACAACTTGTGCCTGTATGTACAGTCTCGTTCCTATCGAGCTCCTGAAGTAATCCTAGGCCATCCATATGACCAAAGGATTGACTTGTGGTCCCTTGGCTGTATCTTGGTGGAGCTATGCTCTGGGGAAGTATGTCTTTGTTTTGCTTTGTTATTATTATTAAATTGAAGTTAGAACATATGGTACTAACTACTTGCTTTTGAGGGTTAAGCCAATTTCTAGTTCTCTTTGTGACCATTCATTTGAATATTCCAATTTCATGAAATATATCCTGTTATTAGTGAATAATTTATGCATATGTGTTCACCAGGTGCTGTTTCCTAATGATTCAATTGTAATGATCCTTGCACGCATGATTGGGATGCTTGGTCCTATTGATCTCGAGATGTTGGAACAAGGGCAGGAGACAGACAAGTATTTCACACAAGAATATGATCTTTATCATATAAATGAGGTTTGTTTCTCATGTTTCCCGCCTCAATATGTGAATTCTGTTTACATATTTTATCTAAACAAGACATTATGAATGTATAATGTCTTCCTTGCAGTTGGAAACATGACACATTAACTCAATCTCTTGCTTGTTGAAAGAGGCAGTATAAATCTGAAGTCTGATTTTTTAGAGTTTAACCCAACTTTTTCAGTTCATAGTTCTAAAATACTCTTTTGAAAGAGCTCGGCAAGTTCATATTCTTTTGCCTGACAAAAAGCAGCCAAATGAGGATCCATGATCTATCTTTGGAGTTAAGAAATTATATCAAGTTATGATGCATAATGGCTAATTTGTCATGCTTTGTCAAGCGTAGACTATCTCATTTTTTTCTTCTTTTCTTTCTTTTTATGTAGAATGCGGAAAATACATTCAGAAGATACTATTTATCTGTAGTGATGCTCTTATCAATAGTTTGTTTGTGTGTGTGTTGTGATGCATTAAACAAGTGGACCTATTGTTGCATATGGAATTAAACTTTAGTCTATATATGACATGTTGAGTTCAGGAAACAAACCAACTGGAGTACATAATCCCCGAGTCATCCTTGTTGAAGCATCGCCTGCAGGGTACTGATGACATGTTTATTGACTTTGTAAGAAACTTGCTTGAGATCAATCCAAAGCAGCGCCCGACAGCAGTTGAGGCACTAGAGCACCCATGGCTTTCCTACTCTTACTAGTCCAGTTCTTTCTAAAATCTCTGGAGTTCATTCTTTGTGGGATTATTTATGTCAATTTTGAAGAGTATCATAAGCTGAGTAGCGCTTAGCATGAGAATGGAATGCATTTCTGATTTCAGTTTTGGTTTTGTATATGCCTTTTTGTAAGGGCTTTATTGTATTGTACATTTATTTATTAAATTAACACGGTTTTTTTGTACAAAGCTTCTGCCCGATTCTTTTCGCCCTTGGTTCTTGGGGGTTTGTAAATTATCAAAGTCAAAGCACAAACTCATTAACTAAGTAACCGGTGAGGAAGGTTGGCTGTTTGCTAGGGAGATCGGAATTAGAGAAATTATCCTTGAGGGTGATTCTCTGGTGGTTGCAAATGCTATTGCAGGAAGGTCTCCCCCACCATCTTCAATTGCCTTGATAGTTTATGGTATAACATCCCTATCACATGAGTTTCGTGGGTTTCAAGTTTCTCACACAAGGATTGGTAACCAACCAGCACATTTATTAGCAAAACATGCTTAAGGTGTTGAGCACTGTGTTACTTGAATTGAGGAGGGCCCTTGTTTCTTAAAACATGCTATCACTAGTGATGTAATTTTTTATAGTTTGAATTAATGAAAGTTCTGTTTTCCAATAATAATAAAAAGTTAACTGGGTGAAATAAAATAATTTCTGCACAACAATTTGGATTGTATATGCTAGCGAGTTTGAAGTTCTTGTAATGTGCTGCATTATCAAACATAGTGTACAATATTTATTCTGTATACGATTTTTTTTCTTTAGAGCAAACGAGTTTTTTAGAATTTCATCTACACAGAACAGAACTACGGCATTTCTTGTTGGCCTTTTAATGTTCTGAGTAGTTTTAATCTAAGAGGAGCGTTTTCCTGCAGCACGGTGCTGCTGGTGCATGCAGCAGCAATATAGCCCCAACATTTCAATTATGCAATATGATGTTTTAGTCATAACTCCACAATTAGATGAACTAGTGGCATTGTGGCAGAGGGCAGTTTGAGAAGTCTTATTGCAGGACCCCTTCAGCAGGACGAGGACCCCTTCAGCGGGAAATCATAGGAACCTTTCTGTTTGTTCCTTTCAATTCCCACAAAAGAGGTTCTTGCTAGCCGTGGGTATATAGGAGATGTGACTTGTCAGCTTTGCAATGGGGAGAGGGAATCAATCATTCATCTTCTTAGAGATTGTCCTTATGCTAAGGCCTTCTGAGAGAGCCCACGGGCTCCTAATTTTGTTCAAAACTTCTTCTCTCTAGATCTTCATACTTGGCTCAAGATTAATGCTGGCAACAAATCAATATGGCATGAGTTTCTTCCATGGAATATTTTCTTTGCCTTTGCTGTTTGGAACCTTTGGACAAACAGTTGAGGAGTAATCTAAAAAGAGAAGTTCAAGCCGCTGCAGGTGAATTCCTCTTCTGTGTTTGCCGCACATCCATGCTCAAAAGGAAACAAATCCTGTCCAAACCCGAATTTGGATGGGTAAAGCTCAATATGGATGGTTCCTCTATAAGCAATCCGAGGCTAGCTGGCGGTGGAGGTTTAATCCAAGACCATAATGGGACGTGGATTAAAGGTTTCACCAGGTCCGTAGGCCAAGCCTCTAGTGTAGATGCCGAGCTCTAGGCTTTGAGAGATGGACTTATGCTCTATGTTAATTTAAATTTATTGGCTGTTGAGATTGAATTTGATGCTATCATTATGCTTGGTTGGGTCTCTAAAAATGATAGTAGTAATTTACATCATGCCTTCCTTATTATGGATTACAGGACCCTCATCAACCAAATTCCTCAAGTGAGGATGAAACACTGCTATCGTGAAACTAACAAATGTGCGGATGCTCTGGCAAGGATGGGAGCCGATTCAAAACAAGAATTTTTGTTATTTGATAGTCTGTCTGTGGACCTTTCTATGTTATTGTTTTATGATTCTGCTGACATGTATTATGAGAGACTCTAGTCTCTGTATGTAGACGTTGTTTATTGATTATCATTTTCTACCAAAATTTTTTTTTCAAGTAATACGTGGAAAAATGTAATATTATTATTTTATAAAAACATAACATAAAATTTGTAGGTGTTTTTTAAAAGTATTTTATATTTTTATAAGTTTTATGTAACTAAATATATAATATATTTGCATTCAACAACAACAACAATATATGTGTGTGTGTGTATGATGAACTTAATTTGATAAAAAGATTCAAATTACATAATTATAATATTATTTTATTGTAGTGGGCCTTTTTGTTATATTGGGCTGGACTGCCTCCTGCGGTACTAAGCCCAAATGTTCTGAGTAAGGGAGTTGAGACTGGTCCAATTGCAACTCAACTTAGTCCGGCTTGTGCGCAAATTATGCCTTGTCTGCCAGGAACATGCTTACGATAGACAAAACTATTCTAGATGAGTTATAACAGGCAAACATTATAATAAAACAAAAAAGGAATACTTCGGCTTCTTAATTAAAGTAAACAATTAATCCTTAATTAAAAGAGATAATCACAATAATGATGGTTACTTTTAATAAAGAAAGCAAGTTAATAAGTGGTCAACACATGGGCCAAACAAGAGAAAAATGAAATCAGAGCAAATCCAACCCGCAGGACCAAGACCAGAGAGGGAAGAACACCTCTTCTCAACGCAATCAACCTCCCAGGGAAAATCTTGTTGTGGAAGTTAATTACTTTGAGGGAAACGGATCTGAATGGTTGGTGCCCGGAGGAAAACCCCTTTTGCTTTTAGTAGAGAGCAGGATTTTGAGAGGGAGAGAGGGAATCAACCTATTGGTGCATGTCTGCCGGTCTAACTCTCTGTTTTTTCCTTTCTTCTTTCTTTGTTTTTAGTTTTCCTTTTATCTTTTCTTTTACGCCTGTTTTCTATTTCATGATTCCTCAGAGGCGATTCCTCTGTCCCCCCCTTTCTGGGCACGGCAAGGGTCTCTTTTTATAGTGTTTGTCGTGACCAGATTTTACTATTTTAGCTATTAACCACCTTCATCTGGTCTGGGTATACTGGCCAACCACCACTGGTTTGTCTGTGTGCCACTCTCCATTTCCAGACAAAGGAAAGCTATTTTATTTATTAGTCTGCCGTGGCACCCTTTCCTGCCATTGTGTGGGTGCTCTCTCTCTCTATCCCTCATGGCATGCACCTAGCGGTTCCATCTCAACCTTGCTTCTTTTGGGTGGTATGTCATCCTAGAAGGACGTACCTCCCAAAAGAGCTTGAGCAAGAACCGTAGAATAAGTTTTCCCCTCTCTCCACCGTCAAACCAGCCCTCTTACCTCTGACCCATGACCCTACCATGTCCCATATTGGTTAGGTACAGGCTGGTGGTGTCTGGGCCTTGCGCATGCCTCCCTTTTATGTATGTCCAAAATCTGTCTGCTACTCATGCATTCGCCGCGGTCTGAAGGCTTGCTTGCACAGTCTGTCGTCCTTCTTTAACCTTTTATGTGGGTTGCTTTATGATTTCCCACTCCCCTTAGGTGCTGGGCTTTACCTGATGTTGGGCTTTGCCTTCTTTCAGTCTATTCTTTGATTTGTCATCATTTCTTGTCATATCACTCTGTCATTCCTGCTGCAATGACTCAATCCTGCTGTGCCTCTTTAGACCTGTCGTTTATTCTTTCCCCAGTGGCTTAGCATGGCCATGAGTTTTCTTATTTATGGGCTCCTGTGTCCCTTTTGTTTTCTCTTGGGCATCCTTGGCCCATTTGCTTTTCTCGGGCTTTCTCGGCCCTTTTCCTAACTTTGTGCTCCCGTGGGCTTTTACTAACTTCATTGGGCTTCCCCAGCCCAATTACCTCATACTCATCTTTGGGGTTCGTGGGCCTGCCATCAACCCTTTACTCTCTTTGCTTGCATTGCTTTGGGCCTGCCGCGGTCCATTCTCACTTTTCTACATCATACACTGCTCATGGGTTTGCTATTTACTATTTCTCTCTTTCTGGGCTCCTGTGATCCATAATTCCTGCCGCTTGGACTTAATGGTTCTTTTTTCTATCTATTTGCCAACTTCTTTTCGGCCTGTGTTGCTAGGCTCCCTCTTTCTTTTTGGCTTCCAAAATGACCATCAACATATATAAATGGAGAAGATTTTATTAAAATGATTTTTAAAAATATATATCATAATCGATTGACTAATTTGAACATATTCAAGAATATTAAAGAAAAAAATGTATACCCCATTTCATGAAATACATGTAACATATTATATTAAGTTTAAATTATTATATAAGTTTAGAATTGTAACATTTTTTTTTCTTCTAATTTTTGTAATCCATCAAGTCCCTCCTCTGGAGAAAGCTTTTGTTTTAGCTTTTAATGATTCAGATGTAACTGTTACTCATATTATTCATATTTAAATTTCAATAAATGATTTCACCAAAAATAAAAAGAATGATGCATGCATCTATAGGCCTTTTGGGGAGAATTGTGGACACAAGCTAAAATTCTAATGTGTCTGCTCGTCTAGTCCAAATAGAAAGCCCAGCAGAACTGTGAATGTGTACAAAAGTCCATACGGGCAACTCTCACAAAAGCAGGACATTGTGGAAAAAATAGGTAACATACAAGTTGAAATAATTTTTTTAAGCCAGAATCTATACGACAGGAATTGATTATTGACTGAATTTTGGTAAAAGAAATTTGGACAACAATATCATGCTCAATGAAAATCCTGCTGGTAAAATTTTTATGCAAAATACAATGTTTCATAATTATCAGCATAGAAAACATACATACAAGTGTACAGCTTTACGTACTTTCAAGATAATATTTTCAATGCTCACGTGTTTTTCTTTTTTCGTTTTTGGTAAAAGCTCACATGTTTTTCTCTCAATGCAATCTATCTCCTTTTCAATATCTACACACATATACAGCAATTTTTGACTATTTTCACCTAGATTTATTTAAAAAAAAACTGTGGATCATAAAAGTTGAAATAATTTTTTTAAGCCAGAATCTATTCGACAGGAATTGATTATTGACTGAATTTTGGTAAAAGAAATTTGGACAACAATATCATGCTCAATGAAAATCTTTCTGGTAAAATTTTTATGCAAAATACAATGTTTCATAATTATCAGCATAAAAAACATACATACAAGTGTACAGCTTTACGTACTTTCAAGATAATATTTTCAATGCTCACGTGTTTTTCTTTTTTCGTTTTTGGTAAAAGCTCACATGTTTTTCACTCAATGCAATCCATCTCTTTTTCAATATCTACACACATATACAGCAGATTAAATAAATAAATAAAATCCTAAAACACATTTTCCAATTCTAAAATTTGGTTGATGTTCAATTTTGTATCTTATTAAATTTGATATAAGTTTACACTTTACAGATTTTATTTTGGAAGGAATTACAAGGAATCAGTTTTGTCTCTTTGTTAATATGCCATTAAAAAAAATGCATATATAACAAATGGAATATTAATATGACGTGTTAAAAGGCTAATATGGCCTAAAATCAATAACAAAAAACACAACAAAAAAAAAAAAAAATTTAACTTAGTGGTGCGCACCTTTGAAGTCAGTGCAAAGTCTCTCATCTTATTTGAAACTTGAAAGATAATACCATGGTTTTAAAAGTCGAATTGGCTAGTTGAATTGGTTCATCGAAAATATATATAAAGCCAATTTACTAAAAATCGACCATTCAACAATAAAAACTGTCACTTCAACTTGTAAAAACCTAAAACCGAACTCATTTACGATTTTTTAACCGTTTCAATTTTTAAAACTATGGATAAATAAAACTTAGCCAAACCAGAAGTATATTTCAGGGGAACAAATGAAAGTTAGCTAAAGAAGTAAGAACTAAGAACTCCATTTTTTTTTTTTTTTTTTTTGGTTGAGAAACGAACTCCACGTTATTGAGTAGAACCGAGTGTAGCACATAAAATCTCTCTCTCTCCTACGAATCATCACTCATAATTATTAGCAAGGACAAAGTCTATAAAGAGCGAAAGATTGTCTCTTCTGATTGGCGGGTTCTAAATCCGAAGCCTCTTTGCATTCTTACTTTTGTCCATCAAGATCTTTGCAGCCCCGCATTTCCCTGTAGCGCGTGCACTCCCTTCCCCAATCATTCCACCTTCCAGCTGCCTTACTATAGACCGATCTCATCCAGCTACACTACAACCACTCACATATTTTAATTTATGAGAGCATTAACATTGGGAAATGCTAATATCAAATCTAAAATAAATTTGAAATTTTAAGTCCCAAAATCATCTGTAGCAAATATTGTAAAAAAAAAAAAAATTTTATTTGGAAGAAAGCTGAAAATGAGAGAGAGGAGAGAGATGAGAGAGAAGATATAATTTTGAGATATATTATTTTATTACGTAGATATATTATTTTAATGAGTAAAAGAGGGAAATAGAAGTTTGGGATGTAGAGGTATTGTAAAATGGTATGGTATAAATGATAAAGTGGCTTTTTAGAATTGTAAAATAGAGTAGCATTGAAATTTTCCAATTCTAATGCTCTGACGAAACTTAATTACAATACTTTAGATGCTGTTTTTTAGGTTCTCTCTTAAAATTCAGTTATATGGCTACTTAACTAAAAAATACACTTCTATCCCATGAGAAAAAATTCACATGGCAGAATTTTAAAAAGAGAATTTAAAGAATAACACCTAAGACTTACTCTTTAATTTAGGCCAAAATAATACCAGAAAGAGTAGAGTTTGTAAAAAAAAAGTCAACTAATACTCTAAAAGTATTAGTTTATAAAATATTTCTAAAAATATTTATAAAAAAAATGGTTGACTTTTTTTTATGTTTTTTTGTATTTTCCATAAAAATGTTATTTAAAGTTTTCCTAAAATGATCTATTAATAAATACCTAACCGCACCCATTAATAGAACCCTTTGTTAAATAAAAGTTTTAGAAAAATTTTGACACTACTTTTATAAAAAATTGTAAAATGTATATAAAAAAGTTTTGTCCTTTTTATATATATATATATATATATATTCTTTATAGAAGTTTTTAAAAGTATTTTCAAAATGAATATCTTGACCATCTGTTAATTAAATTCATAAAACTATTGATCTCTAAAATTTAAGATTGACTCTTGTATCATGTTAGATTATATATTCGAGTTAGATGTGGAAGAGAAAAGATAAAAAATAAAAATAAAAGAATGTGAAATCACGTTAACTTGATTCAATTTGAGGACTTAGAGCATTCACATTGGGAATGTCATATGCCATATGTAGGTAAAATTTAGCATAAAGGCCCAAAAAATCCCCCACATTCGGACTTGTAAAAAGCAAGTATTGCAAAAAAAAATTGCAATACTACTACAGTGCAATTCTACTTTTAGAATTGCACTGTAGCACAATTGTAAAAAAAAAAAAAAAAATTTAAAAAAAAAACTAATATTTTATTCTACTTTTCCCGAAATATCTCTCTCCTCTCTCTCATTATTTTTGTTCTCTTCTCTCTCTTCCTTCTCTATTTCTCATCTGCTCTCTCCTCTCTTCAGACCCAAACACCATCCTCCTCCCAACATTAACATCACACATCGTAGTTCTGGGGGTTGGAGTTCTCTACTTTGTGTTATGGGGTTTTTTTTTTTTTTTTTTTATGTTGTGACGCTGTGATTCTCGCCAATGATGGATTGATCTGGGTTGATCAATGATGGAGGAAACATTGATTTAGCGGCGGCGGTGGCGGTGTTGATCTAGCAGCAGTGGTGTCTGGGTTTTGATCAGGGTTGATTTGGGATTTTTTTTTTTTTCCTTTCTGTTGTGATGCTGTGATTCTTGCCAATGATGGGTCGATCTGGGTTGATTAACGATGGAGGAAACATTGATCCAGTAGTGGCGGTGGCGGTGTTGATCTAGCAGCGGCGGTGTCTGGGTTTTGATCGGGGTTGATCTGGTTTTTTTTTTTTTTTTTTTTTTAACATGGATTTTTGTTTCGGTGGGATTTTGGTGGGCAGTGGGTAGTGGTGGTGTGGTGGGCATGGTGGAGGCGTGGTGGTGGTGACTGGGCAGTGGAGGTGCGGTGCTAGAGGTTGAGGGAGCTTGGAGGAGTCTAGAAGAAGGTGAAAAGTTAGGCAAAGTCTGGAAGATGTATACGCGTGTGGAGGAGAAAATTGGGAAAAAATAAAAAAGGAAAAAATATATTTTATTGTGTAGAAATATTATTATAATGAGTAGAATAGGAAAATAAAAGTTGGGTTACTGGATGTATTGTAAAATGGTATTGTGTAATTGATAAAGTAGTTTTTTATGATGGTAAAATATGATGGGATAGAATTCCTGAATGTGAATGCTCTTATGTTCAAGTGCTTGAAAAATTATATCTCGAAGTTCTTAAATGTACACTACAATTTATTTAATTTTAAGATGTATGTTATAATAAATTTATAAAAAATAATAACGTATTAGACTAATTACAATTGACTTAGATATTTATAAAACAATAATAAATATATATACCTAGGTTTTTTTTTTTTAGAATACTAAGTATTTTAATACACACGAAGTACTTTAACACACACACACATATGGGGAGAGAGGAGAAGGTCTTAAAGAAACTAATAGTGGTGTATATTCAAAAGGGCCTAGATCTTGGCCCTTAATATCGTTAACAATGGTATTAAGGTTAATTACATTTTATCAATCTGTAATTTAGGTCATTTTAATGTTACAAGTTCATGGTTTGAAATTGTCAATTTACCCATCTAAAGTTGGCTTCATTATATTGTTACCAACTCATCATAATCATAGTTAACAACATAAAATTAAAAATTACATAAAAAATGAAGAGAAATCAAAGATGGACAAAGTTTAGCTAAAATTGGTAGTATCCTTAGGTTACAACCTTACTCAATAAAATAAATATTACTACATATTTTGAAAATTTAACCGTTGAATTTCATGTTTTTTACACTCTTAATACATGTCAAATTTTGTGTCAATCAAATATTATTTACTGTATGATCTATAAGCTTATATTTATTTATAAATTTGAACTACAAAAACTTGCAATTTAAACAATTTATTGATAACATAGCTATTGATCTTTCATTTTTTTAGAAATTTTACACGCATAGAGGATATAAGAAGAAGATGTAATCAAAATGGGGATTTGTCAAAAATTACATCCAATAGAAAAATATTGAGTAAAGTTGTAGTTTTAGACTACAACCAATTTTGTAGTTAAACTTTGTCCATCAAGGATCTAAAAAGGGCATTTGTAAACAATTTGAAAGTTGCGTATACTTTGACTTAAGAACACTATGATGGGATGAGCTTCTCCAAGCCAATTGATTAAGAGTGGGTTGGTTTTTTTTTCTCTCACTTCCTTGGCAACCAAACGCATTACACACTCAATCTCTTGTGAACTTTTCTCACATTTTCTATAAAAAAAAGTAAATTAAATATGATTAATTTTTTGAGATATATTTAAAAATAAAAAAATAAACTAAAGCTCCATCAATTGAGAATCAACCAAAAAAACATATTAAAAACACGAAAAAAACTCATATCACACGATCAATAACATTTGACAACACTGTGGGGGGAGGGGGGGGGGGGGCACAATATTCAATAACACAAAAATACCAAAATCTATCTTGGTTGAGAGTCGAGACCCACACCAATCAATCACTACAAATCCAAATCAACATCACCCCCCCCCCCCCCCCCCAAACAAAAAGACCATTAAAATCATACCTTTGAACATGGAACCCAACACTAGCACAGAACAAATCACCCACATTGGCTACTTTATTCATACACAACACACCTTGTCAATTCGCATTGATCAACACCAAACCCCTATTAATGTAAAAACGACTTGGGTATGCTTCCATAGTTGTCTCCATTGTTGTTGGCACAAGAACCATTTGCAACATTGACATTGTTGTTAGTGAAGTGAAGGACTAAAGCTCCGTTTGGTTTGCGTTTGCATTTGGAGCGTCTGCATCTGGCTCTTTTTTTTTTTTTAAGGACCAGCGCCTCTTGCACTATTCATGGGAAATGAACAGTGCAAACAGGCAAATGAACAGTATTTTTTTGTGTGAACAGTAAATGAAAATTATTATTTTTTATTGTTTTCAGTTTTCAGCAAAATAAGCGATATCCAAACCCACACTAAAGTTGTTATGAAGGTGACATAATTGTCGAGGTGGACCAAATTAGCTCTTCATTTGAGTAAAACACTGTCATTGATGCCTAATTCATTGTTGGGAAGCTCAAAGCAGACCCTAAGGAAAGCGAATCTTGCTGTAAGTGATTTCTCTATTTTGTACAATGGAAAAAATTTATATACGGTACTTTAGGTTCTTTTCTCAAAATTCAGTCATGTAGCTACTCAACTAAAAAAAATACACTTCCATTCCATGAGAAAAAAGTCATATGACAGAATTTTAAGAGAGAAACTTAAGGATTAACATCCAAGTACTGCACCTAACTCTTACCTTTTATATAAAATACCCATTTTTGATATTGACTTAATTGTTTTATTTTCATTTAAGCTTTTAATAGTAAAAGTAAGAGGTGAGTAACAAGTGCTTAACATAGTCAACCTTCCCCATATAATTGAAGTTATTAAAATAACTTCAATTATAGGATGATAACTGTAATTAGTCCATTATATTATTAGAAGAAAAAAAAACACAAAAAGTAGAAGCATCCTGTAGGCATGGTCCATGGATACCTTTGTGGAATATGAACAGTAAAAGTAACTCTTCTAACACGCCGCAACAGCGCGTGACCTATCATCTCTCATTCTCGACGAAGACCCTGACCACATCTCTGAGAGTGAGAGAGAGAGAGAGAGAGAGAGTCCGAGCGAGGAAAGCAAAGCAAAAATCCAAATTTAACGAACATATTATTTTGATATTTCCGTGCTAAAGCAAAGCCAAAAACAATGCGTTAATATCCAACGCACCCCAAACGAAACCCAATCATTCTCTTCTTTTATAATCTTTTTCTCTCTCAAAGAGTGCAAGCAAGCGAGAGAGAGAGAGAGAGAGAGAGAAAAGACTGTTTGTTTGTTTGTTTGTTTGGGTATCTATGCCTATGGCCGAGTTGACTCAGCCCGAGGTGTACTCTCCTCGTTCCCTTCAACTATGGCGAACACTTCTCAACTGGTTAGCTTTCTTCTTTCAGATCTTCGCTCAGATCCTCAGAGCTCTTGGCCACCAACCTTTACTCTCCTCCTCTTCTTCTTCTTCAACTACTCATGCTTTCAAGCCCTTGCCGGCCGCTGAGCTCCCGGAGCAAGACTCTCCGGCCGCCGTCGAAATCCCCGCCGCCGCCACCGTCTCCGTCTCCGATTCCGATCACAGCTCCGAGAAGCTCACGGTACGGTCTCGTTAAAATAAAGTTTCGATTTTTCTTTATTTTTCCTTTTTTTGAAGATTTGAATTCGATCTGACTTTTCTACTTTTTTTTTTCATTGTCAACGACTTTATCGTAGGTTAGTTGCTAATTGGGAAAACATAGTAATTGATTGTTATGTTACTTAGAGAAGCGTTACGTTTTGTTTTAGATTAAGGTTAATGCTTGAATTCGTTTTGTTTAGTCATATGTAATGAGCTTGCTAGTTTCTACTACTACTTATGCTCGAAATAAATGCAAACCCTTTTAGTTTAAGGTTGAATTTTTAGTTGTGCTCGAGGACATGAAGAAAAGCCCAGTTGAATTGAGCATAAATTGTGGGTTTTAGTTAGTTCAACGTTTAAAGTTTCTTGTCCTTGAATAAGGGACTTCGATTGAATCCCCGCATAGAAGTGTCTTGGCTTAATGGTATAGAGTAATTATCATGGAGTGGATTAGCGGATGTCATAAGTTCAAATCTTGTCGTATTTATCGAAAAAAGAATTGGGTATGAATTAGATGTTAGTATCGATAGAGAAGTTGTGGGGAAGCAAAAGTTGAGCAAACCATGGCCCTAGTACTATTTGATTTGGTTGTATATGTCACTTTGTTTTTTGCCTTAGCTTTTGTCTAGTGTTTGAGCTGATCTTGTGGGCATGTTGTAAATTTTTTCAGCATGAAATGGTAATGCTACTTCACCTTAGAAATTCAAAGTCATTATCTACAAGGAAATATTCCAAACATATATACAAAGGGTTTTCCTGCTTTGTTTTTGAAAGGTAATTGATAGCTGTTCAAGCTGCTATGTCTGTTTTGAGATACAGTCATATTTAGTTCCAAGGTTTAGGCTGGTTTTACTGTTCTTTGTACTTTAGTGGAAGTCCTATGTATTTGGAGTGCTTTGTGTTGTGTGTGTCTTTAGTAGAATTTGTCTGCTTGTATCTGTTGGTTTTTTGAGTTTTGAATAAAATCTTGTATTCATAAAAAAGAAGATAGACATAGTTATATATGTCAATCAAGAGGTTGGGTGTTGGTGCAATGACAAGTGGTTTCCGCCCAAAGCAGCATGTCACATGTTCAAGTCTAGGAATTAACCTCTTAAAAAAAATTGGGATCAGGTTGTCTACCAATCACCTCTCTCAAACCCTACACAAGTGGAAGTTTTGCACGTTGGGTGTCACCTTTTGTTATATATGTCAATCTTAAGTCAGTGTAACTTTTTGTTAATGTTACGCTACATAACAAATTTATTTGGTTTGCCAACTTAAAAATCTCATTGTTGGATGTTTTCTTTGTGCTTAACATACACATCAAATTTCATGTGAATCAAATGTTGTTTAATATACAATCTATAAACTTATTTTTTTCTTACAATTTAAAAAAAAAGAATATTTTCTAGATTAGATGGTTATCAAGATGTAATTTAATGATAGATTTGTCAAAATTCTCCTTCAATGAGTGGTGTAATAATAATAAGAGTTACACCAGGTGTAGAATGCTTCATTGAGTGGTGTAATCATAACAAGAGTGACACCAAGTGTACAATTTTGTTAAGAAAGTATAACTGTATAAGAACATGAGTGCAAATATGCCAACCTCAATCAGTTCAGCTAAGGCACTTCAATTGAGAAAAGAAATCTGTAACATAGATGTGCAAAGCATGTCAATACTTTTCTCTTCTTTTGTTTCCCTTTTTACTATCTTTGTTTACAAATTTCATTTGGAGCTGCTCCCTTCCTGTATAGATTTAGCAACTGACAAATTCACCTACAGGTAGTTCTTGACTTGGACGAAACTCTAGTATGTGCATACGAGACATCCAGTTTGCCAGCTGTTGTTCGTAATCAAGCAACAGAAGGTGGGTTGAAGTGGTTCGAACTGGAGTGTGTGTCTTCAGACAAGGTGCTTTGCAAAACATTCATTTTGTATGTAATTGATTATGTGGCAGTAATTCGTTTGAAAATATATTCACTTGAGTATGTTGGGATTTGAAGGAATGTGAAGGAAAACCTAAGGTCAACTACGTTACAGTTTTTGAGCGCCCGGGATTGCATGAATTCTTAAAAGAACTGAGTGAATTTGCGGATCTTATACTGTTTACAGCTGGACTTGAAGGTTTGCCCATTAAATTTTTTTAGACTTCTTTCCCACTTGTATTTTTCCCTGTTGCTCTATGAAAATGATATCTTTATGAATGATACAGGTTATGCCAGACCACTTGTTGACAGAATAGATACAGAAAATCGATTTAGTCTCAGACTTTACCGGCCTTCAACAACTAGCACGTAAGTACTGCCTCCTTCCCTTGGTGATTTGCCCACCCATCCATGGCTGTGGCTGGTGGCCCAGTTTGTTATTCATAGCCAGCAACAGGGAAACTTTCATATGAATTTTTTATTTTTCTTGTCTATTAGGACTTTTTGCTGCTTTGAAAAGTTAATCAATGCTTCACACCAAAACCCGTGTCTTTGTTCTCCTTATGTTTCAGTTTCATTACTCTGCTTTGGAGGTCGCTCTACCTTCATCTCTCTAAAGACATCATATAACTGACCATTTTTGTTATGGATGTAAATGGCTCAATAATTCCTATATCCTTTGGCATGTTAATTGGGTCATATTAAGTTCTTTGGAAACATCATGGAGTTGTATCAATTTTGTGGAATGGAAGGATTTATTCATTTCCTATGAGATGTTTGAACTCTTTGTATTTTTATGCTCCTAATTTTTGTTAGCTTAAATCCTCACTGATTTTATGTCAAGTATAGAGCTTCATGGTTAACGTGTGGTTCCATGAGTGCTGCTATTCACACTTTTCATATGATTTTACAATTGTTGAAGAAATGAACTCTCAAGAGGTCTGTTTAGCTAAATATAACTCGATTTAGTTTGGTAATACCTTTGATTCTGCTAAATTACAGGGAGTATCGGGAGCATGTGAAGGATCTCTCCTGCATATCAGGGAATCCATGCCGAATTGTTATTGTTGATAACAATCCATTCAGTTTTTTGTTGCAACCATTGAATGGAATTCCATGCATTCCATTTTCTGCTGGGCAACCACATGACACACAGGTACAGAGATTTGCATTTCATAGCCCAGTATATCTTCACCAAGTAATTTCATCATTTACCCTCCACCTCTCATAACCTTTTTTTTGTTTGTTTATGTGTATGCGTTTTCAGCTTCTGGATGTAATTCTTCCACTCCTCAAGCACCTCTCTCAGCAGAAAGATGTGAGACCTGCACTCTATGAAAGGTTCCATATGCCTGAATGGTTTCAAAAGCAAGGAATTCCTTCTTCTGGCTGATTTCATAGAACAAAGACTGTATGCATCAAAATCCGCTATTCTTCTTTGTATAATCCTCAGCAGTTTGAACAAAAGCAGCATCTCATCGCCTGACTCAAATTTCTGTATAGCATCAATTTGTACACTGAAGGCGATGAAAACCCCTTCAAAATTTCATCCGCAGGTTTGAACTGTTGCACGTCATGATCACATAGGTACAGCATTTATGTATGTAGATTTGTCAAAACTCTGATTCTTATGTAACTTTATTTTTATGCTTGTGATCATCTTGATTGTTTATGTAACTTGTTGGAATTTTGTAAAATTGTTATCAATAATTTTTAGCATAAATGTTCCCTGCAGAATTGCATAGTGCTATAAGGAAAAGAAAAAAGAGCCAAGTAGCCAAGAACTAATTGCGACACATTTCATGTAGCGCGTTTCTTAGTTCTGGATTTACCTAAGTTTGGGATAGCTATGGGCATGAACCAAGAGCTCAAAAGGACTTACTTGTTGCATTCAAAAGATGCACGCCAAAGTTCACACGCTTGATTTATTTCTGCCTGCTGTTTTATTTATTTATTTTTTTTTTTTTTGGTTTGTATTTTACAAGTCAAGGATCAACCATTCAACCCCCTATATTTTTCTCCTCAGACTTCTTCTAGATGCGAATACTAATTGCAAGAAAAGTAGAGGTGGTCCTGCTTGGTATATGGTGTTAATGTTAGTTAACCCTTTTTTGTGATAGATGAGCCCACTTGTTTCCCAATCCTAACCTGGAGACCGTATGTTGTGCCGCATTGAAACCTAAAAAAAGGACATGGACCAACCCTGGAGTGCTGTTAAATCCACGCTTTGTGGCCCAATGATATCTAGCTGTCTTCGCAGTCCGGAATTTATACTATAAATAAAGTACTATTTAAATCATAGCTCGACTAGATGGGACAGGAGCTGAGTCCATAGGCTAGGGAAAAGGGCATGATTTCATTTCTATCTGCTTGAACAGTTAGCAATGGGAGAAAGATGATATTTGAGCTCTATATTTTTTGATGAACGATATTTGAGCTCTTTACAGGGGATACACTCAATTTCATTCCGTGTCAAGCGATTGGTGTCTATAAAAATAGTTTTAGTGGTAGATCTATATAAAAGTAATGTTACTCCCATCATAACTTGACAATTTAATAGAGTTTGGAATTGGATTTGTCCGTAGCATTGTTGAGTGTGCGTGTATATATATTAACGTTCTAAATTTATAAAGCATAAGCATTGTTTGTCAAAATTGAAATGTTTGGCAATTTCTACTTAAACTCTTAAAGCACGTACTACCGGACACACCTTAAATCAATAAGTTTAGTGACACAAAAATTTCACTATTTCTCTTCTCAAGTGTCAAGATGACATATCATGATTATGATACAATAAAGGTGGTGTAAGTAATAAACGATTAGAAATGATATTGCATTAATCATAATTTGCTATGCTATCAAGATGACTTGTTATAGTACAATAAAAGTGGTATAAGTGATAACAATTGAAAACAATATTGCATTAATCATAATTTGCTATGCTTTTAACAAGTTCTGACATATTTTATGTTGCTGGCATGACTCCCAAGTAAATGCTTATAATATCATATTCATAGGTCATTGACTCATTTTCGCAACACTTTATCCTCCTTTACTAGAGGAAATTGTGTACATCTTCGCTTTGACTTGGGGTTGTGTGATCTTAAGCTATCTGGAAATTATCTGTTAGTCTCCGATAATGGGGCACAGCGAGGACACTTTGGAAGCCCACATGGGCGGCGATATCCTTGTTAAGTTGTTAATGATGTACCATTAATCAAAGAGTAGTTTAGAATTTCGACATGATGTAAGGAACTCAGACTACCAAATGAGTCTTTTTGCAGCTTTGCCCTTAAAAAGCTTTTCTTTGTCATTACCAATAAACGACAGCATCAAGCTGGTAGGACACTTGAAAAGGATGATCTTCTTTCAACCTATTTTTCCACCTTTATATATTATGGAATGCTACCTTTATTTTTCCATGTCTGTCTTTTTCAAAGTTGTCTTTAGAAATCGAATTCCATGTTATAGTGAGTGCCCCCTAAGTCTTATATTATACTATTCATATGGTTTTGAATTTATGAATCAAAGGGTAGGTGAAGGTATCTCTTTGGCTTGAAAATTTTATATGACCTGAGTTTGAAATATTGCACAATCATGCTACCAACTCTCATCTCTATGACCGGAATTTGCCAAACTTTATAGCAAATTCAGAACTAAATAGTTATGATTTTGATTAACATTGGCACCAAAAAAAAGAAAATAATTATCTTGTGGTGGTGGATGAATCAACGAAAGTAAACACAATATTATATAGAAAAATGCTATATTCACAATATTTTCATAACAAATTTTAAGTCGTAATTTGTTACTGTTATTGATAAGTAAAAAAAATAATCTCAGTGGTGAATTTAAATTAGAATTAATAACAACTTACCATTTAAAATTTATTATAGAATTATTGTAAAAATGTGATGCAAATACCACTTCTTTCTTTTATATATATATATATATATATATATATATGTGGGGGAGAAAAGCCCAGCCCAACTTAATTGGGCCAAAGGCCATATCCGAGGACCACTATTCGACCGAGGAGGCCAAGACGCAGCCAGTGGCCCATTTGAAAGGGGAATGTCCGCAGACGAGCACGTGTACCGTCCGAGGAGATGCTCACACGTCCGAAGAGACCGGCGCGTGTCAAGCGGTCTGTCTAACTAGTGTCAGGGAAAAAGGAGACCTCGGACACGTGAGAAGGTGACAGGGATAAAGAAATATCAAGGAGACAGACCTCAACCACCGCATTTAATGCTCTGCACCTACCCACCTGGCCGCATTTATGTGGAGAAGACCCCTGAACAGTGCATCCTCAACTACCGCCACTCAGACAGGGCTAAAGGGGGTGTCTGATGGGACATGCACTCAAGTGGGCGCACGGATGGTGAACAAGTGGACGGTGGAGATAGAGAAGGGCAGCACTATATAAGAGAGAGAGGTATCTGATAGGAGGGGATCGAGAATCAAGAGGGAGGAAAGAGCACATAATTTTACTGTAGCTCCAACATTTGTAACCCAAGTTCATCAATGAAAATAGCCTCCTCGGACGGGACATTGATCACTGTCCGAGCACTCTTTTAGTCAAATTTCCCCATCTTCTATGCCGTTTCATATTGTTATTTTTCATTACTAGCCTAGCTCTTTCACCCACTCTCTACAAATTTATTGTTTTGGGTTCAGTGGGCTCCAAACCCATACCTCATTGGGCTTGGGCAGCAGAATCTGACCCTACAAATCTCTTATATATATATATATATATATATATATATATATATATATATGGGTTGGGTTCAAGTTACACCTGGTGTAACTCTAAGTAATGTTACACCACTCAATATTTTTTAATATTGAAGAAAGTACTATGACCTATATAGAGATTATTGTATCTGATTACAAACTATTTGAATGCAAATAATGCTACGAACTGTCTGTCTTTGACTCTTCCAATTATTAGTCTTAAATAAAGTTACCTACAGTACACTGACCAAATATACTATTGACAATACATTAGCGATGTCCTAATCTTGCGCAACAGCTATGATGACATTGATAAGCCTACGCCTTTGCTTAGTAATTGTTTTATTCTCTCCTGTTGTTGGCTACCTTTGTTTATACTCTACTCACTCGATTTCTGTTGTCTCTTCAATACAATTTGGTCCATTTGTTAATGATTACCTTTTGTTTATACTCTGTCTTTGTTATTCTTATTTAAATAAAAATGGACTAAATAAGTCTATTAGGATGTTATGGTTTCACATTTTGTTTACACATCTCTTGAACTGTTTTAATTTGGAGAGTTCTTAAATTAGATTTGAAATCTCCTCACCAGCTATCAAAAGGACCTTTTTGTTTTGTTATTTGGGTCAGAAGCACCTTTCAGCTTTAGATGTATAAATTACTTGATTGCGTATTAGTTTAGAAAAAAAGCTTGAACTTTGAAGCTTAAATTACGTACCTTTATAGTATTTTATTTCTTGAAATAGACCAATTATGTGTTCCTATACCTATTTTTTAGTACATATTCTCCTAACTTTAATAATTCAATTTGTGTTGCTAAAATCTTGTAGCTCAATCGTCGTTTCATCGTATTTTTAACAGAAACTTCCAAGATTCATATCCTCCTTCTCCTGTTTTAACTATCAAATCATCAAAAAAAAAAAAAAAATCAATATGAGTCAAGAATTTTATAATTCAATGGCATTGCCAAATTTCTTTTATTAGGAGAACAATATTTGAATTCCCCCATCCAACTTCTATTAATTAATTATAAAAATCAATTTATGATTTATTGTAACATTATTTGGAAGCATTAATAGCATTTTAGAACATTTTCATTCATGTTGTCCTATAGGAAAAAAATTAATAATGACTAACATCTAAGCAAAAGTTAGAGATTTAGTGTAATCAAACCAAACTAAGTCATACCTTTTTTTTACAATCATATATATATAATACCACTCTCTATATGTATGTAAAATCCACGTGTAAGTCATACTACGTGTGATAGGAGTGTCATATATAGACTATAGTACATGTATCGCGTAAAATACTTTTTTATATAGACTAGTCTCATGTTTAGATGTATGAAGATAATAAGTAGCATCTCATGTGTATAAGCTACATATGTGTGCATTTTGTGTAAATGTTTTTTTTTTTTTTTTGATAAAAACATTGCATACACTATTATGATCTTAATGTCCCACATGGATTAAGTGTAAATTTAAACATGTGTTTATAACCTTTTGAACACCTTCTTCTTGCAAACTGATTTTTAAGAGTGAATTCTACCCATGGATTCCTAAGATACACTTACTCCATAATACAGAGAGAGCTTACAAGCTTCCAGACACGTTCTCCACTCCTCTTCCTCCCTCCACTTCTATTCTATTTCATTAAAAAGGCTTTTGCTGTACTCGATGAAAGCCAGAGTCTGAAACTATATTGGCTCAATCAAAACAGTCTGTAGACCCCTTTTTGGGAAACAGGGAATATATTACAAACTATTATAGTTTAATGTGGCAAAAGTACAATTAAAATCTAGGATGCAGGTTTTTTTGTGTGTGTGTGTATTCTACACTAAGTAATAAGTTCCATAATTATACAAATCTAAAGCGTAGGGAATTCGGGATAAAAGCTCAAAACATCCCTTATGCAACTTATTTACAACCATGTAAGCCCGGCTTCATTCAATTCTGCATGCAATCCCCTCTTAATAAAACTTCATTATTGTCCAAATAAAATGTCCCATACATACAACTAGTGAATACAAATCATTTATACCACTTTTTGTGTATCACTTTATTTTCCACCAATCACTACTTGCCATGTTTTGATTTTACTTTCCTTGTAAATAATCGAAATTTAAAATGGAAAGCAATCATATACATAATAAGTAGTAATTGGTAAAACAAAAAGTGGTACATAAAAAGTAGTACAGAGGATTTGCATTCACAAATAGTTAAGAGTCTGAATTTGGTAAGGACGGGATGTAAAATCCATGTTTTATACCATTCAATATAAGATTGTCACATCAACTTTTTACTTAAAACTCAATAGATTCTACTGCATTTAATAACATTTCAATAAACTCACAGTTAAGTTTGATTTTCAAATGAGTATTAGAATTGATTGAATGTGGTTGTGTCTATTCTTTAATATGTAATTAGTTTGTAACTTCATGCATAGGTATGAATATATTTAAAAAATATACATTAAAATGCATAGTATAATTCTTACTGTGCATGCCCAATTCTCTGTTAATGGGCCAACCTAGTAATTGGGCTCACAATTTACTTATTTTGGTGGATTTTTTAGTATCCTACAATGGGTAGCTCCTGACTATGTTGACTAAAGGCCCGTTAATGTGGCTAACCTCTCTAACCAAACACCTTCCTATTTTTCTTTATGCTCGGTTACTTTTCTAGTCCTTCCTCTCTAGTGTCTAACCCTTTACTCTCATGTTATTCTCCTATTTATAGCCTCGCCTCAGTGAACCACTAATGATTATCTTTCTCACAACTCGTGTGGTAGGGGCCCATTCTGATTATTCCAGACAGAAGTCGACCCACTTTGGGAACAGGGAAGTGAACATTAGAACTAGTGCTAGATGCCGAATGGTGTTCGGCAGCGATATTTCCTAAGGCACTACCGAGGTACCTTAGAAAACATCTGAGCAACAACAGCATCAAGGCCCAAACAGTACTCAACCTATCTGCCAAGCACTTTGTACATACTGGGCTCCCAGGTGATAGGCCTAAGATAGTGCACCGTACAACCTTGGGCCCTACAATAATCGGTCCATGACTATATACCGTACACTTACATATATAATTTAAATATTATTGAAGTCATTTTTTTTAACTCTTCATAAAGTCTTGTAATAATATTATTAAATAGAAAATGTAAATTGTCCATTTTTTAAAATTTTTTTATGTTCATCAATTTTAGACACTTTGGTTTTTGTACGCAATAATTCACTTAAATAGATATTTATGATGTGGTTCCACATTTTACTCCAAAATTAAGAAATAAAACTTTCTCTAAAAATAAATAATTTAGAACACATGGCACAAAATTGGACTTTAATTGTAGAATCTAATTGAATTTTCTCTAAACTTTATCTATTAATATATATGTATACATGATAATGTAGCATGTTGAGATGGAAGGGGTAAAACTTAAATTTTACACCACATTCTTATAGAATTTAATCTCAATAGTTAAACCCCATTTTCCTGCACAGGATCCTAGCTTGTGATTCAAACTCAATATCACTGTGGAGTTATCAATCATGTGAAGAACTTGGGATGGGGTTATTGTAAGTAAACCTCTTTCTATGGTTGCTTCATTTTATGTTTGCAATCTTTTTGGTTATGTTCTGTCAAGGTGATAACCAGTAAGAAGGTTTTGTAAGCAAATACGAATGCACTAAGAAGGTTTTGTAAGTAAATAAGAATTCATTAATTGTTGCTTATAGGCGTGGTCATAATACCTCGTCAGTTTCATCTATCAAAAAGTCTTTCCATTTAAGACATAGTCATAAAGTTGAAACATTTGAAAAAGTAACAAATTATACTTGGAAAAAAAAAGTTAACGGTCATCATTATCAACCTCATTGTTATTCTTTTTTTTTTGGGGTTAAACCTCATTGTTATTCATGATTTCATACAAGAGACTCAAGACGGGTTAATTGAGGAGACTGATCACTCACTTTCATGCACCCGTGAAATTTCAACATAGATACATAATTAAATAAAATTAAACTTATCTTAGATTTCATAGTTAATTAATAAGGACATTTAAAGTTACACGAATTAATTCTTGAACATTACTGTATAGAGTTAGAGTTTATTAAATTGATTCTGTTTATTAAAAAAAAAAATCAATAAAATCAAAATTTTATAATGAGTTAATAACTTAATATTATGGAGTTGATGTCTAAGGTTAAAATTATATCATATTTATCATTAGATATTTAAAAAAAAAAAAAAAAAAAAAAACCATAGTCCATTAATTGTATAATAGAGGGTGGAAAAAGTAAAGCTACCTCTTTTTGTTTAAACCTTTTAGACTTTATCGTGTAGTTTTGACAAATTCTATACGTAAGGGCAAGAACTAAGAAGTAACTTCAAACCCCTTTTTTATTAGAAAGAGACATTAGTTAATCACAATGTATTAGTAAATACTAACTCAATATAAGTAATCAAATATCATACAAAGTTGTTTCTCAAAAAATATATATATATATATATATATATCATACAAAGTTTCATATCTATGCTCTGTCTCTTCCCTTACATAATCTAGAACACCTATCATCATAAATGTGACAGCATCCATTTATTTTGATCAATAATCTAAGATTTTTTTTTTTTGGAAGGCTCAATAATCTAAGATTTAGGAAAATACCAAACCTTTTAAATATAATGTTGACACCAAAAAAAAAAATCACTAAAAAGAATGCCTTTCTAGAATTTATTCAAATAATTTGACCAACGAAATTTCTTAAATTGTAGCTCATGAATCTTTAATTCTTTACCCCCAGATGGCAATGATTTAAAAACATGGATGTTGTCATAGTTTGTGGTCGGCAGTAGCCGCAGTATTAAAAAGTAGTTGAAAAACATGAGAGCCATATATATTGCTTATTGACTCTATTCATACATGAGTTTTGCGATGTTCACACAAAGCGTGGATTATTTATTAATTAATATATCATATGTTGCATTCCAATATATTTTTTTTAGGTATATATTGATTGTGAACGGGACAAGGTGATATTAATTGACCGTTCCATTTATATACGTAGCCTTTGGCGTATGGTTATATGGTTTCCATCTTCTTCTCAAAAAAAAAAAAAAAAAAGATTGAATAATACAGTATTCTATCTTCAAAAAAAAATACAGTATTCTCGAATTAAAAAGAAAAAGAAAAAGAATAATACAGTATTCTAATCCATATATCCATTCTATGGTATTCAATTATTCATATATATTTAACAAAGATTGTAATATTGTATAACTAAATTTGGTTAGAAATCTTAATTTTTTAGGCAACATAATAAAAAATAAATTCAACAAACAATTCAGGTTCCAAATTAAACAAGTCAAATTTGGTGAGAAATCTCATTACAATACTATAAATTAACTTCCTAATTTTGTTTTCTTAAAAAGGAAAGGTTTCATTTTAAACCCTATATTTTAGGGGTGGTTTTTTTTTTTTTTTTTTTTGAAAACAGGGGTGGTTTAATTTCAAAGTACTAACTGGTATAATTTCAACCAAACTAAACCTAAAATTTTCAGGATGATTACAAATTAAATCCTATAATTTCGTTAATTCCAAATCAAATTCTAAAATTTATATCAATGTGAACGGTAAACCCTTTAAATCAACCCTCGAAGGTTCTAAATTTAAATAGATTATGATTTTAAAGATTTAGAATTTAAAACTATAAAGTTTAATTCATAACCCTCTTAAATTTTATAGTTTAATTGGAAAGTTTGAATCTTTTTTTTTGTGTGTGTGTGGAAAGTTTGTAGTTATAGGATTTAATTTAAACTCATCTCTTAAACATAGCGTTATAATTTGTAATAACCAAAAAAAGAAACTAAAGAGTGTTATGTGGTGAAGGAAATTATGGACGAAGGTGTAATATTCAAAACGATGGGGATTGTTTCTGGAGTTTTTGCATTGACCAGCCAACTTTTTTTTGGCCCTTTGGATATCTCCCGGACGTGATTGACCCTATTCTACTCCATTGAAAATTATATATGAGCCAAGAACGATACCCACCATATGTCCCTTTCTGTCTCCTTTTTCTCCCTAGTATCTATAACAGCAGCCTATATTTCATGTAATTTGACTGATTAGGATTTCTATTTTGAATTTTGAATATAATTAATTAATCATCTTTATAAGATAGAAAACATTGCAACTTATAACACTATAAACAACTTTAACATGTAAAAAAAGAAAAAGAAAAAAACTAGACCTAGCAAACGGGTATGGTCGAGTTAATCAAGTTCGAGAAGAAAATTGATCATCTTAAAATAGGTTGTGAGTAGATGAGTTAATCGGATTCAGGTAGAAAATTGGTCTTTTTTTTTCACATGCAAAAAATAAATAAATAATTAAATGTTAAAAATACAAATACAAAAAATAAAAATTAAATAATTCATAGATTCTTAATAGTTCTCAAATTTTTTGAAGTTTGATCCTCCCAGTAGTCAAATTAGAAAGATTTTTTTTTTTTGGTGACTGCTATTTACTCGAGTGTAGTTATTATCATCTTTAGATAATTGGAATCATGTTACATTTACGTAGTTTAGCATTTGAAATTATTTGCTAGCTTATATGATTTGAATTAAATATAAAAATAAAAAATTATTAAAAAAAAGGGTGGCATAGTAACACAGGTCAACCCATTTTTACATTAGATCAAAATTAAAAATTCTTGAGTTCGGCTCCAATATTTTTCTTCCAATTTAAGTTGGATCCAATTTTGCCAAGTCTTAAAAAAACACACAATTGCTTAAAATAAAAATAAAAATAATAATAAAAAATAAAAACACACATACACGAATTTTAACTTTTAAATAAAATGGTTTGGTCAAATTGCGCCACCTGTGTTTTACAAATTTGCTTTGGTTTTTCTTCATTTCATTATTGCATGCACGTGCTTCATATTCAGGCGCGTAGACGATAGCGCTGTTACGTGTTCGTCAGTGGCGGCGAGTATTTGAATTTTAGTTTCGACAACCGTGTTTGGTGATCCCCGTACTACCAACAAACCATTAAGGATGTGTTTGGTTCCTGATTTAAATCAGTGTTTTTAGTTTTTATCAACATTTTTTAAGCACCTTAAACAAAAAGAAAAATTATTTAGGAAAAATTACAAACCTTTCATGTATCTCTATTTTGGGTATAAATTTTGAAAATTTAACTGTTAAATGCATATTAAATTTCATTCAAAACAGATGTTATTTACTATTCGATAAAAAACTTATTTTTTATACGCAATTTTAAATTACAAAAATTTGAAATTTTAACATTTTTTTAATAGTATAGCAATTGATATTTGGTTTTCTTGAAATTTTGCAAGTACGAAAGATATAATAAGAACATGCATCATTACAGTATCTTATATTCTAGGTAATATTAATTTTAATCTCCGTTCTCTCATAAGCATCATTAAAACTAATTTTAAATATTTTATCTAATCCAAATTTTAATTGAAAAGTTTTAAATTTACTAGATTGACTTTAGGTTGATAACAACTCAAACATTTCCTAAATAAAATGAAATCCTTCGGGTCATATACTAATTCAAAATTTACATCTTTTAACATTATGAAAACTCTTTATTTAAAAAAAAAAACAATTCCAAATAAGATATTAAATGCTAGAATTAAGTAAGTAGTTTGTGATTTCTGTCCAATCAAAAATTCCAATCAAGAATGTTGGTTTACAAAACTATTTTTAGAAACTATTTTTAATCAAAAAATAATAAAACAATAATTTTTTTAACAGTTTTTTGTATTTCCGATGAAAGCGGAGTCAAAACTTTCTTAATGTGATTTATTAACAATTGATCTAAAAACATCTGTTAACATAACTCTATTTTTATAGTTTATATAATTACTTGTTTTACAAATCTTGTAATTTGGTAATACTATTCCTTCTTTTCTAAGATAAGAATTAGGATTCAAATCTTCTTTCCTATGGTTGTAATTTTCAAATTCCAAAAGAAAAATTGCATCTTACTTCTTATTGAACATGAACCTTTCCTAAAT
Organism: Quercus aquifolioides; assembly: GCA_019022515.1. Taxonomy (NCBI): domain Eukaryota; kingdom Viridiplantae; phylum Streptophyta; class Magnoliopsida; order Fagales; family Fagaceae; genus Quercus; species Quercus aquifolioides. The sequence continues at coordinate 2,712,743 of CM032329.1, forward strand.
CCTAATTCACAATGGTTTTTAGTTTTTTGCAGTGAACCTCCCGAGTCCTGTGACAGACTCCTGTACATGGAAAAATCAGGATGTGGAGTTCCATCTTCTTTTCAAATCAGAGTCTCTCACAAGTCCCAAGTCTCACTCCTAATAAAAAAAATAAAAAAATAAGACAAATCCTTGGTACATATTGTGAACACTGTTCACACAGTCAAAGTTGTCAATACCAAACACTACCTTTAAGCTTTAACTTTCATGACTTTTTACTTACTGCTACAATTCTACTAAACCTGTAACTACATATCTCTCTCTCTCTCTCACAAAACCAAATTACTATTCTATCTCTCTCTCTCCCTCTTTTAAAAAGATACGACCTGTTCTTTCTCTGCTCAAAATCCCACTTTTGCCTCTCTCTCCCTCTCTCTGTGGCTTGGCCAACTCCGCCCAATGAAGCACACCAAACTCAAACCCACCACACCCTTCAGAAAACCCCACTTCTTTAAATGACGAAACTACCCTCCACCTTCCTCACCGTCATCCTCCTCCTCCTCTCCAAAACCCACGCCCTCGGCTCCGGCGCCACCCTCGCCGTTATCTCCTCCTCCGCCACCGTTTGCGGCATAATAGCCTCACAACCAACCCAACGCATCCAATGCTACCAACGTGGCCAAGTCATAGCCGTCGATCCCAACACCAACTTCACCTCCATTTCCGGCGGCACCAACTTCCTCTGTGGCCTCCGCTCCGGTGGCTACAGCCTCCTCTGCTGGGACCCCTCTAACAACTTCAGCTCCAAACGCCTTTACTTCAGCGACACCGTTTTATTACACAACCTCTCCGTCGGTGACGACCAAGTCTGCGCCACTTTCAATGGTACAAACTCAGTCTATTGCTGGAGAGGCAATAAAAATTTCAGTTTGCCATCTGGGTCTGATTCGTTTTCGTCAATCTCATCTGGGTTTGGTTTCTCTTGTGGAATTTCAAACAGCAGTCAAAATGTCAAGTGTTGGGGAAGCAATACTGTGTTATCGAATTTGATACAGGGAGATTTTGTGAACATGTCGATGGATACTATTGTAGCTGGTGGTTCACACGCGTGTGGGTTAAACTCAACTGGGTTTGTCGTTTGCAAAGGAAATAACAGTTCTGGTCAGTTAGATGTTCCTTCGAATTCCGTGGGAGACTTGTTTAAGTTGTCGCTCGGAGAAAGCCATAGTTGTGGGATTAGGAAATCGAATCAATCCGTGGTGTGTTGGGGTAGGGGAGACTATTCTTTGAATGTGACAGAAGGGGTTCGGTTTGAAACAATTGCGTCTGGGTCGAATTTTACTTGTGGAGTAAAGACGACTGATTTATCGATTTTGTGTTGGGGACCCGGGTGGCCTAATGAAAGTAATTTGAGTTCTGGGGTTGAGTTATCTTTGCCTAAGATTCTTCCAGGTCCTTGTGTGGATCAATCTAATTGTTCGTGTGGTGAGTATACAGATTCTCAGAGATTCTGCTCTGGTTTTGGGATTATTTGTTCGGTTTGTAAGAATGTAAGTCCAGCGCAACAGCCAGTACCTTCACCACAGCCAGTACCTTCACCAGCCGGTCCAACCCCCTCATCGAATTCATCACCATCCAAGGGTTTGAGAAGGGGTTTATTGGCCTTTTGCATTGTGGGGTCGATTGGAGGATTTGCGGGTATTTGCACTGTGATTTATTGCTTGTGGACTGGTGTTTGTTTCGGGAAGAAGAAAGTGCATAATTCAGTGCAACCTACAATCACTAGAGCTGCTAGTTCTAACAATGGAACAACCTCGAACAACAGCCCGCCTTCAAGGTCATCCACAATTAGGCGTCAAGGGTCAAGGATTATGAGGCGGCAGAGGAGTGGTACCTCGTCGAAGCACGCGGATAAGGCTGAGGAATTTTCACTAGCTGAGCTAGCAGCAGCCACCAACAATTTCGCTTTGGAGAACAAGATTGGTGCTGGAAGCTTCGGTGTTGTGTATAGAGGCAAATTGATAGATGGCCGTGAGGTTGCGATCAAAAGGGGTGATACTAGTTTAATTATGAAGAAATATCAAGAGAAAGAAAGCGCATTTGATTCAGAATTGGCATTCTTGTCACGGCTTCATCACAAGCATTTAGTTAGGCTTGTTGGGTTTTGTGATGAAAAGGAAGAGAGGCTGTTGGTTTATGAGTTCATGAAGAATGGTGCACTTTATGACCATTTACATGACAAGAACAATGTGGAGAAGAGTAGTAGTGTTTTGAATTCTTGGAAAATGAGGATCAAAATCGCATTGGATGCAGCTCGAGGGATTGAATATCTTCACAATTATGCAGTCCCACCTATAATTCATAGAGACATCAAGTCCTCTAACATATTGTTAGATGCTTATTGGACAGCCAGAGTATCTGATTTTGGATTGTCTTTATTGGGTCCAGAATCTGATCGCGATTATAGGCCAATGAAAGCAGCTGGAACAGTTGGGTACATTGATCCTGAGTATTATGGTCTTAATGTACTAACAGCAAAGAGTGATGTTTATGGTCTAGGAGTAGTATTATTGGAACTTTTGACAGGGAAGAGAGCTATATTCAAGAATGGTGAAAATGGAGGGGCACCCATAAGTGTGGTGGACTTCACAGTGCCAGCAATTATGGCTGGAGAATTGGGAAAGGTCTTGGACTCAAGGGTTGGGCCTCCAGATCTGAATGAAGCAGAGGCAGTAGAACTGATGGCCTATACAGCAATGCATTGTGTGAATTTGGAAGGGAGGGAAAGGCCAACCATGGCTGACATTGTTGCTAATTTGGACCGGGCATTGGCTCTCTGCGATCATAGTCATGGCAGCATCTCTAGTGGTACAATCTCCATTGTTTCAGAATGAAATTCCAAAGGAAAAAAAAAAAAAACATTTTTTCTTCAATTTTTATTGATTTTTTTTTTTTGGATAATTCACATTGGTTACAATTGTGTTTTGTAAATTTTAGGATTTTCATCTAACATTGAGCTGTAGGTGTAGGATTTTGTGAACACTGAAAGCTAGGAAGAAGGATTACATGATTTATTTTTCAGGAAAATAGCCTTTCTTTTCTCTCAAGTTGTTACCTTTTTTGTTTTCATTATTATCAACGTATATAATGTGTTGTTTTCTGTTTGACCAAATAATTTCCGATTACAGCAGAGAGTATTTTTCACTCATAAATTTGATAAGCATATGACAGAAAGAATGATAAAGTATGGTGAAGTTTGTGAACAAAGATTGGGGGTACCGTATGTCCTTTGCTCCCACAGTGCAGGTACTCAAATTTGTCAACCATGCTATTTTTTTATGGTCCCACTAAAAAACAGGGGTAGATGGAAAATGTGGTCCGACAATTTGAAATGAGAGAGTGTAGTCCACACTTTTACACGCGGCACACTTTGACTTTGAAAATTCAATGAGAGCAGTCAATAGGATATGGCCTAGTAGTTTCTGAACTCCCAACGACGCAACAACTATTCTGGACACTTTTTTTTTTTTTCCCCCCCTTTATATTTAATTTATAAAGTTTCAATCTATGCTATCGCTTTTGATAATTGTGCTGTACTCTTTATCATTAAATTAAAACACCAATCAATTTCTTTTGATAATTGTGCTGTACTCTTTATCATTAAATTAAAACACCAATCAATTTTTGGTATAGGTTTAATCTCTCAAATCTCTTATTCAATCATAAAAAAATTTACCAGTTAGGCTAATTATAACATTCGCTTCTGATGATTGTGCTGTGCTCTCGATTTTTGGTTAGACTTAATTTCCCAAATTTCTTATTAAACCATAAAAATTTGAGAAATGATATATTCACAACAAATTTTAAGTGGTAGGTTGTTACTGATTGTTATTATTAGGACAAAAAAGTAATCTTAGTGTTAGGTTCAAATTTGAACTAATAACAAATAACCACTTATGATTTGTTGTAAAATTATTGTGGACGTAACACTCTAAAATTTTTTACCAGTTGAGCTAACTAGATCCCCACACACATTTCTTTTTAGATGTTGTATTTTGCATTTTTTAACTGTTGTGTATGATTTATTGGTTAATGAATAACATAATTGATTTTAATTATTTTTATAAAATATAATATTATTTTTCCTGAAGTAATCAATATATAACTATATAATTTAATTTAATTTAGAATTTAAAAAAAAAATTGAGAGAATTTTAATTTATGACGTTTAATTATAATAATTATTTTGTATTATCAGATCAAGACACCAATTATTTTTAGTGTAAAAAATAATAAATCTCAGATCTCTTATTTGATCACAAAATATTTTACCTGTTCAATTAACTTGGAACCCACAATTTAATTGAGAATTTAAGATAACTTTGTAAATTTAATAAAATGCTGAGGTTCAACAACTGTGAAAATTATAATTCCCTTTAATATTCTGATCTGCATCACTCTGATGCTATGCTATTGGACTTCAGCTATGAGAATAAATTCATTAAATCAAACGGTGCCTCTTAAATTTTAATAGACAAGCAAAGCATTTAAATATTTAATGTAAATATGCTATAGTTAATACCAATCAAATCAATAACTCTATAAATTTAATACTAGCATCTAATATAGTGTGAGGAAAAGACTCAGAGAAAGGGTGAGTCTAAACTATAAAGGTGGCCGGTGGCCACCACCACCTCCATTGTTCATATTAATTTAGATATTTGGTGAAGGCTATGCACAAATTTTAATGAGACTTGGGTGTGTGTTTCATACAAAAAAAATGCAACTAATTATGAAACACAAGTATAATGTATATAGAAGACCCCACCACTGCACATGAATAAAGTTATGAATCATCCATTTCTTGCCTATTGGAATTTTATGCCCAAATCTCTATATGCAAAACAGCGAATCAGCAATTATTATTTTCTTTTTGTCCATTAATTGGCCATTACTATTTAGCTCATTTAATTATGGGCGGTTGTAGCTAAGTGAATCAAAGATTGAAGGATGTGACTTGAGAATAATGCAGATACCATTTGCTCAAAAATTCATGCGGATAAAAAATTGGATAATGTTTACGACGTGCAAATCAGACGACACACCTTACTGCACCCAATGTAACAGTATCCAAAACACAAGGTAAAAAAAATAAATTTTTTGCTCCAAAAAAATAAAGTAAAAAAAGAATTTTATCATAGTATTAATTATTTATGAGAAATGTTGTGTACACACATCTTCTCAACACTTTTACGATAAATTTTAAGTAGTAGGTTGTTACTAGTTCTTATAGATGGGCAAAAAAGTAATTTAAATTATGAATTCAAATTAGAACAAATAACAACTTATCATCTATGATTTATTGCGAAAATGTCGTGGATATAGGATTTCTCTTTAAAAATATATCAAAATAGTAATGATTATTGTTTAAATTTTGATAGTATAACAAGATTCAATCCTCTCATTTTAAAATGGATGGATATTTAAATTTTAGATCATTTAATTATAAGCAATTCTAGTTAAGTGAATCAAAATTCAATGCAACAATTCCAAAATCTAGATACCATTTGTTGAAATCAATCAAAAAAAGAAAGAAAGAAGATAATACTAAACTCATTACAAATTTTATAAATTCACGTGTCAATGCATATAATTAGTAGATTTTAAAAGTCGTGGTTGTATCAAGTGGATTCAACAAATTATAGCAATATTTTGGATAAAAAATAATTTTTTAGATAGAGACAACAATTTTTTTGTTCTTGTCAATTTCTTTAGATAAAATAATAATAAAATTTTTAACAAAACATGCAACATGTATCTAAGTTTCAATTGATAGAAACAACAACTTATTTATTTGTATAAATTTCTTTAGATAAAGTAACAATACGTGTTTTAATAAAACATGTAACGTGCATTTTAGATAAAATAACAATAAGTGTTTAACAAAACATGCTATATGCATCTAAGCTTCAGTTGATAGAGACTAAAGTAACAATAAGTGTTTTAATATAATATACAACATGCATCTAAGTTTCAGTTTCAGTTGATAGAGACAACAACTTATTTGTAAATATTAATTTCTTTAAACAAAGTAACAGTAAATGTTTTAACAAAACATGCAATATGCATCTAAGTTTTAGTTAACAAAGATAACAACTTATTTGTTCTTATCAATTTCTTTAAATAAAGTAACAATAAGTGTTTTAATAAAACATGCAACATGCATCTAAGTTTCAGAAATTTAAATCCTACTCCAACTAAAAATTTATTATCAAAATTTCAAAACTTATATATATTCACCAATGGTCTTTATCTTTACATAGAATCTCTCTTACACCTCATGTTTTTTTTTTTTTTTTTTTTTGAGTTGCAACTAACGCATATGTATTTGTATTGGAATGATATACATGTTGTATAGATCCATTGAAGTTGATAAATTTATATGATACTCTCTCTCTGGAGCAATTTTTTTTTTCCCAATAAACAACTACTCTCATTAATTATTAAATTAATTAATTATTAATTGTTAGTATATATTTCCTCAAATTAAGGGATAAATTTAACAATAGTTTAGTTTACCTAAGACTTTATCATTTAAATTTTAACAAATTTAGTGGGTTCCAGTTAACTCAACTGATAAAATCTCTGATAGTTGTATAAGAGATCTGGGGTTCAATAAAACTGATTGGTGTCTTGGTCTGATAGTTTTGCAACTTACACGTATATATTTGCATATGATAGTTTTGATTAAATAAATTCATCTTACTTATTATTATTTGTTTCTAAATTTTCATTGTAAAAAATGTACTTTCATAAAGTATGCGTTTTTTTAATAAAATTATAATAATTCATGTAATATGCATAAGTTATATTCCAAATTCAAATAAAATTACAACCCAACCCACCAACCCACAAAAACTAGCTCAAGGTGTTAGGTTGTATTGGGTTGAGATTTTATCAAGTTGGTTAGTTAGATGCACACCTCTAGCTGCTATCAAAATTCATGGGAATTCATTGAATATTCAAAGCAAAATTTAATGTTAGGGACATTTTTTGACACAAACATAAAGTATAAGAATTAAAATGAAACATTTCAAGGATAGGTACCATTTTGAAATATGAGATAAAGGTGTAAGACTAAATATGTAATTATACCTTAAACCAAAGATACGCTTCAACCAACGTTTAAGGTGAATGCGGAAGCATTAGACTAATTGTGAACCATATAGTAGTAAGCATCGCATTTCAATTAAGGGTCCAATTAATCGCTTGAACATGCATCATAAACAAATTTTAACTTGAGTTTGATTATAATACCTAATATTTTGTTGTATCAAATTAATGACCGATCCATTCAATTGGCACTTCCTAGTGTCCCTTAACAAGGTAATCATTATTTGATAGGAGTCATAAATGACAAGTGGTAGAATTTTGGGTTAAATTGTAGCCCATTATTGAATTAGTATTTTTCAAAGCTTGACCTAATCCATGGAATCATAGGAATAGTCATACATTGGTAAAACCCTATATAATATAAATCCATGTAAAGCCCCCAGAATCCACGACGTTGACACACAATTCTCACAATCCCTTGTGTTTGTTTTCTAGTCCTAGAAGCCTTAGAACACACCTACTTTGTGTTGCTTTCAGGTGTCATCACTCATGCACATTTCACACGGCTGAAGAACGTGAAGAAACTTGCGAGGGACCGAGTCCAACACGTTTTGCTTTATTCGATAGCAGCATACACACGTGTGCGCTTCATTTCATAGTCAGTCATCATCTGTTTTCATATAAGAAGACTGAGTCTGTGACAGCACCGTCCAAATTTAACTACAGCTAAATTCATTTCAAGCATCTGAACCAATATGAGCTCTCGAATTTATAAAGCCCAGAAATAAGCCCAATATAATATATATTGTTTATGGAAAAAAGTTAAACACTATTCTTATTTTATTGTGCTCAATGCAACCAATACGATAACCTGCACAAAATGACCTATTAAAAGGGGTGTTTGACATGTCGTGAAACCTGGTTAGCTAAGATACTATAACTGGTTTTTAATTATTCAGTTTGATGACTTTGTTTTAGTCCAGTCAATTGAATTGAATAAAATCCTATTAAAAATACAAAACTACTTTTAGATTTGATTCTTTTAAGCACACAATTCTCCCAAAAAGTGGGTTTTTTTAATTTAAATTTTAGTGTTTTCACATTCATTTTTCAACATAAAACCAGTTTAAACTTTCACATGTTCCGGTACTTATTCGCACTAAACCCAACCTGCGCAAAATGACCAATTAAAAGGGGTGTTTAGCATGTCATGAAAACTGGTTAGCCAAGATCTAATTATTTCATTCCTAATTAAAAAAAGAAAAGAAAAGAAGATTTAATTATCTCAGTTTTATGGTTTTAGAATTGATTCTTCCAAACGCACATCCTATCCACAAATGAATTTTTAAATTTTAGGCCCTGTTTGGTGAGTGAGTTTAAACTCACATTTTCACATTTTAAATAACATTACACACATTTCCACATACTTTTTCACTCACACATATTTCAAAAAACTACAAATAACATTACTCAAACTACTCTATCAAACACCCCTAGTGTTTTCACATTCAAATAGTCATAAAGTAGTTTTAAAATCAATCAATCAGTGATTTTTTTTTTTTTTTTTTATGGGTAATCAAAGATTTATTGCATAAAAAGGACATCATGTTCACGATGGTGAACACTCTATGCTTAAAACAGATACAAGTAACTCAAAAAGAGAGACAAATAAAAAGGAGAAAATCAGAAATGGAAATACATTGTGTAAAATCAATCAATCAGTGAATAAATCATGCATAATTGTTGTATCAGGTTTCTAATCAGTAATGTAGTTGGTTATTTCAAAAACCAACTCAGACAGCTCGAAAATTCTTGAAAAGTTCTGCAGTAATCACAAATGGCTCCATTATTTTCATGTCATAATTTATCACCAATTAAGGTATCAGTGTTCAAGAATTATATTCATGATTTGGGAATACATAATATCAATTCTATGGTTCACACTACTAATTTAGTGAGGGACAAAATTCCAAAATTTTGACCACTTCCAAACTTTCTTCTGAAAAATGGTGAATGATCATCTTCTTGCCGATAAGGAAAGGAATGTATGGTGAGTAATCAACGCCTATAGGATTTAATGTACTAACCTTCTGTAGATCTATTCACATTTCAAGTATCAAAGAAAAAAAAGCCTCGAGAATGGTTAGACCCGGCGGTATGTTCTTCTTTGTCTTTGCTCTTCAACTTCGTTCATCCAATCAGAGAGCCACATGAGACCCTTGTAACCATAATTTGCTATAGCAATTAGGACCACCACAAGGGTGACAATAAGAAGTAGCCACTTCATAGCTGCAACAATTTTCTGTTTATAAAGAACAGATTCTGTTAATGAGCAAATAAAAGGGCACTTGAAAGAACTCACTTTTTTCCCTTTGGAAAAATAACAAACCTGCAGTCTTGATATTTGCTTGCCTTCTTGTACCTGTTGTCGTCTCCTTTTACGCTTTGGTACATTCTTTTCAGTTTCTGGCTCCTTTTCCTGTAAACAAAATTTCCATGGTATTAGATTTGACCTTATAGAGCTCATCTACCAAAATGCTACTGAATTTTATATGCAAAATGTAAGCAAGATTCATGTATGAAAAGTTCCGTGCAATAATTTTCAGAGATGGATATTAATTTTTTAGACTGATATTTTCAGTAGCATAGATTATTTATTTTTTTAATTTTTTTTCATAAGTAGTATTATTCAGTCAAACAAAGATTACTTCAGGTTCACGATGATGAACACAAAAGTATTTAAAAGATTACAAAGAAATCAACTTGGAAAATAAAGAGTCTTGGAACTCCAAAATAGAGTGAAAATGAGTAAAACCCCAAGCATTAGACTAACCAAACAAGGTTTGGATCAACAAGGCTTTCAAATGATCACGGGATTGCTCCTTATCCTAAAAAGTAAGGGTATTCCTTTCCTTCCACACTTTCCACATAAAAAACAATGGAGTAAGATTCCAAACATCAGAGTAGTGTCTCCCAAACAAATTCATCCATCCAAGTAAAAGAGCTACTACTGACAAGATATTCCCAAATATCTTGAATACTTCGCTCCACAAGCCATAGGCAACATCGCAATGAAGCAATACGTGGTCCATTATTTGTCCTTGACACCAACACGTACAACACCATTCAACTAAATAAAAACCTCTCTTAAGAAGATTATCATTAGTCAGAATCTTACCCTAACAAAGAAAGACACCCTCTTAGGGGTCTTAACACACCAAATACTCTTCCAAGGAATGAAGACACGCTTGTACCACAAAATCACCTTATAATAGGAACGAGCATCAAACATACCACTCCCGTTTAGGCACCATCTCAACCTATCATCCCCCAACCCCCTAGGCATCTGGGAATATAATAGGTCTAGAAAGGAATTCACTGAATCCAACTCCCAATCATGAAAGTCTCTAAGAAAACACACGTCCCAGCTCCTAGCCCCCCTGATCAATTGCTAATACAGAGAAGCAAAATTGGAGGTATCTTTGTCAGTTGCATAAACAAATAGGTCAGGATACAAATCCTTCAAGGGAAGGTTCCCACACCAACGAACGTGCCAAAATCTTATACATGTACCGTCACCAACCTCAAAAGACACTTGGGAGAAAACTGTCCCACCCCATTTTGATACTCTGCCAAAGACTACAGCCATGCACCCTTAGTTGAACCACCCGTCTACCCCATACTTCAAAGCTATCACACATCGCCACAACTGAGTAATTTCATGTCGAAAGCATCATAATCACTTCCCCAATAAAGCTTGATTAAACCTCCCTATCTTCATAATCCCCAAACCGCCTGCCTCAACAGGTAGACAAACCTTATCCCATGCCACCAACAGGAATTTTAACACGTCCTTTGTGGCACCCCACAGAAAGTTCCTCTGAATTCTCTCCAACCTATCGGCGACCAACTTGGGAATGGGTAGTGCATAGATTTCACTGTCCACTGAATCTCCTGTTATGGGTTGTGCGTGAAGAAACATGTTCTTCGTTTTGCCATCCCCACTATTTCCTATGTTTTCCCAAGCGAAGAACTTGTACTACAACTGTACCTATTTTTTATTTATTCATTTTTGCAATTAGAGAAATCATTCCATGGTACGTGGAAAAAGTTCAACCACTTCTGTCAAATGACAGCTATAACAAGTTGCAAAAGGTTTCAGGAAGCAGACAATGACATCCTGGTAATTAAGGGGCTCAAGAAACCAAAAGTTCCCATATCTGGTGGATATAAATCAACGAGCTGAGCCATTTGAAAGGTGTATATGGTGGCAACACTCTCTACCAAACTAGAGCTTCTTGTTGACTCTGGTTGAATCAATACACGATTACACATCTAATCTTGTAGCACGCATGAGAAAACCAAGCAGAGGGAGACTGCTTTTCAAGTTCAAAATAACCATACAACTAGAAATGCCAGCCAGAATAGATGATGCAGCAGGAAACCACAAAAATTCTGGCAAAATTCAAAGGATATTACCTCCATGACTTTAGATTTACGTGAGTGTAACTCTGAATCAACAAATTGTACTTTACTCTTGCAAGCAGAATTGCAAGGAAGAAGTCCAATTCCGTACTGATTTTTTGGTATGTCTCTGGGATCTGAGCCAGCATTCCGATGGGCTGATTGCACATCTTGACAAAACCATTCTTTTTTCAAGGTTTGGCATTTACAACGAACAAAAACCTTGCAAGAGAAAGAGTTGACAAGGTAAATCAAATATACAAATGCCAGTTCCAACGGTAATGTTTTTCGGATAATATTTGAGATTCAAGACCAAAAACAAGATATGACATCCATGTGTTCAATTAAACAAGAAGATTGTCCCTATAAAGTTATTAACATTATTACCTTCTTGCGGCACTTGTCAGGAGATGGGCATGCACCAGGATGACACATCTCTGGGCATAGATGTGTACAATTGGGCAACTTCCTGCATAATCACAATCGCCTCTAAGCCTCATTTCAGTCATATTTCTTAACCCAAAAGAATAAAACCAGAGCAATCATGAAGAATATATAAATTTAGACTGAGGCTCTATTGAGTTTACTTTTCTTCAGTAAGTATGTTTAGTTCACTCAAGTAAATAGAATAAGTGAATCAACAACCATGCCTCCATATTCTAATATGAGCATATATCTTTGAATTACCTATGACAAGGTCCGCCACATGAGCGAACAGCCATTTGCTCCTTTTCAGACAGGCTGTTGTAGTATAAGCACTCAAAGACATGGACCATTGAACCACAGTGACATGATCGTTTTACAAGTACTTTGCAAGGAGGACATTCTCCAGGATGACATGGCAAGGGGCAAGGATGAGAACATGTGGGTCTTCTCTCCTGAATGAGGACATTTAAAATAAGAAGGCAAATAATGAGTTGTGAGAGTAAATGATGAGGCTGAAGAAATACATCCATTCTTCACTCAGGCATACGAGGGTGAAAAGTCACTTAGTAAGGACACAATTCAGTCCACAAGATGAGGAGAATTCATGAGAAAATACAGAACATAACACTTGAGGAATGGAGGAAATATAAGAGAGTAAACACCTTTTGGCAAGGAAGATGACACTCTTCACAAGAATTGCTTCTTTCTTTCTGGAAGGGTGTTGCAGAAAGGTTCTTCAGGGCGTGGCAAGTTTTAGTACAATAATGATTGCCGCAAGATAAAGGATTTCCGCATAAATTATCACAGGAAAATTGTGTTTTATCTGAGCACACCATCTGATACAAGGGGGAAACCATTATTTTTTTTTTTCCCAAAAAAAATCTGGGGAAAATGAGGCTAAAATGGCATTGATAGTTCTAGAAAATGAGGTTGCAAGTTAAAATATTTTATCCATTTATAGCAAGGAAAATGCAACCAACCATTCTATCTGCCCCAACATGTTGGCCAACACATGACCTCCAAACCAGTTCTGGGCAGGGAGGGCATGGAGAACCAGGCGTATATTCAGTCTGATGTATTGACTTCTTTTTCTTTGGTTTCAATGTAAATTCAGGATTAGGAGGAGATATAGGGCCATGACACCTGAACACAAAAGGAAAACAAGTATAAGTTGCACAAGAAAGGCCATTATCTAGTATCATAATCTCAAGCAGATTTTAAGATAACATTCATGAACTAAAATACTGCAGACCTTAGATTGCACTTATGGCCACATGGATATTCTTCATCGCAAATTAACCGACATGGGGGGCAAGCACCATAATGGCATTTGTGTGGCTGGAAAAAAAGAAAAAAAAAAGTATTGTTAATTATTATTATTTTCTTTTTTTAAATCTCTGGGACAGAACAAGCAGTGAATTACTAATCTTTTCTTCTGCAAGAGCTACAGGCATAATTACAGATTAAAACCTAAAACTTCTAAAGATATCAAGAACCATCTCCTCATTGACATCCCAGGGAATTTCAAGTATTCAGTTACATTACTTTATTAACCACACATGGAAGAAAATCAAGATGGCCATTGGCTAAAAAATCAGGAAGAAGAAATCATGATGATTGTTGGCAAATGTAAGTATGCTCCCAATCCAATGTAGAGAACCACTCATATTATTTTTTTAGAGAGTGTTGACATATATCTGAAGAAATCTAGAATGCTCTAAAGTCTTCAATTGATCTAACCAATCTTCATAGGAAATGAAACAAGCAACCAGGTACCTTGCTGTTTGATCCATGCCTGCATAAACGAGCAATATGGCATTGCTTGGGACATCTAGGAGGCTTTTGATCCATCTCAGTACCACAAGGAACCTGATACAAAATCCATTACAAAGTACTCAGCAAAGACAGTCTAATTAAGAGCAAGCATGCATTCACTGCATGGAAGTCTTTTCTTTCTTTCTTTCATTTTTAGAAGGGGTTGATTGGGGGGGTGGGGAAGCAATTTATACAAAAGCTTAATACCATTATTGAAGGCAATGGCAATGTTATTTGTACATTTCTAACATCCTATATGACTACTAGCATGGGGTACCTGCATTACAACTGTTGATAACAAGTACTAGAAGAGTTCTAATCCTCAATATAACAAAAGAATGGAATGGTAATATAAACTGCTCCAAGCTTCATAGAGCCTGGTGTTTAAGATGAAAACTTCACAAACAAAAAAGTCATCATCAGTACTGTAACATTTGAGCCCTTGTGAATTTTAGAAGGAAATGAGCATGTTATACATGGTCATTATGTCCAGTGAACACCATCCCAGCACTAGGTGTTGTAAAAAAGGGTTTGTCATGAAAGACATTACCAATTATATCTGAATTTTCTCACTTATAGGGACCAGAGACAAAATTAATGCAGAAAAAAGAGATGTTCCTCCTTGAGACCAGAAAACAACAATGATTTCACAACAGTCACAACCAATCCCAATAAATAACAATCATTCACGAATCCAAGTGAAATAATACGAGAAAAGCCAATTGCCAGTAAGAAACCAAATTAAATCACACCTCAAAGTGTGTCTCACCACAAGCACATGAAATTGTCACCATCACTGGGCAAGGAGCACAGGCACCTCTGCAACAACAAACTGACTATCATTTAAGTTCACATTTTGATAATTCATGATTATACAAATTGAAAAAATCCACTAATCATAACCTTCTTACATTAGCAGAACCTACTGTATCCTATTCCTGCCAAACAAATTTAATCATATTCAGCTTAAGTTAACCGTCGAGATTCCTCCTACTCCTCAAATTTAATGGTTATCTCAACAAACACCCTAAGCACCATATACCACATGACAACAGAATCACCATCTGTAGCTTACAGCAAATGTGAAAAGGCCACATACCTATGGCACGGAGCAGGGCATTTATGGTTCTTACATCTTAGCTTCCTGCCACAAACCTAAGATTTCAAAAAATCAATAGTCACAAATAGTTCCTCAAAATAAAGTAACAACACTGAATTAGCCCCACACACACAAACACCAACCTCTGAGCATGGAGGGCAATCCCCGTCACAGCAACGACGCTTACAAGCATGACGTCCACAGTCCCGCATTATCTGACACTTCCTTTCACATGCCAAATCTTGATAACAAGGAACCTATTCTACATTCAATTACACTTTCCCATACTAAACTTCCAAAAGTTTAAATCCACACAAAACATTTTTCAATAAGGCTAGTAACACACAAAATTTCAAAACTTTTTTTCACAATTATTGAGGTGGCATCTTGTGACCGGCATAAACTAAAAGTGGTATTACTGGTCGTACCACGTGGAGGTGATGTTGCTCCAATCACTACTTGCTAGTGCCACTCCTCTATATATATTTTATGACGTGTTGGTGTTTTCAACATTGCTCATACTATTTTTAGGCTTAAAATTTACCATTGGTCCCTAAAGTTTAGCCCATGAATGATTTTAATCTATGAAATTTAGAGTGATCGCTTTTAATCCTTAGAATACATGGCCAAATAAAAACTGACACGTCATCACTCTATTAGACTCGTTAGAAACTAAAATCAATCACCTTGAAACTTGTTAGAGACTAAAAGCAACCACTATAGCACCAAATCAATTAAACCTAGCAACACAAAAAATTTTCACAATTCATTCATTACAGATTAATGCATATGAAAACGATGCTACTCGAATCGAAACTTGTCCCTAGCATTGCTCGTTTCTAAATTCAACAAAACTTTCAAAAAGCAAACAAAGCAAAAGTAAATACCTCTTTCCTGAGGCTCCCACACCGGCACGACTTGATCACGACGATTCTACAAGTCTCCATACACGTCCCACGGTGGCACCGCTCGTGACACCTATGCAGACCACAGCTCAAAGTCTTATCGCAAGTCGCGCCGCACAACGGCGTCGTAACATCGCAGGGCATCCCTTCGTACACTCTCTTCCCGCACGGACACGCCCGTTTCCCTTGTAGCGGACACTCCCCGCACCCGCCAATTTCGTGGCACCCTTTCTCGCATCTATGCTTCCCGCATTTCAACGCCCTGTCGCACGCGCCCTCGCAGCGAAACTCGCGATCGTGACACTCCCTCTCTTGCTTTTCCTTCCCGCACCGGCACGCGTAGACCGCACGCGCCGCGCAGGGAGGGCAGGGCCCGTCGTGGCAGGGCTGGGCGCATTTGTGGACCCCGCATTGTAACGGTTTCGAGCAGAGGTTGTTGCAGGAGAAGTTCTTGAAGCCGCAGCGGCGGACTTCGGAAACGGCGCCGCAATAGCATTTGGATTTGATGAGTTTCGGGCAGGAAGGGCAGGGGCCAGGGTGGCACAGCAGGAGGCAGTTATGGCCGCAGTTGTGTTTTAAAGGACGGTTACAGACCTCGCCGCAAGAGTGCGGTAGGACCCACGGGTCGTCGGAGGGCGGGTCTTGTAATTTTCCGCAAAAGCAGTGGTAGTGTTTGGGGATTTGGGATCTGGAGTACTGGACGCGGCACTTGGGGCAGTTCCAGGTGGAGATGTCGGAGGCGTGCTGGGAGGAGATGGGGAGGCGCGTGGTGGCGCGCGCGGCGGAGAGATCGGAGGACTGGCGGGACCAGCTTTGGATGCAGGCGAGGTGGAAGACGGCGAAGCAGAGGGAGGAGCAGGACCACGTCGGGTGAGAAGGTTTGATGCGCTCGAGGCATATGAGGCAGGAGAGAGCGCCGGAGGAGGAGGAGGTGAGGAAGGATTGGATTTTGGAGAGGTCCGACGCGGAGGGAGATGATTGGTTGGTGAATTCGAGGTAGGATTTGAAAATGGAGTTGGAGAGGTCGGCGTGGAGGAGGGAGGAGGATCCGGTGTGGCCGTGGTCTGAGTCGGAATCGGGGTCGGAGAATTGGCGGTGGCGGTGGTCGTCGTTAGTTGAGGTCATTTTTACTCGCCCAGCTGAGGTTGATAGGCTTTTTGAATCTATTACAAGTTTTTAAAGTTAGGCAGGAGGCACAGATAAAAAGATGATGAGTTGTGCATTACTGCATTTTGTATTTCACTGCTCACAAATCACAATGTGAACAAATGGTAAAAACGTTGTAAAAATGGTTGTGGTATGATATATACTTTATTAATTAACACCATTTTTGGATTGTGATTATTATCATCTTTGTCACTTGTATTCTTTTTTTTGAGAAAGAAGTCACTTGTATTCTAAAATTGTTGTATTACACTCTTTTATTTTATTTTATTTTTTTATAGTGTAAAACCCTTGGCCCAATATAGGTATAGAGAATAAATTAAATCGATAATTGAAATGAAAACATATGAATTTCACTATAAAAAGATGAACACTCCAATATTATTAAATTATCAATATCCTCAAAGAAAAATAGAATACAAGGACAGAAATGATAGTAAAATGAGTTTCACTATAAAGATAAACACTTCAATATTATTAAATTATGAGATGTACAAATGATACTATTTAAATTATCAATATCCTCAATATTATTATTTTTGTTAACGATAAATTGGAGATCTAAATGGGCGCCATTATTATAATTATAATATAATGGTATAATTTATATTGGGATTAAAAGGGAGAGAGAAAATAGAAAGAGAGTAAGTGGAAACACACACGTATTAATATGATTTGGTTTCATGGTTTAAGTTCACAGTGAAAAGCCTTTGAAACAACTATATTGTTAACTAGTTTTATGCTTGTGCGATGCACGGCTTAATCAAGAATCATATGTAAATTAATAAAAATAAAAATTATTTTAATTAAAATTAATTAGATAATAAAAATAAAGTAATCTTTTACTCTTTTTTTTTTTTTTAAAAACAAAGTAACATTTTACTTTAAGTTATATAATGAATGCATATTGTGTAAGATTAGGTTTTTTTAAATAAATAAAATCATATATAAGTTCAAAATTAATTGAATGGAATATAATCAGTGGCGGAGTCAGGAATTTAGGTCGGGGGGGACAATATTAGAAGACAAGATTAAAAGTAAAAAACTAATCTAAAAAAATTAATCAATATTAATAAAAAAATAAATAAGCAATTATATACTAATGTAATTGTCATATAGAATCTAACATAAAATGTAAACTTTAATTTGGTTTTTCACATCTAGCTTAATTTACTCAATTGCCCTCGACGATTTTTTATATTTTGAAACCGCTACATGATTTTTTCACACTCAGTAATCTTAAATATATCTTTCTAAACAATCATTCATCTATTGATTTCTCATTCGATTGCGTAGTCGATTTTTAACTATGTTCATTGCTGAAATAATTCTTTCAATAATAGTTGTTGCAATTGGTAAGATCGATGCCAAGGTCACTAATAAGTAAACCAATGGATATGAAACATCATTTTTCATTTCTACCATCTTTTCAACAAGCTGTCCTATTTGTTTAAGTGTTGAATGCTTTTAAAAACTCAACAAAAACTCCAAGGTACAAATCAAAAGAGACTGGTATCAAAATAAATTTTTTTTTTTTTAAATGTGAGGCATCCTTTACTACTTTATACTATATATATATATATATATATATATATATATATTTATAGAGTCCTATTAGTATTAGTATTAGGTAGTGTATTCCTTTTTCATTTGGCAGTACGATCCTCTTTTCTTTTCTTTTTTTTTTCTTTTTTTTAATCATTATTAGGTCAGCCCCATTCCCCTATGATTCCTATTTCCTTATGTCAGCCCCATTCCCTTATGATTCCTATTTCCTTATGGCAGTAGGATTTGCATCTTCTATACAACTACAACCTAAATGTCTTTTGTGTCGGGAGGGAATGTGTAATATATGTACCATATTAGTACTAAAAAAATTTGAAAGTTCAGGGGGGGCACCTGCCCCCCCTCGCCCCCCCTCCCTCCGCCCCTGAATATAGTAGATAACTATGCAATTAATATAAAAAGATATGCCTAAAAAAATATAAAAGGATTTTGCATAATTAAAGCTCAAGTGCATATTTAAATGAAAAACCTTGAATTCAATAATTAAAAAAAATAATTGAAAGCATATTTAAGTGGTAACCTCAATGTAATAGTTAAGAATTATGAACAACCCAAATTACTAAACATTAAAAATTAAAAATTAAAGGTAGATAAACTTGCATAATAATTGAATTTTTGTCTTTGAAAATGAGGTTGGAGGCACCGAATTTCACCCTATCAAAACAAAATGTGTAAATATAAACTTCAAGAAATATTTTTGAGAAAAACTCAATACCAAGAGTATTGTTTGATCAAGTGCTTCAAAACCTCAAGGAAACTCCTTGAAGAAAAAAAAACATGAATAATAAAAAAAACAAAATTAAACAAATAACAAATAACCCTAAAAAATGATAGATACTTGGATGTTCAAAATATTAATAAAAAAAAATCAAGAATCTGGCCTTATTATTTATAGTGTTCTGAAAATCTAAATATGAGAGTCATGGTACAATAAAACTATTATCCATAATCATTCCTATATTTTTCCAACAAACAAAATTTCATCCACGGTAAAAGTTGATAAGAAGTTGTTTTTATTTAAAACAATAATTTCAAGTTTTGAAGAAGTTGATATAAGCAAAAAAAAAAAAAAAAAAAAAAAAAAATTTAATTAAATTAAATTAAATTAAAATCCAATACCATAAAAATAAATTTATCCACAAAATTTAAATTAATAAAATATTTGAAAAAAAGTAGATAAAAAATTTATTATCAATAACTCCCCTTGTGTATATCCTCCCAATGAAAGTTGTGATGAAGTTGATATAAGCAAAAAAATAAAATAAAATTTTTTAAAAATCAAATACTGTTATTAGCTTTTTTTTTTTAATCCAAAAATTTGATATTTATTTATTTTATATAAATGTTTTCTTTTTACATGCAGTGTAGTAATTAAAAAAAAAATAAAAGTTGCATTTTTTTTTATAATACATAATATGTAAATATATATATATATATATATATATATATATATTAGATGGATTAGATGAAGAATTTTGATTGTAATCAAATTAAGATTTTTATTCACTTAGAAATTATAGGAGAAGAAAAATTATATATATATATATATATATTTCCTAAAATCTAAAAAAATTTCTGCAATTTGGTAAAATCACTTAGCGTAACTATGGTTTCTAAGCCCAACTTTTATCATATAGTATATGATGTCTTAATGTATGTTACAATAAATTAATTATAATGGATTACAATAACTTAGATTTTGAAAGTGTATAGTAAATATAACTAAATAATACCAATACCGCCAATACACTATCATTTCAAATATTATTGTATGAATTTGTTTGCACCCAAACAATGACTTATTGGGAGTGGAATAGTGTGGTCAAAGACTAGGACATCACTACTTTATAAATAAGTATACAAATAATACTTATCATTTAATATTATTAAGAAATGAGATTTAAAAAAAAAAAAAAAAAAAAAAAAAAAAAAAAAAAAGCCATTTGAATAAATCTGTTTAAGTATTAAGTAAAAAAAATCAATTTATATTCACTTAAGTTCTTACATTTTATTTGCCTATAATTATAATTGCACCCTTATAGTTTATTTTATTTGCCTATAATTATAATTGCACCCTCATAGTTTTTTTTGTTTTTTTTTTTTTGGAGATCCTAAGATTGCTTTTACTTCATTAAAGCAATGCTGGAGAGGGGAAAAAAATGGATTGTAAACTTAATTTACACACTTGAATGGCTTTTGGAAGCCCACAAGTAAATCCCAACTCATTGATATTGTTCATGATTTCTACGTTTATCAAGTTCTAAAAAATGCATGGAACTAGTAAATCAGGGAGTATTGGCAAAACATCGTATACAAAAAAAAACCCATCACTAATAAGAAGAGTGTCCTCAAAGTGCATTGGTCACCAATAAGAAGAGTGCACTCAAAGTAGTTCAATTCAAGAAAGGGTCTATTGTTCACAAGCCTTTTCTTTTAGTTTTTTGACAATTGGATGTTGGGTATTTGAGTTGTAGTAAATTGGTTGAGTTATGTTAGTAAGAAGAGTGCACTCAAAGTAGTTCAATTCAAGAAAGGGTCTATTGTTCACAAGCCTTTTCTTTTAGTTTTTTGACAATTGGATGTTGGGTATTTGAGTTGTAGTAAATTGGTCGAGTTTTGTTAGTAGCAAATGGAATATGCAAAGCTAAATGATGAATATGGTAAGGGCCTATAGGTTCCAATTCTCTCAAACTCTCTTACTTTTTACCCCTCTCTCTATTACTCTACTCTCTCTCTCTGTTACTCTACTCTTCAATAAACTACAGTGTTTACTGTTAATTTCTTCCAATATCTCAAAAGTGATCATCGTAGAACACTACTTGATAAACCTATCAATTTTTCATAGGTGTGTTTTTAACAACTTTAGCTTTAATTGAAATTATTTATTTGTATTAATACCACAATGATATGCCAAAATCATGAAATTTTAACAATGTCATTGGCATGTTAAATACCTTTCATGTAAAATATGGCCACATTGGTATGATTTTGTTTCCACCAACATGTTGGATACCATTATGTGATTTTGTTTCCACTCCAATAATATTTATTTATCACTAAATATTAATTGTTACTAAGAAATGAGATTTTTTTAAGTCTAAAAGTTAGACAAAAGAGGTAAATGAACAAAGTAGAATGGGGGCAAAAGCCCAACGATGAAAGAAAGAAGGAAAAGGGACACATGATGAATAATTATTGAGTAATGATACAAACTTGAATCTAATGGACACAAAACAACTCACAACAAATTTTACATTTGTTGATGTAGCAAATTGTTATTGGTAGGTGATAGAGTGCCATCACTATTGAGTTCATATGAAAATTAATGAAAACTTGACAATTTAGTTGTTATGAAATTTGTTGTGAGCAATGTCGATTTTAAGTTTAGAGAATCTCATTCAGTGGGGGGAAAATGTTCAAATCTAAATTATCCTTCTCTACAGCATCTCCTTCACCATTTTCTTTCATTCTCTCTCAAACTCTTTTCTTCATTGAGGAAAAGAAGCAAATATGAAATAAAAACTTTTTCTCGATATTTCTCCCATTGTCCTAATAGTAACGATATTTATTATTTTATTTTACCATATGGGTTTTTATAATACATGTATATGTGTCCAACCTTACTAATTTGTTGAGAATTAGCCAATACCAAAATTTTGGGATCAAGACTCCATGGTTGTACTGACTATTATTGTCAGAAGTCAGTAAGTACCTACTTTATTTGAGGACATGCTAGGAAACTTGTAAGCGACTTAGAGGCTTGCTCACAAAAAAAATCGACATTATTGTAACGAATATAATGAATTCCAGTCTGGTTATCTTACAAAAATGCATTGACAATTTCCAACACAATGAATACCAATCTAGTTATATTACAAAAATACATCGACAATTTCCCACAATAACTCAACATAATTTCAGACATTACATATGCATATATCACACAGCAAACCTTTGATGAAAAAAGAAGTGCACATTTAAAAACTGTACATTATTTTGTACTTCTTTCCTCGCAAATATGGAGTGCAACTACTGATGACATTACAAGTATTCAAAGCGCATAAGAAGCTTCACAGATGGGTACGTCTCACCCTTTTCATTATGGAGTGGAACTGCTCGGATCCCGCTTCTTAGCTCCGAAACTGGTATGCATGTTTGGCCTCCAAAGTCATCTTTTTCAGACATGTCATACTCATGAACTTCAATCCGAAGCAAAGCCAGTTCTGGCACAGTTAGTGGGAATTCAAACTCCTCATTCCAAGTAGGCACCCAGTTGTCCTCTAATGTCTTCGTTTTCTTCATGACAGTATCAGCAGACACTCCAGCAATTCCTACCTGCATACATATTGATAACATCATATTTTACTTCAAGAAACCTTTGAAGAAGGTTATGAGTAGTTTGGAATTTTCAGAAGGGCGCCCTGAGAAGAGATAGTAATGGTTGGGGGCAGCAATTGCATACCAATAATACAAGATACAAGATATTTCACAACTTGTTGAAGTGGCAGATTGTGATTAGTGCAACATCCTTTCAATAGGAACACCACTAACATCGCTTATATTGTACACCAATCACAATTTGCCCTCCGCAGTTGTGCAAAATGTTGTGTCATTTGGACTGATTGATTGCCTATATTTGGAGCCCTGTATGAGAAGAGGTTGAACTCACAAGAGAACAGCAAAAGATAAACTAATTTCACTAAACCCAAAACTGCTCAAAAAAAGGTAAGGCACCCGTGTCAAACTTGACTGAAGACATTAATGAGAATTATAGCAGAGGAAGGTAGTCACACCATAGGTCAAACTATAACAGAATGCAGCTATATAAATCAAATTATTTTTGAACATTCAGTTGACTTACCCTTGCATAAAAATCTGGTGGGGAATATGCATCAAAGTGCGTGTGACGGAAATCATAATACCATCCTTCCCCCATATACACAGTGACCTATTAAATAACAAGAGAACTATAACCCTTGGTCGAGACAAAAGTAGAAAGAATAAATAAAAGCACTTCTGTTAAATGCTCAAGGAAACTAAATAGAGTCAAAAACCCTGGCAATAAAGCACTCACCTTTAAAGTTTTTTTCACCGGCAACTTAACTTTAGGATCAAAGAGCTCATTATGTGGGTCAGTCTTCAATAGGATATCTGGTTTTTTAACATAACCACACCCGCCATTTGCTCTGAACATTCCCTGCATCAACCAGAGAGATCGTCCGTGTCCCTGTCATGGGAAACATATTCCAGGAATTTAGCAGTGGTAAACACTTTGAGAAAACGTTTTTCTCAAGCTGAGATTACTATTAGAACCCAGAAAAGACTTAGCTTATCGACCAGTGAGCATCACAGAGACACTCAATGGTAACAGCATCTCTTCCTTTCCTATCATAATAGTAGTTCCATGTGGGAAATGAAACACAGAGTCATAAACATACATGCGTGCATTTCTGATCTAATAGCTCGATTTAAAAGCAAACACTACTATGAATTTTCTGGTATAAAGTTTCAGATTAATTCATGATTATTCTTGAAAACTTTAGAACAGAAGGATCCATTACACGATATAATGTCATGAACAAATCATTGGTATTTTTAATGACTTACCCACCCTCCCCCCCCCCCCCCCCCCCCACCCCCACCCCCACCCCCCCCAAAAAAAAAAAAAAAAAAAAGAATAAAAACTAAAAACTGCATTTTTATCAAATGACAAGGAATAAGAAAAACAAGAAATCCCTGACTGACGAAGGATTAAACAAGAAATCCCTGTCTAACAAAGGATTAAACAAGAAACAAACAAACCTGCATATTAAATGCGACCATTTGGGCTCCATGAGTCCACCCTATTAGTGGGTTGTAATTTGAAGAGTCAATGCGTGTACCCTTTGGATACACCCTCAGAATATTACACTGGGTAAACCTACAACAAATCAATCATCAAAACATGGAAAATTTTGTTATTTAGAAATCAAGACAGAAATTTATATTACAATATATAATGTAAAAGCATGTTATTATGTTACACTGGAAAACATATATAGTAGTTGCAGGAAACCACTAAGAGATACAGCACATAATGCCTGCATGTGGATCAAAGAATCGGAGTCACCAATGGATGTCACACCTGAGACCTGTCTCAGACAATAAATATTATAGCCAGATAATTGAAATCCCACCAAAAGAGGCCCTTCTCTTTTCACTAAGCCACTCAAAAAGGCAGCCTGAATGATGCTCTTTTCATGAATATCAACAAATGGGCCACATTCTTGTAAAAATAGAAAAATGAACATGCCACAGGCACAACAAAACTCTTTTTCCAGACCCCCATCCCCCAGAAAAAAAAAAAAAAAAAACCCTTGTATCAATACCTGACAATCTCTTTTCCATAAGTGGCTACGGCCTTTTCAAGTTGTTGCTCACTTAAGCTAAGACGTCTCACTTTATCAGGGTCCACCTTGAAACATTCCTGTAATCCACCTTTTGGCTTCCCAGCATGAATGGTAATTAAACGTTTATATTCAGGTGCTTCATGTTGTTGTGGCTTAGTATCTCCATAATCAAGATCTTCCTCTTCATTATGATCTTCTTCATCCAAATCATGCTGTCAGGGCATGATAAGACAGCAAGTGAGAATTAAAACTTGGTACCTCAAGTAAGTCAGCATATTATATAAAAAATGTATCTACAAACCTTGTCATCTGATACAGACATGCTGTTCTGGTGTGTGACTTCCTCACCCCAAGCAGCTTCATCACCTGATGCCTTTCCCTTTTGGGAATCATTTTCTTTTTCCTTAACTTCTTTGGCCTCAAGGTATTCCTTTGGAGGTTTGGTTGATATGATTATCCTTCTCTTTAAGGATTCTGGGGATGGAAACTCCTTCAAGCTTTCTGGGCCAGGAGTAAAGAGTATGTCTTCAAATGTTTGAGTGACCATCTAGAAATTGGTGAAAATTTTGTAAATTAATAGAACAATAGTGCTGAAATGCCACAGAAAATTAAATACTCACCTGAGCCACTTTAGCCTGAAGATCTGGAGTAAGGTGGTCTTCTAGAGTTATCACAACTGGATATTCAGATGCAGTAAAGGCATGCTCCTTTATAGACTTCAAACATTTGAGGAGTTCCACAGGAGTAGTCAGTGTCCTATACAAGAAAACAATGTCCAAATTGGTAATATAGCAACTAGCATATAATTATTATCAAAAAAGCAAGTAGCATATAATTAACTCAAGGAAACCTTTATCCCAACTACATAGGTCAGCTACATAAATCCACTCCATCCAGCCCAATCTAAGGGTATATACTTTGTTAGTATTGTTAACCTTATTTTGAAATATATACTTGTGAAACTGAACCCAAAAAAAAAGGCAACTGTTGTGGAAACTATTAGAGATAGTGCATTCATTATCCAAGCATAGAAGGATTTAAAAATTTTCCCATTTTGAGTTTCGGTCATATTCTCCACTTTTGATTGTTAGGTGATGTGCAGTGTTATGGGGAATTTTCAAATCTCATTCCTCTTAAGTTCAACTCATTTGTTCAAGATCGTATCAACATCTGAAAGGAAGAATGATACTATCTTTTCCTAGTATCAATAGTTGCTAGTTTCTCTTTTCTATTAGGTTTTTTTTTTTTTGGGTGGGGGAGAAGGGGCTGTTAATATCTATGCTCAAAATCCAGACAAGGATCAAATAGAGGTTCTCAAAGAAAATACGATTTGACTGAAATCTTGTGTTTAAGTTTCACAAAAATGAGAGGTCTCTCCTACCTAGAACAATTTGTACACTAAACCATACCTTCCATGAAGAACATCCACATTATCTTTTGCGGCATTTGGCCATAAATCCAACTCAATTACCCTCACTCCTCTCTCCAGCGCTTGTTTGATGGGGACATCGCTGCAATCACTACTGAGTTGATTCCCAGTTAAATACGAATTGTGACCCGTATATATGAAATAATGCGACAAAGGCGCATTCATATCATGATGCACCTGAAACATACCATATGTTGAAAATTAGAAATGGTTACCATACAAAGTGTTGTACTTAAACAAAATTTAAAGCTGCAATTTTAATTACTTAACAGTTGCATTAGTCCTTAATCTGCTTCACTAATAGTTACATAAAGTGAAACAGCTAAAATGTAATGTAAGCACTAAACAACAAAAACACAAAATATAGAAATTTTAAAGGATAATTATTACTAACTCTCACAATTTAGTTCATTAACTCTCAATCGTTACATTGGATCGCCGAAAGTTTGAATTAAAAACGAAATCATTAGAGTTCCCAGTTCCATCCAAATTAACAAATTTAGCAGTTTAAGGATAAACAATTTACCCATTGTGGTTAAACCCAATCACAATTTAGTCTCACTCGCCTTCTCAATTGCGACCTTTAGTACCCCTAGATTTTTATTTTGATAATCATAATTCAATAGTTACAATGAGGAAAAGGGGATTTGAACACTAGACACTAATGATACTTTGGAAAAAGCCCTAACAATTCCATTTTAGTCCAAAACTTAGGGACTCAAATCTCAAATGTAACAATTAGCTCAACCGGTGATGTCTCAGATCCAATCTCTGCTTATACTAAAAACTGATTGCTGCTTATACTAAAAACTGATTGGTGTCTTGATTGATGAACATGAGCTATTATCAGGAGTGGACGCCATGGGTAGAAACACTCTCTCAAACCAAAAAAAAAAAAATCTCAAATGTAAAAATTGCAGTTTTGTGGACTAAATTATGATACGGCTAAACCGGAATAAGATGAATTGTAATCATCCAAAAAAACAAATACAAATACAGCAACCGTATACATTATGACAGCCATAATTTTTTTTGTTTTTTTTTTTCCTAAAAACATAAATTTAGTCAAAATAAAATATTTCCAAAAAAAAAAAAAATCCTTAGCTAAATTCTACTTTTACATTTAGTTACTACAACAAAACAGAATTGGCCATAAAAAGTCTTCCACAAAATGCGTTACTCAATTTAACCAACTCAGTGAGAAAAAAGTTATATTATACCGTCCGAGATTGGAGAGGAAGGTTAGAATCAGAGAAGAGGTACTTAAAGAAGGCCTCGAGGTTGAGTCCCTTGCGATGAATGTGCCTGAGCTGATCGATGATGGCCTGAGCTTCCAATTCGGTTGCTTTCTCTTGTTTCTGAACTTCGATCAGGAAGTTCCGTAACCGATCGGCGTTCATGATCCCATTCTCGGAGTACTGACTGAAAAGGTCCTTGATCTCCTCCGGTGCTTCCGTTACGGCGAGCCTGAACCGCCTATGGAAGCAGAAGCAGACTCTGTAGGTCTGTTTGGACATTGTGTTAGTTCAATTCTGGAAAATGGAAAAATGGAAATGTGGATTTTTTGTGAGTTTTGAGAGTGAGTGTGTGTGCGTGTGAGAGAGAAAGTGAAAGAGAGTGGTTTTATTAGATTTTTGTTGTTGCTATTTGGTTTCTGATAGGATGAGATGGTTGGGTTGTGTTAATGATTCCAATTAAGATAGGGGGCACTGTTGTGGGACCGTGTGCTTATATACTTTTTACGTCGGGAACTACTTCGGTGTTGGAGCCAACTAAAATAATATACTATACTATACTAGAAAAAATAGTTTGCTTTGGTATATTCCCTTTTTTTTTTTTTTTTGACTCTTTTGTATCATAAAAATAAAATAAAAATTATGTGTACATGTCTGATCTTATCTCTTATGGTTGGTGTCCTCAGGTTACTTATTGTGATTGATCTAAAGAATGCTACAATCCCATTATTTTACAATATTTTTACATGGCAGATTTTTACTGATTCTCATTTGAGTCTGTCACTAACCTCACTTTTTTATTTACTAATAGTTCTATTGGTCATTGGTAAAATAAATTGTAAAAAATTTATGATTTTAGCATTTTTTATGAAGTAATATCATTCTAATAATAACTTACTAGCCTTTGCTCAAACACTCTTTTATTTTTATTTTTTGATACATTCATTATTATTAAGGATTACTATATTTTTCAATAAAAAAAAAAACTTAAAGGATGTGATGAGTTAATTTACAGAGCTAATTTCTAATAACAACTACATAATTGTCTTTGAAGTTGTCCAATCAAGAAATAGTGCCTCACTCACATGAATCCAATTTGGCCTCTATCCAAATCTAACAAATTTGTGAATACGTGGACCCTATTAAAAAGTACAGGGAGAAAAAAAATTTACAGCTTTTATAAGATAAAATAATTGTTAAAATAGTCACAGATAAACATAACATAACTGTTTTATTTTTTTAAGCAATTAAATATCAAGCAATGAAAAAATACAAACAAATAAACATATTATACTTTTTCACAATGTCAAAATTCATCTCAAAATCGACTAGTTAATTTGTTACATTTATCAATTCAATGTACAATCAATGCTGGCAAATCAAGGAGTTCAATAAAACAATTAGACAATATTAAAGAAACATTCAAAGACTTGCAAACATTGTTTTGGAACATTTTTTTTTAACAATAAATTTAATGCAACAAAATATATAAACAATGTCTTCTGTAATGGTAAACAGTTGCATCAGTTTAAAACGAATAAAATATGAAGAAAAAAAAACCTTAATATCATGGTTTTTATTGAAGTTGCAATGTCGTCTTATATATTAAAAAAAGTAATGGTATAAATTATAAAAAAAAAGTTACATGATCCTTTTTTTTTGAGTTATTAAAAAGAAGTAAACAATGACATTTAAAAAAAAAAAAAAAAACCTTAAATTTTTAGGTTGACATACCTTCTTCATATGAATGATTGTGCTGGCTTTATCAGAAAATCCTTCTGTCAAAAAACTTATAAACCTGTGAGTCTCTTTACCCAAAGATGGTGATATATATTAAAAAAAAAATCCAAAAAAAAAAAGT
This sequence comes from Quercus aquifolioides, assembly GCA_019022515.1. Taxonomy (NCBI): domain Eukaryota; kingdom Viridiplantae; phylum Streptophyta; class Magnoliopsida; order Fagales; family Fagaceae; genus Quercus; species Quercus aquifolioides. The sequence continues at coordinate 2,742,188 of CM032329.1, forward strand.
AATGGTATAAATAAATAAAAAAACAAGTTATACGATCCTTTTTTGGAGTTATTAAAAAGAAGTAAACAATGACATAATTTTTTTAAAAAAGCCTTAAATTTTTAGGTTGACATACCTTCTTCATATGAATGATCATGCCGGCTTTATAAGAAAATCCTTCTACCAAAAACTTGTAAACTTGTGAGCCTCTTTACAAAAAGACGATGTTATATATATTGGGAAAAAAAATCCAAAGGAAGAAACAAAAATAAATAAATTCCAAATGTGAAAAAGGGCAGAGGAGTTTATTGATATCAAAGGAGGACGTGACAAAATTTTTAGGTTGACATACATTTTTCCCAGATTAATGGTTGTGTTGGCTCTGTCATAAAATTCTTTTTGTCAAAAAACCTGAATGACACATTTACAAAAAGTGATAAGGTGGTTGCTTATCTATACTACTATTTAAGTGGTTTCCTTTATTTGGGATCCTTAATTTTAATGCTCAAAACACCCTCAAATTTATCATTTTGTAAAGCTTAAATTCTAGGGTTATATATGTAAAATTGCTAATTTAAAAACTCCTAAATTTGAGAGAGTTGGAACTAAAATTTAGAACCAAGCCATTTGTAAATTTCTTTTTTTTTATTATTATCTAAAATTTAGGAGTTTTTAAATTAGCAATTAACATATATAACCCTAGAATTTAAGCTTTATAAACTGGTAAATTTGAGGGTATTTTGAGCATTAAAATCAAGGAACTTAAATAAGGAAAACCTCTTAAATAGTAGTATAGATTACTAGTTTAATAAATTATTAAAACAAAATAGAAAAAAGTTATGTTTGTAGTTCGTAGGCTTTGTTAACTATTTATTTGTTTAAAAAATAGTACAAAGGAAAAGGATTAGTCTTTTTTTTGGGAGTGAGATCACCAAAATAAGCTCAAAAAACTTCTAAAAAATATTGACCCTTTTTGGGCTTGTCAAACGCACTTGTGTTTGGATTAGCATTAGCATTTTTATTTATTTTTGGTTAATTAGAATATAAATAAAAAGAAGGAAGAGGCTACACGCTACAGAGTTATTGCACTGCCACGACAATGCCTACAATAAACAATGCCCAAGGCATCAAGTCTAAGGCAGGGCCGGCTGAATGGTAGAGCAAAAAATGCAGCCACCTAAGGCTCTAAGTAAAAAAAAAGGCCCCCAAATTTTAACCAATAGGATTATTTATAATCAATAAATAAAATAATATTTTTTTGCTAGATGAAAAACAAATAAAAAATAGAGAAAAATGTAGCATTCACAATATTTTTCACAACACTTTTACAACTAATGCTGAGTAGCAAGTTGTTACAACCTTTTATTGATGACAAAAAAATAATTATAGTGATATTTTCAAATAGAAAGTAAAAAGCAACTTAAAACTTAGGATTTGTTGTAAAAAATATTGTGAATGTTGCACTTCTTAAAAAAAATAAGAATAATAATAAGAGTTTAGTTAGCAAACTTTCTCATCTAAGTTTACCACTAACACCACTATCAATCTACCACATCAACAAGTATGAAAAATTTTGTCAAATTTTTTCTGTCTATAAAATTTCTAAAAATAGAAAAAAAAAAATTCTACATAATTCATATTAATTAGTAGTAATTTTGCATCTAAAATAAGATAATCTATTTTCGCCTTAGTCCCCCAAATGCATCAAGCCGCCCCTGGTCTAAGGGTATGTTTTGTAGACTGTAATAGGCATTATAATGTAATAGTTATTCCTATGGTTTTGTTATTCTTTAGTTTGGTTATATTTTTATTACGAGGAATAATCATTCCTTATGAATGCCTATTCTTCAAAATGAGGAATAACTATTCATCTATAAAATGTTGTATTAGTTATTCCTTAGTAAGAGCAATAATTTCAAAACTTAATAAATTTCCAAATAAACAAACTTTCCATATACATCTAACAATTATAAAAGTAAAAAATCATAAAAAATAACACATATCTCTCTTAAATTTAAAAATAACAATTTTTAAGGAGATATAATTGTATGAATAAGAAATTTCCTAAAATAAATGTTAAGTTTCATTCTAATATTATAACTCACAACCAAACTAATGAATAGGTTTAGTTATTACATTACAACACATTTTATTCCTAGTAATAAAGATTACAATTCCTATCATAATCCTCATTCAGTGTACCAAACGTACTCTAAGTTAATCAAAATACAATTCGGGGATGAACAATAACAACAAAATCCTAGGTCATATCTCCTCCCCTTTTGGCCATTTTGTTAGCACATCTATCGGCCTTCCTGAAATAGTGTTGGACTTTATGACGAAGAATTCTTCTTAGAAGAATTTTGCAGTCATCAATCAAAAGAGATAAAGGTTTGGAGTGTCTATTATCACTGTTCAGCACATCGACAATAAAAGAAGTAGTAGCATTTTTATGTTAGCTTATAGAGAATAAATTCAATAAGCACAGAGTGTAAACCTTTTGGTTTACACCAACCAATAAGAACATGCCACATAAGCTTTTTATTAAAAACTCATTGTAAAATCAATACATCTTAAAAAAAAAAACCCTATCTCACGTTATCATACTAGGTACCTGTTTGGGTATTGATGAAAAGCTAGCTTATTGTGTCTGCATTTCTCTCTCTTTTTTTTTTTTTTAGCTGCATGTTTCTGTGGTTGTTGGCTTTTCCAGTGGGTCTGTGCACTGTTCACGGGACCCATAAACCTTTTTTTTAACAAAACTTTCATTAAAAATGGGTCCCACGGCACTATTCACACATTTAAAAATTATTTTGCTACAATATTTCGGTTTTCAGCAAAATAAGCTGTATCTAAACACGCCCTAGATGTGAAAATGAGTCCTTAAAATCTCATCTCCTCTGTCTCCCGCCGCAAACATCGCCGGACCTTCGTTTACCGTCGCATACCTCACTAGACCTTTGTTCTCTGCCACATCAACTCACTAAAGTCACTATTCAAACATTGACAATGGTATATGGCACTTGAAGGTCTATTTTGCTATATTTGAAGGTCTCTGATCTTGTTGGTATTCAAATTTGGACAATGGGTTTGCACACAATTTTGTTTGTTTTTCCATAGTTAACATAGAGTCCTGTCTTTTTATTGAATGGGTTTATTGTGTTTATTGATATAGACATGTACATTGAAGTCACGTATTCCATTGTCAAGGTTGAATTCACTTGAGTGATTTCCGATTTGAAAAATTATCGTTTCATTGAAGTGATTTTTGTAATTACCTATCAGAAATTTTGATGAATGCTGTTTTTTACGAAAATGTACAAAATCACTTCCATGGAACGTTTCAAAATTTTGATAGGTATTTGAAAATTTTCTGATTTCTGATAGGTACAAGATGGGAATGATTGAGAATGATTTTGGGAAAAAGAAGAAATCAAGAAAAATTAAAACTTAGCAAACCTACAAAAACGATGAGATTTCAAATTTGAAAAATTAAAACTTGAGCAACGATGCTGGAAATGATGAGCTTTCAAATTTTTATTTATTTTTTGGTGAGTTACTTAAGATGTTATTAGGTGTTGTAGAGTATATTTCTCATTAATGGTTTATTTGGATTGAGGGAGAGTGAGGGGGAGTAGAATAGAGTAGAGTAGATTTAGCACAAAATTAGTTTATTTTTAGTCAACTCTATTCTACTCCACTCCACTCTCCCTCATTTCCTCCTTCATCCAAACAGACCATAAGTAAAAGGCTAATATGGCAATTATTATTGGATGTGTAAAACAAGGGTTTTACACCCCGTCCTTACAAAATTCAAAGTCTAGCTTATATTAGTTGATATTAGTTTATTTGATTATACATTGTTTTAATAATTTTAAATATAAGTGAATTTTTATGAAGTTTTAACAAAAATTTAATCTAAATTCACACTTATAAAACACTTACCAATTTTATCACAAAATGCTTATAAAATTGATTTTTTTTATTGATAAGATTGGATTTTAACTTGTGACTTCTGGTCAATAATATGATAATAAATATAAATATCAATAATATTTAAATTTTTTTTTTTTTTTTTTTTTTAGAATCACCCTTCATTGTGTATCGGTGTTAGTCATTATTTATTTTTGCTCTAAGTAGTGTACAACCATACAGGTGTTATGTAGTCACTCATCACTATTCATTTAAGATAGAGAAATAATATGTTTACAATATTTTTACAACAAATCTTAAGTGGTAGGTTATTACTAGTTGTTATTGTTAGAAAAAAAATGTAATTTTAGTGTTAATTTCAAATTACAAGACAGAGAGAAACAATGATAAATCATACACGTATCAGTATCACGTGGTCGCTATTATATGGTGGAAAATTCAACGACAAAGAGAAAGTGCCAAGTGCCAACATGTTTTTAATACGTGATGATGATTGATAACAAAACCTAACTTTACCAACTTTTTTTTTTGGGGTGTTTTTGCTGAGAACTTTACCAACTTTTCTACGTCAAACTTAACTGTATATTTTACGGCCTAATAATAATATAGTTCAAAATAGAAAATTCTGTCTCGGTTTATCCAAAACCAAAAGATAATCTTTGTTTTTTTTATATGATAGCGTAAATGTGAATATATATTTTTTGTTAGTACTTACTAGTACATTTAGGATTAGGTGGTATTTGGTATTTTTTAAGTAGAGAAACGATCACATGGTAGTCACTTTCGTATCAGCAATGAGAGTATGAGACTCCAGAAAGTATGATTATTCAATGAGATTTTTAAAATCCTTTATTTTTTGGTTGACCAGTATAATAATAGCAATAATTATATAAAGATAGTTTTATTTATATATAATAGTGCATGCCAGTGCCACACTTTATAGTTTGCTCAACTTTTAAGTAATTGATTTTTTTTTTTTAAATGTATTAAGCTTTCTGTGTACGGATTAATATTGATATTTTCAATTAAATGGGGTAAATATTTTTCTCAAAAAAAGGGGGTAAATAAAAAAAACTACCAAAAAATTTTGGATTGAAATCTCACTCGTCTGTTTGAGGAGCTAGCAATATTTGGTAATTTATTTGCATAGTATTTATAAAAATATATATATATATAATTTTTAAGTTAAATATGTGACAAAAAATAAAAGTTAGTTTAAGATTACGTTTGAGATAGCTTATATTGGACAATTTTTTTTACTATTTAGCTTATTTTTATTATTATTTATGAGTCCTATTATACTTTTTAGTACTATTCATGAGTCTAATTGTACTATTTCAACTAACTTTTAGCTTTATTTACCGTACTTTCAGCAAAAAAAAATTAATTTTAGCTAAAAAAACTGTTCTCAAACGGACCCTAATTCTAAAAAATTATTAAAAGTTAGGTTATTGTTAATAAATTTGAGGCAAAAGGCAAAACACAATGATTTTTCTTAAACACAATCTTATCATAAGAAAAAAAAATGGTATACCCATCTAATTTCTTTTTCCAAAGAGTTTATCAGTCTCATATCACTTCTTTCTCACACATTTTTTTCTCCCTCTCTCTTCTGAGAATTTTCATAGTTTTAGATGGCAAAATTGATTGATTGATTTTATTTATTTATTTATAATTTATTAACAATGACTGAACATTTAGGTGGGTGCATTGATGTTGGATGGGCTCCTAGTACCATAGATAATTACTCAAGATCTGTCGGTAGGTTCCCACTCTGTGTCTCTCATTTGTAAGTTCTATAAGCTTCATATTCACGTTCATAACTTCATACAGTGTCACCTAGACTTCTCAAGTCAACAGCACAATCTAGCTGAACTCGCCTCTGGCCCAGACTTCTCAAGTCAACAGCACAATCTAACTGTGTCTTAAAACCAATTTATAGCACCAGGAGCACGAGGAGTGGGTAAGTTTTAGTAAGATCTAGCACGCATATGGATTGGTACTTTGGTAGTAAAACTTGCCAACTATTTGTGGACAACAATGATTGTGATCCTTTACATGTGGCCCATGGATGAAAAAAAAATCTAACATGCCTTGAAAAGAGGGTGCATATCTATACTCACAATATTTTTACAACAAATATTATATGACAGATTATTATTAGTGAGTAAAAAGGTAATTTCAATTATTGATTCAATTTAGAACTAATAACAATCTGTCATGTAAGATTTGTTGTAAAAATATTGTGAAAATATTTTAGACGTATCAATTCTCATCTGTTAACGGATGGGCATTAGTTTAAGAAATATTTTTAAAAACTTTTTATAAGAAACGAAAAAAACAATTAATTGTATTTCCTAAATAGATCACTAAATGGAACAACCTCATTCTATGATAGTAAAAACCTCATTCTAAATAGTCCACTTAAAAGGCCTTGAAGATTAGTACGAGACATTATCATTTTATGTATTGTTTTTTCTATGTATTGGGATCCCATTGTGTTTGACAGAGCATTGACAGAATAGGGGCTGAATTATACTATATCCTAGATTTGTGTTTGTACTTGTAGTCTACATTTTTTTTTTTTGAGAGAAAGTTTCAAGTTATGGTGTCCGCTCCTGATGATGCTCTTTATCATTAGACTAAGACACCAATTGATTTTTGATATAGGCAGGGATTAAACCCCAAATTTCTTATTTAACCATCAGAGACTTTACCAGTTGAATTAACTAGAACCTACTTTGATTACATACATTGTTGCATATGTTGTAGTCTACTTTGATGTAGGTGGGGATTGTAGTCTACTTTGATTACATATGTTGTTACATGACTTCAACTTCCGGGATATGGGCTAAATGCTCTAGTGGATTTGGTAAGAAATTGCTATACTGATGGCTTTGATTGCTTGACCAAAAAAACAACACATTAGTAGCATCATGGTTCATGGTCATGGAATTTTGCTATTTACACTGAATCTCAGAATAAATTAATTCCACGGTTGTCATAGTTTTGTCTTCAATAGTGAAAACTCTCCATGTAGCAGGTGTACAGTATCTATCTAAAATTGTTATGTAAATTTTCACACAAACTTGACCCAATTTTGCAATCAATTATACATAATCTTATCTTACACAGATGTGTGACTGCCTAAGTTATATCTCATCTTATTTTGCAGTCATATATCTCATCTTTAATAACTGTGACTGCTTGAAAATAAATTTTTTTGAAGGGAGAAGATTTTATTTTATATAGCTTTAATTAATAACTGTCACAAGCTACTGTTCTCTATATATATTTTTTTTTAAAAAGACGATTCATTAAAAAAACTAAGAAACTAGGACACAGTCTATTAAAGTCCATTTCATTAAAATCTTGTTCAAAAACATTAATAACGTCCACAGGCGGACTATCAAGACATAAAATCTAAATCCTGGTCAGATCCCTTTTGCTTACATAACTGTAAAATAACAATAAGTTGGTTTGGTGGTCTGTTGAGATTGACTATTATGCCTTATGAGACCAACTTAGGTTGGGTGGGTTTGGCCATTATACCTTAGTGAACTGTTTGTGTTAGATTCTTGTTTGAATCCATGGTTGTTTGAGGTCCAAGTCCAAACGTTTAAGCCCATGTCAGTTTGAACATAGTTTACAAATCTCAAATCTCAAGTAGCATCTATCAGCAAAACTCTGACCGAAGTAGTACATCTATACTATCTACTCTCTAGTCTTTGCACCTTCGGAGTTCCCATAAGTTACAAACAAGCCAACTTCTCATCTAGTCTGGAGCTGTATTGACGTACAAATGAGTATTATGAGTTTGTGTGTCAAACTGGGTGTTCCTCAACCTGCTCATCCAGTCTTATTGCCTACCCCTGTTGCCAACAACAATAATAAAGTGAGACAAATATACACACCCTCCTCCTCCACTTGCATTTCTACAACGTAATTGTAGACTTGTAGAAGTACTAACTTGTATTTTTGTCTTATTGGGCAGATTAGAAGTTCAGTTCTAACTCTACCATCAAATGGAGGCAAACTTGCTAACTCAGCTTTACAAGATGAAACTCACGAACACTTACAGTTTCAGCCATTAGTTGATGTCTTACGTGACTGTGCAGATAAAGGGTCTGTAAAACGAGCAAAAGCGGTTCATGGGTTGTTGTCAAAATTGGATTTTTCGGATAGGGACTTGATGGTCTTGTTAAACCATGTAGCTCATGTGTACTCGAAATGTTCAGATTTTGATGCTGCTCGTCGAGTGTTTGATAAAATGTCTGAGAGAAACATATTTTCTTGGACGGTCATGATTGTTGCTTGTACTGAGAATGGCTTTTTTCTTGAAGGATTCAAGTTCTTCTGTGAGATGATGAATCATGGTATCTTACCTGATGAGTTTGCATATTCATCAGTCTTCCAGACGTGTATTGGTTTGGAGTGTGTTGAATTGGGTAGAATGGTTCATGCCCAGATTGTTATAAGAGGCTATGCATGTCATACTTTTGTTACTACGTCTCTTCTCAACATGTATGCCAAATTGGGAATGATTGAAGTGTCCAATAAGGTATTTGAGACCATGACTGAACATAATCAAGTCTCATGGAATGCAATGATATCGGGGTTTACAGGAAATGGTCTTCACCTTGAAGCATTTGATCATTTTCTTAGAATGAAGAAAGGAGGCATTACACCAAATATTTCCACACTTATTAGTGTTTCAAAAGCAGTTGGAAACTTAGGTGATGTCAGAAAGGGCAAAGAGGTTCAGAATTATGTTTCTGAATTGGGTTTGGAGTCTAATGTTCTTGTTGGAACAGCTATAATTGATATGTTCTCAAAATGTGGGTCATTGAGTGATGCAAGATCTATTTTTGACTCAAGTTTCACCTGTTGTGGAGTTAACACACCTTGGAATGCAATGATTTCAGGCTATTCTCAGTATGGGTTTAACCAAGAAGCATTGGAACTTTTTGTAGAAATGTGTCGAAATGATATAAAATCTGACGTTTACACTTATTGCAGTGTGTTCAATGCTATTGCCACTTTAAAGCTTTTGCGATTCGGAAAGGAAGTTCATTGCATGGTTCTGAAGAGTGGATTAAATATGAAAGTTGCAAGTGTTTCCAATGCAATTGCTGATACATATGCCAAATGTGGGTTGCTTGAAGATGTAAGGAAGGTATTTGATAGGATGGAAGAGAGAGATATAGTGTCTTGGACAACCCTGGTGACTGCTTACTCTCAATGTTCTGAATGGGAGGAAGCACTAGCCATCTTCTCTCAGATGAGAGAAGAAGGCTTTATACCCAATCAGTTTACCTTTTCTAGTGTGCTCGTTGCTTGCACCAGCCTTGGTTTACTTGAGTATGGTCATCAAGTCCATTCTCTTCTTTGCAAGGCTGGCTTGGACACTGATAACTGCATAGAAAGTGCTCTAATTGACATGTATGCCAAATGTGGCAGTATAACTGAAGTGCGTAAGGTTTTTGAGAAAGTATCTAACCCTGACACTGTTACATGGACAGCTGTTATATCAGGTTATGCTCAACATGGTCTGGTGGAGGATGCTCTTCATCTCTTTAGCCAGATGAATCAGTTAGGTACAAATGCCAATGCTGTTACCTTGCTGTGTGTCCTGTTTGCTTGCAGCCACGGAGGAATGGTGGAGGAGGGCCTAAATTATTTTCAACAAATGGAGGACAGTTATGGACTAGTGCCGGAGATGGAACATTATGCATGTATTGTTGATCTCTTAGGTCGAGTTGGCCGTCTGGATGATGCAATGGATTTTATAGAAAGGATGCCCATTGAGCCCAATGTGATGGTCTGGCAGACCTTGTTGGGAGCATGTAGGGTCCATGGCAACATTGAGTTAGGAGAGATTGCTGCCCAGAAAATTCTTTCAATTATGCCCGACTACTCAGCTACCTATGTACTTCTATCCAACACGTATATTGAGAAAGGGAGCTATGAAGATGGACTTAATTTGAGAGATATGATGAAAGAACAAGGCGTGAAAAAGGAACCGGGATATAGTTGGATTTCTGTCAAAGGTAGAATCCATAAATTTTATGCAGGTGATCAACAACATCCTCAAAAAGAGGCTATATATGCGAAGTTAGAAGAGTTGAGGGTGAAGATCAAATCCATGGCCTATGTCCAAGACTTGAACTCTGCATTGTGAGATGCGGATTACAGATAAAAGCTTTATATGACTGGTGGAAGCCCATTAAAAGATATAAACTTCTACATGCCAATATTTCTAGTAAATATAATCACATAAATGGGTACACATCTTTCACAAACACATGTACCTCTTTGAGTAGAACTTCTACATTTAGAGATGCCAAGGAGAACTTACAAATGTGTCTGATTAATTCCTGTTGATGAATGTTTAGTGATAGGTGTAAGTGTCACGCTTAACCTATGACTCCTACAGCCTTGTCTTTCATAATTGAGGACGGCTAAGTACCTAAAAGGCAGAGCCAATGGGAAATATTTTTGAGAACAATGGTACTGTTAATTTTAGTGCCGAACATCGTTTGTTGATGCAGTTATGGCTTCCGAATAGGTTTAGAATACTAAGGCTAATGTTTCTGTCTTTGTTTAGCAGGAAACTGATGTTGGCATGGATACCACTATTGACACTACTTTCAATAATAAAGGTCTCCCTACAGACTTTGTGATCCATATGCTTATTATGAATGATTTGAGAGAGTAACTTGTGTGTATTGTTATTTGTCATGGAGGGGCAATCTTGGCATTATATTTGCAATCAAACATGGTGTTTTTGAGAACATCCTCAACCAGGTCATCCACCATTGCAAAGCAGTTGAAAACAGTGTGGAACAGTGGCTCAAGCTGTACAAAGACAAGGTAATGGTCTCCTTCTTCAATGCGGCAAAATAAGAACGAAAAGCTTGATTTCTGTTAATTGATTTTTAGAAATGAGCATGATTCGTTCATGAGTCCTAATGCCTCAAATTATGTAATTGCAGATCTGAATAACGAATTGCACTTTGATCGTGTGACTGATTAAATAAAAAAGAAAGAATCATGCTTCTTTGGATAATGTATTATTGAATGCTTTTTTGCATATATGGAGCTCGCAGCCAATTCTCACTGCTGTAATTAATTTGTTTCTTTTACCACCATTACTTAGATGAACTTTGTCTTTGGCTGAATATAGACTTTATTGAAAAGTCAAAACCAGAACAACCAACCTGCTAGAAGCAGAACCAAAAACAACCAGCAGCAGAGCTGCACTAAATGCACCCTTCTAAGTAACTATACACACATACAACAGAACAACAAAGCCCCATGCACTCAAAAAACAAAACAGAAAACAAAAATTCCAGAAATTATTGGGTCTGCAGTACACATATACAGCAAAGGGAAACAACAGATAGCCTAAAACCATTTAATAAGAACAGAATAGGGAATCCAACAATTAACTCGATTTAAAACTCAAATTTTCATTTCTGTTCCAGCAGCTGATCTGCCCCACATTAGCCATTGCTGCAAAAGCTGGCAAAAGATCTGAGACACAAGGCAAAAAGAAATACCTTTTCTTAAACACTTGGTGTAAGAAAAAAAATTGTATACCCATCTAATTTCTTTCTCTAAAGAGTTTAACAGTCTCCTGGAGTGAATATCACTTCTTTCTCACACATCTTTTTCCCTTTCTTTTTGAGAATTTTCATAGTTAGATGGCAAAATTGATAATTTATTTAATTATTTGTGACAGACTGAATATTTAGGTGGGTGCATTGATGTTCGATGGGCTCTACTAGTACCATAGATAACCACTTAAGATCTGTCGGTAGGTTCCCACTTACTTATAAGTCGCAAGTTTCATATTCACGTTCATACAAGTCACCTCTGGCAAAGCAGACTTCTCAACTCAACAGTACAATCTCGTATATATATATATATATATATTAATTATGGACTATGACTTACATAATAGTAAAAGTAAAATTACTAAATTTTTTTTAGAAACGTAAAATTACTACATTTGATCCATTTGATAGGTACATCATAAAATATATGAATAATAAAAGATCAAACTATTTAGAATTTTATATCGTAGACAAATCATTAAGACCAATTATTCTATTTCAATTTTGTTTTCCAATTTTCTTGCACATCTTGAAATACATCCAATTATGAAAACAAAAACAAAAAAGAAAGAAAGAAAAGAAAACAAGATCTTGCACAAAACTCTCACTTTTATGGGATTTGGGAGAAGTAAATTGGTAGGCAGTCTTACTCTCTCTCTCTCTCTTCTTCTTCTTTTTTTAAAGATTGGTTTTTAAGACTCAAACTTGCCACTGATCGCTTTCGGTGGAAGACACTTGTCAGTTGTCATTGCATCAAGATCGGACCTCCCCAAAATCAAATAGGTTTAACTATCGGAGCACTGATGTCTTAGTATTGGATTGGTCACGTTCCAAAGGCTTCCAAATGGGAATTTCTAAATAGACCACTTTAAAGGGCTTGAAGATTAGTAGTCGCTTGTTTTGCGTTGTTTGATGGATTCACAATTAACCTGTCACCTTCTTTACCATGAACCATGGTAACCTCTCACCCCCTTCCTCTCTAGTAATCTCTAATCCAAAATCACCGGCCAAGTATTCTTATTATAGCTTTAATGCAAAGCAAAATAAAATTAAAAACGACGAGTAAGAGCCTAAGAGGGGGGAAAAATTCATCCCATTAGGAGAGTAAGAAGCTGTAGTTGGTAGAGCATAGAATGGAGCACATGCATTGGGACATAAATGGATTTTTATAGTAACTAAAATTCTCTTCTAACAAATCTAAGGCAGTCCTATCTGTATACAATCATTGTAACACAAAACCATGTAAGTAATGCATTATAGAGTATGGACTAAAGGGATGGATCATGGAGCACATATCCTGGATGAATGATATCCTAAAAAGCCTACACAAATTGAAATCGCATTAGAAGCCTAACAGATTTTAGTTTCTCCCCCTTTTTGTTATAAAGTGAGACAGCACGGATACCAGGTCTTATTTCTGAGACAGGTAAACATGTCTGCCCACCAAAGTCATCCTTCTCAGACACATCATACTCTCGTACTACAATCTGAAGCAATGCAAGCTCTGGAACTGTCAAAGCGAATGTAAATTCTTCATCCCAAACAGGAGTCCAGTCATCTTCAATTATCTTGGTTTTCTTCTTGATAGTGTCAGCTTGCACCCCAACAATGCGAACCTGCCATGAAAACCAATCATTAGGTAAACATACACTGACTACATGTTTTAAGACTCCCACCCTAATAGAACATATCAATAAAGCTCATCTGATGTAAATAAATGGTTTTTAATCTTTTGATCATCTGGGAAACAAAAAATTGACAATTTAAAATCATAAATCATTTATAAAAAAGACAAGCATTGCAAATTGATGAATCATTTAAGACAATCAAATCTAATAAAAAGCATGGCTACAATCTAACAAAAGGTCCAGATATGCTGTGATTCCTATAAGTTTAAAGGCAGTGGGACATACACATCCACACCAAGCTTCAGGTCTACATAACAAAGATACATAGAATCATTTTGCAAATGTTACCAATTCTTGCAAATATGCAAAGGAAATCTCAATTAATTAGAGATTACTATTCCACATGCAGAACAATCCAACCAACCTTTGTATAGAAGTCTGGCGGTGAGAATGCATCGAAATGTGTTTGGCTAAAATCCAAGTGCCATCCATCTCCCATGTATACTTTCACCTGATAATCAGCATAAATGCTCTAAGAATAGTTCATCAGAACAATTGCATTCACTTCTAAGATTAAATGATGTGCTCACCTTTAATGTCTTCTTCACTGGCAAGGTTCTTTTGGGATCAAATACCTCGTTATGAGAACTCGTTTGCATCAGAAAATCAGGTTTTTTCACATAACCACACTCTCCATTGGCTCTAAACATCCCTTGCATCAACCAGAGTGATTTGCCATATCCCTGATAAAGAAAACTCACATATTGATAAGAATTGCCTGGTGGAGATCAGATGAATGGAAAACTCACTTGTTAAAAATTTCTAAACAATATTATAGAGAAAAAGTAAACATCGAATTGGGACACCCTCAATGCATGATCAGGGAAGCATCTTTTATTTGTAAGGCCATGATATTTAATGGTGATCTCATTTCCTGATTAAAATTGGCCTTCCAAAGCATGAGAGAGTTTTCCTTCAGTCAAAGACATCTATCCTTCTCTTCATTACCATCTGTACTCTTTTGCATGATAGTTCTTTGTGTCAATTTCAAAATAGCATTCACTTGAGCAAATGAATTGACAAACAAAAGAGAAGCAATTTTGAAGTGATTCTTGCCATAGAAATTTAAATTCAAGCGAGAAGGAGAAAATAAAAGGGCCCTCATGTGGCATGAAAGCAAGGTGATCAAGAAAGTTTAATAAAGTGGAAGGTCTTATATATAACAATTTTCATATGCAAGCACGCTTTTTTTGGGGGGATGGGGAAGTTTATGATTTGGATGTGCTATTGCCATGCAATTAGTACTTAGTTGTGAGATGTAGAAGTTAGGATGGTATATAAAAAATTTAACCTTTTAGCTTTTTATTACTTTTTTAACCATCTTATCTTTACTTCTCACAAGTGGTAAGCATGGTGCAATAGCTATTGCAACGGATCTAAATCTGGGGTTAAGTGCATCCATGCTATTAAGGAAAAAGCAATATAGGTGTGAGGATATTCTCCATTTAGATGCTACTACAAGCATTCAAACTCCAAGCAACCACTATTACATAGGTGCATCGTGCACACACACAAAAACATTAACAGCCCATACCTATGGTCTATCAACTTGCTTTGAGTGAAATGTAGCACTAGTTGATCAGAAATTTACAAAGTTCACACTTCAATGAATGTTTACAAAGTTTCTACCATCAATTCATACAATGGAAACATCAAAAACAACAACAAAGCCGTAGTCACATGATGAAAAATATAGCAAAACAGATACAGGAGTACAGCCCAGCAAGATTCATTTGAATTATGCTTTTATTTGAAAACTGAAACTTGAACCTGACCTGCATATTAAATGCAACCATCTGAGCCCCATGCATCCACCCAATGTGTGGCTTGTAATTAGAGGAGGTGACACGTGTTCCTTTGGGGTACACTCTTAGTAAATTTCTCTGCGTGAACCTAGAAAGCATAAGAAGCAATATCAGAATGAATTTCCAAGGTAAATGTAGACAATAAGAATGCTATAAAGTCCTGCAATTAGCTACCATCAATTAAGCTAGAAATATACCTCACAACCTCAATTCCATGAGATGTGGCAGCTTTCTCAAGTTCCTGTTCACTCAAACTAAGACGTTTAACTTCATCACCTACAACACTCAATGCATCTTTTAAACTACCCTTTGGTTTCCCAGCATGAATTGTAATCAAACGTTTGTATATTGGTGCTGCTCGCTGGACTAATTTGTAGTCGCACACATTAACATCTTCGTCATCTTTATCACTCTCACTCTGCCATCCATCAAAAGGGTCAACGTAAATACGCATGCTTTGGGAATAAAATTGCAAAGACAAATATCATATCCCAGCTCACTCTCTCGTCCACTTCAGGCTCCTTTGCTGATGCTTCTTCAGATGATTCCCTTCCATTAGTCAAGATACTTCCCTTGTCTTTGATATGCTTCATTTCAAGGTATTCTTTAGGTGGTTTGGTAGAAATAACAACACGATGTTTCAATGATTCTGGTGAAGGGAATTCAGCTAAGCATTCTCCCTGGGGGTAATACAGCATTTCTCCAAATATTTGAGTCACCATCTACATGAAATATGACTTGAGGTCACAACAATAAAACACCTTGAATTTAAATATCAATGTGATAAACAAAAAAAGAGGCTAACCTCCGCAACTTTGGCCTGAAGATCATGGGTAAGGTGGTCTTCTAGAGTTATGATGACAGGGTATGGAGATTTAACAAAAGCATGCTCTTTAATGGACTTCAAACATCTGATGAGCTTCACAGGAGTGGTCAGAGTCCTAAATTCAACCAATGGTGTAGAATAATAAGATGGATAAAGAACAATGATAATAAGTTAAGAGCATATGTTGTTGGATGAGGAATTCATCTCTCATGACATTGGCCACATATGGATACTTAAAAACTTATAGCAAAATAAAGAAACAAATAGACACAAGAAAATAACTACATAATCAAATGACATAGATTTGAGAATCAGCTTGTACCTTCCATGAAGTACATTAACATCATCTTTTGTAGAATTTGGCCATAAATCAAGTTCAATTACTCTCACACCTCTTTGCAACGCCTTTATGACTGGGGCATCGCTACACTCACTGCTGAGTTGATTCCCAGTTAGGTAGGAATTGTGCCCTGTATATATGAAATAATGTGACAATGGAGCATTCATATCATGGTGTACCTGGAATGACATAATTTGTCAAGAGCAAACCTAAAGTGGTCCTTACACTAGAGTTCTTCAAATTAAGAAATGTAAATGATTAGGAATAAAAAAAAAGTAAATGATTAGTGTGACAAAGGGAATGACATATTTGTTAATCATATAGATTAACAGGCAAGGTAAGTTGTTCGTATCTTGGATGAAAGTAAACTTATTTATTATATATAATTTGATTTTCAAAGTTACAAATAGTACTAAACTATTTTATTTTAAACTAGTTACAGTCATAGTCTTTATACACAAAAAAAAATTGCGAAAGCTATCATAGTTTTATCAAATTAATGTTTTCTTTCCCTCTTTCCTCCAACCTTTTCTTTTCTAGTGGATTTGTTGGACTCTCCTCTCATAGATGTAGACATAATTTATATTTTATAGTCAGTGGTATGAGCAAAACTTCAATTCTAATAAACTTAATCTAAAACCGGATTAGACCTTATAGTCAGTAGTACGAGCAAAACTTCAAATCTAAGAAACTTAATCTAAAATTGGATTAGACCAACAAGCAGAACAAACCAAACTAGTGCGTAGTTAAAAAGAAAAAGAAAAAAAGAAGACAAACTAGTTTTCAGCACTTTCTCACTAAGAAAACTAAACAAAGGGTCCATAGCTCAGTGGTAGAGCATTTGACTGCAGATCAAGAGGTCACCGGTTCGAACCCGGTTGGGCCCTTAGAGTACTTAAATTCTTTTTTACACCACACCCTTTTTTGCCTTTTGGCTAAGAAAACTAGCTAAAAAAAGTTATGCACCATTATTTCAAATAAGGAAAACTTTTTAGAGTAATTAAATTCTTTTTATACCCTTTTTTGCCTTTTGGCTAAGATCAAGCATAAAGAAAACTAGCTAAAAAAAAAAAAGGCAATGCCCTTACATTAAGAAAAGTAATTAAAAAAAAAAAAACAATTTATTTCCCTAGATTTCCTTGTGGATCAAACACCTGTATGTCAAGAAAAGTAGATAAAATAAAAAATAAAAAGAGAGAGAGAGAGAGAGAGAAAGAGTTGACCTTGGATTTGATAGGGCCATTGAGATGGTCAAGAAAGAGGAAGTGAAAGAAATCAAGGAGGGAGAGACCATGTTGTTGTTGTTGTTGTTGAGTGGTGGTGGTGGTGGTGTCGTGTGGTCTACTGCGAAGAAACTCTTGTATGAATCGCTCCGCATCAGATACGGTGCAGTCCACCTCGCACTGGTGCTCCACCTTGAACCGGCGGAGCTGATCGGCCGACATTTGTTCCCCACCGTCGGCGAACTTGGAAAACGCTTCTTTCACGTCCGGCGGTGGCCCCACCTCGCTCATCTTGAACTTCCTGCTGAACCCCAACACCTTGTACTTGTAGCTCGCCATTTTTTTCTACTTTTATCCAAAACCCAACACTCTCTCTCTCTCTCTCTGGTTTTGTGTCTCTTTGTTCTCGTTTTATCAGAGAGAGAAATAGATGTACAGTTTTTAATCAAAGATATCTGCTTTGGGTGGGTTTCAGAGAGAGAGAGAGAGAGAGAGAGAGAGAGGTGGACTATTATTTAGGAGCGTTTGAAGCTGCATCGTTGGACGTGACCAACAATAAACGACCGAAACGTTTCTCCCTCTCTCTTCAATACTTGTAGCCAGTACAACACCAATAAAACTAGCCTCCAAGTACGCGCGTGGGCGTGGTCAGAGCCTCTAGGATTTGTTGGGTAAGAGTTAATTTATAATATTTATTATAATTTGGGATTATTACATTCTCTAATTACAAAAAAAAAAAAAAAAACCTAAGGGTGTGATGAAAAAATTATTTTACCACTCATAATACTCATCACACCCTTAGATTTTTTTTTTGTGATTAGAGAATGTAGTAATCTCAAATTATAATAAATGCTCTAAATTAACCCTTACCTACAAAATAGAAAAGCCTCTGAGCACGCGCGTGCTCAAAGGTTAGTGTACATTTAATTTCTTACTTTACCGAATATAAATATAATATCAAACAAATATGCAAAGAGGCACCAAAGTTTGAAAATAAAAATATTGTTGTTTTCCGTTAAAACTTTTTTAATCTCTTCTTTACTAAAGTGCCCTTAATTGTCCATAAAAAAAAATACCCTTAATTACGTGGGACATACTAATACATGGCTTGCATTTTTGGATTGAGATTTGGATGCTTCTACTAATTTTTGGGTAAAAGTTAATTTAGAGCATTTATTATAATTTTAGATTACTACATTTTCCAATCACAAAAAAAAAAAAAAAAAAAAAAAAAAAAAACCTAAGGGTGTGATGAAAAATTATTTCACCGCACATAAAGATACATATCTAACTCCCTACAAAATAGGACAACTTTCTATTCGTTTTCAAAGCAAACTCACCTCGCATTTATATTTTTTTATTTTTTTTAACTTCACTTTCCTTACTCACGTTTAAAATCATTCAATCACCACCAACATTTCAAAATTACAATTAAAAAAAAAAGAAAAAAAAAAGAGAGTTAATTTGATACATAAAAATTAAAAAAAAAAAATAAAGAGAGAGAGAGAGAGAGAGAGAGTTAACGTGATATTAAAAAAAAAAAAATCTTGAGGTCTAATACCTATAATAATTCTTGTAAAGTCTCTCACCCAATCTTATCTAATATTCCATTCCAATGACTCCTCAATGCAATCCAAAAAATTTGTGCGTACGTGAACCTGAAAGAGATAAAAGAATTAGGGTTAAACCAAGTATTAAAAAAAAAAAAAAAAAAAAAAAAAAAAAAAAAAAACTTTAATCAACAAACCAAAGTTAGCGTGCGTGTTATTAAAGATAATAGCATAAGTTTGTTAGAGTTTGTGTTTGATTTAAATTTTGGTGAGATCATTTTTCCTAAAAATCCTATTAAAGATACATATCTAACTCCCTACAAAATAGGACAACTTTCTGTTAGTTTTCAAAGCAAACTCACTTCACTTTCCTTACTCACGTTTAAAATTATTCAATCACCACCAACATTTCAAAATTACATTTAAAAAAAAAAAGAGAGTTAACATGATACATAAAATAAAAAATAAAAAAAGAAAAAGAAAAAAGAGAGAGAGAGTTAACGTGATATATAAAAACGAAAAAAAAGAAAAAAAAAGAAGAAGAGAGAGTTAACGTGATATTAAAAAAAAAAAACTTTCTTGAGGTTTAATACCTATAATAATTCTTGTAAAGTCTCTCACCCGATCTTATCTAATATTCCATTCCAATAACTCCTCAATGCAATCCAAAAAATTTGTGTGTACGTGAACCTAAAAGAGATAAAAGAATTAGGGTTAAACCAAATTTCTTTATTTTAAAAAAGAGAGTTAACGTGATACATACAAAAAGAAAAAAGAGAGAGAGAGAGAGAGAGAGAGTTAACGTGATATAAAAAGAAAAAAAAAGAAGAGAGAGAGTTAACGTGATATATAAAAATAAAATAAAAAAATAAAAGAGAGAGAGAGAGAGAGAGTTAACGTGATATTAAAAAAATAAGAACTTTCTTGAGGTTTAATACCTATAATAATTCTTATAAAGTCTCTCACCCGATCTTATCTAATATTCCATTCCAATGACTCCTTAATGCAATCCAAAAAATTTGTGCGTACGTGAACCTGAAAGAGATAAAATAATTAGGGTTAAACCAAGTATTTAAAAAAAAATCTAAAAAATTTGTGCGTACGTGAACCTGAAAGAGATAAAATAATTAGGGTTAAACCAAGTATTTAAAAAAAAAACTTTAATCAACAAACCAAAGTTAGCGTGCGTGTTATTAAAGATAATAGCATAAGTTTGTTAGAGTTTGTGTTTGATTTAAATTTTGATGAGATCATTTTTCCTAAAAATCCTATTAAAATTGTTTAGAATAAAGATATATATCTAACTCCCTACAAAATAGGACAACTCACTTCACTTTCCTTACTCACATATAAAATTATTCAGTCACCACCAACATTTCAAAATTACATTTTAAAAAAAAAGAAAAAAAAAAGAGAGTTAACGTGATACATAAAAAAAAAAAAAAAAAAAAAAGAAAGAGAGAGAGAGAGAGAGAGAGAGAGAGTTAACGTGATATATATATATATATATATATATATATAAAAGAGAGAGAGAGAGTTAACGTGGTCACCACCAACATTTCAAAATTACATTTAAAAAAAAAGAAAAAAAAAAGAGAGTTAACGTGATACATAAAAAATAAAATAAAATAAAAAGGAAGAAAAGAGAGAGAGAGAGAGAGTTAACGTGATACATAAAAAATAAAAAATAGAGAAGAAGTAGAACTCAAGGTTGCTACATACCTAAATAAAAAAAAAAAAAAGTGAAGTGAGGAAGGAGAAGGGAATAGTAATTGATCATTTATATTTTGAATACTTCTTTTGTAGCATAAGCCAAAAGAAAGTCAATCATAAATAAACAAAAGAAAAAAAAAAAACCAAAGAGGAACTTGCGAAAGATAGAACCTGAAAATTTGTTGGAGCCTCTGACAGTAAGTGTCTTTAATTTGAAGAAAAAGAAAGGAGGATGTAGAGCTAAACTAAATGTCTTCAATTTGAAGAAGAATGAGAGATAGAAAGTGAGGTAGAAACTGCAAAGTGTACGTGAGTTTGTGGGTTTTAAAGTGTAGGAGTTTTAATTTACATATCTATCCCCATTAGTTGAAAACTTATAAGTGGATATGATGAGAGTATTTTAGGCATAAAAAATGAGGAATACAAACAGGGAAAGCTCCTTAAATAGTAGTATAGATTATAAAATTTGTTTTTGTAAATTTCAACTCCAACCAACTTTTAACTAAAAAATATTATTAAATTTATTTATTACTAATAAGTACTATATAGCTTCAATTTTTTCATAATTTATATATTATCGATTAAATGTATCACCATCTCAATTTGTAAGTTTTTTTTATAATAAAATTGATAATAATTTTAGTAAATTTTTTTCTCAGAATATGCTAAAAGTAGTTTCAAATTTATTATAAAATTTTTATAAATTGAAATGACAATGAATATGATTGATTTTATATCATAATATAATAATTTTTTTAGTTTTTTGTTTAAAAATTAACACATCAATTTATAAGATTTAGGTAATAAAAATAAAAATTATAATAGCCTAACATCATTTTTTTTTCTTTTGTTATAGATTGGGTGACTTTTATCCCTGTTAATCCCAGAGTTTATATAATTATCTTTCCATTAAATATGTAAAAAAAAAGAAAAGAAAATGCTAACGAGTGCCCTTAAGGCACTAGTTAATAATCCATTTAAAGAAAGTTTTTATGGGAAATGAAAAAAAAGTAATTAATATTTTGACAACTTTTTTCATTTCCCATAAAAGTGGTATAAATTTTTTCCTAAAATAGATTATTAACGAGTTCCCTAAGGGCACTCGTTAGCATAACCAAAAAAAAAAAATACTAATAAAAATTATGTATGTGTGTATGTATTGTGTTGGGGGAGGGGGAGGGGGGGGGGGAGCCTGAAGAGAAGAAACACTTGACAAGATCAACCCGAGGAGTAATTAGGGCCTAGTTGACTAAAGCCCAGCCAAATCAAGACAACCTAAGTACTCGGCGGACCAGAAAAATCAAGGCTTACAGCCCACCAGAGGAACATTTGCCCCTCGGGAGACAAGAGGAAGGCTGCAAGAGCTGTGAGATGGAAAAGCCAAGGAGGACGATGATGATGTATAGACAAAAGATGAAGGAAACTTCCTCCAGATAAAACATTCATCACCTCCACATTAAATGCCCTCTAACAACTCAGTCTATCACATTAATGGCAGAATGACCCCTGAATAGTGTCTTCATAACCTGTATCCTACTCTGCTATCACCAGTAAGGCAATGATAGAACAAGTATCAAAAGAGACTAGAGTAATATTGTAAAGCTTTTTTAAGGACAAGTGATCCTCGGCCAGCACGAGGAGAGTATTAAATAAGAATCTTATCTTCTTGTTTAAATTCTGTCAAGTATTATCTTTGTAGTTAATCTCACTTATTTACTCTTTAAGTCGTAGTTTTAAGGAATCAAAGTGTTGGCCTGCACTCTTATCTCTACAAATTAATTGTATTGGGTTCCTTCTTAACCCATCTTAAGTGGGCTGGGCCTGAGATTCAGTCTTGCCCCCTACATGTACGTATGTAATGAGTGACATTAAAGAGGACTAAAAAAATTTAAGTGAGTTTTACAAATTGATGTGTAGACTTTTAAACACAACAAATTTTCATTAAAAAAATTATATATTTCATTAACAAAATCAAATGGTTGAATTTAATTGTTTTTAGGAAAGATTGTATACTTGTATTACATTGGTCAATATAGTCATGTTTTTTAATCTAATTGAGAAATACAACATATATAGATTCTTTACAATTTATGCAGTGATGGTTTTTAAAACTAAATATAGTTTTAGAATGTAACAAATTACACCCTACCATTTAAAAAAAAAGACTTTGAGGTTTCAAATGGCAATAACTTTAAATACATAGTTTCAAAAGTAAAAATAAAAATAAAAATAAAATCAGACTTTGAGGCTTCAGATGGCAATAACTTTAACTCTGTAATTTTAAAAGTAAAAATGGCAATAAATACAACTCTATAATTTCAAAAGTAAAAGATGAATAAACATTGATACTTGAAAAAGTTGAGGAAACAAAATATGTAGAGAAATATAAAATGGTAGAAATAATAAAAAATAACATGTTAATTAAGAAAGTAATAAAAGAATATGATTTTATATAAAGAAAATTAAAAGATAAGATGAAAACTATAATTGTTAAGTATAGAAAAATGAGATAATTTTCAAAAAATATTTTTAAAAAATGATTTTTTTTAGAAAACATTAATGTTAAAACAAAATGAACAATAGTAAAAATATATAAATTTGTGAAGTAATAACAAGTTAATCAAGTGTAATCGGCAAGAAAAATAATCAAATTTTAATATAGAGCAAAACTTAGGTACAGTATTTTAGGTTTCCTACTTAAAATTTTGAAACTTGTCTAATTTGACATCCCAAACAAACGGCATTAATCCACAGCTTAAATTTTTTTCTTTTTTCCTTCTTCCTTTTTTCCCTGTACTGCGAGAACCCACGGGCCACGGCTTCAAATCTCCACTGAGAGAGAGAGAGAGAGAGAGAGAGAGAGAGAGAGAGAGAGAGAGAGAGAGAGAGAGAGAGAGAGAGAGAGAGAGAGAGAATCATAGATCAGAAAAGAAGACAGAATCATAGATCAGAAAAGAAGAAAGGAAACAGATACACATACATGCACACACACACCGACACAGAGAGAGAGAAAGAAAGAATCACAGATCAGAAAAGAAGAAAGCATCATAGATCAGAAAAGGATCATAGATCAGAAAAGATGAAAGCATCATAGATCATAAAAGGATCATAGATCAAAAAAGAAGAAAGCATCATAGATTAGAAAAGAAAGAATCATAGATCAGAAAAGATGAAAGGAAACAGATACACATAGGGGTGAGCAAAACGTTGCCGGTGCCGACCCAACCGACTGGCGCCAACTGATTGAGCCAAGGCCGGCGTTCGGAGAGCGAAGCCAGTTTCGATGCCGATGCGGGGCGGTCATTAGATTGCATAGCCTCCACATATATACACACCGAGAGGGAGAGATATGAAATATATATATATTTTTTTTTTCTTTTTCGGGTTTTGGGTTTGGAAGAGAAGCTGTTTGCAGGCATAGGAAAAAAGAAGAAGAAGGAAATATGGATTTTGGGTTTGGAAGAGAAGGGTCATGGGTGGTTTGGAAGACAAAAGTTTTGGGTTTGGAAGAGAAGCGTTTGCAGGTACAGGAAAAAGATGGAAGAAGGAAAAAAAAAAAAAAAAACTTCAGCTTTAACGCCGTTTACTTTTTTTTGTTAAATTGAACTGGTGTCAAAATTTTAGATAGGGAACCTAAGGTACTGTACCTAAGTTTTGCCCTTTAATATATAATCTTAATTTGTATCCTATAAATTTTTTTTTTTTTTTGCTAAATGAAAAAAAATAGGTCTCCGGTGTGGGTTCATTGACCTCACGTCACGTGATGACAATGGGTAATACCACATGTATCACACGGGCCTTACTGGAATTATTGCTTGAACTACTCCTCTTTGGGTATAGAACGAGAACTCCTACCATCAAACCACACCACCGGTGGGGTGCCTATAAAAAAAATTGGTTGAGAACCAAAAATGACTCCTAATAAAAGTTGACAGGTTTTTTTTTTTTTTTGATGAGAAAAAGTTGATAGGTTTAGGCTGTGTTTGGTTCATGTAAAATATTTTCCGGAAATGCTATTTTCGGGAAAGGAAAATATTTTCAAGTGTTTGGTTGCATTTCAAAAAATGCTTTGGAAAATATTTTCTAGTGTTTGGTTGTGTTCTGAAAATTCTAGTTTTTCACATTTTCTCATCTATTTTCTCAGCTTCCAAACAAATTTTGTACCAGAAAAAACCACCACCACCACCACAAACTCACCTCAACAACCCACCCACATCAACAAACCACCACCTGCCACCACCATAACTCTAATTAAAAAAAAAAAACCACCACCACAAACCCACCTCAACAACCCACCCACATTAACAATGGCTATCAACAAACCCACCACAACCCAATAAAAACCCACACAACTGGCCACAGCCCACAACCAAGGACCCACACCACTGATCCCCACCACCATTGACTCACAGGCCACAACCAAACGATCCATTCTCTTCAAATCGGAGTGATCGGAGCCATCAATTTCTCTATATTTTTGGTGTGTGGATCGGAGCTGTGTGGATCGGACTGAGAAATGAACTGAGAGAGTGGATCGGACTGAGTGCATGAACTGATGAGAGTGTGGATCGGACTGAGAAATGAGGGTGGATCGGACTGAGAAATTTTGGGGATCGGACTGAGAAATGAGCTATGTGGATCGGATTGAGAAATGGAAAAGGGAAACTCACCATGCGTGGAGAGGATCGGCTGCATGAGGGAGAGGATCTTGAGCGTTTGGCGTAAGGGAGATGGTGGAGCTTGGTGCGACTGAGCTTGGAGAGCACTTGCTGCTTCGAGTGCGTGTGAGAGAGCTCAGACGAAAATGGTTTGAAGTGAAAATGAGAACCGAAATTGTTTTACGCCTTGGGTCCCTTATTTTACGGTCAACACTGAAAATATTTTTAGTTTGACCCAATTTTCCGGACCAATCAAACAGCTTATTTTACGAAAAAGCATTTCTAAAATTAGTTTGAAGCCAAAACAAACGAAACATATAGTTAAGAGTCTTATGACAACCATGTAACCAACCACATATTTAAGTTTTTCTTTGTTTTTTCCTTTGAATCGACTTCAATTGCTTTATACGTAACGTTCTCTCAGACTTTTTTCAAAAAAAAAATTTGAGTCGGCATCTACTCCAGTACCCAATGGATTTTCTCCACGTGGCAGATGTGAGTGAACATAAAGTTACAGATCTAACGGCTCACATAAACAACCAAGATCCGGTTCTACCAAATCCTAGAGTACTAGAAAGCAAAAAACTCGAGACATCCTCGGAGCTGAGAAACCTGAAGACATGGCCTCCACAACAAAGTTGGTTTCAGTTGCTCTTTTGTGGGTCCTAATTTTGTTCGGAACCCTTGCAATCATTCAGGTAGTTTTTAAATTCAATAATATTTCTGGGATATGAAACTTGGGTATTCGTTTTTTGTTTCCAAAAAATTGTCTTTCATTTTTTTTTTTTTTTTTTGGGATCAATTTCAGAATAGAATAAGCGATGCTGTAGTCTCATCTGAGCAAAGTATCATAAAACATCAGGTACATGGGGTTGGAATTATTTGTCATAGGGAATATATTTTGATTTTAAAACAAACAAAGTAAATCAATTAGTTTCCTTTAAGATATGCATTTGATTTGAGTGAGCCTGTGTTTTATGTTGTGTACCAGGATAATAAGTTGGAGGATGATCTGGAAGAAGTGACCAGTAAAGTTTACTTTGATATTGAAATTGATGGAAAACATATTGGTATGCTCTATTGCTCTTTGTGTGTGTGTGTGACCATGGTTATGCTTTGTTTATAAGTTCTGTAGTGTAGATCCACTTATACAAACACACACCAAAATGGGGTATTCATAATCGGTAGCAATAATTTTTTTTTCAGTACCACAGATTTGAAATTGCAAATTGTATTCGAATTTGCACCACTATTTATGTAAATCTTTAGCCTTTTGAATTGAGATTCTATATGGATTGGGTTGATGCTATGTGATATGTCTATTATGCATGTATGATGCGTTTATATAGTCAGATTTGATTCTTTGGTGAAGTGGCAAAGGTTAGGCATTGTTAGAGATTTTCTTTTCTTGAACAAAAACTTGTCTTCACAAAAATCCCCTCCATGAAAATCATGAATCATTCTTGGTAATAACATATGGTTTGAGAACGAAGAAGAAATGTCGTAATCCATGTGCAATTTGTGATGCTTCTAAACAGGTTTTGTTGCAGCATTGCTGTATTTTGCTGCTTTGGGAATCATTTAGACGTGTATTCAAAAAGGTTGTTTTGCATTTTGATGGGAAACTGTTAACATCATTCTTTATATTATTGCTGCCATGACTATGATTTTTCATGCGGTGATTAGTATTTTAACATATAAGTAGTTGCAAAGTTTGAATGGACTAAACATCTCAACATGGCAGCCCGTGTTTGAACTTGGCTACAATTTTTCTTAAGGATTCCCTTCTTTACTTTTCCTTTCTCTGGTTTTATTCTGCTGTGAAATTGAATTTTTTTTTTGTTTCTTGCTGTCATGAAGAGTTTGTTCTGTTCCAATGGGCATTTTCTTGTGTTTTTCATGACAGCTAGAAGGCACAATTTAGTGCCATAGAGCAGAATCTGCACAAATAAAACAGGGATGTGTCTCTATAAAGATAACACCAATCCATAAAACCTAAAAGTTTAACTTTCACATGCATGCACACACCCATACTATATAATTATATGGATTGATGTGCTTATAAGAAATCTCATGTAAAACAAAGTGGACATTTTTGAAATGCCATGTCAAACACTATTCTATGGGTTTGATAAAGAGTAAATTGTTAATTGGTTGCTTGAATCTGGTTTCAACATTCTTATTCATATGGCAAGGATGTTACTGAAATATGTTTTTCAAATAACCCATTTTTTTCCCTTTTAGGTCGCATAGTCATGGGCCTCTTTGGTAACACAGTTCCTAAAACTGTAGGTATGGTTCATAAGTACATTGGAAGCCACTGCCTTATACATGTCTCAACTTTAGAAATCTCACTGTTATAAGAAGTAACCTGACTTTCAAAATTTTTTCTTTGCAGGAAACTTTCGAGCTCTTTGCACGGGTAGCCAAGTAACTTTTGCTCCCTTATATCTTAAAATCACATGAAAGCTACTTCTATATTAATGACTGCTTTCTCTCTTCACTCTGTCTTTTTATGATCTTACAGGATTTTGCTTCTATGGCCAGTAGGCTTTTGTGACTTTTATGTTGTGTACTTATTTGTTTCAAGTTTAATATGCCCTCTTATATCAGGGGAGAAAGGAACTGGGAAGAGTGGGAAGCCTCTTCACTACAAAGGGAGCACATTCCATAGAATTATTCCTAGCTTTATGATCCAGGGTGGTGATTTTACTCGTGGTGATGGTCGAGGTGGAGAGTCAATCTATGGTATGAAGTTTGCCGATGAGAACTTTAAACTAAAGCACACTGGGCCAGGCAAGTTAAAATCCTCCATACCAGAATTGTTTCTTCCCTTCAAAATTTCTTTCTAAATGTTTATACAATTGATTCTTAAATATACTGAAAAGTGTAAGTTGCAGAAGGTGTTAATTTATCTAGAATTTTTACTAACAGGAAATTTGTCAATGGCAAATGGTGGGCCAGACACCAATGGATCGCAATTCTTCATTACAACTGTCAAGACTGACTGGTAATTATCTTTTTTGGGAGCATCTATTGCATACTTTAGAATAGCATTATAAGAGTTCCCAGATTTTTCATTCCCAACAAAGTTGGAAATGGCTAATACAGCATTTATGGTTACCCATTTGAAGAGTATTCTGTACAAGACATTGATGTCCATAAAATAGCAGTTAGTGTGCATTTGGATGAACTAATTTTCACCAGCTTATTTCATTGCATAAGAGTACAGTTGCACCTTGAAAAATGACGCCTTAAACAAAGTTGTGGACTATTTAGCAAACATTTATGATTACTTGGATTTTTTTTTCTTATATGCCTGCTTTTGGTTTTCTTTAAAGGTTGGATGGACGCCATGTTGTCTTTGGCAAGGTGCTTTCTGGGATGGATGTTGTCTACAAGATTGAGGCAGAAGGAAAACAAAGTGGTGTGCCCAAAACCAAGGTTGTCATTTCAGACAGTGGTGAACTTACTATGTGAATTCCCTGTAGTATCTTATGTTTCCTATAAACGCCAAAGGTTAAGAGTGGTGCTCACTGCTCAGTGCTCTCTCTCTCTCTCTCTCTCTCTCAATACAATCTTGAGTAGACTTATAGGTATATGTTACAAATTACCATTATGTGTTAATTTAAAGCAATTATAATCACATTTTTCTTTCTATATGTTTTTTTTTAATTAACATTTTTTAGCGGTTACCGCCCTGGTTCTATTGCAAACTAAATATTTTTCTTTATAACTAATTTACCATATTGTCCGTGTTTTATTGATAATATGTTTCGGTTGAGAAAATGGTTATCTCCATTTTAGAAGATTTTTTTAGCCATTGGCTGATATGCTATTTAAAACAAATATATAAAATTAATAATTAATTATGATTGGAATGCCGAAAAAGATTACATTTAAACGATCTCAATTAGTCAGTTGACGATTCAGAGTTGCTTCTATATTTTTGGGACTAAGGTTTTGTATTAGTTGTTATGTTTTTTCCCTTGGAATTTAACAAGTCGATCAACTTTAGTTTTGATGTATTTGAGTTGATGGGGCATTGTCACCAACTTCTCATTGACAAAAAGTTAACAATGGAGAGTGTTGGCCTTTCTTATTCGTAGAGGTTGAAGTTCACCCCATAATGACATAAAAAACACCATGCTTATATACTTCTATCGCTTAAAAAAGGTTTGAATAAAAACAAAGTTGATTTTTAAACAATTTGAATTGTTCCATGGTGTTTATAACAAGCAACCAGGACATTGGCCTTTTCTTAATAAAATGAGCTTAAAAAATCTGCAAGAGCAACCCTATTAAAATGAGTTAAACAACCAATCAGGTTGCATATTCAAGTGTTCTTTTAAAATTTGCATCATATTCCTAAGATAAAGTCGAAATTTTGATACAAGAGAACTATCATTTTATTGAAGGTATAAGAGATATATTAAACAAGAAAACCAACATACAACGTGTCAAGCACCACAAGCTGCAGACTTACAGACACTTCTAAGATATCCTCTAGACCAGAGCAACAAATACAGAACCAGTCGAACATATGATTGCCTCCAAGCTGTTTCCAAAGAACAAGGAAGAACTCTAGAAGATCCAAATTTGTCATATATATGCCTTGTGAAATGGTGCAAATCATTGGACAGAAGACACAAGTTATGCCAGCAAATGCTAGAGCAATAACTTAAATGCTCCTGATATATATGAATTTGTGAACCGGCCATATATATATATTTTTTTTTTTTCCCATTATGTAAACTAATTGCTGCTGAAAACATTGCTGTTTAATTAACTACTAAACAGTGATGAACATACATTAAACAGTGCTGAGTTTTGACAGTTTACCAACGAAATCTCTACCATTTAAAAATATATCTTTTTTTGGGTGTGTGCTATGTCCTTAATGAGTAGTTAATATACATTTAATGCTTTATTAAAACATGTTTTAATAGATTTTTCAAAAAAATAGAGTCAAACTATACACATATATCCAAAATAAAACATACAACGATAATGAATTTGTGCGTATAAGCCAATAAATCATTAGCACGTGTATTTTATTTTATGAAAAATGTGCATTGCAATTCATAATTGAGCATTTATTATTCTTTAACCTGTGCCCTCACTCATTAACATGACCCTTCTTTGATTATTAGACTCGGAAAACAAATCCAGTACAAATCCCAACAGACAAGTTGGATGGAGAAAAGCCTCACTTAATACAAGACAAGCTCTCAAGGAATTTCCACCAAAAGTGAGATCAGAGAATCAGGAATTTCCACCAACTTGCTTCCAGCATTCTTTTTGCCAGGAAGTAATTCTCCCATCACCAAAATAATCAAAAACAAAATTCTCCCACATGTTTACTCTGAGCTCACAAGCTTCTTGTAATAGAATTCACTGCCAGTAACTGAAAAAGCAGCACAACTTGAAATCACATATTTTCGAGCATGATATCAAACAAAGAATATGTGGCAAAGAATGGAACTTGCTCGAGCTTAATTTGTAACTCCATGATTGAATGGTGAGAGCATGTGAATTGCTTGTAACGGAGGAGGTGGAAGTACCAACCTCAACAGAGAAAAAGGCCATGTCAGACTGATAAAACTAAGGCAGTTTGTTCAGAACATCTATTAAGGTAGAGTGAGAACAGGGCAAAAAGGAAAATCATGTTTAGACATTTCAATCCTCCTAGCCTTTGATATCCTCATTATGCCAATCTAATGTGATCAGACCATTGCTGAGAACATGGTGAAAGTGGAAGCCAAACAACTACACACATTTTACAAAATGCATTACAATCAAGTTTTCTGCATGACATCATCCAACTTGTGGGTGCTAATAGACCAGCTTTAAAAGCAAGGCATGCCCAACCTTCAACATCACACAAAAGAAACAGAACTTCCTTATGTAATTTCCATTTCGTACAAATTAATTCCTACAAAATATATAATCTCCAATCATGGCAAGCAAAAGGATTAACCGCTAAATACATTCTGAGAGTTAAAATTATTTGCTACATCAATAACCAGCTTAAGAAAGTAAGTAGACTGCAGAGCGGGTATCACTATCAGGGCAGTGCTCCAAAGCAAGTGGGGTTGCCAACAACAATCTTGCATCACATCATTGCATAATGAAGACACCTCATGATTGTGCTCACCGTAGCATTTAACAAAACCCTAATTCTCAACTACTTGTGCTAAGCTACAGAAATCCTTTATCATCCACAAGAAAGATCTCAATCAACAACAAAGCCATTTGAAGTGACATTGTATCTTTTGCTTTGTTGAACACATCACATCTTTTTAATGGAGCTAGTTACTGTGATATCAAAACCAAAACCATGAAACCCACATCCCAACAAAATTAATTATCCACCACAAAGAGCATAGGCAAGAAATATGAGCAAATAGATTATAAATACCTCATAAGGTTGATGGATTGAACGTGTAAGTAGGTGGTCCCACTGTAGTCCTCCTCGTAAAACAAAACACAACACTGAATAAGCATCATAGATCTTTGCCAAGACCAGCAGAAAAGGGGGAATACCCATAAAGATTAGAACAAATATTGAAACGCATGGCATTAAACTCGATCCCCAACTTATTTCTATCCTAGGATACCGGCCGACATATCATCAGTCATAACACAAATAATTAACAGGCTACTACCAATTAGGACTAGAAAGATCAGTTCAAATATTAGATACAGCATTCAAGGTACTGAGGTTGACCAGTTCAAGCCTTGTTACTCTCTTCATACATATCTCAAGCCCCCAAACCTTCTATGTTGACAACCACATTCCAAATCAACACAACATGTTACAACCCAAGGAATTGCTCGCTAGACACATCTGCATTCTACCCCAAAAGATTAAATCACAATTGAAGCTCCTTATAATCGCTAACATAACCCAAATGCCACACAATCCAGGGTATTACAAACCGTCAAACAGAATAAAAAAGAACAAGTAGTCATGAAAAGCATCACAAGTAGAACTTCCAGCCTTCTAAAAAAGCTCGCAAAGTCACCACCTTGGATTTTTTTTTTTCTTTTTCCCCAATCAATCATCCTAATAACACCGTAGCATATATTCAACTCCATCACTCTAAACATCATAAGCTCATACCATATTTACACATCTAAGATAAGACATTGTTCGCAAAACTTCCCGTAATCCCATTCCTTCTTTCCCTAAATTAACAAACCTTAAACTTCCACACACCACAAGCTTCTTAGGACTACATACCCCCTTAATCCCATGAACCAATTACTCCTCGTGTTTGTATCTCTCTAAGTATTTAATCCACCATAGGTTCAGACACCAAGCCTAAGTTCATCACAACCAAATCAAACATAAAATCAATACACAAACGGCAATAAGCAAACAAAGAAAATAAGTACTAGTACATTATTAACTCTGTTACTTAAAATAACACAAACAAGACACCCAGAGAAAACAAATTCACCTTGTTCTAAATAGACTCAGTACTTTATTGAACTGAACAAACACTTGATAATAATAAAGACGGGCCAATCATGGACTATATATTAAAAGAAATAAAGAGAAAATTAATATAATTTTTTTCATGCCTCGGGCCCGGGGGGACTCTCCGACTTGTCGCTGCCATCGCTCTTGTTAGTGCGTTGATGGAACTTAGAGGAGAAATCGGAGGAGAGATTGGAGTAAAGCGAAACGACCTTAGAGATGTTGCCGTTTATCTCTTGGATGAGAGCCACGTTCTTGACCATGTTGTCTGGGATTCTCGACTGGTGATTCTCGTTCACTTGTTGGATCAGAACTCGGTTCCGGTCCAACACGGTCTGAACCTGTCGGAAATTATGGTTCAAGCTGTTCCAAACCTCCGCGTCCCCGCGCTCCTCGGCGGCGGTTTTGGTCAGGTTTTGGTGGTGGTGGTTGGAGGAGGGGTTGGACATGGTGGACTCGGTGGTTGTTGTCGCGGTGGAGGAGCAGTAATCGGGTGTGGTCATGTGCAGCTGGTTTTACTTTTAGACATTTTTTTGTTTCTGACTTCTGGGACTTTGAGGTTGGTTTTTGTTAACTACGCGATTTAAATAGAGCGTGTAAATCTAGGATTGGAGCTAATAAGAATGTTTTGTTTTCATTTTTGGGTGGTGTTTGAAGAAGACGCGCTTCCTGTAAGGGTAGGATAGTGTTTAGCCTGATAAATATCTTATGGCATACGTGTATCGGAGGAAAAAAAGGGAAAAAGTGAAATTGATTTTGCCACGGAGGCACTTTTCCTTGTCCGTATTGGAAAAAATACCTTCAGTAAATATCTTCTAACCAAAATATGTAAACAAAACAAAAACAGGAAAAGCGGAAAAATCCATGGATTTAAAGCTCGGACAGTTTAATGAATTGGAAGAGAAAAGGCTCAAAAATAAAAGGTTCAAAATTTTTGAGGTTAGATTGTGATTAAATTGAGATTAAATTGAGATTAAATTGTGATAATTTTATAATTAATTTAATAATTATTTAAAATATAAATAAATATATTAAATTAATATAAGTAGAAAAATGAACTAAAATAGTTTAAATAAATATAAAAGATCTAATTTTTAAATATCTTTTTTATATCATAACTTTCATCTTAAGCAAAAATAAATATCTTTTTGATAAAACTCAATATTGTACTCTTTTAATCTTTTTATGAAAGTTTATGTCTAAATTATCTCAAGTTATGCTCAACTCATTTGACTATCCAAAAAATTGTTTAATGTCGAAGCCCATTTGAATATTCAACTATTTATGAAAATTTTTAAAATAAAAAATAAATAAAAGCTAGAGGAGTAGCCGGATAAAGCATTAAAAATGAAAAAGTCTAGGACTGTATAATTTTTTACAATTTTTTGTCATAGCTATGACATGGTAGAGTGTGATTGGTAATGAAAAAAGAGAAATGCTAACGGATACTGGTTAATAATCTATTTAAAGAAAGTTTTTATAAAAAATAAAAAAAATAATATTTTGACAGCTTTTTTCATTTTCTATAAATGTGATATCAAAACTTTCTTTAAATGAATTATTAACCAGTGCCTTAAGGGCACTCGTTAGCATTTTTTAAGAAAAAATGGTAAGTTCATGTGTAAGTGATAATTAACCATTCACAATCTATCACGTCAAAATTGTGACAAAAAAAATTGTAAAATAATTTGTAATTTTAAAATTACTTTTAAAAAATTAATTAAATAAATAACAAAGCCCAATAAAATTTTGAAGAGTGGTTGACGGTTGACACTTGATTTAATTTTAAAAATAAAAAATAAACAAAAGCTAAAAGAGTAGCTAGACAAACATTAAAAATGGATTAAACCCAATAAAAATTAAAAAAGAGGGGTTGGCAGCATGTATTTAGTGGGTGACAGAATGCAAGTTGTCAATCATCCTCAAAGAGACCAGAGGACTCTAGAATTCAAAGGAAAAACACAGGGAGGCAGAAAACTGCAGAAACAACAAACGAAAAAAACGCAGAGAAAGAGAACATGCAGAAACAACAGTCGGCAAAAAACGCAAAGAGAGAAGGCGAGCGAGACTGAAAAGAGGAATAAGAACAAATAGTGGTGCGATCTCAATGTCTGAGGTTGAAGCTTCATCATGGCTGAGCTTGTAAGTACCCAAAAAAAAAAAAACTCTGAATCAACTGAACCTGGGAGAACTGTGACAACCGTGACTGATAACCTTTGTTTGACTCGTGAAATAATCCTCAACCAGAGTGGATTTTATATATATATATAAACAAATTTAAGAATTCCATTATTCTATTCTCTTTTTCTTTTTTTGGCGGAAACGAAGTAATTTGACAGTGAAGAATAATTGGATTCCCCACTATGCACATTATTATCTCTCCCCCTTTTTTGTTTTCTTTCTTTTTCTATTTCTTTCACAAAAAAAAAAAAACTCCAAAACTAAACAAAATAAGGTTTTGAAAATACCTTGCATCATGCAAAGCTATCGTACACTACAGTACAGACCTGAGTAGCTATAAAATTGAAGAAGAATTATGTTAGGTGAACCACTTTTGGCTCAACTTTATGCCTCAACTCACACCTGGCGAGTTGTGATTGGTATTGTGATCGGTAAAAGTGTGTCCTACATGACCCATTGACATATACTTACTAATCATAGCTTGCCATGTGGTGAGTTGTAGCATAAAATTGTGTCAAAAGTTGTGTTCTAGTATAATTCAAAATTGAAATGTGTTATTTCTGCCACATACTGTAATTGAGGAAATTTGGAATAGTTTTTATCAGTGTTTATAAGTGTTTATGGACAGTGCAATGCAGGCTTAATTTTTCACTCGAGAAACTAACAAATTGCTGGATTCAAATATAAAACATTATATAATTTATATTGTAATGCCTCGAGGGATTTGGGTCGTGACATGTATACCTCATGTATCAAGATGGAGCCCAAAACTTCACTGCACATACACATACACATACTTAGATTGACATATAAATAGATTATAATTAGGAGTTGCCACATATAACAAGCCACAAATTATATGAAGTTAATAGCAACCCTGCATTACAATGAGATGATTAAGCGGTTATTATTCTCAATTTAGAGAAACATAATGGAGATTCATGCAGTTGATTTTTGGTTAATATATGACAAATAGCATCAATTATTAAAGTTAAATGTAATTGCAATAACCAAACACTGATATCTGCTAGAAGCCTCTAAAGAAACTGACATCGCAAAGAGAGTAAGTATCATTGCTATATTTCCCTTTTAAAATTCCTAACAGATTCAACTTGTAAAGTTTGAGCTGTTATTACTGATCCAAAGCCAAGCCATTTAATTTAACCTAATCAAAAAGGTTAATTGTAATGGATGATAGCGTTTTACCTGTCATACAATCAAATTTCGGAAGTATCATATGGTGGCAATTCTTCACTAAAATTAATCAATCATTAAAGTCAATAATGCTACAAGAATGAATGGAATGGAGCACTCAGACAAAACATAACTAGCAGTCTCAGGTACAAACAAGAGCCAAAGGAGATCAAATACATTTCCAAGATCTAAAATTCCCATAGTAACAGATACATAGTTATTTTCCACTTTTGATTAGAACTATCAAATTGTCTGAACAATTTTTCAGGCCCTTTGGTTAATCAATGAAGTATTGCTTAACTGTTTATGATTGTTTTTATGAAGCTTAGATCAGAAATTAAGACCTAAAACGAAACTTGATAGATTGAGGCCTCTATCTGAATCAATATTTAGTATCTAACATTATCTCCCTTTTTTGTAAACAGACATTTAGCACCAATCTCATACACTTACAGACAAGACCCTCTTTGTGATGGAGATTAATCATAAAGTGAGAGATAGCAGCTACTCGGTTGATTTTCTCTTCCTTCCAAGAATGGAAGCTTTCTGAAACCTGGGGCCACCCATCCGCCACTTCTTAAATGCTGCCATAGAGGATTGAGCTGCCTCGTACACTAAATATGCATCACCAATAGACAACCAAAGTAAATTCACAGAATGAGGATATAAGGATGGAAGTTATGCTTAAATATATAACAATGAATCTCACAATTGGTTTCTTCTTTTGTCAAAATTGTCAAGTTTTTGGAAGCTGCTGTAAATGCTGCAGTGTGCGCCTTGGTGAGGACTTCCTTGTACCTGCTCTTAAATGCAGATAAGAGCAAAGGTCCAATATTTCTAGCACCAACCCTGTTGATCAAAATGAAAAGAAACTACATGTATTCTAGTGAGGCAATATAAGGAAACACACCAAGACTACACTAAATCTTTATATAAGTTTATGTAAAGAAAGATGGGTGTGCCGAGAGACTCACAGTGGTGCTATCTTGCATCCAAATTCATAAAAGTATGGACATCGAGATCTAAGATCCACACATGCAGAATCAGCCTGGATTTCCAGCCTTGTGCTGTTATCAAAATACAAACAAGTAAATTATAGATATCACAATTTCAACAAAAATCTTAAATCAGTCCACAAAACTAGCATATGGATTGGCAACATTACAATTGAGTTGATCTCACCAAAGTCCTACAAGGGCTTAGAAGTAGTCATATGATATGGTTATAGTTATAACTTGGAATCATCACATAGTTGTTTATTAACAACGGATAAACAAAATAACTATAGAGAAGTAAGAATTTAGTGATGAGATCTCAGGGCCCAACATCAGGTAGAATTTTGGCAGTTATAGGCCAGACCTTTGCAACAAAGGCTCCAATCACTACAAGTTTAACAAGATACCGCTAGCAAAATGCTTCTCCTATAACTCAGTCCTCTCAAATTAAAATATTAAAATGCAGTAGAAATGCCACTAAGATTTACTATGACCATTACTTTTGGTTGAAGCTAGTGGGGATATTCATTGATACTGCTTGTCTCTGTTGTAACTCATGAGCAAGCCAGAATGGAAGCTCTACCTTGGAACCCACTTCAACCTGAAAAACACACCCAACAAAGTATCAGAAACAGTAATTGACCATCCACTCTGACTCAACTCCAGTTTGTATGAAACTTACACAGTCTGTTTCAGAACTGGGATCAATTCCCACCCCAGATGCTGCCTTTTGGAATATAACTGCAACAATCTGTAAGCAAGAGCAGAACACGTAAAATAGTTAGATTGGGAATTTGGAAGCAAAACTACCCAGCATAGGATGACATGAGTTTCAACCTCTTCATCCGTAATAATATCATCAATGTCATAATATTTTGCCATCCTTGACACCTCTGCTCGCTGCTCTTACAGTGTCTCTTTACTCATTAAAAGAAAGATTAATGAGGACCCAATTGCTGTTTTTTGAGCTCAGAATCATATAGCTACTGCCAAAACCTCTTTTCACTGAATCTGTGAAAAACTGCAAAGGCAAAAAATTGCCAACATTATAACCAGGGAAAAAAAAATTCAAAATTAACATGTATTCTGCAATCAAAATAGAAAATCATTAAATGGAGTCCTCAATAATTAACAAATTTACAACAAAAATTACAACCAAATTTCATGAGGAACCAGTTGCTGTTTTTTGAGCTCAGAATCATATAGTTTACTGTCAATTTCACTTTCAAGTTGATTCAATTTTCCAGCATTGCAAAATTCATAGAATACCCAAATCCACAAAAAATACTACGATTTGAATTCCGAAACAGGTTTTGGCATGGATCTAAAAGACATGGGATTCACAAAATTTTGATCAATTACATACACAAGGATTTGAAATTTAACAAAATTACAAAATTCTTAAGCGAGGGCGAGTTCTCACACTGTGTATGAGGCATTTCAGCAAGCACTTTCCACGCAAGAAATATCAAAGAAAACATATACACACAAATGGCAAAGTTGAAATATAAAAGCACAACTAAAATAGCTCTAAGCTTCAAGCAAGCAAATCCAGCATAGAATCAAAAATTTTTTGGGTTCTGATTAGCATAAAATGGAAAAATACATAATAATAAATTCATAACAAAACCATGAATTTTTTATATTTGAAGTGTAAGAGAGAAACCCTAGAATACCAAAATTAAAGGAGATCCGTAAGGTAGAACGTAGAGATTATAAAGAAAAAAGAGAGAGAAAAATGTTGATTGTAGAAGATATTAGAAAAGTTTATGCAGAGAATTACCAGAGATCTTGTTCGTTTTTTGGATTCACTGTGTGTGTCTTTGAGAGAGAGAGATAGAGAGAATAAAAGGGAGGGAAACTCAAAAAATATAAACATGAAACGCGGGGAGGGGCGTTTGTTTATAAATTGTGACATTATTGGTGCCTTTTGTCTTAAGTGGTAGAATCTCCTATTTCACTAATTCTATATTTTACCAAATGTTTGGGGATGTTTTTATTTTGGTCCCCTTAAAATGAACTTTTTTTTTTAATAAATTTTTGTCTCATTTTCAAAACAGTCTACTCTAGGATTTTTTCTTTTTCTTTTTGTACATCAAAATATTAAATATTGGGTATGTGGGGATTTATATAGTGGATGTCTTAGTTTGATATATCTTTAAGACTAATATGTTTGTTAAAGTGTAAACAAAAGGAATTTTTTTTCCTGTTCTTTGCATTCTCTTTTAATGGCTCATGGAGATAGTTGAAAGGTTTATTTTTAAAAAAGGAATCAAACTTAGTAGATTAAAATTAAAAAGGGTAAGAAAACAACTCCAAACTTTAAGGTTTTTACAAATTATTTTATCCAATTAGGCAGAAATAATATCTATTTTTTTATGTGTGGGGCCAGAATAAGTTAGCAACCCCGGCCCACTCCAAGCCAGGCCCAGAGGCCCATGCCGAGGACGCCTCCATGATCCGAGGTCCGAGGACCAAAGTTTAGAGCCCAGGACCAAGGAGCATCGCCGAGGATGGTTACATCCTCGGCAGGCCGAGGACAGAAAGTGAGCATACGGCATACCTTTAAGGGGAGTCTCCCCAAGCATCCAAGGAGCAAATAGCAAGAACCAATCACCGGACATTGAAGCATGGCGGAGTAGCAAGTCCCAGGCGAACTGTCACCTCCACATTAAATGCCCTCAACTAACGCTCTGGCCGCATTAATGAGGATAGGACCTCTGAACAGTGCCGTCCTGAGCGCTGCAACCCACTGGAGGTATGGGAATGCGGCTGATGGGACAGGCACTCGAGTGGAAACCGGATTGAGCGACAAATGTAGGGCTAGGATCAACTGATTGGGAAGTATATAATGTAAAAATCCCTCTTGTGAAGGGGACGGATGAAAAACCAGAGAAAAAAGAATACTGTAGCAAAGTATTTCCTCTCAACTCTTGTACCCCTTCTGAAAAGAGATAACAGTAGTTTCCAGCTCCATAAGGCATGTCCGAGCCTCATTGTGTGTTTCAACCCACGTTCTAGTTATTAGCAACCACGTACAACCATGCATGGCCGTTGCCTTCTTTACTGAGGCCTAGCTCTTGAGCCCATACTCTACAAATTTATTGAAGGGTTAGCTGGGCTTGGGCCCACTCTCTCAAATCCTTAGAGAGCGCTCGAATCCACCCCCTACAATTGGCGCCGTCTGTGGGGAGAGCTTGTGCGTTGGTAAGGACAACAGTCGAACATGGTAGGATCAGGCCCTCACCAAGGAACTCCCAATCGACCTGAACCGGCGAAGTCACGGCATCAGGGTAAGTATGGCGACCCCGGGGGCGGTCAGAACGACAACAGGCGCTTTCGGGAAGGAAGCGTGCATACTTCAACGGCGAGCGAAAGCCGTGCGAACGGGCACATTCCCCAGAAGCGCGACGGTGGCCAGGCCACGCGTTCACAAGAGGCCCATAGCCACGCTTCCCGGAGAAGGGACGATAAGGTGGCCATGCAACGTGAGATAGACGATCTTAAGAGGAAGCTGCGCCGTGCGCAACGAAGACGGTCCGAACCTAGCCCTGACCTGCCCTCCGACGACGAAAGCGATGATGAATACAGGCAAAGGTCAAGGACGCCCCCCAGCGAGACTTTCTCCCACGAGGAGGAGCGCTACCAGAGGCGTAGGCGTGCCAACCCGACCCCAAGGCACTCAGGAGGCGACGCCATGAGCAGGGCGCTGGACCGGCTCTCCAAGTCACCCTTCACGCGTCGTATAGAGGACGCGGAGCTTCCTCGGCGGTTCCAGCAGCCAACCTTCATTGCTTACAACGGCAAAACGGACCCTATGGAGCACGTGAGCCAGTTCAACCAAAGGATGGCGGTCCACTCCAAGAACGAGGCGCTGATGTGCAAAGTCTTCCCATCCAGCTTGGGGCCTGTGGCAATGAGGTGGTTCAACGGTCTAAGGACGAGTTCCATAGACCCGTACAGGCAGCTAACCCAGGCTTTCGGCTCCCGCTTTGTCACAAATAGCAGGCCTCCTCGGCCCATGAGCGCGCTGCTGTCCCTGACCATGCATGACGGGGAGACCCTCAAGGCTTACTCGGACAAGTATTGGGAGATCTACAACGAGCTGGACGGCAAGTACGATGCTGTTGCCATCAACACGTTCCAGAATGGATTACCTATGGGGCACGGCCTGAGGACGTCCCTAACCGGTAAGCCGGCCACCAGCGTGCGGCAGCTGATGGATCGGATCGACAAGTACAAGTGGGTAGAGGAAGATATGCTGCAAGGCAAAGGCAAAGAGAAGGCTATCCCCCAGGAGAGAAGGGATTTCAGGTCGGACCGTTATGACAATGCCCGTCCGAGGAGGGATTTCGGTGGGCATTCGGGAGCGACCCATGCACAGACGGTAGGTGCTGTGTTCCGAGAACCCGTGCACAGGGTGCTAGAGAAGATAAAGGACGAACCGTACTTCAGGTGGCCGAACAAGATGGCTGGGGAACCTGGTAGGCGCAATCAGAGTCGCTACTGCCAGTACCACCAGGATCATGGACACACTACGGAGGACTGCAGGGATCTTTAGAACCACCTGGACCAGCTAGTCTAGGAGGGGAGGCTGAAGCACCTCCTCCACCATTCCAGCGGCCAGCAAAACCGGACTTACCAAGAGCCTCGGAGGGACGCCGCCATGGGGCAACCCACCGGGACGATCAATATAATCCTGGCCGCGCCAGGAAGGACGGGCACACCCCCTTTGCGAGTATTGTCTGTGGCCCAACTGCCCGCCGAGGACCCCCAGACGTGGCCAAAGAGGTCCAAGAGGAATCCTCCCCCAGCCCTGAGTTTCTCGGAGGAGGACAAGATTGGGACCATCCAACCACATGAGGACGCCCTAATTGTCACCCTCAGAATAGAGGGCTACGACGTGAAAAGGGTGATGGTGGACGGTGGCAGCGCAGCCGAGGTCATGTGTCCAGACCTCTACAAGGGGCTGGGGCTGAAGCAGGAAGACCTCACACCTTATAGCTCCCCCCTAATGAGCTTCGATGGGAAGCTCGTCATCCCAAAGGGCATGATCAGACTGCCCGTACAGACAGGCCCAGTGGTGGTGGAGGCGAACTTCATAGTGGTGGACACATACTCTCCCTACACAGCCATCGTAGGGAGGCCCTGGTTACACGCCCTGGATGGCATAGCCTCCACCCTGCACCAGAAGGTGAAGTTCCTGTCAGGGGACCAGGTTCTGGAGATCCGAGGTTGCCAATCCACGGCTAGGCATTGCACAGTGGCTGTCGTATCTCATCAGATCGATGCACAGTCCTCGGCCATATCCGAGGAAAATTCATAGCAACCAAAGACCTAGGTGGCACCTCCAGATGCACCTGCCGAGGATGCTAAATGCGAAAACCTGGAGAAGGTGATAATTGGTGATGATCCGGAGAAGTTTTTCCAGGTCGGGATCCAGCTGCCTCCATGGGAGAAGGAGGAGTTACTTGAATTCCTCAAGAGGAACCTTGACGTGTTCGCATGGGATCCCTGCGACGCTCCTGGGATTGATCCATCCTTCATCTGTCACCACCTCAACGTCAACCCATTCGCGATCCCTAAGCAGCAGCCACCTCGGCGCCCGTCGAAAGAGCACGCTGATGCGATCAGGGAAGAGGTCGATAAGCTTAAGCACGCGGGGGCCATCAAGGAGATCTTCTACCCCACATGGTTGGCCAATACTGTGGTGGTCAAGAAGAAAAGTGGGAAGTGGAGGGTTTGTGTAGACTTCACAGACCTGAACAAAGCATGCCCAAAAGACCCCTTCCCAATGCCACGAATAGACCAGCTAGTAGACGCGACTGCGGGCCATCCTCGGATGAGCTTCCTGGATGCTTTTCAGGGTTATCATCAAATCCCCCTGGCCTTGGAGGACCGAGAGAAGACGGCATTTGTGACACCCATTGGGAACTACCACTACAAGGTCATGCCGTTTGGCCTGAAAAACGCCGGATCCACCTACCAGAGGATGATGACGAGAATGTTCGAGCCGGTGTTGGGCAAGAGCGTCGAAGTCTATGTCGACGACATGGTGGTGAAAAGCAAGTTGGTGTCCGAGCACTTGGAAGACCTCGGCCGCACATTTGGCGTCCTGAGAGAGCACAAGCTCCGCCTTAATGCCTCGAAATGCTCATTTGGCGTAAGCTCTGGCAAGTTTCTGGGGTATATGATCACCCACCGTGGGATCGAGGTCAACCCTGACCAGATCAAGGCCATTCACAATATGAAGCCTCCGCGGAATCCCAAGGAGATCCAAAAGCTTACTGGGATGATCGCGGCGCTGAACCGGTTCATTTCCAGGTCGGCTGACAGGTGTAGACCCTTTTACCTCCTGATCAACAAATGGAAGGGATTTGAGTGGTCTGAGGATTGTGTCGCAGCTTTCCAGCAACTCAAGGATTACCTCTCCCGACCGCCTATCATGTCAAATCCTGAGGTCGACGAGGTCCTATACGCTTACCTTGCTGTGGCGCCCCATGCGGTGAGCCTCGTACTGATACGGGAAGACAATGGCGTTCAAAGGCCAGTTTATTACGTCAGCAAGTCGCTGCACGAAGCGGAGGTGAGATACCTACCCTTAGAGAAGGCCATCCTGGCTGTAGTCCACGCCACGAGAAAGCTCCCCCATTACTTCCAAGCTCACACCGTGGTTGTCCTAACCCAGTTGCCTTTGAAGTCTGTGCTCCGGGCCGCAGATTACACGGGCAGAATCGCGAAGTGGAACACAATTCTGGGGGCTTTTGACGTCAAGTACATGCCCCGGACTTCCATAAAAGGCCAGGTTCTGGCAGATTTGACGGCCGAGTTCGCCGAACCAACCGTAGAGGCGACGGCCGAGGATAAGAGCCGTGATGAGAAATCAGTTGGGGCAATCCCCATCCCAGAGGCACCATGTTGGAAAGTGTATGTGGATGGCGCGGCAAACCAAAGGGGGTCCGGAGTAGGGCTGGTCCTAGTATCCCCTGAAGGTCATGTCATTGAGAAGTCCCTGAGGCTCGGATTCGCGGCCACGAACAACGAGGCCGAGTATGAGGCATTACTACAAGGGATGATCATGGTACAAAGGATGGGAGGAAAGTCGATAGAGATGTTCTCAGACTCGAGGTTGGTGGTAGGCCAGGTAAATGGGGAGATGGAGGCCAGGGATTCAAGAATGCAGGAATACCTGGGCCAAGTCAGGCACTTGCGATTGGGGTTTAGCCTCTACAGCCTAGCTCATATCCCCAGAAGCGGGAACAGCCATGCCGACTCATTGGCCACGCTCGCAACCTCCTCGGCAGGGGATCTGCCCCGGATAATACTCGTGGAACATCTGGGGAGAGCAAGCGAAGTGCCAAGAGAAGGAATCCCCATCCACCAGGTTGAGGTGGGTTCCAGCTGGATGGACCCCATAGTAAGATTCCTAAAAGAAGATATCCTACCCGAGGACAAGTCAGAAGCCGAGAAGGTTAGAAGGAAGGCCCCTCGGTTCTGGTTGTCCGAGGATCACAAGCTATATAAGCGCTCCTACTCTGGACCATACCTACTGTGCGTCCACCCCAGAGCGGCGGAATTACTACTCGAAGAGCTGCACGAGGGAATATGTGGGAGCCATACAGGGGGGAGATCCCTGGCTCACCGAGCCATCACTCAAGGATATTGGTGGCCGGGAATGCAGCAAGAGGCCCAAGAATATGTCAAGAAGTGCGACCAATGTCAAAGGTTCGCCCTAAACATCCATCAGC
Source organism: Quercus aquifolioides (assembly GCA_019022515.1). Taxonomy (NCBI): domain Eukaryota; kingdom Viridiplantae; phylum Streptophyta; class Magnoliopsida; order Fagales; family Fagaceae; genus Quercus; species Quercus aquifolioides. Next base: position 2,787,126 of record CM032329.1, read on the forward strand.
CAGGAGGGGTCCTCAATCCGTTATCCAGTCCATGGCCGTTCGCCCAATGGGGCTTGGACATTGTGGGACCCTTCCCCAAGGCACCAGGGAACAAGAAATATCTGTTGGTGGCCACGGACTACTTCACCAAGTGGGTCGAGGCCGAGCCACTAGCCAACATCAGAGATGTAGACGTGAAGAAATTCCTTTGGAGGAACATAGTTACGCGGTTCGGAGTCCCTCATACTCTCATCTCGGATAACGGACTCCAGTTCGATAGCAAGGCCTTCAGGGAGTACTGTTGCGAACTTGGGATCACAAACAGGTACTCAACGCCAGCCTACCCCCAAGGGAATGGGCAGGCCGAGGCGGTCAACAAGGTCATTGTCAACGGGCTTAAGAAGAGACTGGATGACGCCAAAGGGAGATGGGTAGAAGAGCTGCCCCATGTCCTCTGGACATACTGGACTACGCCCCGACGCTCAACAGGGGAAACGCCCTTTGCCATGACCTATGGCGCGGAGGCAGTGATCCCCCTGGAAACCAATTTCCCGACACTAAGGACGAGCTCCTTCACCCCAGGCAGCAATGATGAGCTGCTGGGGCGGGGCCTGGATATGGTGGACGAACGAAGAGAACAAGCAATGATCCAGTTGGCCTACTACCAGCAAAAGCTCAAGCAGGGATATGACACCAACATAAAGCTCAGACCACTGGCACCGGGAGACCTGGTGCTGAGAAAAGTTGTAGGAACTGCCAAGAACCCTTCCTGGGGAAAGCTCGGACCCAACTGGGAGGGCCCCTACCGAATCACCTCGGTGGCGGGGATAGGAGCGTACTACTTAGAAGATTTAGATGACAAACCTGTACCTCGTCCATGGAATGTAAACAACCTGAGAAGGTACTACTATTAATAAAGAAGTCACTTTGATTCATATTGTTAGCATATCTTAATTGTTTGCCTCGCGCCCTAAATACTCTAAGAAAACTAAGTGTTAGACAGAACCAGGGAACTGCATGGTCCTCGGACTCATTCCCATGGGGAAACTAACTACTTTAAGAAACCCGTGTTAGACAGAACCACGGAACTGCATGGTCCTCGGACTCAGTCCCCCGGGGAAACTAGCTACTTAAGAATGCTAAGCTTTAGACAGAACCAAGGAACTGCATGGTCCACGAACCCAGTCCTATGGGGAAACTAACTGCTTCAGAAAGCTTAAGAGTTAGACAGAACCAGGGAACTGCATAGTCCTCGGACTCAGTCCCATGGGGAAACTAACCACTTTAAGAAAACTAAGTGTTAGACAGAACCATAGAATTGCTGGGTCCTCGGACCTATGCCTAAGGGAAACTAGCTACTCTAAAAGATCCTAAGTGTCTACTTCAAAATTCCACCTTACGTTGTAATTATCAAATACCACGATTGGCCAAGGTACAATTGAAGTCAAAGTTATACGAAAAATTGAATAGCGTGCAAGTAAGGAAATAACCACAACAAACAGAAAAGGAAATAAAGTTTTCATTTTATTAAGCACAAGGGAATTGCACCCAGGAAGTCACATTACAGATAAAGCAAAAAAAAAAAAAAAAGGGAAAAAGAAAGAGATGCAGAAATAAAGTGCAGCAGGCAGAAGGGCCATGGGGCCTAATTGGCTGCTTCAGTGGGTGGCTGGCCCGTAGCTGCCTCAGGGTCCCCTGAGCCCTGACTGATGGGAATGGCCTGCAGAGGCACAGCAGGAATAGCCGCCCCCTCGGCAGAAGAGACCTGGGCAGCGGGGGAAGGCTCTACAACCTGCTGTGGCGCGTCCTCGTTGGAGCCATCACTCAACACAACCACCACGGGAGGATTGCTCCCTTGGATTGGCTCATCAGCAACCCCAGCATCCGAGGCCTCTTCGCCCGGAGTAGCAGCAGTTTCCACAGCAGCCTCCTCGGCTTCGGAGCCATCGTGGGCAGTCTCGCGGATAAAAGGAGGGTAGTACACGTTCTCCTCCTTCCATAAGTCAGAAGAAGCATCCACTCCAGCCTGCCTGAGGGCTTCGCTCCAAGTTTCGGAGCAGTAGCGCCTACATACCCCAGGGACTTGGGATTTGTAGGCAGCTGCTGTCTCAGCTGCCCCAGCAGTGAAGGCTGCCTCCTCAGCTTCCTGCTTAGTGGCCCAGGCTTCCTCCCTGCCATGCTCTGCCTCAAGCTTGGCCCTCTCAGCCTCCCCTTTGGCCCATTCAGCCACCCTCTTGGCCTCCTCGGCATCTGCCACTCTCTTCGCCAGGCCAGCTATCTGATCCTCGGCGAGCTTCAACTGCTTCTCTGCCTCACCCAGACGCTTTGTCTGAGTCTCGGCCTGCCTTTGGGCACCCTCAAGGCCTGACGTTGCGCTTTCCTTAGCTTGGGTCATTGCCTTCAGCTCCTCCCTGGCCTTGGCAAGGTCCTCCTCCGACTTCTTGAGGGTCCTGGTAGCCACCAGGCGCCTATCGCGCTCCTGATCCAGGGCCTTCCCATGTTCATTGGCCGCCTCTTCCAGCCTGAAGGTGGCCTGTACAGCCTGCCAAACGAAACAGACAAGTTGCAATTAGCCGAGCTCAAAAAGAAATGAAAGGAAGAAAAAGGCACGAAAAAACACAAGTGTTAAGGTCTTACCATCCCCAAATACCGCTTGAGGCAGAGGAAGACATCCCTACTCCTCATGGTTCCTAGCTCCGCCATGTCCGCAGGCAAGAGCAGGCATCTCTCCACAGCGTCGGCCACGTACGCGCCTTCGCCATCCTTAAAGTCCCTGAGGGAGGAGTCATCCCTCAAGGGAGCCCCGCGGAGCATTGGGGCGGGGAGCCAGGCCTGGATCTCGGGCGGGGGAGCAACCTGTTTATCCTGCGTTGAGGGGCCTATCCTCAATTGCTTCGATGGCCGCTGATTGCCATCGCCCTCCCGCGTGGGCCCAGTTTTGTCCTCAAGGGTCCTCTTACCCTTGTCCTTCTTCTGCTTAGGGTCAGCAGGCTCGTGCCTGGACGACGGGCTCGCCTGAGGCGGAGGAGGAGGAAGCTTGGATTGTGTTGAAGCCGACCTGGTCTGAACAGGACGATTCTTTGGAGATGGGGGAGGAAGCTTCGGCTTGGACTTCCCCGGCTGCCCTTCTAGTAGTTCGGACAGGCTTGGCTGGTACTTCTTCTTGTAGCCCATCTTGCGCCGGGAAGATGTCTGTGACGCGAAGAGGTCTGCCTCGGTTAGACGAGGATCACCCAAGTCTCCAGAGGGGTCCTCGGACTGATGGAGTTGCTCAAAAACGCCGAAATCCTCCTCGGCAGTACCAAAATCTACAGGTTCCCCTTCCCTCTCTAAGTTCTCTTCCGCGGTCTCTGGGAACGAATGGGAAGACGAGGGGACTGCTACTGTGACGCCTTCTGAAGTGGAGGTGTCCTCGGGAAACTCGAACCCGTCCTCGGTCACTGCTATTTTCTGCAGCCGAGGATCCTTTGCTCTGATCACGTATTTCGGGGCCGCAAATGACTTCTGGAGTGGACTGTACCCCAGAATCTTGTGCGCAGCTCTGACTTGGTGGTCTTCTTCGTCCTCGAAATCCGCCGACCTGAGCACCTTCTGCAAGTCCTCCCTATTGATCAAGCCGAAATGGTGCGCATAGGAATGCGGATCTGCAAAGAAAGCACACGTCCGTGGTTAGAAACCAAACAATACAAGAAGAAATAACGCAGAGAAAGAAGCTAGAATCTATAAATCCCCTTTTATTCCCATTGCCCCACCTGGTTCTCCCTCCGTCGTCGGACAATGAAGGCCATCGTGCCACGCTCCGGACACGATGAGGAAATCCTCATTCATCCCCTTGTTGGACTCGGGGAGGCACTGGATAAGCCGGACCCTGTCGTCCCTCGTCCTCATGTAATAGGACTTGTTCTTCAAATGTTGAAGATTGTAGCAGTAGTTGACATCGTGATAGGTCAGCCTCAGACCCATCTTTTCATTGAGGGCGTCCACACTGCCCAAAATTCTGAACATGTTGGAGGCGCACTGGGTGGGGGTCAACCGGAAGTAGGTGAGGTAACCCCTCATCACTGGCCCCATGGGGATCCTCATCCCCCCTTCAAGGAAAGCGATGACAGGAATCACCACTTCGCCCTCTTGCCTCTGGAGGTACCACTCCCCCTCCTCACAATACCTTAAGCCCACATTGGCCGGTATCTTGTAATCGGCGATGAATTTCTCCATCGCCTCCTCAGTGCCAACAAACTTCTTAAGTCTACCCATCCTAGATGACGCCTAAGCGGACTAAAAGATGAACGAATGAAAGAAAAGGACGAGCAGAGAGGGAGAAAGCTCAGAGAAAGACAGAAAGACTTACAGAAATGAAGAGGAGTCCTCGGACTGGCTTTTTGTGCTGGAGATGGAGGTGGAAGTTTGGCTGGACTCAGAATAGAGGCGCAATAGCTCTCGATTGCAAATGAAAAATGAAGAAACGGCCCTAGTGGGTACTTATACCCTAGAAAGAGGAGCTGCGCAAGTTTTCCCGCCCATAAGTGCCAGACGCATCTCCACCGTTAGATTGTCATCTGCCCGTTGAACGTGGGGAGCATAAAGCCGCCCAAATTTAATGCAAGACACGTTACGCACATCGAAGCGCCAGTAACGCACCTTGGGCAGTTGAAAAGGCGCCAACGCTGACGAGGGATAAGACTTGATTAGACGCGAAGCAGGCCCGAGGATATCAAAATCCTCCTTCCGCCCGAGGATGCGGACAGCATGATTTTGAGGGGCTATTGTGGGGCCAGAATAAGTCAGCAACCCCGGCCCACTCCAAGCCAGGCCCAGAGGCCCATGCCGAGGACGCCTCCATGATCCGAGGTCCGAGGACCAAAGTTTAGAGCCCAGGACCAAGGAGCATCGCCGAGGATGGTTACATCCTCGGCAGGCCGAGGACAGAAAGTGAGCATATGGCATACCTTTAAGGGGAGTCTCCCCAAGCATCCAAGGAGCAAATAGCAAGAACCAATCATCGGACATTGAAGCATGGCGGAGGAGCAAGTCCCAGGCGAACTGTCACCTCCACATTAAATGCCCTCAACTAACGCTCTGGCCGCATTAATGAGGATAGGACCTCTGAACAGTGCCGTCCTGAGCGCTGCAACCCACTGGAGGTATGGGAATGCGGCTGATGGGACAGGCACTCGAGTGGAAACCGGATTGAGCGACAAATGTAGGGCTAGGATCAACTGATTGGGAAGTATATAATGTAAAAATCCCTCTTGTGAAGGGGACGGATGAAAAACCAGAGAAAAAGGAATACTGTAGCAAAGTATTTCCTCTCAACTCTTGTACCCCTTCTGAAAAGAGATAACAGTAGTTTCCAGCTCCATAAGGCATGTCCGAGGAGCCTCATTGTGTGTTTCAACCCACGTTCTAGTTATTAGCAACCACGTACAACCATGCATGGCCGTTGCCTTCTTTACTGAGGCCTAGCTCTTGAGCCCATACTCTACAAATTTATTGAAGGGTTAGCTGGGCTTGGGCCCACTCTCTCAAATCCTTAGAGAGCGCTCGAATCCACCCCCTACATTATGAATGTAGAAATAATACTTACTGTATCTTTTAATTTTTGGTTTTATTTTATTTATCTTGTTTATGCAAAGTTTTGTGAAAGCTAAACCATTATTAAAATATAATTTATTGTTTAAAGAAAATAAGTCAATAAAAATAATTTCATCTTGCTTTAAATAATAATAATAATAAAGAGAAAAAGTTCAATTTAACCGTTATGGATATATTATTACAAAACTATTACATTATTTAAAATGTGCTTGGTAAATTATATATTTGACTGCAACAAGATAATTCTACACTCTTTTGAGTAATGCTTATCTCAAACTTTAATGATTTTGGCAGAGTGGACTTGGGACAAAATTCTTTCCAAATAACATTGCTAATGTGCCAATTTAAAAATTAAATTGAACATGAAATAATCCAGTTTAAGTGTGCTTTGCAAGAAATAATTGCAACAATGATAACCCCTTCCCTTCTTTCTCTCTTGCTACTTGTTTTTCTAAATATCTTATTCAAGATCCTCATTCTTCAAATTCAAGTAGGCAGATTCTACATGGGGATGAAGGCAAATGACATATCCTATGCTCTGTTTAGATTGAGGGGGAGTAGAGGGGAAGGAGGGAGAATGATTTAATTTACTTTGTTTGAATGTTTTTTAAGGGAAGATGAGGAGGGGTTTGGAGAGAGTTTAAGAACTTTTAACCCTTTATTTTTAATTCCTCCAAATTTGAGAGATTTAAAGGGGGAGTAGATGAGAGTGATTGTAGAGCTAATTTAACATTTTGATTACCTATTTTACCCTTCACCATTTTTAACAATTACAAAATATACTCACGTACAAATTTCTCTCTCAGATCAGACACACGCTCCTTATCCCCCCCCCCCCCTCTCTCTCTTTCTTCTCTTACATGTTGCTCTCTTGCTCTTCCCTCTAACGTTGCTCTCTCATTCTTCTTTCTCACACTCAACTCTCTCTCATAGGTAGACTCTATCTTTATTTCTCTCTTGGGTTTTATTGTTTAACCCCTTATTTTTAATTTCCCCAAATTGGAGAGATTTGGAGGGAGAATAAAGGAGAGTGATTGTAGAGCTAATTAAACATTTTGAATTATCTATTTTACCTTTTACAATTTTTGGTAATTACAAAATATACCCACGTACAAATTTCTCTCTCAAATCAAACACACACTCTTTATCCCTCTCTAGCTCCTCTTATGCGTTGATCTCTATTGAGGGTCATTTTTGTAAAACAGGCCCAACTCAGCAACGCAGGCAGCAAATAGAAGTGACAAGTATAGAATAAAACCATTAAGCCCAAGTGACAGGAATAACGGATCACAGGCCCATAACAAGAACAAATGGGTCTTGAGGAAGCAAATGGGCCCAAAGGGCCCGGAAAGAGAGAAATGGCACCCATGGGCAGTATATGGTATGGAAAAGTGAGAATGGGCCGCGGCAGGTCCAAGGCAATGTAAACAAAGAAAGTAGGGGTTGATGGCAAGCCCATGAACCCCAAGGATGAGAATAAGAAAATTGGGCCGGGGAAGCCCAATCAAGTTAATAAAAACCCATGGGAATGCAGAGTTAGTGAGTGGGCCGAGGAAGTCCAAAGGAAGTAAATGGGCCGCAGGCCCAAGGGAAAACGAAAGGGACATTGGAGCCCATAAGTAAGAACACCAGTGGCCATATTAAGCCACTGGGGGAAAGAATGGAACGGCAGGCCTGAAAAGAAGCCCAGCAGGAGCAAATCGCCACGACAAGAAATGCCAAGTAATGTGGTAGGAAGCCAGGGTAATTAAGAAGTGGGCTGAAAGAAATAAGAAGCTCAGTACCAAGTAAAGCCCAACCCCCCAGAGGGAACAGTGAATTATGCAAACAGCCCACGTAAAAGAACAAAGAAGCGCGGCAGACTGTGCAAACAAAGCTCTAGATCGCGGCAAACGCATGAGCAGTAGGCAGATTTTGAACATACATAACAGGAAGGCACGCGTAAGGACCAGGCACCACCAGCCTGTACCCAGCCAATATGGGACGTGGTGGGGCCATGGGTCAGAGGTAAGAGGTAAGGGGGTGTGGTTTGGTGGTGGGGAGAGGGGAAAAAAATCTATTCTGCGGTTCCTGCCCAAGCCCTTTTGGGAGGTACATCCTGCTGGGATGACAGACCGCCCAAAAGAGGCAACGTTGAGGGGGGAATTGTTAGGTGCATGCCATAGAGAGAGAGAAAAAGCATTTACGCCGTGGCAGGAGAGGGTGCCACGGCGGACTAACAAACAACACAAACCTGCCTTTGTCTAGCGAGGGTAAGTGGTACACAGGCGAGCTCCTGGGTGGTCAACAAGTACACCCAGACCAGACAAAGACGGTTAAGGGGTAAAGTGGTAAAATCTGGTCACGGCAGGCCCTATAAAAGGACCCTTGCCGTGCCCTATAAAAATGATTGAAAAACAGAGGTATCACGAAGTGAAAGGAAAACAAAAGAAAAAGGAAGGAAAGAAGAAAAGATTAGAGAGAAAACAGAAAACAAAAAGAAAAAGTATAATGGGCATGCACTAGTAGGTCGGTTCCCTTCTCTCCCCCTCGAAATCCCACTCTCTTGAAGACGATTAAACAATAGTGATTCCTTTGGGCACTAATCATTTAGGTCCGATTCCCTCAAAGTTATTAATCCCCACGGCATGATATTTTTCTGGGAGATTAGTTTCATTGAGAGGAAGTGTTCTTCCTCTTTGGTCTTTGCCACTACGAACCCAAACTTAACTTGATATTATTTATTTGATTAATTCATATTGTCATTTAATCTTTCACTTCTTTTGTAAAGCTATTATCATTACTGTGATTGTCATAAAAATAGAGATTACTTGGCTATTTTCCATTAAGGAAAGATCACTATATCCTATTTTCTTTTGTTATTATATCTGTCTGCCGTGACTTATTAAAAAACAGCTCTGCCTGCTATAAGTACTCTCCTGGCAAATGAGACCAAGTTTGTGCACAAGCCGGCTCAAAGTGAGTTGCAGTTGGGCCAGTCTCAATTCTCGAACTCAAAATACCCGAGCCCATCACCGCAGGAGGCAGCCCAGCCCAAAACACAACACAAAAAAGGCCCCTACAATCTCTCACTCTTCTCTCTGAAGTTGCTCTCTCTTCTTTCTCACATAAAGCTTTCTCTCATAGGTAAACTCTATCTTCTCTCTTTTGGGTTTTTATTATTTAACCCTTCATTTTTAATGTCCCAAATTGCAAAGATTTGGAAGGGAGTAGAGGAGAGTGATGGTAGAGCTAATTAAACGTTTTGAATTACCTATTTTACCCTTCACCATTTTTAGCAATTACAAAATATACCCACGTACAAATTTCTCTCTCAAATTAGACAGATGCTCTCTACCCCCCCCCCCCCCCCCCCCTCTCTCTCTCTGTCTCTTACATGCTACTCTCTCGCTCTTCTCTCTGACGTTGCTCTCTCACTCCTTTCTCACATCCAACTTTCTTTCATAAGTAAACTCTATCTTTATTTCTCTCTTGGGTTTTATTGTTTAATTTTGGGTTAATTTGGATTTATAATTTTCATAGATTCATATGATTTTGCTGGATTTTTTCAATCTCTAGTTATTTTGCGGTTTAAGGTATGTATACTACACATATTTGTAGGGGTGGCGCCAAGTATAAATGAGGGTGGTCATAGGACCACCCAGAATTTTTTTTTTTTTTTTTTAAATGTACCTTAAAAATTTTGAGTTGTAAATTAATATGGGTCTTTTGACCACCGTAGGAAAAAAACTTGACCACCTTAAAAAAAAAAAAACTTGAACACCCTTAATAACAATTGAGCCCATTAAAAATAAAATTCAACCTCTCCAAAATTTTGGTCCACTGAATGTTGAACAAAAAAAATTGCAAGAAATGCAATGTTCACATTATTTTCACAATTTTTTTGTAACAAATCCTAAATAGCAGGTTGTTACTGGTAAAAAAATAATAATTTCAATGGTAAGTTCAAATTAGAACAAGTAAAAGCTTACCACCTAGGTTTTGTTGTAAAAGTGTTGCAAAAATATTGTGGACATAGTACTTCTCAAAAATTGCCCAAACAAACAAATTAGCTTAAAATCTCAAATCAAATGTTTAATTGTGATTTTTTAAATTGTGTTTTCAAATGACATATTTTAAAATCGCTATTTTTTTTTTATATATAAAAAATGCACACTTTTTAAATAACTAGTCTATTAGTGCTTGCTTTAGTCTTTAGTTGAATTTGTTGGATTTATATGATATATTTTTTAAAAAAGATAATGCATTTTGTTTATATTAGTACTTATTTAGGCAATATGTTAGTAATTGAATGAGAGGTCAATAACTTAATAATTGTTTAGTTATGTACAATGAAAAAGATGTGGTAGATAACATTGATAGTGAAACTATCATATCACACAGTGATTTCAAAATATGAAAACTTGTGAAAGAAAATTTTAAAATTTTATGTATTTGCGTATGTTTTTATTTTGTAATGTTAATATATTCAAGTTTTATTATTATTAATTTTTTTAATGACCACCCTAAAAAGAATTTATGGAGTCACCACTGCAGATTTGGTTTATGGGTAATGTGGAAATGGTGATTTTTGACCTGCTGGGTTTTTTCCTAGAATTTTAAAGTTAAGAAGAGTTACTCACAATGTGTTTGATAAATTGCTAGAGTGATTGTGTATAGAGATAGAGTTGCTATTTTTTTGGAAGCTCCAATAGTAAGACGACAAAGCCAAGTTTTAAGTTTTAACTCTGTTGCGTGAATCGTGCTTTGTGTTTGTTCTTATATTCAATTAACAAGATGATCCTAAATAAAGTGTTAAGTAAAGAAACTGAAATTCTTTTTTTAAACCTTTGGTCCCTACTTCTAAATAATTTCAATTGACACTCCCTTAAGAAATGTGAAGTGCTGTCATTTGTAACTTCGAAGTTCTTTGTGGTTTTGATGATTGAACTTTTGGGATGTCTCAAATATTTGAATGGTTGCAATGGTCTTCTTGCATCTGCTTAACAATACATAGGGAGCCATGATGTATGACTTTGTCATATTTGCTTAATTCTAAAATTTTTGTAAATTTGTAATGCATAAATTTGCTGCCTTATTGATTCATAATTTGTTAATGACGATAGCAATTTTACATCGAGGCTTAAAAAAGGCATCATATCAAGAGAAACTTAAATTCATATAAACCTTTTTTGGTTAATAAGGAGCAGTAATGAGAAAATAATAACGATAGAAGTGCATTGATTAATATATTCCATAATACAGTTAGGAGAAGGGAACGCAGCAAACAGGGCAGAAAAATTTGTGGATATAATAATGTGACAAACAGAGCGGAAATTTAAAAAAATTTGCCGGGTCAGACACGGGGGAAAATGATCACGGTTCAAAGTTCATCTAATGTGGAAAAGGGAACGTAGCAACAGGGGCAGTTAATTAATATCTTGTGAAGCGTCAAACACGATTGAAAATGATCATGGTCCACTTCAACCAATGTGGAAAAGGCAACGTAGCAAACAGGGCAGAAAAATTTAATATCTTGTGAAGTGTCTCTAACTATTGACATTTCCTTGTTACGAATGAGAATGGAATCAAAACCACCCCACTATCCAAATTGTCAAGTTGATATAATTAGGCAATGAAAATGGTAACAAAACCACCCCACCATCCAGATTTTCACGTTGACATGGAATGGAATCAAAACCACCCCACTATCCAAATTGTCAAGTTGATATAATTAGGCAATGAAAATGGTAACAAAACCACCCCACCATCCAGATTTTCACGTTGACATGATTAGACAATGAAAATGGATACAAAAAAACCACCCCACCATCCAACTTGTCATTTTTATATCGTTGGGGATATAGTGGTCATTTCAATTTGTTGATATATGTATATATGCTGTAAGTGAGCCAACATTCCACTAGTTTGCCTATACAACACCAAGTATATCACCAGCTTCCTTAATCCTTCTCCAAACCAAATGACGCTCACCAAACCAATTTGTGTGCATCGTCATCTTATTCCATATACCTTCATCTGATGATTCTTCTCTTTCTGCTTTGCCTACTCTGCTTGCAACCCACCATTACTGCCGCTGCTCCCACAAACGAGACTGATCGTTTCGCTTTGCTCAAATTCAAAGAATTTGTGCCTCAGGATCCCTATAACATATTGAGCTCATGGAATGACTCTATGCACTTTTGCAACTGGCTAGGAGTCAAATGCGGCCGTCGGCACCAAAGAGTCACAGTCTTAGACCTACAAGGCCACAAGTTACGTGGAACTCTATCACCTTACGTCGGCAACCTCAGCTTTCTTAGGTCCATCATCCTCCAGAATAATAGCTTCTATGGTGAAATTCCACAAGAAATCGGTCATTTGTTCCGACTGCAACAGCTCTATCTTTGCAATAACATTTGAAGGGGAAATACCATCAAGCTTGTCCAACTGCTCCAATCTCAGGTTTTTAGATCTTTGGGGGAATAAGCTTAAAGGGAAGATTCCAATTGAGCTAGGCTCTTTAATGAAACTCAAATTACTTCAGCTTGGCAAAAACAATTTGGTAGGAGGGATCCCACCTTCTCTAGGAAATCTTTCTTCACTCACAGCTTTCGAGGTAGCGTACAATAATTTGGTGGGAAATATTCCAAATGCCATAGGCCAATTAAATGGCTTAGTATTTTTCACAATTTCGGCTAATAAATTGTCAGGTACGATCCCTTCCTCTCTTTACAATGTGTCGTCTCTCCAAGTCTTTTCAGTTTCAATCAACCAACTTAATGGCACACTTCCAGCCAACATAGGCCTAAATCTTCCAAATCTCCAACTTTTCTATTTTGGTACAAATGAGTTCTCTGGGCCAATCCCTACTTCATTATGCAATGCAACTCAGCTTCAACTAATTGATTTAAGTGAGAATAAGTTTTTGGGATCAGTTCCAACAAATTTGGACAATCTGCTGAATCTTTCATCTCTTAATTTGGCGGGCAATTATCTAGGAAAGAGCCTCCATTTCTTAACATCGTTGACAAACTGTAGTAGACTTTATATGTTGGATTTAGATAGAAACCAATTTGATGGTGTTTTGCCCATTTCTGTATCAAACTTGTCAAACGAACTCACTGAATTATATTTTGGAACCAATGAAATATCTGGAACTATTCCTGGATCATTAACAAATCTCGTTAACTTAATTATCTTGGGCTTAAATGAGAATCACTTCACAGGCGTCATTCCTACTACTTTTGGGAAGTTTGAGAAGATGCAACTATTGGATTTAAATAAAAATAGATTGTTAGGAGAAATACCAGCCTCTATAGGCAACCTTACTCAATTGTTTGAAATTGACTTATATAATAACAGATTCGAAGGAACCATACCTCCAAGTTTAATGAACTGCCAAAATTTGCAATTCTTGTACATTTCACAAAATAACCTTAACGGATCCATACCTCAGCAGCTTACAGGTACTTCTTTGTTATACGTTAATTTATCTCACAACTCATTCACGGGAAAACTACCATTTGAAGTAGGCAATTTGAAAAATATCAACCAAATGGATATATCTAACAATAATTTGTCTGGTGAAATTCCTACATCTTTAGGAAATTGCTTGATCTTGGAATATCTTTACCTGCAAGGGAATTCCTTTAGTGGAGCCATACCATCATCTATGGCTTCTTTGAAAGGTCTTCGACTTTTAGATGTTTCACAAAATAACCTTTCAGGACCCATTCCAGAGGGTTTAGAGAAGCTGCTTTTCTTAGAAAAATTGAATATTTCATTCAATAATTTTGAGGGCAAGGTACCAATTGAAGGGGTTTTCAAAAACATAAGTGCCGTATCATTGATTGGAAATACTAAACTTTGTGGTGGTACACCAAAATTGCAGTTGCCAAAATGCCCTATAAATGTTATGAAACCAAGAAAATCCATTGGATTCAAACTTGCAATTGTAATTATTTCTATTGTTCAAATTTTCCTCCTATTTTCATCTTTTCTTGTTTGGATGAAAAAATCAAGAAAGAAATCACCTTCAGTGGTTTCAACAATAGGCTTCCTTCGAAATGTTTCATACAAAGAACTCTATCGGGCAACCAGTGGATTTTCTCCAAGTAATTTAATTGGATCAGGCAGTTTTGGCTCTGTATACAAAGGATTTATTCATTCGGAAGGAAGATCAATTGTTGTAAAAGTCCTTAATCTTCAACAAAAGGGTGCTTCCAAGAGCTTTATGGTTGAATGTAATGCCTTAAGAAATATCCGGCATAGAAATCTTATTAAGATATTAACTTGTTGCTCTAGCGTGGATTACAATGGGAATCAATTCAAAGCTCTAGTATTTGAATTCATGACAAATGGAAGCTTAGATTTTTGGCTTCATCAAGGGCTAGACAATGAAAACCAACCAAGGAACTTGAGCCTTCTTCAAAGATTAAATGTTGCGATTGATGTGGCTTTTGCAATAGATTATCTTCACAACTATTCTATGCAACCTATCATTCATTGTGATTTAAAACCAAGCAATGTTCTTCTAGACAATGACATGGTTGCTCATGTAAGCGATTTTGGTTTAGCAAAGCTCCTCCCAATCACCGATGATTCTTCTGGAAAGCAAACTAGTACAATTGGGATGAAGGGATCAATTGGTTACATTGCTCCAGGTAACTTCTTTTGAATTCTTCTAGTTAAACCCTCAAACATTTTTACATCTCTATTGTATTATTTTATTTTAGGAAATTACCTTACTATCAAGAGAGGATACACAAATTCTCTCTCTTGTTGCACACATAGAAGCGCACCTAGTCACTCAATTTACAATTTTATTTTAATTAAAGAATTTAAAGGAAACAAAAGCAGATTCTCAAAACAAAAATAAACAAACAAAGGAAAAAAAAGCAAACAAAAGCATTAAGCATGTTTTAAGCCTTGATAAATTTGATTAGTTGAGACATTGCTTTCTCCATTTATTAAGTATCTTCGTTTTTCAGGCATTTATTTCCCCAACACTATATGCTTGCGACGATTGATGATAGCTTGTAAATTTATTATAGCAAATATGGTAGATCTGATCTCAAAACAGTTACTGTGCTATAGTCGTGTGACATTGACTCATGTGTCCTATACAGAAGAAGTAGTCAACAAACATTATTGAAGTAATGGAAACTAATAGGAACCATGATTTTTGTTGAACATGGGGCAGCAGAGGCATTCGTACCTAAGGAGTCCAACTAGTCCAAACCATTAACCACATTTTTCGTGCTACACATAAATCACAAATATTTCCTACTTGTTATCAGTCTAATGTAGATTGTGAATTGTGATATTGATATGGAAGGAAGTGAATTTATTTTTAAAATAGATTTGTTCCACATGAAAAAGTTCACAAAATTTACATAAAATAACAGAAACACCAACAAATATTTGATAGATATAATCTATGAACATATCGCACTAGAGCATGCACACGCACACAAATTATCAATGCTTCTAACTTGAAAATTTGAAATGATGGATTTTGTCTTCACGTTCCTCTCTAGGTTCAACATTTGTTTTGCTGTTTTCAATATACAACCAAATGAAGTTGTACTTGCATTAAATTCCAAATATCATTGTAAGAAACTGAAAATTTTCCCTTATGTGTCATAATTAAATTACAGAGTATGGCATGGGTGGTGAGGCATCAATAGAAGCAGACATGTATAGCTATGGTATATTACTACTGGAGATGTTCTTAGGAAAGAGACCCACTGATGACATGTTTAAAGATGGTCTCAATCTCCACAATTTTGCTAAGATGGCACTGCCTGAAAAGCTTGTTCAAATTGTTGATCCAATCCTTCTACCAAGAGAAGTTGATGAAGCTCCAACAGCAATAGTGGCCGCTAGAGAATATAATAATGGCAATGAAATTCAAGTAGATGGGGGAGCTGAAGGTATTTCAAACTTGTGCCAAATGGATCCCAATGTGCAGAAATGCTTAGTATCAATCCTTGAAACTGGACTTGCATGTTCAATGGAGTCACCAAAAGACAGAATGAAGATGAAGGAAGTTACCAGGGAACTACATTTGATCAAAAGTGATTTTCTTGATTCTGCTATACGTAGACGTGAAATTAGGAGAATCCAAGTTTAAGGTACTTCCTGATATTTTAAATTTTTATTTTCCTAAATAATAAAATCGTCAATGAAAATTACAAACAATCAACAAGGTTTTTTTTTATTTTTTATTATTATTATTATTTATTGGATGGGTTAATTTTCTGATTTTAATGAATAGTTAGAGAAAAAATGTCTTTCTTATCAATTTTATCGATTATTTGATAAATATTAAACTCGGTCTTATTATTCTTATTCCTATTGGTGACGTTATCAATATTGACCCATGCCTTAATATTGATCTTCTTTCTAAGAAAAATAAATTTGAGAATTTTCCAATACAAATATTTTCTATATGAATATTTTTCTATATATCTATACTATCATCTTTGATGAGAGAATTATGGATCGACTAAAATGATTGAAGACCATCTTAAGAGTTATAGATTGGCCATTAAGTTCTAAAATCTTTTTGTTTCCTATTAATATTGCATAAATTAAATCGTGGTGGATGTCAATTTTATTTTTTATTTTAAATCGTGGACATCTTTTGTTATTTTGATAAATGATCTTAATTGTATAAATAGTAATATTTTTCAATTCTCACCAACGATCAAATTTTAGACTAAAATTTTTCCCACTTTTAGATCCAAAACCTTAGGAAGGGTTCTTTCATATTCTATTTTTTTTTTAAAATGGTCTCAATCAGATGCAATAGTTGTTCTCATTTCTTTTTTCATTGTTTTTCCTTATAGTTCGGAAAATAAAGAATATAACTAACTTTGTATTTGGATTGCAGAGCAAGAAACTATCAAAAGAGGTCACTAAAAGTCTAAAACTTCTTTCATGCTCCCGTTGAGTATATATAGGTGTGCTAGTTCAATCTCCTTTGCCGAAATGTTTAAGAAATGATTTTCTTATATTTTCTTCTTTGGGATATGCTAGTCCTACTTGTGCATGCATATTGTCACTTTTCGACAGTACAAGCATGTTGAACACTTCTACTACAGGTTCTAGTATAGTGTGTATGTATTTTGTTTTCTATTGAAAATCAATCCTATTACAAAATACCCTTTTGTATTTGGAATATCAACTATGATGCTTTTATTTGATTGTTTATTAAAGATATGGCATGTATCCAAAATTCTTGAAATATTGAGCGGCGAACATTTGCTAAAGGACACTAAGAATTGTGAATCCAATCCAATCCTAGATTAGACTACTTTTTTGTTTTTATTTTTTAGTATTACTATAAGGCATGAATATTATATTATTCTATTTCAGTTGTTGGGATGGTTAAAATAATGAGTAATAAACACTATTAGAGGGCCTTCTTTTGTTTGTGCACCTTTAGGTTATTGCCTTAATGGCCCACCCCTAGTCAAGGGTGACATGGATGGGAAATAAGTCAATAATCACTACAAACTCAAGAAACACTCAAAAATAAAACCAACTAAACACATCCACAAAAAAGCAAACTGCAGAACGACATCCAAATTAATAATTCCCTCAACTGGAGGATATATTTTGCAAAATTAAACTTAAAAATTCTCCCCAAAAAAAAAAGAAAAAAAAAAGACATTTCTAAAGTAAACCATCAAGAAATAAGCACCAATAACACAAGGTTTAGTCAAATAAACTAAAACCCATATCATCATCAGACTCTTCAGCAGGCTCTTTCTTCTTCTCTTCCTCCTTTGCAGCAGCAGCAGGGGCACCACCAGAAGTAGCTGCAGCAACAAGGGCAGCGGCAACAGCAAACTTGCTAGGAACCTGCATTATACTCAAAATAATCAATCTATTGAACAAAGGTTACCTCCTGGTGGCAAAGTGTAAAAAAGGCTCATTGTGACCAAATGCTTGTCAATTAGCCCAGACAAAATAAGGTGAAGTAATACAGCAAAAGCGCAACACAACTTGACATTAATTGAAAAATGCAATTTGTTGTCACCAACCTTAATGTGATCCTAAAAATCTACACCAAGACCGCTTATTATGCCACCCACATGTATTAAAAATTAATGTGCATGCACTCACCTTACCAAACTAATGGTGGTGTACAATGTGCACCACTTTGCAAAAATCAGTAGCAAGAACTGGGCCTATCCATCCACTCTATTCTATTCATTTATAGAAACACAAACAGCTAAGAAAGAAAAGACAAGGGGGGAAAAATCATAAAAGATATCTAACTTTGATGATTTTGCTAGAGATATTCTACAATTCCATAAAGGGGTAGAGTGGACATGGGACAAAATTCTTTCCAAATAACATTGCCAATGTGCCAATATAAATGTGACCTTTAAAAATCAAATTGAACATGAAACAATCAAGTTTAAGTGTGCTTTACAAGAAATAATTGCAACAATGATAACCCCTCCCCCTGCTTTCTCTCCTGCTACTTGTTTTTCTAAATATCTTATTCAAGATCTTCATTCTTCAAATTCAAGTAGGCACCTTCTACATGGGGATGAAGGCGAATGACATATCTTAGTCCCATTGATGCTCCCAGTAGAAAGTCCATTTTGAGGGATATAATGTTGTCTTTCCATCAGCGGCAACAAGATCATAAGGTGAATCCTCTGCAAATTCAGTTGGCATGGACTTCCAGTGTAGACCAGGCTCCCAGTCAGCTTCCTTGATCACCTTTAGTATCTCTTCAATAACTATCTTGCTCCCTTCAGCTGATAAATGAATCCCATCTCTGAATTTTTTTATTTTATTTATTTATTTTTATACCTTTTATCACTTAAATTACAATCAAAACACAGCCAACAAACAGAATGATTACTCTGTTACATCACGCTTTATAGGCGAAGGTCATTACTGAAGACAAGTTGACTAACATGGTGCATATCTAGAGAAGAATGTTAATACAATTGGTTTGAATTCAATATCAAAATGACTCCTCCCAAAAACTCAAACTACAAATCTATCACTTGATAACGTGAGTGCCAAAAACATGTTATGACAAACATAACTAGGAAAGAAACCACAGGTAAATTGCGTGCACACGCGCGCACACACACTCACACACTTAGAGGACTTGGACCCAGGACCAAAACCACAATCCCATACTTATGAGGGGTGGAAGCGCTATCTGACCCAAAGGATGATGCTGGCTATAAATCAGATTATTTATTTATACTTATAGAAGTTCCATTGCAGCACCAAAACTTACGTGAAGCAAGCATCCATCCAATCATCTCTTTTCTGAGTGCAGTAAAAAGATCAACCTTCACACCCATTTCTCGGCCAAGCTTTACACAAGCATCTGAGTATCATTGGCATAACTCAAGCATCCATCCAATCATCTCTTTTCTGAAGTGCAGTAAAAAAATCAACAACCTTCTTTACACAAGCATTTGAGTATCATTGGCATAACTCATTTGTTCTAAGTAGCTCGCTAAAAAATTGACAAGTTTAAAAAGGAAAACTTGAGTTAGAATTCACATTATTAGAAAACCAGGAAAACAACACACTCAAGATGTGGCTCAGAGCACCTTATTTTTCCACAAATGTTTTCCTCATTGTATGGCAGCATCCCAAAACCAAGAAAAGTAGTGTTTGGAGTCAAATCATAATTTTTTTTTAAAAAAAAATATCAGAGAGCTATCAAGATTGATACAAACTAGAATCCATTTTTCACTGTCTACATTAAGTTCTTATGGAAGGCTAACAGAAGAAGGTAATTCAGCCTTGATAAATAACAAGGACATCAAGATTACTAACATCTACATAGATACGGACATTACTGTCCAAAATTATACTAATGTATATGTGCATGTCCATCCAAATTCCAATTGGTAATCACACAAGAACTTGAAAGTCAAGAGAGAATCACAGACATACAAAATTATGGAGACATCTCATCTTTTAAGGTCTATCATTTGGTTGACCTTGCAAAGAAACCAATTTTCACAAGAAAACATCCACCAGCTTATATTGTCTTGAGCATTATTGATGTCAAACATGTTCCCCAAAAAATTTTCATAGTTGACACCACCAAGCACATCTGGGGTACCATTAGAGTTTTGATAGTATGGTCACCTCAATCCTTTTAAGGCAAAAGGCATTTTCCACTAGAAGTATAATACCTTTGGAAAAACTTGATTGAGGACCTGGAAAGCACATGGTGAATTCCACCCAAAGTAGCCTCGCAACAATATGTCTGCCTACAATTTATCACGAAGAACATAAGATTCTAATATAAAAATTACAAGATGCATAAAACAAGCTATTCCCAATAGAAACTCCATAACATAAACAAATATAAGACAGACAAGGTTTTTGCGTGAGAAAGTAAAGGGATTATTTATGTGAACTTTTTGATGCCAGCATGATATTTTCTTCTTCCTTTGATTTAAGTTTACATAACGGCTGTTTTAAACCCACAAAAAAAGTCCATGTATACCCACATACTGAGAAAGTTAAACTTGGAAGAACATTTAAATTATTTAGAATACCTCAAGGCCATTTTACACATAACTAGTAGACAATAGTTCGTGAAATTTTAGAGATGTGACTTTCAGACTAGTCGACATCTAAAATCCAGAGCTAAACAGGTAAGATAAATTTAAAATATAGTTCAACAGGATCGCAGGCACTTCAATTTCTTACAAGGACAATCCTCTATACTTGTGGCTTCAACTACATTCAAACTAATTAATAGTAAGATGAGCAACCAAGCTACACAGGAAGTATACAAGGGAGTCCTCCCAAGAATTATAAACAAATATAGTCAATGAAATCTACAAAAGGAGGTGATATGTTAAAAGAATTATGCAAACGACTCCTCCTTACAGTGGCCTCTGGAGATGATCTTGATTATTAAAATATGACCAGAATCTCCCACAAGGGAAGCAACAAATCCAATATCCATGAAACGTTAGGCTTTTGAGTACAATTTACGATTAAGATATTGCGGGCATATGTATGACAGAAATAAGATCAACAAAATATTTGAAATGCAAATAATGAATTCTTTATTGATTCTAGTGAAGAATGATATCACTTCAAATTTGACTTGACTAAGCCGTATAAAATTAACAAAATATTAGGCATTAGTACAACTTACAATTATGAACATTTTAGGCATACGTATGACAAAGAAATAGATATAGAATACATAGGAACAAAATAAGTGAAATGCAAATTCCTCATCATCTCAAATTGGACTCCACTGAGCCTCATCCAAATTCATGGAGAGGGATTACAATTACATGAACCCCTTTTCCTCAAAAGTTCATAGAAGCATAATATACAAATATACATCCATTCCCATTCAACTCCAGTTTGTATGAAACTTACATAGTCTGTTTCAGAATTGGGATCAATTTCCACTCCAAATGCTGCCTTTTGGAATATAACTGCAACAATCTGTAAGCAAGAGCAGAACACATAAAATAGTTAGATTGGGAATTCGGAAGAATTGGAACCAAACTACCCAGCATAGGATGGCATGAGTTTCAACTTCTTCATCTGTAATAATAACATCAAGAGCAAGACCTAAGTACAGTACTTAGGTACTGTTCCTAAGGTTCTCATTTTAAGATTCTGCCATGTGAATTTTTTCTAATAGGATGGAAGTGTATTTTTTAGTTAAGTAACAATATGGCTGAATCTTAAAAGGAAAACCTAAAAAACAGTACTTAAGATACTGTATCTAAGTTTTGTCCTAATATTAATGTCATAATATTTTGCCATCCTTGAAACCTCTCCTCGCCCCTCTTACAGTGTCACTTCATTCATTAAAAGAAAGACTAATGAGGACCCAATTGCTGTTTTTTGAGCTCAGAATCATATAGTTACTGTCGAACCCTGTTTTCACTGGATCTGTGAAAAACTGCAAAGGTAAAACATTGCCAACATTATAACCAGAAAAATCCAAAATTAACATGTATTCTGCAATCAAAATAAAAATCAATAAATCCAAGTTATGAATAATTAACAAATTTACAAAAACAAAAAAAAATTACAATCCAATTTTACTTTCAAGCCGTTTCAATTTTCCAGCATTGCAAACTTCATAGAATACCCAATCCATAAAAAATACTACAATTTGAATTCTGAAACACGTTTCGGCATGGATCTAAAAGACATGGGATTCACCAAATTTTGATCAATCACATGCACAAATTTGAAATTTTAACAAAATTACAAAATTCTTAAGCGAGGGCGAGTTCTCACACTGTGTATGAGGCATTTCAGCAAGCACTTTCCACGCAAGAAATATCAAAGAAAACATATACACACAAATGGCAAAGTTGAAATATAAAAGCACAACTAAAACGAATCTCAGCTTCACGGAGGCAAATACAGCATAGAATCAACAAATTGTTGGGTTCTGATTAGCATAAAATGGAAAAATACATAATTATTAATTCATAACAAAACCATGAATTTTTTATATTTGAAGTGTGAGAAAGAAACCCTAGAATACCAAAAATTAAAGGAGATCCGTAAGGTAGAGATTGAAAGAAGAATAAAAAAAGAGAGAAAATGATGATTGTAGAAGAAATTAGAAAAGTTTATGCAGAGAATTACCAGAGATCTTGTTCGTCTTTTGGATTCACTGTGTGTCTGAGAGAGAGAGTAAAAGGGAGGGAAACTCAAAAAATATAAACACGAAACGCGGGGAGGGGCGTTTGTTTTATAATTGTGACATTATTGGTGCTTTTTGTCTTAAGTGGTATTTCCTATTTGCCTAAATTCTATATTTTACCAAATATTTGGGGATGTTTTTATTTGGTCCCCTAAAATTGAACTTTTAAAAAAAAAATTTGTCTCATTTTCAAAATGGTCTACTCTAGGATTTTTTTTTTCCTTTTTTGTACATCAAAATATTAAATATTGGGATGTGGGGATTTGTATTGTGAATGTCTTAGTTTGATATATCTTTAAGACTAATATGTTTGTTATAGTACAAACAAAATGATTTTTTTTTTTTTTTCATTTCTCTTTTAATGGCTCATGGAGAGAGTTGAAAGGTTTATTTTTAAAAAAGGAATCAAACTTAGTAGACTAAAATAAAAAAAGGCTAAGAAAACACCTCCAAACTTTAAGGTTTTTACAAATTATTCTATCCAATTAGGTAGAAAAAATATCTATTTTTTATGAATTTAGAAATGATATCTAATTTATCATTTGATGATTTAATTTTTTGGTTTTATTTTATTTATCATGTTTATGCAAAGTTTTGTGAAAGCTAAGCCATTACTACTTTTTAAAATATAACTTATTATTTAAAGAAAATAAGTCAATAAAAATAAATTTATCTAAACTTGCTCTAAATAATGATAATAATAAAGATAAAAAGTTCAATATAAAAGTTATGGATAAATTATTACAAAAATATTAGAAAATTATTACATTATTTAAAATGTGTTTGATAAATTATATATTTGACCACCGTAACACCATAATTCTAGATCTACACTCTTTGAGTAATACTTATCTCAAACTTTGATGATTTTGGCAATGTGGACTTGGGACAAAATTCTTTCCAAATAACATTGCCAATGTGCCAATTTAAAATGTGACCTTTAAAAATTAAATTGAACATGAAATAATCAAGTTTAAGTGTGCTTTACAAGAAATAAATGCAACAATGATAACCCCTCCCCCTTCTTTCTCTCTTGCTACTTGTTTTTCTAAATATCTTATTCAAGATCTTCATTCTTCAAATTCAAGTAGGCAGCTTCTACATGGAGATGAAGGCAAATGACATATCTTATGCTCTGTTTGGATTGAAGGGGAGTAGAGGAGAAAGAGGGCGATTGATTTGATTTATTTTGTTTGGATGTTTTTTTAAGGGAGGAGGAGAAGGGATTTGGAGTGATTCTAAGAACTTCTGATTCCTTATTTTTAATCTCTTAAATTGAAGAGATTTAGAGGGTGGGTAGAGGGGAGTGATTGTAGAGCTAATTAAATATTTTAAATTACCTATTTTACCCTTTACCATTTTTGACAAATACAAAATATACCCCACGTACAAATTTCTCTCTCATATCGGACACACGCTCTCTGCCCTCTCTCTCTCTCCTCTTACATTGCTCTTCCACGCTGCTCTCTCGTTCTTCTCTCTGACGTTGCTCTCTCACTCTTCTTTCTCACATCCAGCTCTCTCTCATAGGTAAACTCTATCTTTATTTCTCTCTTGGGTTTTATTGTTTAATTTTGGGTTAATTTGGGTTTATGATTTTCATAGATTCATATGCTTTTGCTAGATTTTTTTCAATCTCTAGTTATTTTGCGGTTTGAGGTATGTATACTACACATATTTGGTTTATGGGTTATGTAGAAATGTTGATTTCTGACCTGATGTTTTTTTTTCCTAGAATTTTAAAAGTTTGGAAGAGTTGCTCACAATGTGTTTGGTAAATTGCTTGAGTGATTTGTGTATAGAGATAGAGTTGTTATCTTTTGGAAGTTCCAATATTAAGAGGACAAAGCCAAGTTTTAAGTTTTAAATTTGCTGCATGAATCGTGCTTTGTGTTTGTTCTTATATTCAATTAACAACTTAACAAGAGGGTTTAGATGATCCTAAATAAAGTGTTAAGTAAAGAAACTGAAAGTTGTTCTTTGCAGGCACCTTTTTTTTTTTTTAAACCTTTGGTCCTTACTTCTAAATAATTTCAATTGATACTCCTTAAGAAATGTGAAGTGCTGTCATTTGTAGCTTCGAAGTTCTTTATGGTTTTGATGGCTGAACTTTTGGGATGTCTTGGATGTTTGAAGGGTTGCAATGATCTTCTTGCATCTGCTTAACAAAACATAGGGAGCCGTAATGTATGACTTTGTGATATTTGCTTAATTCTAAAATTTTTGTAAATTTGTAATGCACAAATTTGCTGCCTTATTGACTCATAGTTTGTTAATGACAATAGTAATTTTACATTGAGGCTTAAAAAAAAAAGACATCATTCCAAGAGAAACTTAAATTCATATAAACCTT
The DNA here is from genome assembly GCA_019022515.1 of Quercus aquifolioides. NCBI lineage: Eukaryota > Viridiplantae > Streptophyta > Magnoliopsida > Fagales > Fagaceae > Quercus > Quercus aquifolioides. The sequence continues at coordinate 2,811,734 of CM032329.1, forward strand.
TTTTGGTCAGTAAGGAGCACTAATGAAAAAATAATAATGATAGAAGTGCATTGAGGTTAATATTTCCCATAATTCAGTTAGGAGGAGTAGTTTTACTTGAATGGAAATTAATATATATATATATATATATTTTTAAAGGAATGGAAATTAGATATCAGCTAAGGATTCTCTTGAAAACTTCAGCTAGATAGAGAGAGAGTCTCAAAGGTCTTTAGGCTTGTAGTTAAGGAGGTTTTTTATATTGTGTTTGAAAAATGGCCCCTCACCAAACTTTGACTTTTGCTTTTGGGCTTCGAGGTACGTAGACACAACTGTTATTGTATGTATGTGTTAGAACATTTAAATTTATTTGCTTAACAAAAGATAGGGAACCATGATGTATGACTTTGTGATATTTGCTTAATTCTAAAATTTTTGTATATTTGTAATGCACAAATTTGCTGCCTTATTGACTTATAAGTTTTTGGGAAGTAAGGAGCAGTAATGAAAAAAATAATAATAATAAAAGTGCACTGAGGCATGTATATATCCCATAATTCAGTTGGGAGAAGGAATAGTTTTACTTGAATGGAAATTAATATATATATATATATATATATTCCATAATTTTACAATGGGCTGTGCTTCCTTGCTTTGTGATTTTTGAATAGTGTGTGTTTGATTATTTGGTTATGCTTTTTTCCCCCCTTAATCATGGATTGTAATAGCTTTGCTGTCATAAGTTTAATTAGATGGATAGACAAGAGAACAAAAGGAGACGTGTATTGCAAATATGGGAATGGAGACAAGAGAAAGGAGATGTGTATTTCAAAAAATCTACCACATAATCCTAAAGAGTTATTCAACCTTCGACATGCATCTTTATGCAATGCGACTGAAAGAGCGTTTGGAGTCTTGAAGAAAAGGTTTCCTATAATAGCAAACTCAAATGAGCTGTCCTATGGAGTTGAAACCCAAAAAAAAAAAAAAAAAATTTAGCATGTTGCATTTTGCACAATTACTTGATTGGTGCAGATCCAGATGATGGACTTCTTCATGAGGTGGACGAAGAAATTTTAAACAATCCTGAACCCCATGAACAGCTTGGTGCCCAAAGAGAGAGAAATAATGATGATGCTACCCAATGAGAGATTTTAAGAAACTCAATAGCAACTGATATGTGGAGGGATTATACATCCAACCCAAGTTGATGTTATTCTAAATTCATTAATTGTAGACAAATGCTTCATGGATTTAGAACCATGTCTTTGTTTGAATGGGCTGATTCTCGTTAGAATTGTATTATTATTTAAGGCGTAAATGCACTTTTAGTCCTTACATTTTGACGTTTTTTCATTTAGTTCTTACATTTTATTTTTTTCACTTTTAGTCCCTAAAACTAATTAACGCGTTCCATTTTAGTCATTTTCGTCAGTTAACCGACGGAAATAGCTGAGGTGGCAGCCGGAGCAATTAAAATATTATAAAAAGGCCACATCACCCATGATACGTCAGCATATAAATTTAAAAAATTAATTTATTAATTTTAACAAAATTTAAAAACATAAAAACAAAATTTAAAACATAAAAATAAGTCAGAAAATCAAACCAAGAACACAAATTCAAAATTAAACCCAGTGAATCAAATTAAACCCAAAACATTCGTCATCAACCCACATTCCAGAAAATCAATTACCTCTTCTCTCACTCTTCTTTCTTCTTTATTCTTTCTTGGACTCTCTCTCTCGATTTTTTGGCAGTGGATTGGAGGGGCTGTGGATCAGTGGTGGGTCTTGTGATTTGGGTGTAATGGGTTAAGATTTTGGCCGGTCGTGGGTTTGCTTGCCGTGGATTAGTGGTGCTCGTCGTGGGTCAGTCGTGGGTTTGCTTGCCGTGGGTCTGTCGTGGGTTTGCTCGCTGGGTTTGCTCGTCGTGGGTCTATCGTGGGTTTGCTTGCTGTGGGTCTATCGTGGGTTTGCTTGCTGGGTTTTCTTGCCATGGGTCTGGGTTTGCTCGCCGTGGGTTTGCTCGTCGTGGGTTTGCTTGCTCGGTTTGCTCGCCGGGTTCGCTCGCCGTGGGTCTGGGTTTTGTTTGTTGTGGGTTTGCTCGCCGTCGCCATTAGCCCCAACTCCACTTGCCTTGCTTCTGGATCCATCGATCACTCAGTCAAGCTCTACAAGTTTATCCATCTCTGTTTCTCCATTTCTTGTGTTGAGTATGAAGTTCATGGAATTTTGATGCTGGGATTTAAAAAAAAAAAAAAGGAAGGAAAATTGGGTTTGATTTGTGTTTCAGCTTGGTGGGTTTTCTTTCTGGGTGTCATTTATCAATTTAGTTGTTAGATTCGCAGTGTAATTATTTTGTGCTCTATTGGGATTCTCTAAAGAATCAAGCATGATATGCGAAATGTTTAATTTTTGTAGGAATGCTGGTTTGCTCATATAGATCTGTGTTGTGGGCTGGTGATGGATGTTCTTGGGTTTAATTTGATTCAATGTTCTTGGGTTTAATTTGATTCAATGTTCTTGGGTTTAATTTTGAATTTGTGTTCTTGGTTTGATTTTTTGACTTATTTTTATGTTTTAAATTTTGTTAAAATTAATAAATTAATTTTTTAAATTTATATGCTGACGTGTCATGGGTGATGTGACATTTTTATAATATTTTAATTGCTCCGGCTGCCACCTCAGCTATTTCCGTCGGTTGACTAACGGAAATGACTAAAATGGAACGCGTTAATTGGTTTTAGGGACTAAAAGTGGAAAAAATAAAATGTAGGGACTAAAATGGAAAAACGTCAAAATGTAGGGACTAAAAGTGCATTTACACCATTATTTAATTTGCTTTTGCTGCACTTCTCATTTTGTATATGATAATGATATATTTGCACCTATCAAATACTAAAAGTCTGATATGCAGTTCCTTACCAAATTATGCAATAGAATGCAGGACAAATACTTTACTAGCTGTACTTGTATCATGGCTTCCTTACTATAGCTGAATCTTATTGTTTTCTCGATTGATTCATTGGGTTCAATTTTGGGTTTTTTTTGTGATGTACTGATGTCCATTTGGTGCAGCTGAATCTGATGGTTTTGTTAAATAATTGAGCTACATTTGGTTGAGGGTGGTATGCCCATTTGGTAATTATGTAATTTTTTCTCATTTTAATATATTATCAATTAAGGATGGTTTTTTTAGTATTAAAAAATATATATAAAAATGAGGTTTTTTCAAATTTTACTGTGTGCTTTCAATAGAGTTATCAAAATCACTTGGAGACAATTGCTTGAACAACAAAGCTAGTGATCCATGTTTGAGAAGTTGTATTCTATAATCTATATTCTATATATGTATATAAAAGCTGAAACATAACATTTATTGTTGCTAAGCTTATGTTGAACCACATTAGCGGCCACATCATCTACTTATTTTCTACCTCTTATTTTCTTTGTTTGAAATTTTCTTCTCCCTATTTAAAAAAAAATCTTCTTCTCTCTATTTGTCCATACTTACTTTTACACTTTTTCCAACTTTTTCCCTTCCTTTTGGCTTCTTTATCTCCCTACTACTCTCTAATTTATCATTACACTTCTTTCATCATTTTCTCTTTTTTATATTTTGAATATTCTTCCCATTTTATTTTGTATAAATTTGATAACATTTCTCTCATTTAATCCATATTTTTCCCACACAAAAATTGTGAGTACTCTCTCTCTCTCCTTTCTTTTGTTGGATTTTTGTTCTTTCTTATAACTTTAGTTAAGGTTAATGGTTTTCTTTTTATTTTATAAATATGTGTTTTGGTATTTTTTTTTTTTTTTAAATTCCCACTGCAAAGTCTTCTCTCTCCCTTTAATAGTTTTGGATTTGGTTTTGGTTAATACTTAGTTTTTTTTTTTTTTTTTTTTTGAAATAGGTATTTGAGTTTATATTAAAACACAATCTACATGGCTATGAATTTGAATATGCCTACCAATTATTTGAGTAATAAATTATTATAAAGTCTTTCTTTTATTCCTTTGGTTTCATCTTAATTTTGGTTAAAATAACATTGTAATTTTGTGATGAGTTTTGATTATTATGATAATCTTCTTGTTTCTTAAGAGATGAAAATTTTGAATAGTAAATTTAAAACTTATAAAGTTTAGTTATATATTAGGCAAATATAACACACTACAACAAAAGTTAGAAGAATATAGTTCACCGTAAAAAATATTAATAAAAAAAAAGAATAATATATTTGTAAAGATAAAAAGATTTTAAAAAAAATACTTGTAGAAATCTATTAAAAAAAATAAACAATACTTGAAGTAATTGTTATTTTTTATATATTACACCTCATTACATAATATTTATATATTTCTACACATCAAGTGGATCTGCGGCTAGTAATAATAATAATTTCATATGTGTCAAAGATCTTAGCAGTCCTCTCTCTCTCCAAAAGAAAGCCAATTCTACAAATTAGGCAACAATTGTTTAGAAATCAGAGGAGAAGTTTAGATACACAGACTGATTGGCTGTTAGTCATAATAACATACAAGAAAAAATAAAAACACAGAGGGCAAGAAAATAACACAAAGCAACCCTTCTTGCTAAATGCTAATCTTTTGGAAGAAAGTACAAAAAGTAAAAGCGAGTGAAGATATTAATGTAGCATAATAATAAGTTGATTTTCAGGTCATTGCACCGCGGAAGACGCTGGGTAAAGTTTTTTTGGGTAAAGTTGTTTGGTGAAGGTGGATAAAGTGGCTTTTGTAGAGTTCACAAAGTGAATGGACTGCTTTTGTTTTTTTAAAGTAAATTCAAGATTAATCATGGAAGGGAGTCTTTATCCAACTAGCTGAACATGATTACATGGTATAATTGAAATAACATTAGATTTTTTTTTTTTTTTGTGTTCCTATCTTTCTTTCATTCCCTATTACAATCAGTTTCACTGCCTCGCATGAGTTTCTTTCCTCAAAACTTCATTGATCTTTTGCTTTTCCATGTAGCATAAATAAAGAAGACGAGAAAGGAATCATGTGGACTTTCTTTTCAGGTCAATTCGCCGAAGGACAAGAAGGGGACATTATTGGAGTCACCTCTCCTTTAGCGGAAGATGCTGAGAAATTATCATAGCGAGGAAAAGTTGTTTGGTAAAGGCAAAAAAAGTGGTTTTGTAGAGGTCACAAAGTGAATGGGTTGCTTTTGTTTTAGCAAAGTAACTAATCAAGGTTAATCATGCAAGGGAATCTTTACCCAACTATCTGAACAATATTACATGGTATAATTGAAATAACATTAGATTTTTTAATTTATTTTTATACTCCTATCTTTCTTTCTTTCCCTATTACGATCAGTTTCACTGTCTCAAATGATTTTCTTTCCTCAAAACTTCATTGAGGTTCGGCTTTTCCATGTTACTCATGACTCAAATCATGGTCTCCCTTGGCCTTGTATTAGCCTCATCTTCAACCTCTTTTGTGAATTGTGACCTGTCTTTTTCTCTTTTTCTAGCACAGCAGTCTACACTCTGTTAGTGATAAATCCATAATAAGTAATCAATCAATTTATCTATATATATATATATATATATCTAAAAGCTAAAACGTAACATTTATTGTTGCTATGCTCATGTTAAACCACTCATCCGCCACATCATTAGTCATACAATTATTCTTTTTCTTATTTATTTTTTAATTCTAAATTTTATTGACAATATTAAATATATAAATAGATTGATTTTGTTAGGGTTTTGGCCTCCAATTGAGTCAGATTTTATCAAATCTAAGCCAAATAATTAATTAGATAATTATGCAATAGATTTGATTTAAACAAACATCAAACATTCACAAATCACATGAACATCAAGAATGATGACCTAGGAAAACTTTTCAAGCTATGGTTTCAAAGTAAAAAATCTGGGGAAGATTTAACCTAAACAATCCTCAAGATAACATTTCACTAATATAATGGAAGTTTGTACAATAGACTTAATCCTAAATCTACTGCTACCTCATGTAGTACTTACTCACGTGACCATACGTAACTTTGAATCCACGGACTCTTCTACTGTGAAACTGTTGCACACAAACTCTCCAGTTTGTGACTTTGAGATCTCCACTCAAAGGTTTAGATCATCAACTGTGGTTGATTTAATGCAGCAACTTTACTTTATAATTGGATCTGTTGTTTTCACAAGGTCTTCATTGTAGCTCCAAAAGGGTTTGGAAAATCTCCAAATTTGTGTACAAAACACTGCTCTCTTAAAATGTGTAAAAACGTGCTCTTGGGTTTTTATTTAAATATCCTTAAGTTCCATCAAAACCAGAGATCTAATGGCTGAGAAAGAAAGCGAGATTTAAGATTTGCACGAATTTCGATCGGCTGAGATAAGTGAGTCTTTTTCTACACTTATCTTTTCCTGATTTCTTGAGTTCTCATTTGTGCAGAACTTCAATTGTCTTGTTTTAGAATATTTATAGACTAAACCACTAGACAAAACTAAGTTCTAAAGGTTACAATTTGATCATGGTTGCCAACCTAAAAATATAGATTTTACAACTTTACACATTCATCTTGGGCGGTTTTAACTTTACATTTAATTTTGTTTTTACATATTCATCTACTTTAGTTTAGATGTTTATGAGTAAAAAATAAAATCAATGAACAATCAAAAGCCAAAAATAATTAATGTCTATACATATCTATCTATATTATATATAATATGGAAACTTTACAATAAATTTTACAAATCACTTTTTGCACCACGTCATTAGCATCTTTTCTTATTTTTTTATTTTTTGCAATTTTTATTTTATTCAACATTTCATCTTCTTCACCATTTTCTTCTTAGTTCAATCTTTTATCTCCTCCAATCATTGTTTTTTTTTTTTTTTTTTAATTTTCATTTGACTCCTTTATAAATTTTTAATTTTTCTTCATCTTCCTAAATTCTACCATTTAAAATTTTCAACCTTTCATCTACTTCAACCCTTCCTCTTCCATCTTAATTTTCTTATAAATTTATTTTTACTTCATTTCCACATTTCTCCCCCATTCCTTCCAAGTTGTTCATGGCAAAAAAGGTTAATACTCTCTCTCTCTCTCTCTCTCTCTCTCTCTCTCCAAATTTGTTTCTCTTTTGGTGGATTCTTTTATTGTTTCAACCATTTTTTTCCAACTAATGGTGCTTATTCCAATTTACAATCACAAGTTCTTTTTCTTTATCCCATTGGTTTAATTTGATTTGGGTTAATAATTAGTTGTTTTGCAAGTTATAATTTGATTTTTTTTAGTAACCAATTTAGATGTTAAACTATTAGACTTTACTAAATTTTATTTTTTTAATCCTTTTGGGTGGACATATTTGCTGTTTTGCAGAGAAAATACTCTTAATAGTTGTATTAGAATTATCCTATATTGCCACTTATTTAGAAAAAAGCAAAGATTAGTCAAACAAAAATAAATGGATGAGTAACATATTTTTGATTTTGCAATTGTATTTTTGCTTTTGCAATTGTATTTTCATCATCATCATCATCATTATTATTATTAAATTTTTTACCTCTTCTTTTCTCTGTTTGATATTTTCTTCTCCCTATTCGAAAAAGAAAAAAAAAACTCTTCTTCTCCCTATTAGTCCATACTTACTGTTACATTTTCTTCAACCTTTCTCCTTTCTTTTTGTCTCTTTATCTCCCGACTAGTCTCTACTTTACCTTTACACTTCCTTTATCATTTTCTCTTTTTTATATTTTGACTCTTCTTCTCTCCATTTTATTTTGTATAAATTTGATATCATTTCTCTTATTCAATCTATATTTTTCCCACACAAAAACTGTGAGTACTCTCTCTCTCTCTCTCTCCCCCCTTTCTTTTGGTGGATTTTTGTTTTTTCTTATAACTTTATTATTCTTTTTATTTTATAAATGTGTTTTGGTATTGTGTGTGTGTGTGTGTGTGTGTTTTTTTTTTTTTTAATTTCCCATTACAAAGTCTTCTCTCTCCATTCAATAGCCTTGGATTTGGTTTTGATTAATACTTAGTTTGTTTTTGGAAATAGGTATTTGAGTTTATATCAAAATACAATCTACATGACTATGAATTTGAGTAATAAATTATTAAAAAGTCTATCTTTTATTCCTTTGGTTTCATTTTAATTTTGGTTAAAATAACATTGTAATTTTGTGATGAGTTTCGATTATTATGATAATCTCCTTATTCCTTAAGAGACAAAAATTTTGAATAATAAATTTAAAATTTATAAAGTTCAGTTGTATATTAGGCAAATATATCACACTACAACAAAAGGTAAAAGAGTATGGTTCACCTTAAAAAATATTAATCAAACACACAAAAACTAATAGAATGATATATTTGTAAAGATAAAAAAAATTAAAAAAAATAAAAACTTGTAGAAATCTGTTAAAAAAATAGACAATACTTGAATTAATTGTTACTTTTTATATATTACATCTTATTACATAATATTTATATATTCCTACATATCACGTGGGTCTGCGGCTAGTAATAATAATAATTCCGTACACCCAATCGCATCAAAGATCTTACCAATCCTCTCTCTCTCCAAAAGAAAGCCAATTCTACAAATTAGGCAACAACTGTTTAGAAAATAGAAATCAGAGAAGTTTAGATACAGAGACTGATTGGCTGTTAGTCATAATAACATAAAAGAAAAAATAAAAACACAGAGGGCAAGAAAATAACACAAAGCAACTGTTCTTGCTAAATGCTAATTTTGGAAGAAAGTACAAAAAGTAATAGCAAGTGAAGGTTTAATGTAGCATAATAATAAGTGGAAATAGATGAGGACGAAATCGTGTGGACTTGCTTTGACTTGCTTTTCAGGTCATTGCACTGCGGAAGACGCTGGGTAAAGTTGATTGGTGAAGGTGGATAAAGTGGCTTTGTAGAGGTCACAAAGTGAACGGATTGCTTTTGCTATATTATATAATTAGGTGCAAATAATTTTCCACTACGTCGCCTTTTCCACATTGGATGAACTGGACCATGATCATTTTCCTCCGTGTTTGACACTGCAATTTTTTTAAAAATAAATTTCCGCTCTATTTGTCACTTTATTATATCCTTAATTCATGTCTAAATTGAAACTATTTTGACATAAACTTGCTGGTCACTCACAATCTGATTTCTTCATGAATTTTCATGATCCTGCAAAAGTAGTACTCAATTATGTTTGCCATATGGTAACAAAATTCCCTAATTGAAGAAATAAAAACAAATATTTGGAAACACTTGGGGTGGGGGGGGTACAAAGTAACTTAAATAATCTTTCTATGCTAATAAAAGCACCGGAGAATCCAAGGCTAGTATACCCTACTAGGTCGATCAGTTTTTAGTCACACTGTGTAATCTATTATTGTCTAAACGTCTGTACTGGCACATTATGTACCTAAGAAAGTGTTGTGATTGTGGTTTGAAAGAATTATTTGGGAATTGAAATGTGTGAAATTTAAGGCATGTATGCTACTAGGTCAGTCTTTAGTCACTCCATGGGTTATCTGTTATTGGCTAAACTTCAGTATGACTCTAGGGAAATATGTTGAGGTACCTTGGTTGTTTCCATGAATTCCAATACCAATAAAAGCATTTTTTAATCTGATGCAACTCCCTGGTGACATCCTACATACTCATTCTTTCTTTTGGTGATTCCAATGAACAAGCAAGGCCAATCTTGAAAACTGAGAGTAAGCACTTGTGCTTATTAATATTAGTCGCGGATCTCGCGCGATGTGCGTGATAATATCTTTAAAGTGGTCTCATTAATCTTTTTTTCTTCAATTTGGACTAATTTAATAAATAGTAATATAATTCATAATAATATTTTCATTTATTATAGAGACAATCACAAATATAGCATATGTAATTTCTGTCATACCAAAATCAAACCAATATAATTTTTCTCAAGAATTCAAAAGGTAAGTTAGTGAAAATACTAAGTGAACGGATTGCTTTTGTTTTATTGAAGTAAATTCAAAATTAATCATGGAAGGGAATCTTTATCCAACTAGCTGAACATGATTACATGGTGTAATTGAAATAACATTAGATTTTTTTTTTATTCCTATCTTTCTTTCATTCCTGTTACAATCAGTTTCACTGCCTCGCATAAGTTTCTTTCCTCAAAACTTCATTGATGTTTGGCTTTTCCATGTAGCATAAGTGAAGAAGATGAGGAAGGAAAGGAATCATGTGGACTTTCTTTTCAAGTCAATCCGCTGAAGGACAAGAAGGGGACATCAATGAAGTCACATCTCCTTTAGCGGAAGATGCTGAGAAAGTATCATAGTGAGGAAAAGATGTTTGGTAAAGGCAAAAAGTGGCTTTGTAGAGGTCACAAAGTGAATGGATTGCTTTTGTTTTATTAAAGTAACTAATCAAGATTAATCATGCAGGGGAATCTTTATCCAACTATCTTAACAATATTACATGGTATAATTGAAATAACATTATATTTTTTTATTTATTTTTATACTTCTATCTTTCTTTCGTTCCCTATTACGATCAGTTTCACTGTCTCATATGATTTTCTTTCCTCAAAACTTCGTTGAGGTTCGGCTTTTCCATGTTACTCATGACTCAAATCATGGTTTCCCTTGGCCTTGTATTAGCCTCATCTTCAACCTTTTTTGTGAATTGTGACCTGTCTTTTTCTCTTCTTCTAGCATAGCAGTCTACACTCTGTTAGTGATAAATTCATAATAAGTAATCAATCAATCAATTTTTCCAAACATAGCATAAGTGTTTTCAGATAAAAAGTTGTTTTTATTTCTTGAATCAAGGAATTTTGTTACCATATGGCAAACATAATTAAGTACTACTTTTGCAGGATCATGAAAATTCATGAAGAAATCAGATTGTGAGTGATCAACAAGTTTATGTCAAAATAGTTTCAATTTAGACATGAATTAAGGATATAATAAAGTGACAAATAGAGTGAAAAGTTTAAAAATTTTGCAGCATCAAACACGGTGGAAAATGATCATGGTCTAGTTCATCTAATGTGGAAAAGGCAACTTAGTTGGAAAATTATTTGCTCCTAATTATATAATATAACCGTTTAAGGTGGAAGCCAACATAGCAAAGGAAAATTTATATCTTGTGAAGTGTCAAACACTTTGCTCCTAATTATATAATATAAACCCCCAATGTGGAAAATTATTTGCTCCTAAATCATAATTATATAATATAATCGCCCAAGCTCATGGTACCACCCCAGGTGGTGGTTAAATCAAAATAGTTTCAATTTAGACATGAATTAAGGATATAATAAAATGACAAACAAAGCAGAAATTTCAAAAATCTTGCTAAGTGTCAAATGCGGTGGAAAAGATCATGGTCAAAAGGCATGCTCTCTATTACTTCCCCAATTAACATGTCTTATTTTTATTATTACTTTTATTAATTTTAGTTGACATTTTTTTTTATTACTTCTACGAATTAAGTCTAGACAATTTATAAATTGGACAAATTTTGCCTACAATTCCCACTAAAAAAAAAAATTAACAAGACTACATATTTTGAAAATCCAACTATTAGATTGTATGTTTTATATGTTCTTAACACCCATATTAAATTTTATGTTAATAAAATGTTATTTACTATTTAATCAAAAACTTATTTTTTATACATAATTTTAAACTACAAAAACTTGAAATTTAAACATTTGATTAATGACCTAACTATTGATTTTTCCCTGTTAAGAATGAAAATGGAATCAAAACCACCCCACCATCCAAATTGTCAGGTTGATATAATTAGGCAATGAAAATGGTAACAAAACCACCCCACCATCCAAATTTTCATGTTGATATGATTAGGCAATGAAAATGGATACAAAACCACCCCACCATCCAACTTGTCATTTTTATATCGTTGGGGATATAGTGGTCATTTCAATTTGTTGATATATGTATATATGCTGTACATGAGCCAACATTCCACTAGTTTGCCTATACAACACCAAATATATCACCAGCTTCCTTTATCCTTCTCCAAACCAAATGACGCTTCACCAAACCAATTTGTGTGCATCCTCGTCTTATTCCATATACCTTCATCTGATGATTCTTCTCTTTCCCATTTCGCTACTCTGCTTGCAACCCACCATTACTACCGCTGCTCCAACAAATGACACTGATCGTTTCGCTTTGCTCAAATTCAAAGAATCCATGCCTCAGGATCCCTATAACATATTGAGCTCATGGAATGACTCTATGCACTTCTGCAACTGGCTAGGAGTCAAATGCGGCCGTCGGCACCAAAGAGTCATAGTCTTAGACCTAAAAGGCCACAAGTTACGTGGAACTCTATCACCTTACGTCGGCAACCTCAGCTTTCTTAGGTCCATCATTCTCGGTAATAATAGCTTCTCTGGCGAAATTCCACAAGAAATCGGTCATTTGTTTCGACTGCAACTGCTCTCTCTTTACAATAACACATTGGAAGGGGAAATACCATCCAGCTTGTCCAACTGCTCCAATCTCAGGTTCTTAAATCTTGGGGTGAATAAGCTTAAAGGGAAGATTCCAACTGAGCTAGGCTCTTTAATGAAACTCAAAGTACTTCAACTTGGCAGGAACAATTTGGTAGGAGGGATCCCAACTTCTCTAGGAAATCTTTCTTCACTCACAAAGTTTGTAGTACCAGAAAATAATTTGGTGGGAAATATTCCAGATGCCATAGGCCAATTAAATGGCTTAGTATTGTTCACAATTTCGATTAATAAATTGTCAGGTACGATTCCTTCCTCTCTTTACAATGTGTCATCTCTCCAAACCATTTCAGTTTCAGAAAACCAACTTAATGGCACACTTCCAGCCAACATAGGCCTAAATCTTCCAAATCTCCAAATTTTCTATTTTGCTGGAAATGAGTTCTCTGGGCCAATCCCTACTTCAATATTCAATGCAACTCAGCTTCAAGAAATTGATTTAGGTGATAATAAGTTTTTGGGATCAATTCCAACAAATTGGGGAAATATGTTTAATCTTTTATTGCTTAGTTTGGGGAACAATTATCTAGGAAAGAGCCTCCATTTCTTAACATCATTGGCAAATTGTAGTGGACTTCGTATGTTGGATTTAAATACAAACCAATTTGATGGTGTTCTACCCAATTCTGTATCAAACTTGTCAAATGAAGTCACTAAATTATATTTTGGAAAAAATGAAATATCTGGAACTATTCTTGGATCATTAACGAATCTCGTTAACTTAATTGTCTTGGGCTTAAATGAGAATCACTTCACAGGTGTCATTCCTACTACTTTTGGGAAGTTTGAGAAAATGCAAGCATTGGTTTTATTTGGAAATAGATTGTCAGGAGAAATACCAGCCTCCATAGGTAACCTTACTCAATTGTCCCAACTTGGATTATTTGAAAACAGATTCGGAGGAACCATACCTCCAAGTTTAGTAAATTGCCAAAAGTTGGAGCTGTTGGGCATTTCACAAAACAACCTTAATGGATCCATACCCCCGCAACTTATTGGTACTTCTTCGTTACCACTAATATACCTCGATTTATCTTACAACTCCTTCACGGGCAAACTACCATTTGAAGTAGGTAATTTGAAAAATATCTACCAAATGGATATCTCTAACAATAATTTGTCTGGTGAAATTCCTACATCTATAGGAAATTGTTTGATCTTGGAATATCTTTACCTGCAAGGGAATTCCTTTAGTGGAGCCATACCATCATCTATGGCTTCTTTGAAAGGCCTTCGACTTTTAGATGTTTCACAAAACAACCTTTCAGGACCCATTCCAAAGGGTTTAGAGAATCTACTTTTCTTAGAAAAATTGAATCTTTCATTCAATAATTTTGAGGGTGAGGTACCAATTGAAGGGGTTTTCAAAAACATAAGTGTCATTTCATTGATTGGAAATACTAAACTTTGTGGTGGTATACCAAAATTGCAGTTGCCAAAATGCCCTGTAAATGTTATGAAACCAAGAAAATCCATTGGATTCAAACTAGCAATTGTAATTATTTCTATTGTTCAAATTTTCCTTCTGTTTTCATATTTTCTTGTTTGGATGAAAAAATCAAGAAAGAAATCACCTTCAATGGTTTCAACAATGGACCTCCTTCCAAATGTTTCATACAAAGAACTCTATCAGGCAACTAGTGGATTTTCTCCAAGTAATTTAATTGGATCAGGCAATTTTGGCTCTGTATACAAAGGACTTATTCATTCGGAAGAAAGATCAATTGCTGTGAAGGTTTTTAATCTTCAACAAAAGGGTGCTTCCAAGAGCTTTATGGTTGAATGTAATGCCTTAAGAAATATCCGGCATAGAAATCTTGTTAAGATATTAACTTGTTGCTCTAGCATGGATTACAATGGGAATCAATTCAAAGCTCTAGTATTTGAATTCATGACAAATGGAAGCTTAGATTTTTGGCTTCATCAAGGGCTAGACAATGAAAACCAATCAAGGAACTTGAGCCTTCTTCAAAGACTGAATGTTGCAATTGATGTGGCTTCTGCAATAGATTATCTTCACAACTATTCTATGCAGCCAATCATTCATTGCGATTTAAAACCAAGCAATGTTCTTCTAGACAATGACATGGTTGCTCATGTAAGCGATTTTGGTTTAGCAAAGCTCCTCCCAATCACCAATGATTCTTCTGAAAAGCAAACTAGTACAATTGGGATAAAGGGATCAATTGGTTACGTTGCTCCAGGTAACTTCTTTTGAATTCTACTAGTTAACCTTCAAAACATCTTTACTATCGAGATAGGATACACAAATTTTCTCTCTTCATGCACACATAGAAATGCACCTAGCCACTCAATTTACAATTTTATTTTAATTGAAGAATTTAAAGGAAACAAAAGCAAATTCTCAAAACAAAAATCAAAAATCAAAGGAAAAAAAAAGGCAAACAAAAGCACCAAGCATGTTTTAAGCCTTGATAAATTTTATTAGTTGAGACATTGCTTTCTCCATTGACCAAGTATATTTGTTTTTCATGTTTGTGATGACTGATGATAGCTTGTCAACTTATTATGGTAGATCTGGTCTTAAAACAGTTTTGTACTATTGTTTTGTGACATTAACTCATGTGTCCTGTACTGTAGAAGTTGTTAACTGACATTATTGAAGTAATGGAAACTAATAGGAACCATGATTTTTGTTAAACATGGGGCAGCTGTGGCATTCGTACCAAAGGAGTCCAACTAGTCCATACCATTAACCACATTTTTCGTGCTGCACACAAATCACAAATATTGGCTGCTTGTAATGAGTCTAATATAGATTGTGAATTGTGATATTGATATGGAAGGAAGTTAATTTGTTTTTAAAATAGATTTGTTCCGCATGAAAAAGTTTACAAAATTTACAAAAAATAACCGAAACACCAACAAATATTTGATAGATATAATCTATGAACATATCGCACTAGAACATGCACAGGCACACAAATTATCAATGCTTCTAACTTCAAAATTTGAAATGATGGATTTTGTCTTCACGTTCCTCTTTAGGTTCAACATTTGTTTTGCTATTTTGAATATACAACCAAATGAAGTTGTACTTGCATTAAATTCCAAATATCATTGTAGGAAACTAACAATTTTTCCTTGCATATCATAATTAAATTATAGAGTATGGCATGGGTGGTGAGGCATCAATAGAGGCAGACGTGTACAGCTATGGTATATTACTATTGGAGATGTTCTTAGGAAAGAAACCCACTGATGACATGTTTAAAGATGGTCTCAATCTTCACAATTTTGCTAAGATGGCATTGCCTGAAAAGCTTGTTCAAATTGTTGATCCAATCCTTCTACCAAGAGAAGTTGATGAAGCTCCAACAGCAATAGTGGCCGCTAGAGAATATAATAATGGCAATGAAATTCAAGTAGACGGGGGAGCTGAAGGTATTTCAAACTTGTGCCAAATGGATCCCAATGTGCAGAAATGCTTAGTATCAATCCTTGAAACTGGACTTGCATGTTCAATGGAGTCACCAAAAGACAGAATGAAGATGAAGGAAGTTACCAGGGAACTACATTTGATCAAAAGTGCTTTTGTTGATTCTGCTATACGCAGACGTGAATTTAGGAGTATCCAAGTTTAAGGTAATTCTTGATATTTTAAATTTTAATTTGCCTAAATAATAAAATCGTCAATGAAAATTACATCCAATCAACAAGGTTTTTTTTTTATATTATTTATTAGATGGGTTAATTTTTTGATCTTGATGAATCGTTAGAGAAAAAATGTCTTTCTTATCAATTTTATCGATTATTTGATAATTATTAAACTCGATCTTATTATTTTTATTCCTACTAGTCGCAGACCCATGCTATGCGTGGGAATAGATAATTATATTTTAATTATGGTATAATATATAATTTGTTCTCTAAATTTTGTGGAAAATAATTTGTTCTCCCAAAAACTTAAACAATTTCTAAAATTATTTTTCATTTATCTATCTCAAAAAATATATCATCATTTTATTATTTGGATTTATTTGATTGATATTATTCATTTTTTAGGCGGTCCATATTTTGATAAATTATGTTATCATGCGTTATATTTTCCTAATTTTTTTTTCTTGTACAACTAAACTGTTTGAGTTTCAAATATATTAGTCAAAATTTTCATTCTCTTAAAAAGAGATTATTATATTTATAATTTTTCTTATCGTAGAAGTAGTTTCGAATTATTAATTGAGTTTTGTTTATTAATATAGATACATGAGATTGGAACTGCATATTTCTTAGATATTCTTAAGAGATTATACCATATTATAAATCTAATATTTAAAATAATATGTAGGAAAAAAGTAGACTTTATGTCTAAAATTGAACACCTTGCCTATCAAAATGAAAGAAAATAATTTGTATAACAACATAAAGAGAACATAATCTAAAATTTTTTTATGACTACATACACTTTTATTTATTAAGATTTAATTGCCTTTAACTAGATCTTCGTATCACATTTTTGTTGCTACACTCCTGTTGAGCCTTCTCATCCATCACATCATTGGCCACATCATTATTATTATTATTATTATTTTACTTTTAATTTTTTGACAATATTAAATATATAAATATATTAGTTTTACAAATTCATCTTTAGTCAGTTTTAACTTTATATATTCATTTACTTTAATTTTGATATAACTAAATAATAAATCAATGAAAAATAAAAATAAAAATATTGTCTATACATATTCATCTTAGGCAATTTAATTTTAATAGTTGATAGACACATTCAAATACATAGCCAACATTGTCTTTTGATATAAATTCAAAATCTTACTTCCAAAATAATTGAGTATTATGTCAAAAAAAAAAAAAAAAAATCAAACAAAAGCTAAAAGAGTGAGAGAGAAGACTTGTGATGGAAAACTTAAAAAATTAAACACACTACCAAATCGTATTAACCCAAAATAGTATTATATAAAAAATACAATGATTCATTAACCTAAAGTAAAGTTGCAAAAAAGAATAAATAATATATATATATATATATATATAGAGAGAGAGAGAGAGAGAGAGAGAGAGTAATCACCTTTTTCAAGAGAGAAATAGAAAATAAAATGAGAAAAAGAAGCATAAAAATAAATAAAAATATATAGTCATTAGTCAAACACCAAATTATCCAACCCCTGATATATAATAGAATAACATTATATTCTTGTAAACTATATTTATATGCAATAGAATAACATTTAACAATCATAGAAAAGAAAAAGAAAAAAAAAAAGATGACAACTTAAAAACACAAAACCAAATTGCAACCCAAAGTAAAATTTTAAAGAACACATAAATACATCAATCTAAAGTAGAGATACAAAAAATAAAAAATTCACACAAAAATAAAATATGAGAGAGAGAGAGAGAGAGAGTAATAACCTTTTTCATGTGAGAAAATATGTATAGAATGGGAGAGAGAATGTCATATTTATAGTAATAGAACGAGGATAAGAATAGTCAAAATAAAAGGAAAAGGAAGAGAAAGATGAAGAGTGACATTAAGGTTGAGAGTAGTGAAGAGATGAAAAGGTAAAAGGGAAGTTATGGTTGGAAGTAGTGGAGAGAAATGGAAAATAAGTAGATGATGTGGTTGTTAATGTGGCTCAACAGGAGCATAGCAACAATAAATGTTACGTTTCAACTTTAGATATATATAGATATAGATTGGTGACGTTATCAATATTGACCCATGCCTTAAAATTGATCTTCTTTCTAAGAAAAAAAAATTGTGAATTTTCCAATATTAATATTTTCTTTATGAATATTATCTATACTATCACCTTTGATAAGAGAATTATGGAACTAAAATGATTGAAGACCATCTTAAGAGTTATAGATTGGCCATTAAGTTTTACAATCTTTTGTTTCCTATTAATTTTGCATAAACGAAATCGTGGTGGGCATCAATTTTATTTTTTTATTTTAAATTGTGGACGTCTTTTATTATTTTGATAAATGATCTTAATTGTATAAATAGTATTATTTTTCAATTCTCACCAACGATCAAATTTTAGACTAAAATTTTTCACACTTCTAGATCCAAAACCTTAGGAAAGGTTCTTTCATATTCTATTTTTTAAAATGGTCTCAATTAGATGCAATAGTTGTTCTTGTTTCTACTTTCATGGTTTTTCCTTATATTCTGGGAAATAACGAATATAACTAACTTTTTATTTGGATTGCAGAGCAAGAAACTATCACAAGAGGTCATTGAAAGTCTGAAACTTCTTTCATGTTCTCGTTGAGCATATATAGGTGTGCTAGTTCAATCTCCTTTGCCGAAATGTTTAAGAAATGATTTCTTTATATTTTCTTCTTTGGGATATGGCAGTCCTACTTGTGTATGCACATTGCCACTTCTTGACAGTACAAGCATGTTGAACACTTCTACTACAGGTTCTAGTATAGTGTGTATGTGTTTTGTTTTCTATTGAAAATCAATCCTATTACAAAAAACCCTTTGGTATTGAGAATATCAACTATGATGCTTTTATTTGATTGTTTATTAAAGATATGACATGTATCCAAAATTCTTGAAATATTGAGTGGCGAACATTTGCTAAAGGCATTGAGAATTGTGCATCTAGTCCTAAATTAGACTACTTTTTTGTTATTATTTTGTAGTATTACTGTAAGGCATGAATATAATATTATTCTATTTTAGTTGTTGGGGTGTGTAAAATAATGAGAGTAATAACACTACATATTTTAGAGGGTCTTCTTCCATTTGGGCACGTTTAGGTTATTGCATTAATGGCCCACTCCTAGTCAAGGGATTAGAACTTAAAAAGGCATTTTGTGCTGTTTACCAATCCTATTGGGAAATAAACAGACGTGGAAAAATCTAGGTTCAAAAGGGTGACGTGGATGGGAAATAAGTCAATAATTACTACAAACTCAAGAAACACTCTAAGGGAGTGTTTAGATACTGCTTATTTGCTGAAAACTGAAAACTTATTACTGAAAATACTGTAGCAAAATAATTTTTAAATGTGTGAATAGTGCTGTGGGACCCAAATTTTGTTAGAAATCTATGTTTGAATGACTTTTGTGGGTCCGTGAACAATACCCATGGAACCCACAAACAAAACGCAGAACGCAGGAAACGCGCATTCAGCGCTATCCAAACTCACACTAAAATAAAACCAACTAAACACATCCATGAAAAACAAACTGTAGAACGACATCCAAATTATTAAGGTTCTCAACTGGAGGATATATTTTGTAAAATTAAACTTAAAAATTCTCAAAAAAACAAAACATTTCTAAAGTTACCCATCAAGAAATAAACACCAATAACACAAGGTTTAGTCAAATAAACTAAAACCCATGTCATCATCAGACTCTTCAGCAGGGTCTTCCTTCTTCTCTTCCTCCTTCGCATCAGCAGCAGCAGCAAGGGCACCACCAGAAGCAGCTGCTGCAACAGCAAACTTGCTAGGAATTTGCATTTATACTCAAAACAATCAATCTATTGAACAAAGGTTACCTCCTGGTGGCAAAGTGTAAAAAAGACCCATTGTGACCAAATGCTTGTCAATTAGCCCAGACAAAATAAGGTGAAGTAAAACAGCAACAGTGTAACACAACTTGACATTAATTGAAATGCAGTTTGCTGTCACCAACCTTAATGTGATCCTAAAAATCTGCACCAAGACCATTTAATATGCCACCCACATGTATTAATATATTAATGCGCTTGCACTCACCTTACCAAACTAATGGTGGTGTACAGTGTGCACCACTTAGCAAAAATCAGTTGCAAGAACTGGGCCTATCCATCCACTCTATGATTTTGGCATTAATAATTCTAGAATACCATAAAGGGGTAGAGTGGACTTGGGACAAAATTCTTTCCAAATAACATTGTGCTAATTTAAAATGTGAACTTTAAAAATTAAATTGAACATGAAATAATCCAGTTTTAAGTGTGCTTTACAAGAAATAATTGCAACAATGATAACCCCTCCCCCTTCTTTCTCTCTTGCTACTTGTTTTTCTAAGTATCTTATTCAAGATCTTCATTCTTCAAATTCAAGTGGGCAGCTTCTACATGGGGATGAAGGCAAATGATATATCTTAGTCCCTGTGATGCTCCCTGTAGAAAGTCCATTCTGAGGGATTTAATGTTGTCTTTCCATCAGCGGCAACAAGATCATATGGTGAATCCTCTGCAAATTCAGTTGGCATGGACTTCCAGTGTAGACATGGCTCCCAGTCAGCTTCCTTGATCACCTTTAGTATCTCTTCAACAACTATCTTGGTCCCTTCAGCTGATAAATGAATCCCATCTTTGAAAAAAAAAAATTAACCTTTTATCACTTAAATTACAATCAAAACACAGCCAACAAACAGAATGATTACTCTGTTACATCATGCTTTATTGGCGAAAGTCATGACTGAAGACAAGTTGACTAACATGGTGCGTACCTAGAGAAGAATGCGAATGCAATTGGTTTAAATTCAATATCAAAATGACTCCTCTCAAAAACTCAAAATACAAATATATCACTTGATAACATGAGTGCCAAAAACATGTTATGACAAACTGTCACAAACATAACTTGGAAATAAACCATGGGTAAATTGCGTGCACGCGCACGCGCGCACACACAGGACTTGGACCCAAGACCTAAACCACAATCCTATACTTATGAGGGGTGGAAGCGCCATCTGACCCAAAAGACGTTGGCTATAAATCAGATTATTTATTTATGCTTATAAGAAGTTCCATTGCAGCACTAAAACTTACGGGAAGCAAGCATCCATCCAATCATCTCTTTACTGAAGTGCAGTAAAAAGATCAACAACCTTCACACCCATTTCTCGGCCAAGCTTTACACTAGCATCTGAGTATCTTTGGCATAACTCATTTGTTCTAACTGGCTCGCTCAAAAATTGACTGGTTTAAGAAGGAAAACTTGTGTTAGAATTCACATTATTAGAAAACCAGGGAAACAACACACTCAAGATGTGGCTCAGAGCACCTTATGTTTCCACGAATGTTTTCCTCATTGTATGGCAGCATACTAGAACCAAGAAATGTAGGGTTCGGAGTCAAATCATAATTATTTATTTATTTATATAAATATCAGAGAGCTATCAAGATTGATACAAACTAGAATCCATTTTTCACTGTCTACGTTAAGTTCTTATGGAAGGCTAACAAAAGAAAGTAATTCAGGCTTGATAGGTAACAAGGATACCAAGATTACTAACATCTACATAGATATGGACAATACTATCCAAAATTATACTAATGTATGTGCATGTCCATCCAAATTCCAATTGGTAATCACACAAGAACTTGAAAGTCAAGAGAGAATCACAAGCATACAAAATTTTGGAGACATCTCATCTTTTAAGGTCTATCCTTAGGTTCACCGTGTAAAGAAACCAATTTTCACAAGAAAACATCCACTAGCTTATTCTGTCTTGAGCATTATTGATGTCAAACATGTTCCCCAAAAAATTTCCATAGTTGACACCACCAAGTACATCTGAGGTACCATTAGAGTTTTGATAGTATGGTCCCCTAAATCCTTTTAAGGCAAAAGGTGTTTTCCACTAGAAGTATAATACCTTTGGAAAAACTTGATTGAGGACCTGGAAAGCATGTCGCGAGTTTTACCCAAAGTAGCCTCACAACAATATGTCTGCCTACAATTTATCATGAAGAACATAAGATTCTAATATAGAGATTATGATATGCACAAAACAAGCTATTCCCAATGGAAACTCCGTAACAAAAAGAAAAAAAAAAGAAAAAAAAAAAAAAGACGGACAAGGTGTTCGTGAGAGAAAGTAAAGGGAGTATTTATGTGAACCTTTTGATACTAGCAAGATATTTTCTTCTTCCTTTGATTTAATTTTACATACTGGCTGGTTTAAACCCACACAAAAAAGTCCATGTATACCCGCATACTGAGAAAGTTAAATTTGGAAGAACATTTAAATTATTTAGAATACTTCAAGGCCGTTTGAAACATAACTAGTAGACAATCGTTCGTGAAATTTTAGAGATTGGACTTTCAGACTAGCCAGCATCTAAAATCTTGAGCTAAACAGGTAAGATAAATTTAAAATATAGTTCAACAGGATCTCAGACACTCTTCAATTTCTTACAGGGACAATCCTCTATACCTGTGGCTTCAACTACATTCAAACTAATTCCTAGTAAGACGAGCAACCAAGCTATACAGGAAGTATACAAGGGAATCCTCCCAAGAATTACAAACAAATATAGCCAATGAAATCTACAAAAGGAGGTGATATGTTAAAAGAATTATGCAAACGACTCCTCCTTACAGCGACCTCTGGAGATGATCTTGATTATTAAAATATGACCAAAATCTCCCATGCGGAATGCAACAAATCCAATATCCACGAAACATTAGGCATTCGAGTACAATTTACAATTAAGATATTTAAGGCATATGTATGACAGAAATAAGATCAACAAAATATGTGAAATGCAATTAATGAATTCTGTAGTGATTCTAGTGAAGAATGATGTCACTTCAAATTTGACCTGACTAAGCCTTATCAAATTAACGAAATTTTAGGCATTAGTACAACTTACAATTATGAACATTTCAGGCATATGTATGACAGAGAAATAGATATAGAATACATAGGAACAAAATAAGTGAAATGCAAACTCCTCATCACCTCGAATTGGACTCCACTGAGCCTCATCCAAATTCATGGAGTGGGATTACAATTACATGAAGCGCTTTTCCTCAAAAGTTCATAGAAGCATAATATACAAATATACCATCCACTCCCATTCAACTCCAGTTTGTACGAAACTCACAGAGTCTGTTTCAGAACTGGGATCAATTCCCAATCCAGATGCTGCCTTTTGGAATATAACTGCAACGATCTGTAAGCAAGAGCAGAACACGTAAAATAGTTAGATTGGGAATTCGGAAGAATTGGAAGCAAAACTACCCAGCATAGGATGACATGAGTTTCAACTTCTTCATCTGTAATAATAATATCAATGTCATAATATTTTGCCATCCTTGAAACCTCTGCTCGCCGCTCTTACAGTCACTTCACTCATTAAAAGAAAGATTAATGAGGACCCAATTGCTGTTTTCTGAGCTCAGAATCATATAGTTACTGTCAAACCCTCTTTTCACTGGATCTGTGAAAAACTGAAAAGTTAAAACATTGCCAACATTACAACCAGAAAAATCCAAAATTAACATGCATTCTGCAATCAAAATAAAAATCAATAAATCCAAGTTATGAATAATTAACAAATTTACAACAACAAAAAAAAAATTACAACCCAATTTCACTTTCAAGTCGTTTCAATTTTCTAGCATTGCAATATTAATAGAACACCCAAATCCACAAAAAGGACTACGATTTGAATTTCGAAACGAGTATTTTCATGGATCTAAAAGACGTGGGATTCACCAAATTCTGATCAATCACATACGCAAGGATTTGAAACGCGGGAGAATAAAAGGGAGGATCTAAAAGAAATTTTAGAAAAGTTTATGCAGAGAATTACTGTGTGTATCTGAGAGGGAGAATAAAAGGGAGGGAAACTCAAAAAATATAAACACGAAACGCGGGGAGGGGCGTTTGTTTTATAATTGTGACATTATTGGTGCCTTTTGTCTTAAGTGGTATTTCCTAGTTTCACAAAAAAAAAAAAAAGTGGTATTTCCTATTTTACTAAATTCTATATTTTAACAAATGTTTGAGGATGTTTTTATTTTGTTCCCCTAAAATTGAACTTTTTTTTTTTTTTAATTTTTGTCTCATTTTCAAAACAGTCTACTCTAGGATTTTTTCTTTTTCTTTTTGTACATCAAAATATTAAATATTGGGAATGTGGGGATTTGTATCGTGGATGTCTTGGTTTGATACATCTTTAAGAGTACTATGTCTGTTAAAGTGCAAACAAAAGGATATATATATATATATATTTTTTTTCCTATTCTTTTCATTTCTCTTTTAATGGCTCATGGAGATAGTTGAAAGGTTTATTTTTTAAAAAGGAATCAAACTTAGTAGATTAAAATAAAAAAAAAGTAAGAAAACAACTCCAAAATTTAAGGTTTTTACAAATTATTCTATCCAATTAGGTAGAAATAATATCTATTTTTTAATGAATGTAGAAATAATACTTGTAAGGACGTGATTTGTAGCCCAAGTCCAAAAGAGTTGGGATGTGAGCCTAATGAGCCCAAATATAATAGATTTGTAGAGAATGAGTATAAGAGCTAGGCTTTTTGCGAATTGGATAACGGCTAGTAAAGATTTGAAATATGAACAAGCAAGAAAATACACTTAAAATTCGATGAAATGAATGTCTGAGGAGATGAATTATTACTTGAATCATTGTTCTCGAAAGCTAATATATACCTCAGTTGTACAATGATTTTTTTTTTCTCTCTGCCCTCCTATGGGAGGTCTTCTACATTATATAGTTTCCTTCCAGACCATCTTAATTGTACACTTGTTCATCATCTAAGCCTTCACTCGAGTATATGTCCCATCAGACATCTTCTTTGGCTCTCTGTGAATGGTGGTGGTTGAGACTGCATTGTTCAGGGGTCTTCTCCATATAAATGCGGCCAGAAAAGTTACTGCAGTGCATTTAATGCGATGGTAGCAGCTTTTCTTTTAGATATTTCTGTATTCTTATCACCTTTGTACGTGCCTGAAGTTCATCCTTATCATTGGAACTTCCTGGAAGGTCATCCAAACCGCCCAAATACCTGCTTGACTGATATTCATCGTATCCGAGAAGGGAATATTCCTCGGACTATATGCTTCCATTCTTTTCTTTCGTGATTCTCAACTTTGGGGCTTCCTCTGATCATTTGCTTCTCCTCGGACATATCTACATCCTTGAATGAGGCCCAAAGCCCAACATACAAATTTGGGCTCTCATCCCCACAATACCTAATGTATCTTTTGATGGTTTAATTTTTGGTTTAATTTTATTTATCTTGTTTATGCAAAGTTTTGTGAAAGCTAAACTATTACTACTTTTTAAAATATAATTTATTGTTTAAAGAAAATAAGACAATAAAGATAATTTCATCTAAACTAGCTTTAAATAATGATAATAATGAAGAGAAAAAGTTCAATTTAACCGTTATGGATAAATTATTACAAAAATATTAGAAAACTATTACATTGTTTAAAATGTGCTTGGTAAATTATATATTTGACCGTAACATGATAATTCTACACTCTATTGAGTAATGCTTATCTCAATCTTTGATGATATTGGCAGAGTGGACTTGGGACAAAATTCTTTCCAAATAACATTGCCAATGTGCCAATTTAAAAATTAAATTGAACATGAAATAATCCAGTTTAAGTGTGCTTTACAGGATAACCCCTTCCCCTTCTTTCTCTCTTGCTACTTGTTTTTTTAAATATCTTATTCAAGATCTTCGTTCTTCAAATTCAAGTAGGCACCTTCTACATGGGGATGAAGGCAAATGACATATCTTATGCTCTGTTTGGATTGAGGGGGAGTAGAGGGGAAGGAGGGAGAATGATTTAATTTCCCTTGTTTGGATGTTTTTTAAGGAAGGAGGGAGAGGGATTTGGAGGGGTTTGGAGAGATTTTAAGAACTTTTGACCCTTTATTTTTAATTCCCTCAAATTGGAGAGATTTGGAGG
This sequence comes from Quercus aquifolioides, assembly GCA_019022515.1. NCBI lineage: Eukaryota > Viridiplantae > Streptophyta > Magnoliopsida > Fagales > Fagaceae > Quercus > Quercus aquifolioides. Next base: position 2,837,916 of record CM032329.1, read on the forward strand.
AGGAGTAGAGGAAAGTTATTGTAGAGCTAATTAAACATTTTGAATTACCTATTTTACCCTTCACCATTTTTGACAATTACAAAATATATCCATGTGCAAATTTCTCTCTCAGATTAGACACACGCTCCATGCCCCCCCCCTCTCTCTCTCTTTCTTCTCTTACACGCTGCTCTCTTGCTCTTCTCTTTGACGTTGCTCTCTCACTCTTCTTTCTCACACCCAGCTCTCTCTCATAGGTAAACTTTATCTTTATTTCTCTCTTGGGTTTTATTGTTTAACCCCTTATTTTTAATTCCCCCAAATTGGGGAGATTTGAAGGGGGAGTACAGGAGAGTGATTTAGAGCTAATTAAACATTTTGAATTATCTATTTTACCCTTCACCATTTTAAGCAATTACAAAATATACCCAAGTACAAATTTCTCTCTCAAATCAAACACACGCTCTCTACCCCTTTCTAGCTCCTCTTACACGCTGCACTTCCATGCTTGTCTCCCGCTCTTCTCTCTGAAGTTGCTCTCTCGGTCTTCTTTCTCACACAAAGTTCTAATTTTTAATTCCCCAAATTGGAGAGATTGGAGGAGAGTAGAGGAGAGTGATTGTAAGCAATTACAAAATATATCCATGTACAAATTTCTCTCTCAGCTTAAACACACGCTCTCTACCCCTCTCTCTCTCTCCTCTTACACGCTGCTTTCTCGCTCTCCTCTTTGACGTTGCTCTCTCACTCTTCTTTCTCACACCCAACTCTCTTTCATATGTAAATTCTATCTTTATTTCTCTCTTGGGTTTTATTATTTAATTTTGGGTTAATTTGGATTTATAATTTTCACAGATTCATATGATTTTGCTAGATTTTTTCAATTTCTAGTTATTTTGCGGTTTGAGGTATGCATACTACACATATTTGGTTTATGGGTTATGTAGTAATGGTGATTTTTGACTTGATGGTTTTTTTCTTAGAATTTTAAAGTTTGGAAGAGTTGCTGACAATGTGTTTGATAAATTGCTTGAGTGATTGTGTAAAGAGATAGAGTTGTTATTTTTTGGAACCTCCAATAGTAAGAGGACAAGACCAAGTTTTAAGTTTTAACTTTGTTGCATGAATCGTGCTTTGTGTTTGTTCTTATATTCAATTAACAAGATGATCCTAAATAAAGTGTTAAGTAAAGAAACTGAAATTCTTTTTAGGCACGTTTTCTTTTCTTTTTTGTTTTTTTAAACCTTTGGCCCTTACTTTTAAATAATTTCAATTGACACTCCCTTAAAAAATGTGAAGTGCTGTCATTTGTAACTTCGAAGTTCTTTGTGGTTTTGATGATTGAACTTTTGAGATGTCTTAGATATTTGAATGGTTGCAATGATCTTCTTGCATCCGCTTAACAAAACATAGGGAGCCATGATTTATGACTTTGTGATATTTGCTTAATTCTAAAATTTTTGTAAATTTTAATGCACAAATTTGCCGCCTTATTGATTCATAATTTGTTAATGACGATAGTAATTTTACATTGAGGCTTAAAAAAAGGCATCATATCAAGAGAAATTTAAATTCATATAAACCTTTTTTGGTTAATAAGGAGCAGTAATGAGAAAATAATAATGATAGAAGTGCATTGAGGTTAATATGTTCCATAATTCAGTTAGGAGGAGTAGTTTTACTTGAATGGAAATTAATAATAATAATAATAACAATAACAATAATAATAATAATTTTCTCTCCTTCCAATCCTAATTTTTGAAACATCAAAACATAAGGAAGGGCTAATTATTCTCTTCCCTCATATTTAATTTTAAAAACATCCAAACAAGATGAAGGGTAACCATTATTCTTTACTCTCCTCCTCACTACTCTCTTCTCCCTTCAAACTTCCAAACATAGCATTAATGTTTTTAGATAAAAAGTTGTTTTTATTTCTTGAATCAGGGAATTTTGTTACCTTATGGCAAACATAACTAAGTACTATTTTTGCAAGATCATGAAAATTCATGAAGAAATCAGACTGTGAGTGATCAACAAGTTTATGTCAAAATAGTTTCAATTTAGACATGAATTAAGGATATAATAAAGTGACAAATAGAACGGAAATTTTAAAAAATTTGCAGTGTCAAACACGGTGGAAAATGATCATGGTCCAGTTCATTTAATGTGGAAAAGGCAGCGTAGGTGGAAAATTATTTGCTCCTAATTATCTAATATAACCGCCCAAGGTGGAAGCCAACGTAGCAAAGGAAAATTTATCTTCTGAAGTGTCAAACACTTTGCTCCTAATTATATAATATAACCGGTGGAAAATTATTTGCTCCTAAATAATATAACAATCGTAGCAAAGGTGGTGGAAAATTTATATATTGTGAAGTGTCAAACACTTTGCCCCTAATTATATAATATAACCCCACAATGTGGAAAATTATTTGCTCCTAAATCCTAATTATATAATATAACCGCCTAAGCTCATGGTACCACCCCGGGTGATGGTTTAATCAAAATAATTTCAATTTAAAGATGAATTAAGGATATAATAAAATGACAAATGGACATTTCAAAAATCTTGCAGAGTGTCAAACACGGTCAAAAGTTCATCCAATGTGTAAAAGGCAACGTAGCTGGATAGGACGTAGCAAACAAGGCAGGAAAATTTAATATTTTGTAACGCGTCTAACACGGTGGAAAATTATTTGCTCCTAACATCTCGTGTGAAACTAATATAACCGTCCAGGGCTCCAAGCATCCAAATTCAAACGGTGAAATGATTAAGTTTGTTAATTAAGAGCCCTCCAGGTTTAACACTAATTAAGCCCAAATAACAACAACAAAATCTTAGTTTCAATATTTAGGATCGGTTATGGATCCTTGACTGATTAGATTGAGCTGGTCACATGAATTCTTTTTCCTAATATTATCCTATCTAAAGTCATGTTTGCTATTACTTCCCCAATTAACATGTCTTTTTTATTATTATTACTGTAGGGGGTGGTTTCGAGCGCTCTCCACAAATTGGGAGAGTGGACCCAAGCCCAACTAACCCTCCAATAAATTTGTAGAGTATGGGCTCAAGAGCTAGGCCTTAGTAGAGAATGCAATGGCCATGCACGGTTGTTGGTGGATCGAGATAAGCTAAACGTGGGTCGAAATGCCTAATAAGACTCCTCGGACGGGTTATAGAGGTTGAACTCGTTCTTATTTCTTTCAAGTGAGATTATAATGGTTGAGAGAAATACTCTGCTACAGTATTCCTTCTTTCTCTGGTTTTTCGTCCGTCCCCCCCACAAGAGGGACTTTTTACATTATATACTTCTCTCTCGGCTGATCCTAGCCCTACACTTGTTGATCAGCCCGGTTTCCACTTGAGAGCCTGTCCCATCAGCCGCATTCCCATACCTCCAGTGGGTTGCAGCGCCCAAGACGGCACTGTTCATAGGTCCTATCCTCATTAATGCGGCCAGAGCGTTAGTTGAGGGTATTTAATGTGGAGGTGACAGTTCACTTGGGACTTGCTCCTCCGCCATGCTTCAATGTCCGGTGATTGGTTCTTGCTATTTGCTCATTGGATGCCTGGGGAGACTCCCCTTAAAGGCATGCTGTATGCCCACTTTCTGGCCTCGGCCTACCGAGGATATGACCATCCTCGGCAATGCTCCTTGGGCTCTGAGCTCTAAACTTTCGTCCTCGGACCTCGGATCGTGGAGGCGTCCTCGGCGTGGGCCTCTGGGCTTGGTTTGGAGTGGGCCGGGGTTGCTGACTTATTCTGGCCCCACAATTACTTTTATTAATTTTAGTTGACATTTTTTTTATTACTTCTACAAATTAAATCTAGACAAATTATAAATTGGACAAATTTTGGTTACAATTCCCACTAAAAAAAAAAATTAAAAAGACTATATATTTTGAAAATCTAACCATTAAATTGTATGTTTTATATGTTCTTAACACTCATATCAAATTCTGTGTCAATAAAATGTTATTTACTATTCAATCCAAAAACTTATTTTTTATATATAATTTTAAACTACAAAAAATTGAAATTTAAACATTTGATTGATAATCTAATTATTGATCTTTCCGTATTAAGAATGAAAATGGAATCAAGACCACCCCACCATCCAAATTGTCATGTTGGTATAATTAGGCAATGAAAATGGTAACAAAGCCACCCCACCATCCAGATTTTCACGTTGAGACGTGGTTTTTTTTTTTTTTTTTTTTTTTTTTTGTGTGTTATTCTCATAACTTCCCACAACCATTTGCTATAAAAATGACAACAAAAAAATTGTGATAATTTTTAAAGTAGTTCTGACAAAAAGAAGAAGGTACTCTATGAGAAGAAAGTGGTAGATTATTTGTCAAACAGAGAAAAAAGAAAAGTAATGGGATTTAACGATCTTTGTGGGCGGCTACCTCACATTTTATGATTATTTTACTGTGTGAGTTTTAGGATTTTTAAATATTTTTTTGTTCAAATCTTTTTTTTTTTTTGGTTGGGTTTGCTTCTTCTTTCTATTTTACAATATTGATGTTATAAAAATTTATCTTCAAAGTCTTTTTGTGCTTTCTTTCGTGGGGAATTTTTCGGCCTTTTTTTAGCATAAATTTTTACTGGTTGAAAATTATTAATCTCTAGAAGAAAAAAAAGATAGAAGAGCCTCTGAGAGGCTAATATTACTATTTAAGGAGATTCACCAGTTCGGGATGGACATTTCGTTGGTAAAAAAATACCCATATATTCTTATGGTAAAGACAATACTAAAGACAACGTAGTAAAAATACATTTCTAACTTCCAGTAAAACAATGCCTACAAAATAGGACCACTCTCATTGTGGTTCTCAAATTGCTTTATTTACTTATAAACAAAATTTTAATTAAAACAAACACATGTTCTTTGTATATAGTTAATTCAAGTTCTCATATTCACGAACATAATATTATTATTATTATTATTTTGAGAAGAAAGAGTATGCAGTTTTATTAATCAAGATGAACATATTATTATATTTGATCTTGACTCATTTAATAATCAAGTTTCAAGTTAGGCTTGAGCTTGGCTCGTGAGTCTCGAGGTGTTCATAAATACTTGGTTAATTTACAGCCTACTTACAAACTAATGTGACATTTAAAAAAAAAAAATTATTCTCATATTTATGTTAAGAAGTAATTAGGATTTAAAATAAAAACCTAAAACACCAAAACATTTATAAAACAAATCCAAATTCAAGCTGTCCCTCACTAGTGACGTTCAACCAAAACTTGCCGGATCTTTATTCGTTTTCGGTGATTTGATGGTTTTTTTTGCAGGTTGTAGCATTAGCTTCTATTGTGAGGCGTGAACAGAGGAAAGGGCCTTTTTTTTTATTCCTTCTATTTTTTTGAAAAACACCAGATCTTCAAACCATTGTTTATACTTGTGAGCATAGTTGTCAAATCGTGAATCGTATCGTGAATCGATTTTTAATTTTTTCGTATCGTGTATCGTATCGTATTGTGTATCGTAAGATACACAAACACTTAATAAAATTTATAAAAAATTATAAATATACATATATAAATGATATATTCATTATAAATTTTAAATATGTTCAACTAATGAGTAATTTATTCATCACTTATGTAATAATATTTAACAAACTAACTAAATAAATCAAACTAGCATGTGTTCATAACATACACATTAAAATTACTTAAATTCAAAAGTGATAATATATTACAAATGACTCAAAAATAATAATTTATTTTCATCATATTCATCAAATTGCTTAATCAACTCCATCTAAGTCAACGCTATCATCATATTTATAATTTTGCAAATTTATTTCGTCATCGTTATTCGTCATTAACATTTACTATCTCTTCTTGTTCTTTCCATTTCTATAAATTTTTTTTGGCATTATAGTTTCTTGGACTTATAACAATAACGATTAAAATAAAAATAAAAAATTTTAAAAAAATTTAAAATATTAAAGTGAAAGGTAAGTGTGTACTGTGTAGTCAATTGTAGGAGTGAGGGGAAAAAAAACTTATGAATATGTTATTTTAGTAAGCTAAATTAAGAAAACTAATAATTTTGTGTTAAAAACAAATCTAACAACTGGTTAGATTTCAATAAAAGTACAAATTTTAACAAAAAATCTCATTTTAAAACATTTGTCTATGTATCGTACGATACGATACGATTCATACGATACACACACTGTATTGTACGATTCATAAGCACTTACGATACGCCGATGCTTGTGTGGATATCCCAATCTATTCAAACCACCGCCCATGGTAGTTGCGGGGCCCTTTAATAGGACACAAGGACAAAGGGCACGCTAAAGATTTGACTCCAAAGATCGCAAAGGCGCAAAGATTAAAAACCCACTGTGAGAATGATGATTTTGGATGACGGGAGTTGTCATTTCTTCTTTTTCTGATAGGAGTAATGTCTATTACAGTAATGATTCTGGTTTGTGAGAATCACGACTTTGGATGTGTGGACTCAGGGACGGACCTACACTAGGGCAGAGGGGGGCCATTGCCCCCCCCCCCCCCCCCCCCAATTAATAAAAAAAAACTAGTATAAAAAAATCAAGATTTGCCCTTATATATATTTGTCTCTCCTCCTCTAAAATATTTAGATATTAAACTACAAGAAAATAAATAAATAAATAAAATTCATGCCCCTTTAACTACAAAAACAAAATAAAAAAATAAATATGGACTAAACAAAAATTACGCACAAAATAAGAAACGTTTATTTTGTATGTTATACTTTTTTGATGTGTTTTATAATATGAAATGTTTAAGAAATATTTATTTTGTATGTAGTATTTTGTTGAATATGAAATAAATGTTAGTTTTTATTTTCATAATTTTTTTTTTGGTTTTAAGCTTTGGCCCCCCGCAGGTATGAATCCTAGTTCATGGAGCTCGAGTTACAAAACGCCACTATAGGTCCTAAAAATGTCACTATAGGCTCCTTAAAACGCCACTATAGGCTCCATAATTTTTTTTTTTTTTTTTAAACTCAATTTTGAGAAAATCGAGTTTCAAAAGTGAGGCATTTCCCTAATTTGTTTCAAAAGAGAGGCAAAATGTTGGATATTTTGATAGAAAGGGGTAAAGACCAATTTTGTCCGTCATTTGTAACTTCGAAGTTCTTTGTGGTTTTGATGATTGAACTTTTGAGATGTCTTAGATATTTGAATGGTTGCTGATGATGCTAAGATCGTCAGTAGAGATGTTCGTCCAGAGTGATATCGTCAGTTTCCGCTCCTGATCCTGCAAAGAGTATATCTAAACACAAATGTATATGGTCACCGGTGTGGCGCCAGCCACAAAACCTCCGATGCCAAAGTTAGGAAAGGAAACTCCTTTTAGAAAGAATCAAGTACTTCTTTGATAATGAAATTTCTAGTAAGTGTTCTCGTACCTTTTCCGGATCCCGTTTGGGGATATATATAGGTTATTTTCAGTACCCTTCTAGCCGTTGGTTCTGCCGTAATGAGGGTGTAATTCCTCGACTTTGTAACGTCCGTGCAGGGTAGTAAATTTGACAGATACTTCTTCAACGGTACCAATATTTATTGTTCATTTTGTAACGGATGGTCGTGACAGATGCATGGACGACTGACTTGTAGATTCGGGCAATCAATCTCGTCTTTATTAATCGTCCACGTACAAGGTATGGACGAGCGTATTTTTTGGATCTATCAGCTGCCCCCTTATTCCGGGATCGTCCAAAGGTCGGACGATCTTAGGAATACGAAAAGGTTTTCTTTTATTTTTTATTTTTTGGGAAGTGCCCTCCGCATTGATTGCCTTCTGGCGGCGTGGCGTGCGTCGTGGCCACGTGTCTAGCTCTGACTGGTGGGTAGGCATCGTTTCCGGTGAATGTCTTTTCGGTTTCCCGCGGTTTTCCAAAGCATGCCTTTTAGCTTGACCTTTCTCTCTCCTTTCATTTCCTTCGTTTCATATTTCTTTGGTTTTTTCTGGGTTTCTTTTCTTTTTGTTTTCTTTGCGTTTGATTCTGAACCTTGCTGCCGTGGCTGCTTTACCTTTTCGACCTCCGATTCTGTTTCCTTCTCTTCAGGTGCGTATCCCTTCTTTTCTGCTCTTTTTCCTTTTTTTTTCTTTGCTTTGTTTTTGCTTAGTTTCCTTTTTCGTTGTGTGTGTGTCCCTCCTTTAATGGTGGACTACACAGCATTTCAGCAAATTTGTCCTTCTGTTGCTTTTCTTTTTACGCGTCTGGGAGGTTCTCTAGAGTTTTCCGGTGAACGGTGTCTATACCTTGGCGATTTTGTGGTTGAGGGGAGTGGTCTAGACTTAGTGCTGAGTGAACTGCACCCATTGTTGTAGCAATCCTTTTCTTGGTTTAAATCCGTTCGCGGGGTCCTTGAGAGGGAAAAAATGGGTTCCGCGGTGAGGTCGAGTGATCCTGAAGGAGGTTCTTCTTCTGGCGCGGCCGTGGACGGGGCTGTGCTGGACACGGCTACCTCTGTGCTTCCTTCGTCCAATCTTCCTTCGTCTTCTACTGTCGTCCCTCGCCCCTTCCATGCTCTTAGGGAAAAGTGTAATTTGAAGGTCGATGTTTTCAGTAGGTTTAGGGATAGATTTCAATTTCCGGTGGAAACTAGGGTTCGTCTCCCCAGGAAGGGTGAAAAGGCTTGTGCTTTTGCCCATGGAGAAGTTTGCTTTTATGAGGCAGCCTTCCTGGGTGGTCTAAGGTTCCCCATTCATCCGTTTATCATGGAACTTCTAGATCATCTGCGGATTGCTCCTGGGCAACTTATGCCCAATTCTTGGAGAATTGTTATAAGCTGTATGGTCATCTGGACGATCCTAGCAGATGGAGAGATGATCACGGTGAACGAGCTTACTAGTCTCTATCGTCTAAAAGAGTCTAGGGAATTCGGGTACTATGAGCTCGTCCCCTGGGAGAGGAGGTCACGTTTGGTAGGCGATCTCCCTTCGTCCTTCCGTTACTGGAAGTCAAGATATTTTTTTGTGTCCGGAGATGGTTGGGAGACCTTGTCAGATGACGTTTGGGGAAATGTCCCCAGGCTGCTGCGTCGGTGGGAGATCCCTGGCCTTGGTGCGTTTGTCTTTTTATGCTCCCTTTCTTATCATCGTTGCTTTCTTTTTGATCGTTAGTGTAATCTCGAATGACCCTTTTTTTTTTTTTTTCTTTTTCTTTTTTACAGTGAAGGAGCGTCCTGGTCTTGACAGCCGATTCGAAGCGAGAGTTCAGGAGGCGATTAGATATTCAAGGACGATCGAAGATTTCAACGAGCTTATCGATCCGCGTACTCTGGCTCGTCACTGTTTGGGACCTGAACCTTCACTCTACGTCCTTCAAGTTCTTGATCGGGAGCAGAAAAAACGTGAGTAGACTTGTATGGTACGTGTGTGTATATGTATATATGTTTTTAACTTTCTTCAGCTTTCTTCTCCAGAAATGACGAGCAAATTCAACAAGGATCTGTATGCAAAAATCAGGGGGAAAAAGAACGAACCCCTTTCCAGCATTGGTCAGAGAACTTTGAAGTTTACTGACAGAGAGAAAGAAAAGGAGAAAGAGAAAGAGATGGTGGAGAGGGGGTCGTCTACCCCTGCTCAGGACGAGGCAAGGACAGCTTCTCCTGCAGTTTCAATCGAAGAGGTCCCTGGACCAAAAAGGCGAAAGACATCGCATAAAGGTAAAGAGAAGATGGGTTCCAGTATTTGGGACGACGCGGAGGCTGCCGTAGCCCGGGCCAATGACTTTTTAACTCCTGAAGAGAGAAAGGAGATTTCTCTCGTTCCTTCTCATGAAATGGTGAACCAGCACGTTCATAAACTCGTGCAGGTATGTTATTTTTACTTTTAGCATCATATTATCGTCATTCTATTGTTTTCTCAAGAAAACTCATAAGCTAAAATTCTTTAGGTGTTGGGGGAAACGATGCATCTTACTTCTCAATTCTTGGCGAGTGAGGAGAAAGCTGTTATGGCCACTTCGAAGGTGGAAGCCTTAGAGGCTGAAGCTTCGGGTTTAAGGAAGGATCTGATTGCAGCGATGGACGCCAATAATACCTCCAAGGAGCAAATTAAAGTCCTGACCGAGCAGCTTGAAGCTGAAAAGGCGAAAGTGAAGCAGAAGGACGATCTGCTTGCATCCGCGGGCCAAAGGATGAAAGCTGCTGTAGCCAAGGCCGTCCTTGCTTTCCAGACGACGGATGAGTACAACACTGTGCTGTTTCAGTGGTACTTCAAGGGGTTTGAGCTGTTAAGAAGATACATGATCAAACATGGGCAAGGAGTCAATCTGGACGACCTGGACTTTGAAGCTGTGGATAAAGAAATAGAGGCGGACGAGGCTGCTCTGGCGGTTCAAGCTCCTCTAGCTTCGGGTGAGGACCCTCCAGTAACTGACGAGGGTGACGGCCAGGCTCCTCCAGCATAAACACTTAGTGTCATTTCCTTTCTTTTTTGAACAAGTACTATTTCAGGTCCCCGTATGTTTTGGGGTTTTTCTTTGAACAACTTGCATTTTTTGTGCATATTTATATGAGTTCTGTTCGTTGTTGTTTATCATTCTCATTTTAATCGTTTCTCCCCTTCAGCTTTAAAGGAGTTTGAAATTACTTCTTCGTTTCTTGAAGTATTAATTCCCTTCGTCCGTCTGTAGAGTTAGATGATTTTTGTGGGAATGTTCTCGGTTGATTAAAGGATTTCCTCGTCATTTTGATCTGGATAATGAGCATTCCTTGCAGGAATCTCATCATCTTTTCGATCTAGATGATGGTAGCTCTTTCAAGCTTTTAAGGATTTCCTCGTCATTTTGATCTGGATAATGAGCATTCCTTGCAGGAATCTCATCATCTTTTCGATCTAGACAATGGTAGCTCCTTCAAGGCCTTTTTTTTTTTTTTTGACCTGCTAGATCTGGACGATGCTGATCCTTTTGCAGGGTTTTATTGTCTCTCAGGAACGACGTAAACTTTTGTAGTGAGTTTTATGGCCTTTTTGGTCTGGACGATGTACATACTTTCGTAGGATTTAATCGTCTTTTCGACTTGGGCTATCAGCCGTTTCAAACTTTGAGAAGGCAATTTATAACACGGGGAGTGCTGAATAACCACTTATGGAGCCCTGAATGATTACTTATATAATCTTGCATAAATACATAACTTGTGGTAGACAGCATAAAATTAATTTGAATAAAAAGAAAGCATTAAATTTTGTTAACTGCTTACAATTAGGCCATGGGTTCTTTCTTGTAATACCTTTTTAGGTGCTCGACATTCCATGGACGAGGTAACTTGTTTCCTTCTTGGTCTTCTAAGTGGTAGCTTCCTTGTCGTGAATAGTGGACGACTTTGTAAGGTCCTTCCCAGGTTGGGCCTAGTTTGCCTTGTGCAGGGTCTTTTGTCGCAGGAGTTACTTTCCTGAGGACGAGGTCCCCGATGTTGAATCTTTTTAGCTTCACTCTTTGATTGTAGTATCCCGCCATCTTCTGCTGGTATTTGGCCATTCTCTGCGAGGCTTGATCTCTGACTTCGTCCACGCAGTCCAGGTTCAATCTTAGCTGGTCGTTGTTTTCTTCTTCGTCAAAAAAGTTCCTCCTGATGCTAGTGAGCCCCACTTCGACGGGAATAACTGCTTCCGTGCCATATGTTAGGTTGAAGGGGGTTTCTCCTGTTGGTGTTCTTGCCGTCGTCCTGTAAGCCCATAGGACGCCTGGCAGTTCCTCGGGCCACGCTCCCTTTGCCCCTACTAACCGGGACTTGATTATCTTGAGCAAGGTTCGGTTCGTTACTTCTGTTTGTCCGTTGGCCTGAGGATGTCCTGGTGAAGAATACTTGTTTCTGATGCCTAAGCCTGAGCAGAATGATCTGAACCCTTGGCAGTCGAACTGACGACCGTTGTCGGATATGATCGTACGAGGAATCCCGAACCTGCAAACAATATTTTTCCACACAAAATTTTGTACCTTAGCTTCTGTGATTGTCGCAAGTGCCTCTGCTTCGACCCACTTTGTGAAATAATCAATTGCGACGATCAAGAACTTCATTTGTCTTTTTCCCTGTGGCAGGGGACCGACGATATCGATTCCCCATTGTGCGAATGGCCAGGAAGAGGAAATGCTCGTCATTATCTCACCTGGGACTCGTTGAACGTTCCCATATCTTTGACAGCTGTCACACTTCTTTACAAAGTCGGCCGCATCTTGCTGCATTGTGGGCCAGAAATAACCTGCCTTCATGATCTTTCTGACGAGTGACTTTGACCCCATATGATCTCCACAGATTCCTCCGTGAACCTCCTCGAGGATATACTTGGCCTCTTCGTCTTCTACACATCTTAAATACGGCTGAGAGAAACCTCTTCTAAATAGTTGATCGTTCAAGATAGTGAATCGGGCAGCTCTTCTTCGGACCTTCCTGGCCTCTTCAGTGTCTGAAGGCAGTTTCTCGTCTTTAAGAAAAGCAAGGATCGGACTCGTCCACCCCTGGCGTGTATGTACAGAGAAGGCTTGCAACACCTTAATGCTTGGGAGACTCTGTTCTTCTAGTCTCCAGTCATAATTCTTGTCCTGAAGATCTGCTGATGCGCTGCGGGCTACCTCGTCAGCTTCTGTATTTTGTTCCCGTGGAACCTGTAAGAACTCCACCTGATTGAAATTGCTTACCAGCTGGTTCGTTAACTTTAGATATTTTTGCATCCTCGTCTCTTTTGCTTCGAAATCCCCTCTGACCTGCCCTATGACGAGCTGTGAATCGCTTTTAACCACAATTCTTTCAGCCCCCAATGCCTGAGCTAGTCGGAGACCTGTTAGCAGAGCTTCATATTCTGCCTCGTTATTGGTTATGGGGAACTTCAGCTGGACCCCATATTTGAGGACATCGTCCTGGGGAGAGACAATAACAACGCCTGCTCCTCCTCCTTTCTGTGTAGACAATCCATCTGTGTTGATCGTCCAGATATCTTCCCGTGTTTCTTCATGCCCGTTGGTAGTGAATTCTGCTATAAAATCTGCCAAGGCCTGAGCTTTTATGGCTGTTCTCGACCGGTATTCAATATCGAACTGGCTAAGTTCGATCGCCCACTGTACCATTCGTCCAGCTGCCTCGGGTTTGCTCATCGCCTTCTTGATTGGCTGATCCGTCATTACCTTTATCGGGTTAGCCTGGAAGTATGGGCGTAGCTTCCTGGAGGCCATTATCAAGGCGAAAGTAATCTTCTCGATCCGGGGATACCTAGCCTCTGCCCCCTGGAAGGCTTGGCTGACATAATACACGGGGAGTTGTACCTTGTCCTCCTCCCTGATTAGGGCTGCACTTACTGCCGTGACTGATACTGCCAGGTATAAAAATAAATCTTCTCCTTCCTTGGACGGACTTAGGAGCGGGGGGTTGCTCAAGTATCGTTTCAACTCTTGGAATGCTGTCTCGCACTCCTCCGTCCATGCAAAAACCTTCTTCAGGGTCTTAAAGAATGGAAGACACTTGTCCGTTGCTCTCGAGACGAACCTATTGAGTGCCGCTACTCTTCCTGTGAGCGATTGTACTTCTTTGGTCGTCCTTGGTGAGGACATTTCGAGGATGGCTTTTACTTTTTCTGGATTTGCTTCAATTCCCCTTCGTGAAACCACAAACCCGAGGAACTTCCCTGAAGAGACCCCGAAAGCACACTTGGAGGGGTTTAGCTTCATGCTGTGCTGCCTGAGTGTATTGAATGTCTCCTTAAGATCGTTCATATGATCCTCTTCTTCTTTGCTTTTGACGAGCATATCGTCGACGTACACTTCCACATTTCTCCCAATCTGCTTGTTGAACATTTGATTTACCAATCTCTGGTATGTGGCTCCTGCGTTCTTTAGACCGAAGGGCATGACCCTATAGCAATAGAGCCCTTGGCTAGTGATGAATGCAGTTTTTTCTTGATCTTCTTCCGCCATTTGTATCTGGTTATACCCCGAGAATGCGTCCATGAAAGTGAGAAGTTTGTGCCCGGCAGTAGAATCTACTAGTTGGTCGATTCTGGGTAAGGGGAAGCTGTCTTTCGGGCAGGCTTGGTTTAGATCTGTGAAGTCAACGCACATCCTCCATTTCCCATTTGCCTTCTTGACCATGACGACATTGGCCAACCACTCCGGGTAATAAACTTCTCGAATAAATTTTGCATCAAGTAGTTTTCTCACTTCGTCCATGACCGCTTTGTTTCGTTCAGGGGCGAAAACTCTTCTTTTTTGCTGGACGGGCTTCTTTTCCGGATCTACGTTTAGGCGGTGTTGGATGATGCTTGCTGGGATTCCTGGCATATCTTCGTGGCTCCAGGCAAATACATCGAGATTGTTTTTCAGGAAAGTAATGATTTCTGCCCTCGTCCTCGGGTTTAGGTCCGTTCCTATCTGAGTCGTCTTTATCGGATCCCCTTCGACCAGTTCTATCGTTTCTAGCTTCTCCACGATCTCAGGTGTTTTATCCTCGATCACCCACGTATGGTTTTCTTTCGAGGCTAGGACGGCCTGGTAGCACTCTCTTGCCAACACCTGATCTCCCCTTATTTCTCCGACTCCCTGTTCTGTAGGAAACTTTACCTTCAGGCAGTACGTGGATGTGGCAGCTTTCCAACGGTTAAGGGTTGGTCGTCCTATGATAACATTGTAAGACGATGGTGAGTCTACAACCAGAAAATTGTGTTTGTTGGTTACCTGGAGGGGGTATGAACCAGCCGTGACCGTCAACGTCACTATCCCGCGGGGGTACACCTTGTCTCCGCTGAAGCTGACGAGGGGTGACTCAAAGGGACGAAGCCTCTTCGGGTCTACCTTCAATTGCTGGAAGGCGGACAGATAGATAATATCCGCTGAACTCCCGTTATCTACCAGAACTCTCCTCGTGTTGAACCCCTCAATCATGATCATGATGACGAGCGGGTCGTCATGAGGTTGCCTTATCCCCCTGGCATCTTCCTCTGAAAAATACATGTCCTGGTTCGTTCGTCGCTACTTTGTTGGAGGTAAGCTATGAACACTGTTTATTTGCCTTTGGTATGACTTTTTGAGGGATCTGAACGAGCCTCCTGTGGACGGTCCTCCCGTGATGGTTTTTATTTCTCCTTTTGCGTTCTGCGGACGAGGTGGCTGATCTTCAGTTCTTTGGAAACCTCCCGGCTGATCCCTCCTACCGTATCTGCCGGCTTCCCCTCTTTTCACGTACCTTTGAAGCTTCCCTTTTTGAATAAGTTCTTCTACCTGCTCCTTCAGGTCTCTGCAATCCTCCGTGTAGTGTCCGTGGTCCTTGTGAAAACGGCAATATTTCTTTTTGTCACGTACACCGGGTGGTGATTGGAGTGGCCTGGGCCACTTAAGGCTTTGTTCGTCTTTGATCTCCGCCAAAATCTGATCGACGGGCATCACTAATGGCGTGAATTTCGTTTGCCGAGAATTCTTATCGTCCCTTCGTCTATTCCCTTCTTCATTACGTCTGTCAACCCGGTCTCTCTTCTGCCCCCTTCGATCGTCATTCTCATTCCTATTTTCTTTTGTCTTTTCTGCCCCGTTTATAGCTGCGAGGGCATCTTCAGCGTTCATATACTTCTGCGCTTTCAACAATGCTTCTGCCATCGTCTGGGGAGGATTTTTTGCCACGGAAGCCACAAAGTCCCTGGATTTCAGTCCTGCTTTAAAGGTCGTAAGTTGCACCTTGTCGTCAGACTCGTCTACTTCTAGCATTCCTCGTGTGAAACGTGTCACATAGGACCTCAAGGTCTCTTTCTCTCCTTGTTTGATTGTGAGCAAGTGATCGGCAGTTCTTTTTGGACGTTGTCCACCAACAAAATGACGCACAAACGAACTGCTTAGCTGTTCGAAATTATCTATGGAAGAGGTGGGTAATTTAGTGAACCATTCTCGGGCGGCTCCTTTCAAGGTTGTGGGAAAGGATCGACATAGAATCTCGTCAGGAGGCTGTTGAAGACCCAAAGTCGTCCTGAAAGTATTCAGGTGATCCAACGGATCTTTCAATCCGTCGAAGGGCTCGAGCTGGGGTAAACGAAACTTGGAGGGTACCGGGCACTCCTGGACGGCTGCGGTAAAAGGGGAATCAGTTTTCCTGACGATTCGGTCCAGCCCTTGTTCCGTCTTTCCTCTAATTGCGCTTCTCAACTCGTCCATTTCTTTCCTCATCTCCCTGAGGAAAATCGAGTTTGGTTCTTCTGGAGTGCCGGTTCGTCTCCCATGACTGTCCCCGTCCTCATTCCCATTGACTTCCGTGTGGTTGTCCCCTTGTTGCAGTCGTTGTTTCATTTCCTGGTTTTGCTTGGTGAGCTCTTCCACTGTGGCTGCAAGTGCTTGGATTTGCAGGGACAACGCAGCGGGGTCTGGGATACAGCTGGACTCCATCTCCTTAGAATAGAACAGTACCCTTGAACCGAAGGCTCAAGAAATATACGTCCCCACAGACGGCGCCAAACTGATGATGCTAAGATCGTCAGTAGAGATGTTCGTCCAGAGTGATATCGTCAGTTTCCGCTCCTGATCCTGCAAAGAGTATATCTAAACACAAATGTATATGGTCACCGGTGTGGCGCCAGCCACAAAACCTCCGATGCCAAAGTTAGGAAAGGAAACTCCTTTTAGAAAGAATCAAGTACTTCTTTGATAATGAAATTTCTAGTAAGTGTTCTCGTACCTTTTCCGGATCCCGTTTGGGGATATATATAGGTTATTTTCAGTACCCTTCTAGCCGTTGGTTCTGCCGTAATGAGGGTGTAATTCCTCGACTTTGTAACGTCCGTGCAGGGTAGTAAATTTGACAGATACTTCTTCAACGGTACCAATATTTATTGTTCATTTTGTAACGGATGGTCGTGACAGATGCATGGACGACTGACTTGTAGATTCGGGCAATCAATCTCGTCTTTATTAATCGTCCACGTACAAGGTATGGACGAGCGTATTTTTTGGATCTATCAGTTGCAATGATCTTCTTGCATCCGCTTAATAAAACATAGGGAGCCATGATTTATGACTTTGTGATATTTGCTTAATTCTAAAATTTTTGTAAATTTTAATGCACAAGTTTGCCGCCTTATTGATTCATAATTTGTTAATGACAATAGTAATTTTACATTGAGGCTTAAAAAAAGGCATCATATCAAGAGAAATTTAAATTCATATAAACCTTTTTTGGTTAATAAGGAGCAGTAATGAGAAAATAATAATGATAGAAGTGCATTGAGGTTAATATGTTCCATAATTTAGTTAGGAGGAGTAGTTTTACTTGAATGGAAATTAATAATAATAATATGACAAAGTTTGGCTACAAAATTGATTTAGGCTACAAACTCACTCAATATCTTTTTATTGAACGTGAATTTTGAAAAATCCACCATTTGATTATATCTTCTTTTTTTATCCTCCATATTTGCAAAATTTCAAGAAAATTAAAGATCAATAGCTATATCATTAATAAAATTTTAAATTGCAAGTTTTTGTAATTTAAAATTATGTATAAAATATAATATTATAAATTATATAGTAAATAATATCCGATTGACACAAAAATTGACATGTGTATTAAAAGCGTAAATAACATGTAATTCAACGGTTAGATTTTCAGAATATGCAGTAATATTTATTTTATTGAGTGAGTTTGTAGCCTAAGGTTACAACCAATTTTGTAGCTAAATTTTGTCCATAATAATAATAACAACAATAATAATAATAATCTTCTCTCCTTCCAATCCTAATTTTTGAAACATCAAAACATAAGGAAGGGCTAATTATTCTCTTCCCTCATACTTAATTTTAAAAACATCCAAACAAGATGGAGGGTAACCATTCTCCTCTACTCTCCTCCTCACTACTCTCTTCTCCCTCCAAACTTCCAAACATATCATTAGTGTTTTCAAATAAAAAGTTGTTTTTATTTCATGAATCAGGGAATTTTGTTACCTTATGACAAACATAACTAAGTACTATTTTTGCAAGATCATGAAAATTCATGAAGAAATCAGATTGTGAGTGATCAACAAGTTTATGTCAAAATAGTTTCAATTTAGACATGAATTAAGGATATAATAAAGTGACAAATAGAACGGAAATTTTAAAAATTTTGCAGTGTCAAACACGGTGGAAAATGATCATGGTCCAGTTCATCTAATGTGGAAAAGGCAACGTAGGTGGAAAATTATTTGCTCCTAATTATATAATATAACCGCCCAAGGTGGAAGCCAACGTAGCAAAGGAAAATTTATCTTCTGAAGTGTCAAACACTTCGCTCCTAATTATATAATATAACCGGTGGGAAATTATTTGCTCCTAAATAATATAATAATCGTAGCAAAGGTGGTGGAAATTTTATATATTGTGAAGTGTCAAACACTTTGCCCCTAATTATATAATATGACCCCACAATGTGGATAATTATTTGCTCCTAAATCCTAATTATATAATATAACCGCCTAAGCTCATGGTACCACCCCGAGTGATGGTTAAATCAAAATAATTTCAATTTAAAGATGAATTAAGGATATAATAAAATGACAAATGGACATTTCAAAAATCTTGCAGAGTGTCAAACACGGTCAAAAGTTCATCCAATGTGTAAAAGGCAACGTAGCTGGATAGGACGTAGCAAACAAGGCAGGAAAATTAATATTTTGTAAAGCGTCTAACACGGTGGAAAATTATTTGCTCCTAACATCTAGTGTGAAACTAATATAACCGTCCAAGGGTCCAAGCATCCAAATTCAAACGGTGAAATTATTAAGTTTGTTAATTAAGAGCCCTCCACGTTTAACACTAATTAAGCCCAAATAACAACAACAAAATCTTAGTTCCAAAATTTAGGATTGGTTATGGATCCTTGACCAATTAGATTGAGTTGGGCACATGAATTATTTTTCTTAATATTATCCTATCTAAAGTTATTCTCTCTATTACTTTCCCAATTAATTTTTTTATTAATTTTAGTTGACATGTTTTTTTTTTTATTACTTGTACGAATTAAATCTAAACAAATTATAAATTGGAAAAATTTTGGCTACAATTCCCACTAAAAAAAAAATTAACGAGACTACATATTTTGAAAATCTAACAATTAGATTGTATGTTTTATATGTTTTTAACACTTATATCAAATTTTGAGTCAATTAAACGTTATTTACTATTCAATCCAAAAAATTATTTTTTTTATACATAATTTTAAACTATAAAAATTTAAAATTTAAACATTTGTTTAATGACCTAACTATTGATCTTTCCCATTAAGAATGAAAATGGAATCAAAACCACCCCACCATCCAAATTGTCAAGTGGATATAATTAAGCTATGAAAATGGTAACAAAACCACCCCACCATCCAGATTTTCACGTTGACATGATTAGACAATAAAAATGGATACAAAACCACCCCACCATCCAACTTGTCATTTTTATATCGTTGGGGATATAGTGGTCATTTCAATTTGTTGATATATGTATATATGTTGTAAGTGAGCCAACATTCCACTAGTTTGCCTTTACAACACCAAATATATCACCAGCTTCCTTAATCCCTCTCCAAACCAAATGACGCTCCACCAAACCAATTTGTGTGCACCGTCGTCTTATTCCATATGCCTTCACCAGATGATTCTTCTCTTTCTCATTTTTCTACTCTGCTTGCAACCCACCATTACTGCCACTACTCCAACAAACGAGACTGATCATTTCGCTTTGCTCAAATTCAAAGAATCTGTACCTCAGGATCCCTATAACATATTGAGCTCATGGAATGACTCTATGCACTTCTGCAACTGGCTAGGAGTCAAATGCGGCCATCGGCACCAAAGGGTTAGAGTCTTAGACCTGCAGGGCTACAAGTTAGGTGGAACTCTATCACCTTACATTGGCAACCTTAGCTTTCTTAAGTTCATCCTCCTCCAAAATAATAGCTTCTATGGCGAAATTCCACAAGAAATCGGTCATTCGTTTAGACTGCAACAACTCTCTCTTAGAAATAACACATTGGAAGGGGAAATACCATCCAGCTTGTCCAACTGCTCCAATCTCAAGTTCTTATATCTTCAAAGGAATAAACTTAAAGGGAAGATTCCAACTGGGCTAGGTTCTTTGATGAAACTAAAATTACTTCAGCTTGGCGTTAACAATTTGGTAGGAGGGATCCCACCTTCTCTAGGAAATCTTTCTTCACTCACAAATTTTGGTGTAGCGGCCAATAATTTGGTGGGAAATATTCCAGATGCCATAGGACAATTAAATGGCTTAGTATTTTTCTCAATTTCGATGAATAAATTGTCAGGTACGATCCCTTCCTCTCTTTACAATGTGTCATCTCTCCAAGCATTTTCAGTTTCAAACAACCAACTTAATGGCACCCTTCCAGCCAACATAGGCCTAAATCTTCCAAATCTCCAAATTTTCTATTTTGGTACAAATGAGTTCTCTGGGCCAATCCCTACTTCATTATGCAATGCAACTCAGCTTCAACAAATTGATTTAGTTTGGAATAAGTTTTTGGGATCAGTTCCAACAAATTTGGGAAATCTGCCAAATCTTTTAGTGCTTGATTTGAGTATCAATTATCTAGGAAAGAGCCTCCATTTCTTAACATCATTGACAAATTGTAGTAGGCTTCAAACATTAGGTTTTGTAGGAAACAAATTTGCTGGTATTCTGCCCAATTCTATATCAAACTTGTCAAATGAACTCATTCAATTATATTTTGGAAACAATGAAATATCTGGAATTATTCCTGGATCATTAACAAATCTCATTAACTTAATTTTCT
Source organism: Quercus aquifolioides (assembly GCA_019022515.1). Classification (NCBI taxonomy): domain Eukaryota; kingdom Viridiplantae; phylum Streptophyta; class Magnoliopsida; order Fagales; family Fagaceae; genus Quercus; species Quercus aquifolioides. The sequence continues at coordinate 2,858,676 of CM032329.1, forward strand.
TGGCTTTAGATGATAATCACTTCATAGGCATCATCCCTACTGCTTTTGGGAAGTTTGAGAAGATGCAAGCATTGGATTTATTTGGAAATAGACTATCAGGAGAAATACCAGCCTCCATAGGCAACCTTACTCAGTTGCACGAAATCTACTTATATGATAACAGATTTGAAGGAACCATACCTCCAAATTTAGTAAACTGCCAAAATTTGCAAATCTTGGACATTTCACTAAATAACCTTAATGGATCCATACCCTTGCAGCTTATTGGTACTTCTTCATTACCACTATCAAACATTAATTTATCTCACAACTCATTCACGGGAAAACTACCATTTGAAATTTGAAAAATATCAACCAAATGGATATCTCTAACAATAATTTTTTTGGTGAAATTCCTACATCTATAGGAAATTGTTTGATCTTGGAATATCTTTACCTGCAAGGGAATTCCTTTAGTGGAGCCATACCATCATCTATGGCTTCTTTGAAAGGTCTTCGACTTTTAGATGTTTCACAAAATAACCTTTTAGGACCCATTCCAGAGGGTTTAGAGAAGCTGCTTTTCTTAGAAAAATTGAATCTTTCATTCAATAATTTTGAGAGCAAGGTACCAATTGAAGGGGTTTTCAAAAACATAAGTGCCATATCATTTATTGGAAATACTAAACTTTGTGGTGGTATACCAAAATTGCAGTTGCCAAAATGCCCTGTAAATGTTATGAAACCAAGAAAATCCATTGGATTCAAAATAGCAATTGTAATTATTTCTATTGTTCAAATTTTCCTTTTCTTTTCATCTTTTCTTATTTGGATGAAAACATCAAAAAAGAAATCACCTTCATTGGTTTCAACAATGGAGCTCCTTCCAAATGTTTCATACAAAGAACTCTATCAGGCAACTAGTGGATTTTCTCCAAGTAATTTAATTGGATTTGGCAGTTTTGGCTCTATATACAAAGGACTCATTCATCCAGAAGAAAGATCAATTGCTGTAAAGGTCCTTAATCTTCAACAAAAGGGTGCTTCCAAGACCTTTATGGTTGAATGTAATGCCTTAAGAAATATCCGGCATAGAAATCTTGTTAAGATATTAACATGTTGTTCTAGCATGGATTACAATGGGAATGAATTCAAAGCTCTAGTATTTGAATTCATGACAAATGGAAGCTTAGATTTTTGGCTTCATCAAGGGCTAGACAATGAAAACCAATCAAGGAACTTGAGCCTCCTTCAAAGACTGAATGTTGCAATTGATGTGGCTTTTGCAATAGATTATCTTCACAACCATTCTACGCAACCAATCATTCATTGTGATTTAAAACCAAGCAATGTTCTTCTAGACAATGACATGGTTGCTCACGTAAGTGATTTTGGTTTAGCAAAGCTCCTCCCAATCACCGATGATTCTTCTGGAAAGCAAACTAGTACAATTGGGATAAAGGGGTCAATTGGTTACGTTGCTCCAGGTAACTTCTTTTGAATTCTTCTAGTTAAACCCTCAAAACGACTTTATATGTATTGGATTATTTTATTTTAGGAAATTAACTTACTATCAAGAGAGGATACACAAATTCTCTCTCTTCTTGTACGCATAGAAGCACACCTAGCCACTCAATTTACAATTTTATTTTAATTGAAGAATTTAGAGGAAACAAAAGCAGAATCTCAAAACAAAAATCAAAAAACAAAGGAAAAAAAAAAAGTAAACAAAAGCATTAAGCATGTTTTGGGCCTTGGTAAATTTGATTAGTTGAGACATTTCTTTCTCCATTGACTAAGTATCTTCGTTTTTTAGGCATTTATTTCCCCAACACTATATGTTTGTGATGACTGATGATAGCTTGTCAATTTATTATAGCAAACATGGTAGATCTGGTTGTGTCCTATACTGAAGAAGTTGTCAACAGACATTATTGAAGTAATGGAAACTAGTAGGAACCCTGATTTTTGTTGTACATGGGGCAGCGGAGGCATTCATACCTAAGGAGTCCAACTAGTCCAAACCATTAACCACATTTTCCGTGCTACACATAAATCACAAATATTGCCTGCTTGTTATGAGTCTAATGTAGATTGTGAATTGTGATACTGATATGGAAGGAAGTGAATTTGTTTTTAAAATAGATTTGTTTTGCATGAAAAAGTTTACAAAATTTATATAAAACAACAGAAACACCAACAAATATTTGATAGATATAATCTACGGACATATCGCACATTCGCACTAGAACATGCACACGCGCACAAATTAATTATCAATGCTTCTAACTTGAAATTTTGAATTGATGGATTTTGTCTTCACGTTCCTCTTTAGGTTCAACATTTGTTTTGCTATTTTGAGTATACAACCAAATGAAGTTGTACTTGCATTAAATTCCAAATATCATTGTAAGAAACTGAAAATTTTCCCTTACATGTCATAATTAAACAGAGTATGGCATGGGTGGTGAGGCATCAATACAAGCGGATGTGTACAGCTATGGTATATTACTACTGGAGATGTTCTTAGGAAAGAGACCCACTGATGACATGTTTAAAGATGGTCTCAATCTCCACAATTTCGCTAAGATGGCACTGCCTGAAAAGCTTGTTCAAATTGTTGATCCAATCCTTCTACCAAGAGAAGTTGATGAAGCTCCAACAGCAATTGTGGCAGCTAGAGATTATAATAATGGCAATGAAATTCAAGAAGACGTGGGAGTTGAAGGTATTTCAAACTTGTGCCAAATGGATCTCAATGTGCATAAATGCTTAGTATCAATCCTTGAAACTGGACTTGCATGTTCAATGGAGTCACCAAAAGACAGAATGAATATGAAGGAAGTTACCAGAGAACTACATATGATCAAAAGTGCTTTTCTTGGTTCTGCTATACGCAGATCTGAAATTAGGAGGATCCAAGTTTAAGGTACTTCCTAATATTTTAAAATTTAATTTTCCTAAATAATAAAATCATCAATGACAATTACATCTAATCATCAATTTTTTTATTTTTTTATTGGATGGGTTAATTTTCTGATCTTGATGAATCATTAGAGAAAAAATGTATTTCTAATCAATTTTATTGATGACTTGATAATTATTAAACTCGGTCTTATTATTAATATTCCTATTGGTGACGCTATCAATATCAACCCATGCCTTAATATTGATCTTCTTTCTAAGAAAAAAAAAATTGAGAATTTTCCAATACAAATATTTTCTATATGAATATTTTTCTATATATCTATACTATCATATTTGACGAGAGAATTATGGATCTACTAAAATGATTGAAGGTCATCTTAAGAGTTATAGATTGGCCATTAAGTTTTACAATCTTTTGTTTCCTATTAATTTTGCATAAACGAAATCGGGGTGGACGTCAAATTTATTTTTTATTAAAATCATGGACGTCTTTTATTATTTTGATAAATGATCTTAATAGTATATAGTAATATTTTTCAATTCTCACCAACAATCAAATTTTAGACTAAATTTTTTCACACTTTTAGATCCAAAACCTTAGGAAAGGTTCTTTCATATTCTTTTTTTAAAAATGGTCTCAAGCAGATGCAATAGTTGTTCTTGTTTCTACTTTCATGGTTTTTCCTTATAGTCCGGGAAATAACGAACATAACTAACTTTGTATTTGGACTGCAGAGTAAGAAATTATCAAAAGAGGTCACTGAAAGTCTGAAACTTCTTTCATGTTCCCGTTGAGCATATATAGGTGTGCTAGTTCAATCTCCTTTGCCGAAATGTTTAAGAAATGATTTCCTTATATTTTCTTCTTTGGGATATGGCAGTCCTACTTGTGTATGCATATCGCCACTTTTTGAGAGTACAAGCATGTTGAACACTTCTACATAATTTCTAGTATAGTGTGTATGTATTTTGTTTTGTATTGAAAATCAATCCTATTACAAAATACCCTTTTGTATTGGGAATATCAACTATGATGCTTTTATTTGATTGGTTATTAAAGATATGACATGCATCCGAAATTCTTGATATATTGAGCGGCAAACATTTGCTAAAGGATACTAGGAATTGTGAATCCAGTCCTAGATTAGACTACTTTTTGTTATTATTTTTTAGTATTACTACAAGGCATGAATATAATATTATTTTATTTAAGTTGTTGTGATGTGTAAAATAATGTGAGTAATAAACAATACACTCCTATTTTAGAGGGCCTTCTTCCATTTGGGCACCTTTAGGTTATTGCTTTAATGGCCCACCCTAATCAAGGGATAGTACTTAGAAGGCATTTTGCGTTGTTTACCAATCCTATTGAGAAATAAACACTTGTGGAAAATTCTAGGTTCACCGGGGTGGCATGGATGGAAAATAAGCCAATAATCACTACAAACTCAAGAAACACTCAAAAATAAAACCAACTAAACACATCCACGGAAAAACAAACTGCAGAACAACATCCAAATTAATAATTCTCTCAACTGGAGGATATATTTTGTAAAATTAAACTTAAAAATTCTCCAAAAAACGAAACATTTCTAAAGTAAACCATCAAGAAATAAGCACAATAACCCAAGGTTTAGTCAAATAAACTAAAACCCGTGTCATCATCAGACTCTTCAGCAGGCTTTTCCTTCTTCGCAGCAGCAGCAGGGGCACCACCAGAAGCAGCTGCTGCAACAGGGGCAGCAGCAACAGCGGACTTGCTAGGAACCTACATTTATACTCAAAACAATCAACCTATTGAACAAAGGTGACCTCCCCCACACGTTGTAATATATTAATGCGCATGCACTCACCTTACCAAACTAATGGAGAGGTACAGTGTGCACCACTTTGCAATAATCAGTTGCAAGAACTGGGCCTATCCATCCACTCTGATTTTGGCATCAATATTTCTATAATACCATAAAGGGGTAGAGTGGACTTAGGACAAAATTCTTTCCAAATAACATTGCCAATGTGCTAATTTAAAATGTGACCTTTAAAAAAAATATTGAACAAGAAATAATCCAGTTTAAAGTGTGCTTTACACTTTAAAAATTAATTTGAACATGAAATAATCGCAACAATGATAGCCCCTCCCCCTTCTTTTTCTCTTGCTACTTGTTTTTCGAAGTATCTTATTCAAGATCTTCATTCCTCAAATTCAAGTACGCAGCTTCTTCATGGGGATGAAGGCAAATGACATATCTTAGTCCCAGTGATGCTCCCTGTAGAAAGTCCATTCTGAGGGATTTAATGTTGTCTTTCCATCAGCGGCAACAAGATCATATGGTGAATCCTCTGCAAATTCAGTTGGCATGGACTTCCAGTGTAGACATGGCTCCCAGTCAGCTTCCTTGATCACCTTTAGTATCTCTTCAGCAACTATCTTGCTCCCTTCAGCTGATAAATGAATCCCATCTCTGAAAAAAAAAATTTATACCTTTTATCACTTAAATTACAATCAAAACACAGCCAACAAATAGAATGATTACTCTGTTACATCACGCTTTATTGGCGAAAGTCGTGACTGAAGACAAGTTAACTAATATGGAGCGTATTTAGAGAAGAATGTGAATGCAATTGGTTTAAATTCAATATCAAAATGACTCCTCTCAAAAACTCAAACTACAAATCTATCGCTTGATAACATGAGTGCCAAAAACATGATATGACAAACTGTCACAAACATAACTAGGAAAGAAACCATGGGTAAAGTGCGTGCACACACACACCACACACAGGACTTGGACCCAAGACCTAAACCACAATCCTATACTTATGAGGGGTGGAAGTGCCATCTGACCCAAAGGACGTTGGCTATAAACCAGATTATTTATTTATGCTTATAAGAAGTTCCGTTGCAGCACTAAAACTTACGTGAAGCAAGCATCCATCCAATCATCTCTTTTCTGAAGTGCAGTAAAAAGATCAACAACCTTCACACCCATTTCTTGGCCAAGCTTTACACAGGCATCTGAGTATCTTTGGCATAACTCATTTGTTCTAACCAGCTCGCTCAAAAATTGACTGGTTTAAGAAAGAAAACTTGTGTTAGAATTCACATTATTAGAAAACCAGGAAAACAACACACTCAAGATGTGGCTTAGAGCACCTTATGTTTCCACGAATCTTTTCCTCATTGACTGGAGGACAACTTAATAAAATGATGCGAGTTTCCTCTGAAAGGCTCTGATATTAAGATTTGTGTTAGAATATATATGCAACAGATATAGGAAATGTGAAGCTGTCTAGCAAGATATACCCAACACTATGAAAGCACATTAACATGAATTTACTTTCTTGACATTAAAATAGACATTTTATGATTTTATATACTTAGCAAGAGAGGTCAAGATGATCTAATTTGTTTCATAAATATCAATCTGGTAAGTGATTTAAGGCACAGTTTTAGAAGAGGGGCTTGTGCCATTTTCAGGAACTTAAAATAAATCACTTCTTCCCTAAGCAGGTCCAAGGAGTAGATACATTATCTTCAATGGTTCCCAGGGTTAGTAATGATACAGGGTTCAAGTCATAGAAAATCCAAGAATTCAATTAACTGAAAGTGTTGTTTGTCAAACTTTTCAGTCAGTATCTAGTCCCCCCATGGTCTGAAGTCTACTACACAAACATTTACCTCAAACATGAAACACTATAGTATTATATCAATTGCTGTGTGATAAAAAGTACCTGGAGATGAATCACAATCTTTCTCATGCTCTCAATATATTCAGGAAGTGGTACATGAGGGCCTAGGCCAGAGGGGTGAGGCCCCATTGAATCATTACCACCAAAATAAGCTATCACCAAAGAGGGCTGTATGGCAGCATCCTAGAACCAAGAAATGTAGTGTTTGGAGTCAAATCATAGTTATTTTTTTTTTATAAATATCAGAGAGCTATCAAGATTGATACAAACTAGAATCCATTTTTCACTGTCTACAGTCATTAAGTTCTTATGGAAGGCTAACAGAAGAAAGTAATTCAGCCTTGATAAATAACAAGAACACCAAGATTACTAACATCTACATAGATATGGACATTACTGTCCAAAATTATACTAATGTATAGGTGCATGTCCATCCAAATTCCAATTGGTAATCACACAAGAACTTGAAAAGTCAAGAGAGACCCACAGGCATACAAAATTATGGAGACATTTCATCTTTTAAGGTCTATCCTTTGGTTGACCTTGCAAAGAAACCAATTTTCACAAGAAAACATTCACTAGCTTATACCATCTTGAGCATTATTGATGTCAAACATGTTCCCCAAAAAATTTCCATAGTTGACACCACCAAGTACATCTGAAGTACCGTTAGCGTTTTGATAGTATGGTCACCTAAATCCCTTTAAGGCAAAAGGTATTTTCCACTAGAACTATAATACCTTTGGAAAAACTTGATTGAGGACCTGGAGAGCACGTCGTGAGTTCCACCCAAAGTAGCCTCGCAACAATATGTCTGCCTACAATTTATCATGAAGAACATAAGATTCTAATATAAAATTATGATATGCATAAAACCAGCTATTCCTAATAGAAGCTCTGTATCAGAAACAAATATAAGACAGACAAGGTGTTTGCATGAGAAAGTAAAGGGATTATTTATGTGAACTTTTTGATACTAGCATGGTATTTTCTTCTTCCTTTGATTTAATTTTACTTACCAACTGGTTTAAACCCAACAAAAAAGTCCATGTATACCCAAATTCTCAGAAAGTTAAACTTGGATGAACATTTAAATTATTTAGAATACTTCAAGGCTGTTTTACATATAAACAGTAGACAATAGTTTGTGGAATTTTAGAGATGTGACTTTCAGACTAGTCAGCATCTAAAATCTTGAGATAAGCAGGTAAGCTAAATTTAAAATAGAGTTCAACAGGATCTCAGACACTCTTCAATTTCTTACAGGGACAATCCTCTATACATTTGGCTTCAACTATGTTCAAACTAATTACTAGTAAGACAAGCAACCAAACTATACAGGAAGTATGCAAGGGAGTCCTCCCAAGAATTATGAACAAATATAGCCAATGAAATCTACAAAAGGAGGTGATATGTTAACAGAATTATGCAAACGACTCCTCCTTACAGTGGCCCCTGGAGATGATCTTGATTATTAAAATATGACCAGAATCTCCCATGCGGAAAGCAACAAATCCAATATCCACGAAATGTTAGGCATTCAAGTACAATTTACAATTAAGAAATTTCAGGCATATGTATGACAGAAATAATATCAAGAAAATATGTGAAATGCAAATAATGAATTCTGTAGTGATTCTAGTGAAGAATGATATCACTTCAAATTTGACTTGACCAAACCTTCTCAAATTAACGAAATATTAGGCATTAGTAGAATTTACAATTATGAACATTTCAGGCATATGTATGACAGAGAAATAGATATAGAATACACGTGGCCGACCCTGATTAATTTGTTAAGGATCCATAATCAACCAGAAATTGTTTGTCATTTTTTTTTTGTTGTATGACAGAGAAATAAGAGGTACAATATAAGTGGTTAGTGAAATGCAAATTCTTCATCACCTCAAATTGGACTCCACTGAGCCTCATCCAAATTCATGGAATGGGATTACAATTACATGAACCCCTTTTTCCTCAAAAGTTCATAGAAGCATAATATACAAATATACAAAACACCCATCAAGCCCAAATTCTTAACAAACACAAAACAAATATACTCATAAGAGTCATAGCCAGCTCCCACCAAAATGGGTTCCTTTTTAACATACAAAAAGATGTTTGTATTCCACAATCAAAATGGTTGATCAACCATATTCACAAAACTCAAGATATTATTCACATAGCTTAAAAAAACCAACACTGAATCAAAAATCAGAGAGACAGAGAGAGAATACTTTGCGAGCATAAATGTCAGAAAGAATGGCACCCCAACCGCCATGGCTGAAGCTAAGTTGGACAATGGAGGATCCAAAGAGAACGAACTGAGGCCTAGTTGGTCCCACCATGTCTCTCTAAATTCCAAAACTCTCTCGCTCTCTCTGAACCGAAAGAAACTCACGTCACGGCTACCTTCGTTTGCTAAACTCTGCTCCCTTTCTCTCGGAGGATAGTGAAAAGTGATCACACGAAGCGTACTTTTTTGGATTTGTTTGTGTTTTATTCTGGATTTTGCGTGTGCAAGTGTCTGTGGTACTTTCTCGCGTGTATGTAGAAACAAAAGTACTCGCTGTCTTGTAAAGACAACTGGCCAACCCAACACCTCTTGCTTCAAAATTTACGAGAGAGAATAAACCAAATAAATAAGTAAAAATAAAGGGGGAAATAGTTTTATTATTCCTTAGAGTTAGAGACATCAAAACTTCACAACTTTGCTGATATGATAAGTTGTAATTGGCAATGTATAAATATGTATCTATTATTGTAAATATAAACAAGTACATATCATCCAAATGAAAATCTTAATTAAGTGTAACTAATTGTTTGTCACTTTTACATGGATTTATTATTTTTCTCCACTATGTATTACGTGGACAGTTGTGGCACAAATTGTGTCATTTTATATGGTCTTAGAATTTTTCATATTGACTAGTTGATTTAGATTAATATTATCTCAAAATATCAGTTTATAATTTTATATGCACATATGGTTAGTCAATTGTACAAATACTTTATTTTTCCCATTAAAAACAATTGAGGATTGGGGAATTTATGATACCTATTGTTATAATTTTTTATTAATGTTTTTATTGTTGTCAAGTTAAAATGGAAGTTCAAATTTTTATGTTACCTTCATATTTTCAAAATGAAAAAAAAAAAATTGTCAAAAAAACATATTATTTCTAATAGTGTGTGTGTATATATATATATATATATATAAAAGAGAGAGGAGTTTATACAAAAACTATATTTTTATTTTTTTTATTAATAATTTTTCTAATTTCTATATTAAAAATTTTATTTGAAGTAGACAAAAGGCAGCTTAAGGACTTGCGGAAAAAACTAGACAAATAGTCGCAATCTTTCATGGTGCAATCAAAAGCGAGTATTTATGAAAGTGCTAGAGATAGATTGGGACATAACACGTGATGGGCGTTGGGTTTGTTTGGCAGAGGCCATATAATAATGCAGTTAATAACCCACCAAACTTTTCAACCAACCGGAGCTCCACCATAAATGACACTATATATATGAGTTATGATATGATACGACACGTTTTACAAGTTTCCCACCAAGTGCAAGTTCCACAAAATGCAAGCTGAACGACTACATTACTCTACTCTACACCTATGAATGCATCCTCGGGATTATCCTTTTTTTTTTTTTTAAACCTGAAATTGAATTTGATCACCAATAATGCAATTTTTTTTACCATTTTGTTATTATAATTGTTGATTGAATTTACTGTGGTCAATATTTATAGCTAATAATAAATATGTTACATGTGAGGTAAGAGCATTGTAGCATAATTAATTGGTAATTTTTAGTATTTTCCAAAGAAATATTCAAGTTTCAAATCTGTAATTTATATTGAAAATTATATTTATAAAATTATCAAAATAATAATAATAATAAACATGTGAAGCTATTTCTATTCCAATTTACGGATTGAATTTTAACTCGTGCAATACCAATCAGAGGATCTTGATTCAAGTATCCAAAAATTGAGATTCAAAAAAAAAAAAAAAAAGTTAACTTTCTAATTTTTTTTTTAATTGTTTATCTTATTTATCTTAGATCCAGACTCAAAAGAAATAAATTAGCTTTTTAATTTTAAAATTCAACTCTTGGTTGGTATTATCTCATTTCTTAGTTTATCACCTTAACCATGTTTTAATTTTTAATTTTTTAAATCTTTTATTTATATTTATAGTCATTGCATTGTAACAGCACGTCTCCAATTGTGTCTCTAGCAACACTCTTTAATAGTACTAGGCAACTAGCTATTGGAGCAATTGGACTCCGAAAATTCCACAAAAGTGATGTTTGGACAACCATTATATAGCATAAATGGACAGATTTAGCAAAACAAAACCACCCGAGTCAATATCTGCGAAACCTACTAATAACCAACCAACTACCAGCTTTATGTCATTCTCAAAAAAAAAAAAAAAAAAAAAAAAAAAAACTAAAAAACTAAAAACTTTATGTGGCTCTCATATATAGCGAAGGTGGAAAAAACCCGAAAAGGACATGCAACAAGCCAACAACAATGTTCAAGAAAGCAGACCCTTGACTAATAACTCGAGTTGGAATTATCATAAATAAATAAACTTTTTTTTTTGGAAAAATAAATAAACTCTATTGATTTTTTTTTTTTTTTGAGAAAAAATAAACTCTATTGAGTAGGAAGCCTAATTTAACATAGGACCTTATTCTATAATAATCAAAAGCCCGAATTATTAATATTGATTAATTAATTATTAAAAAGGTTTCATTTAAGAATCACTTCTAATAGTTGACGGAACTTTTGGATGCTGTTCTTTTTCCTTTCTTTCTTTCTTTTATATATATAAAAAAATGATTATTAGAACATTCTAATTAAATAAAAAAAAATTAACAAAGACATAATCAGGCTGCAGTAACGTACCAGTATGAACTTCAGAGGAGGAGAGCATACATGATACACCTCATTAGCTTAATTAGAACATTCTAATTAAATCTTAAAGGATTAACAATACTCATCAACACAAAAGTGAATACTAATAATAAACAAGAAGTTTCAAATCCTTTGATCGCTACATGACATCCCAATCCCAAATACTCCATAAATAGCTTCAAATTCTTTTATCACTTGCTTATTAATAATCCCAATAAATATCATCTCTTAAAATATCACTCGCCTTATTGATGGGCTTTTTAGTTTAACAACACATCGTCACCAAAACTTGGTGCCCAAGAAAAAGGGGAAAAAAAGTATTTTGATCTTTTTTTTTTTTTTTTTTTTTTTTTTTGCTATAAAAATTTCAACGTCATTAGTCAATCCGCGCTCAGAAATCCCGCAAGTAAAAGGGTGAGACCACGGAGACAAAGAATGTGTGAGCCTATTTTGGGGGGGAAAATGAAAGAAAAAAAATTACAACAGGGTCTTGAGAAAAGTGTTTGCTGATCCTTGGCTTCACCAAGAGGGAAGGTATCTCCTGCATTAGATTGCATGCATGAGATAATTATCGCCAAGCAAGAGACTTCCTGAGTTGTAAAAGCCACAAGGCTATCTGCATTCCAAAGAGTCGAACTTCCAACAAGATTTCATCCAAAAAGACATTCAACCAACATAATAATGATTTATTTTGTAACGATTTCGCCTCAATGACTGCCTCAGACGATACTTTTCCAATGATTAGGAATGTCTGAAGAGAAGATGCCTGCAACTGCTCAATAAACATTTCAATTAATATAGTACAAGATTTTACCAAGCAACACAAATTAGAATAATTTTCACCGAAGATGGTACAAGTAATAGAGAGAATATTGCATGAAAATTGAAAATCCTTAATTATAGATTTCTTGCCCAAGGTTATGCATGAAAACTTTTGACAGAATTTTACAGAGCTGTATGGTAAAAGGACATTTAAATGAGTGAATTAACCAAGTCAGACAAATGCTCAAATCTAACCAGTCAAAAAGACTACCATGAACTGTGACTAACAATGCTGACCAGAGATAAACTGCAACTATGACTAAGCTCCTGAATTCAGACGAAAAATAGAGTTTATATACTCAAAACCAGATAGTTGGAAATCATTCTTTTGTTTGCTTTGGATTCATTTATTGAATTCAAGTTCTTCTACCAAACAGAATGCCTTTCATTGGAATGCCAAAGATCACTCAGCATAATTAAAATAAGGGCAACAAAGAGGTAGAAAAATATATGATACCAGAGAACTGTTAACTGCTCGTAAACAATCATTTGTCTTCAGCATTAACAGAATTACACGCGGCAGTCTCCGCAGGAGTTCTGAGATTTGAGGGAAATACTGAGAAGCATACATCTGAAAGAAAAGATAGGTATGGTTAAACAATTAATTACAACTATTATGTTAAAAAATATCAACCGCATCTAAGAATGAGCAGAGCAATGCTTTGCATCATAGCATGTCCCAATTAATAAGCTAAAAATAAATTGGAGAATAGCAAGAATATATGGTACATAATTGCAGATCTTCTTTTTTTTCTTTTTTGAGAGAAGAAGGGGGGGGGGGGGGGGGGGGAGGAGGAAAGAGAGAGAGAGAATCAGCAAAATAATATGTAGGAGCATGTAAATCTTGCATGAAAATTTAGAACTGCACACAATGATTCCTTGAACAGAAGATCACCTGTAGTTCTGAACGGTCACCATCATTGCTTTTGATGACCAAATGATCAACAGATGGGTCAACAACCTTATTCCATGGCCTCATAGTAAGAATTCCTGCAAATAGTGCATATAGATCCTCCCCAGCACCCAATTTCACACAATTTTCCTTTATTGCAGTAGCATCAGCAAATATTAATGCCTGTACCAAATATTTAAACAAGAAAAGAAGCAAGTTGCTTAAAAAAGGAAACAATGGTTGAAGAGTGGAAGACACCTTTTAAGGAAAGCAATGATTTACCTTCCAAAGTGCGGCATAGTTGGCTCTTGTATGGAAGTCAAGTTCTTTATACAACCCATGGTCTAGAATTATCAACTGTGGTTTTCTTTTTCCTGTATATGAGAAGGGAAGTACATAGGAAATCCATAAGTATATGTCAAAATCACAAAACTCTGAGAAAGAATAAATATGAAAATTTGTAAAGACAAAAAAAAGTTACACAATTGAGGGTGGGGACACGGAGTAGATCAGATTAAGGGTTTTAGAATGCAGTACCGTACAGTTATTGTTGTATGAGACAATTGCGATAAATAGCATCTCAAGTTTTGACAGGCAAAGTAGCAAAGCTTTACTTTTGAAGTATTTTCTATTAAGTTTTTGCTTAACGTAACCATTCAAGTTTTACTTCACTATATGCAGTAATGAGAGATCCCATGATAATTTAAAAAAAAAAAGGTAATGAGAGATCCTAAGGAGACTTCAATTGTCATGTAGTATAGGAGCATATGAACACAAACCCTTAGAATGTTAGGCTAGTAAACAGGCTGGCAATCTATAGAATTAGGTGGGCTTCCACTGAATTTTATTTATTTATTTTATTATTTAAAAATAAAATAAATATAAAAAGACAGCACCTTGGTGTGAATTTTTCTTCTACAGGAGTATCACTGAGATGAAGATTCATTTGCTGAGTCAGCAGAGCATCTGAACATTGTAAGGTTTTCAGAACAAGTGCATTACATTTCTTTCTTTCTTTTTTTGCTAAGTACAAGTGCATTACATTTCTACATGTTTCAACTCAACAAATTTTTTCTTTTTAAAATTTTGGATAATCTATGTGGGTTTTGTTTCTGTTATGACTAGAACACACATGTAAAGTAATGTGGAACTCACAATAAACATCAGATGGTCGGGAAATCAATTTTCTAAGGAATTACAAGGATGCCGCTGAATCCATTTTTTCAGCAGATTCTACTTGTTCGCAAATTTTCTACAGCATTTTTGTAATATAATATCTCAAAAGGGATGATATGCCCACAAGGAATGTAATACTTTGGTGCCAAAATAGTTACCATCCCCGTGGGCTTCTGTTAAGGCTAGGCAGGATTGCAGTTGACATGGCTAATATATAAATAATCAGAACTAATGCCTTAAACAGTAATTTAACATAAAGAGAAGCCTCACCCAGAATGCTCCTTTTGCTGGAAGGCAAAGGGCGAACTAGCAAATTGGCTGCATGGGGGTCACAATGCACAAACCCATGTTTGAACATCATCTCAGCGAAAGCTTGACTAACCTGCATAAAGTACAATAACACCTTATTTAAATTCTACTGTGTGGTTTAGGTCTTTCAACAACAATCTTAGCCATATTTTCATACAACTAACACATCAAACATATATATGTTCTGTTATAAGTAGATACCAAATACTTTCCCAATGCAATATTCTATTTGACTCGTCTGCGATGTATGTTGTCAAAGACATGAAAGCACAACTAATTTATAAAGACCTCCAAATGAGCCTTAATAGTATACCATTAGTCAAGACCCCTACATCCAATTACAAATGTAAGTTATGTGACAAGATTAAGTTAAATTACCAGGGTCAATCAACATCGGATTAAGGAGATGAGAGCTCTATATGTAAGTCATTCTTGATATTGGAAAGGGCAATTTCTTCAGTCTTTAACCTCTTAACAACTACTCTTTACATCTAATACATCATCCATAAACTTACTAATTTTGCAACTTCCTTTGGCTGAATTCCAAGTCTTTGAATGGCCTTCACATCGTTTACGTGTGCACCATCCATAAATTCCATGGTTAACAACTTTGAGGTACTTAAATTCCAATACACCTTTGGTGCATATACATAGTCCGCAATATGAGGAGATTGCTTCCGGAAGTTGTCCAAGCATTTCTCACTGTTTTGTGCCTCAACCAAAAAATCCAGTTCCTGTTGACCATGATATCAATGATCAAATGACTATAAAGCTACAACAGAATATTAGATAATAGCACAATTTGATAATATATGAGAAGCAACAGATGGGATTCTATCCTAATGGTATGTTACACATGCACCCACTAGTTCTTGAACTCACAACCGCACCTTACACCTTGCTCTTACGAGGGAAGGAGATGGATGTTTAGATTTAAAAGACACTAAGGTTCCACTTTCATCAGTGAAACATTAAGATTTCAAGTAAAAATATTTAGCAAAAAAAAACACCAGTGTCATGTTTGGCAAAAGTTTAAGTCATGTCAAATAAGAGGTAAAAGTTATCTTGTTCAAACTTAGCCATCAAATTTCCAATCATCTATAAATTTCCATGGCTTACCAACACAATGTTCTTATAAATAATAGTAGCATCTTGCTATCAGCTGATATGTCTTTGTTACCAAATGTGTTTGAAAGTAATTAGTGAAAGTTCATGATATTAAGTTGAAAACAAACAAACTACCTTCATTCAGATGCTTCAAAAAAAGAAATTTTAGGATTACCACCTTCTAGCTCAGCTGGTGAGCACATCCTAGTGTTTCCAAAGGAGACATCCAAGGTTCAAGTCCCCCCTCCCCCAATTATCGAATTATCAAATAAGATAGTTTGAAACTATGGCAAAATATTTAGAACATGAGTTGAGAGAGTTAGGTCAGATGCCTAACAAGTCACAATTCATTTGCAATAGGAAGACAGTATAAGAAACAGAAAGATAGCACAAATGTGTATAATCATTATATTTTTTTGGATGTTATAGAAGTATGCAATAAATACTGAAAAAGAATTGCAGTGGTAAAGAAACTTGCCTTGGGTACACTTTCACCCATTTCATCAACCAACCACCTGCAGGCAAATGTCAAGAAGACTTCAGTCAGTGCCACCAATTCAAAAGCAGACAAAACCCTACTCAAAAAGACATGCTTAGAAAATTTTGATACATCTTAACGTACATAGAAGAAAGTATCTCTATCCCTGAGTTTTACCAATTTTGGCATGCACATAACCATGTATCAATGCCAGGTTAGAGCATACTACCTAAAGGCCATTGACAGCCCGAGATTTTTAAATATGCAGAAGTTTTTGTGGTTGACACCTATATGGTCTCTATCTAATTTTCTAGAACCATGGAAAGATACCCAGCAGGCAAAAGAGCAATTATCATAGTACCTGTAATCAAAAGAAGGAAAAAATCGATGTATGGTGTTCACAATCATATCCACAGTGGCATGATCTGCAGCCGCAGTATCGGTCATGTGAGTGTGCTGGACCTGAATATGAGAAATTATTTGGATATGGGAAGCTAATCCTCATAAGAAATACAACATGTCTCCAAAATAATTCTACATGAAAATTTTGGCTCCAGCTATCACTAATAAAATTCTTTTTAAGAAAATGTCAAAACAAATGAAACCTTCACAGCAACTTTCTGGCCATCAATTGTGCGAGCAACATGAACTTGTGCAAGGGAAGCGCTTGCTATTGGAGTAGGATCAAATTCAGAAAAAATCTGTAGATGAGAGGGCTCAATTAATAGGGCTAATATTGTGAGTTTATACAAAATAACTATTAAATCACAAAAAAAGACTAAGTATTAAGACGAAGAAAAAAAAAAAAAAAATCTGTACACACTAGAAAACATCAAATCTAATTTCAAATGGAATAATTGAGAAATAAGTTCACAAAAAACTGCCCAAAAAACCAATAACACATACTTTATCTGGTGACTCTCCAAGCTCTTTCTTGATCACTTGGCACACTTGATCATATGAGGAAACTGGACATCTATTCAACATAGACGCCCTCAATGTCTTGACGTACTCCTGAGGTACCAAGTAATCCTGTATAAAGATAGAATCAGTATCGTCCAATAACAAGGTTAAAATGCAATTTACACCGCTCTAATTTTGAAGTCACTTCTGAATCGGTCTCTTAACTTTTTAAACTTGCAATTTACACCCTTTGCTATTATAGCGATATCAATGTGCCCCTTCCATCATGGTACATCACATTTATGCAATTAAATCGCCTAAAAATGATGTTACTTTGAACGGCAACGTAATTTACACCCTTCTATATGAAAACAATTTCAATGTGCCCCTTCTTTGACGTTAACCCACCTAAAATATGAAAGGGCACATTGACAATGTTGTTTTTGATAATTCAATAGTTACAATGAGGGAGACGAGATTTGAACTCTAGACATCTCTGTTAGAAACACTAGAGTGTCAATTGAGACTCTTGGCAAAACCCAATCGATGTCGTTCTTTTTTTATTTTTTAGTGGGTTGACTATGTTTTCATATTCAAGGATGTAAAAATTACAAGCTTTCATAGTTAAAGGGACTGATTTAAGAAACAACTCGAAATTTAAAGAGCAGATTTAACCAAAACTCAATTCTAGCTTGTTCTTGTTTTTGCTTTCTATAATAACATAAGCAGAGAAATAGAAATCCAATTAAAATTGATGAGAGCATACCATTTGACCAACATGTTGACCTAGTTTGATATAAATTCCACCATTTCTAAAACAAAGCTCTTCAAGTTTACGCGCCGACCTGAGATGAACCTCGTGTTTCACTTTGGATTTCTCAACACTTCCTTCATCCAGTCCCCACAGTGAATATTCATAATCTGATAGAAACCGCGCAAAAAAATCAAATTCCAAATGTAAAAAAAATAGTGCAAAATATTGCAAAATAATCCAAAATTGACAATTCTAACCCTACCGAAGACGATGGAGGCGGCGGTGATGGAGTCGCGTACGAGGCGGAGAGGGACAGCGGTGAAGAGCTTCAGCGCCGTCGCCGGATCGTCCGACGTGGCTATAGTGGCGCCGGCGCCACCGGCACATAAGGCGGTGGAGACCAACGCGAGCTTCTTTCCGGTGCGCCACAGGGCTCGCGTGGCCATTTCCACAACTAACTCTCTCTCTCTCTCTCGTTTATTTTTCTCAAAGCCTTGGTGAAGTAAAAAAAAAGAGCGAAATCAAATTTAACTTTAAGTAGATAGAGACTACACGCTAGGAGTGGGCTACGAGTCGTGTTGTGTTTTTTGGGTGGGAAAGCTGGACCGAGTGATGAATAATAGTACCTGCAATTTAGGTGATATGCAATTCCTGAAATACATGATAGGCAGCTCAGCCAGCAGCAGAGGCGGCTCTACGCTGATCTGCAAAAAATAAGAATAATAATAGTAATAATAATATATATTTAACAAATTTTATGAATTTTTTATTTTTTATTTTTAATTTGTGACCCCCCAAATTTTTTTAGACCCAATCAGATTACACTGTTTTCTTATATTCTTCATGCTTTCAAAATTTTAAGAAAATTAAATATCAATAATTATGTCAATGTCATTAATCAAATGTTTAAATTTTGAGTTTTTGTAATATAAAATTATACATAAGAAATAAGTTTATGAATCGAATAGTAAATACTAAATAACGTTTGATTGACATGTGTTTTAAGAAAATAAAGAACATGTAATTTAATGTTTAAAAAATGAACATAAGTAATTTTTTGTTTTGCTTGTCTGTGATATTAGGGTTTGAGATGGAGCTAGAGGTTGGAGAATCCTTGGAGTTGGACTAATGGTCCGTTTGGATAGAGGGAGAATAGAGTAAAGTAGAGTAGATTTAGCTCAAAATTAACCTATTTTTAGCCAACTCTACTCTACTCTCCCTCCTCCCTCTCTCCATCCAAATGGGCCCTTAGGTTTGAGATGAAGCTAGAGGATGGTGAATCAATGGAGTTAGAGGACCTACTAGGTCCACTTCACAACTCACAAGCGACCTACAATGGAGTCAATCACAGAACCTGCAATAATGGATGAGTGATGAGTCTGTCACATAAACATCCTGTTTAATTGTTTAATTTTTAAATTATGTTCTCGAAATGAAAACAGTTTTGATAGGCAAATAATAGATCTTAACTCTTTATTTTGATAAACTCAACACGTACAACAATTTTATCATTCTATCTCACTATCATATTCAAAGACTTTTTTTTTTTTTTTAATTGTTGTTTCTTTTTTTGTCTTTCTAGATGTGATTTGAGTATACAACAATCAAACCATTTTTTGAGAGGTGCCAACTAAACTTCAATGATGTTTGTTCTACTCTATGTCACCTTTACTTGATAAACAAATCTAATTATTTTATTTGATCTGTTTTTGCAGTGATTGAAAAGGTTTTTTTATCCCTTATCCTTTGTGGTGGAAGGTCTTATGGATCGTATAAAGGGTTTTTCGCTTGATCTAGAAAAGGTTTCTCAGGATTTTGCTAAGCTAACTCCACCTGAGTTTTCTTCAAACATCGTTTTAAGGTTTATCCATTATAATGTGAGTTCACCATTTCCCATTACTATTTTTATATTACTTGTTTGTTCAAAATATTATATTTGGCTATACTTGACCTTGATGATGTAATTCCTTGGTTTATATATATTTTTTTTATATTAATATTACATATTTAAAAATCATTGCCTAGCATATAAACCCCTCCTCCCTTTCTTTTATCACATGCCTCTTTCCTTTTAGAACATAGATGAATGTATTCTGAAAATTAATTTGATTTTTCTTGCATTGGACATTTTGTACAGCTGATTGACTCGAGGCATTCATTTATTGAGATTTTTGTTTGTGTGTTTCATATTTGTCCTCGTGAACACAAAGGATTTTTGTTCATTAATAATATCTATTACTTATCAATTAAAATATTTGTTTCTCCAACTCTATTCACTATCTGCAAGAAATAACATGTCACAATTGCTGCATTTTAACTAACTTAATGTTTTTGCAAATTGGGATTGGACTCTCTTCAAAAGCACTCTCTTTCCATTGCTATTATATTATCATTTGGGATTCCAAAAAATATGCACCAAGTGTTTGATAAAATGTGTGTAAGTACCCTCTCTTGGTGTTGGTCTATGTGGGTAACTTTTTTACTCTTTTTCTTTTATGTTTTTAGGTTGTAGTTGAATTGCAGTGGTAAATTCGAATTTTGATAGCTTAGTTACATATATATATATATATATATATATATATATATATAGTTTAGTTATTATTCTCAACTTTATTTCCATCATCTACAAGGGTCTTTGGTTTGAATTTGTTTGTATTTGTTGTTGATTCATGCCCTATATGTAAATCAAAATAAAATAATCTTTTTGGTTGAATTTTTTTTCCTATATTATGCCAAAATCACCTTCTCAATTTTTTTTGCTTTATTATTTTGTTGTGGATGTAACTAACAAATATTTTTGTTACATGCACACAAATTGTTTGATAAAATACATAAGTGTATTGTTCTTTCCACAATTTGATTTTGTACAATGTCCTTTTTTCAAGTTTAATAAGTGGACATATACACTCAATGTTTACTCAAACTTGCCTATGCCTTGCATAAAAAAGGTATAATACTCCCTTTTTTAATATTTTTTTTTCTTTTTTTGCACTGTCTCTACAAGACTATGGTTTCTCCCAATGACTACTCTATTTTATGAAATTCGAATAAAAAACAGAAAAATAAATTACATAATCATAGACAATAATTAAACAAATGAAGTTGTTGAATAGCATATTGAACTCAAGCTCTCACTTGAAGGATGATATGATATTCTTTTTCTTTTAATTTGATAGTAGTTTGCCCTTTCATCATATCTTGAATCTCTAGAATGATATATCTCTTTCCAATTTACAATAGAGTATAATATGCAAGGTTTAGAGAATGTATAACAACTCCTTTGTTGTAGCTTATGAATTTATAGGAGAAAGATGGCTTTCGATTGGCCATGAACTAGAGGAATTATACTACTCACCAGTGGCATGGAATCTCTTACTTTGTCATATTTATTTCGTTGATTCTTTTTGTAACAGAAAGGAATATCATATCAAGCCAGCTTTAGCTTACAATATAACCTTAGTGCACAAAGTTCAAGGAAGTTAGAGGTTGATTTTAACTTTATACTTGGGTTGAACAAAGCACCCTAATTTCTCATATTGGTGTAATGTTTTAAGAGATTTGAACATTTTATAGGGATTTGAACTTCTATAAATGCTCCTGTATTATTTAACATTCTTCAAGAAAACAAAAGAAGGAAACACAATATATCTTTAGATTTTAGTCTTAGTAATTTTTCCGTGCATTGCACGGGTTTGCGACTAGTTTAAATATAATTTCATTTCACCATCTTTTATAGTGTAATAAATGAATATCAGTAGTTACTGAATTCCTAGAGACAATAATACACCAGTCAACAAAATCAAAACTCCTAAGTCTCAAATTATCACCCGTGAGAATCTTATTCCAAGCTACAGTCCAAACAAAGAATGAAACATGCTGATGAGCCTTGACTTTGCAAGGAAAGACAATGGAAAAAGGACCTCAAAACTTATTATAGAACGAGCGAAGGTCAAAATCCTCATTCCTCTTCAATTTCCATCTCTTCCAGTCCCCATTATCCATTGAAAGAATTAATATTGGAAACGTTGTAATACTTGAAAAGCACAATTATTGTTTTTTGAGTGAGTTGCGTATGTTTTCATATTTTAGGATATAAATTACAAGTTTTCATAGTTAAGGGACTGATTTAAGAAGCAACTCAAAATGTAAAGAGCAAATTTAACCAAAACTCAATCCTAGCTTGTTCCTGTTCTTACTTTCTATAATAATAAAAAGGGTAAAGTGCAAAATTGACTCTCTAAATTTCTTTAAATTTCATTTCAGTCTTCTAACTTTTGCTTTTGTTCATTTCAGTCTTCTAACTTTCAAGTTTATTCAATTAAGACTTTTCCATAAACTTTTGTTATATGTTGTGGTTAATTTTTCAATTTTATAAATTTTTCTTCAAATTTTTTAAATTAAAAAAATTCAACTAATGATTGAAAAATAATTTTCAGATTTTTTTTTTCCAAATTTTTTTAACAAAAGTTCATGGAAATGCCTTAATTGAATAAATCTGAAACTTAGAGGACTGAAATGAACAAAAACAAAATTAAAGGACTGAAGTGAAATCTAAAAAAAGTTAGAGGGTCAGTTTTGCATTTTAACCTAATAAAAACAGAGAAATATAAATCCAAATAAAATTTATTAGAGTATACCAATTGACCAACATGTTAACCTAGTTTGATATAAATTCCACCATTTCTAAAACAAAACTCTTCAAGTTTATGCGTAGACCTAAGATGAACTTCGTGTTTTACTTTTGATTTCTTAACACTTCTTTCATCCAGTTCCCATAGTGAATATTCATAATCTGATTAAATTGAGAAAAAATCAAAATCAATTTTAAAAAATAATCCAAAATTGTTCATGAATATAAATTGAACCAATAACTATAAGCTTGCTTTGGAATTGACAATTCTAATCCTACCGAAGACGATGGTAGCGACAGTGAAGGAGTTGTGTACAAGGCAAATAGGGATGACGATGAAGAGTTTCGACATTGTCACTGGATCATTCGAAGTGGCTATAGTGGCACCAGCACCATCGACACATAAGGCGGCGGAGACCAACGCGAGCTTCTTTCAGGTGCACCACAGGGCTCGCATGGCCATTTCCACATTCCACAACTAACTCTCTCTCTCTCTCTCTCTCTCTCTCTCTCTTGTAGGGCAAATTACAACTTATTTACCTGTGGTTTTGCCGAGCTACATGCAAGGTAGATGAGAATGGGCTACGAGTCATTTTTCTGGGTGGGAAAGTTGGGTGGGTGATATTTATCTGCAATTAGGTGATATACAATTCATGCAATCTATGATAGGTGGCCCAATAAAAATAAGACATGTCAATTAAAAAATGCCAAGTGGACAATATAACGCCAACTCAGTAATCAAACAATCTCATTCTTCCACTAAAATACTTGAATTGAATTTTCTGATGGCATTTTGTTCAGGGACATCCATAGAATTGGTTATAATGAATGAAGATGTGAATGTATAGTATGTATGCGGGCAACCTGTACATGGCACATATGGAAGTGATGGATTTACAATTAGTAAAAATAGCCAAACTCTATTTTATGGCGGTGCTGTTTGGTCTCCTTGGCATATGAGGAAGAGCATTTGATTTGTCACTGAATTCTCCTGCACATGCATTTGCATTCATGCATATGCTCAGATAGTTGGTAGGTATTTATGTAATCTGTCAGCAATTGCTCGTGAATGTGTTTCTGCACAAGGACATCTATATACACTGATTTAAATGTGAACATGGGCCTGGTGTAATAGATGATGAACCGGTTAAGTTGGAGGCTACTTCATGTTATTTTTTACATTCTTTCATGTTTTAATGTAACAAGTTAATAAAGACCCATAAAATGTGAAAATTTTATAAAAAATAGTATTTTTTGAAAATTTGATTTAATTTTTAACCATCTATTATGGTATGATAAATGAATATCAATAGTTAAAAATGTGAACATGTGCCTAGTGTAATACAAGATGAACATAAAGAATGGGACAAAAGATTATCAATAGTTATACACATGTCAAGTTTTTTATTTGTGGAGTATAAAGTGGAGTAAAAAAAGTGGGATAGAAGATTTGAACTCGTAATAGAATGGCTTTTCCTAAAGAATGACTATTTTATTATTTAGCTGTCTTTTCTTGATGGTGGAACAAATTATACTACACACATTACATAACACTTTCTCTTAAGAAATGTGAGACAATTATTTATTTAATTTTTTATAGAAACAAACACGCACACACTCAATGGAGAGGGAGTGAAGTCCTTACATAAAGGCACAATACAAATTTCACTCAAAATCTATTATAACTTTTTTTTTTGATAGAAAATTGAAGTGACGTGTATTATACACAATTCACCCTCTCTTTGAATCTGAATAATGAATTGATAACAAGTGTAACAATTAAAATTCAATTACTACATAAAGGGCGTATAAAATTAACTTATCTCAATTATTATTTGAATACGAAAAAGTCAAGTTTTATTTTGTTATGGGCTTGTGGCCCTTGTTTTAGAAGAAAGTAATCGGGGTCACTTTTATTGAAAATGATTCAGCAGGTTGAGCCCAAGTGAGACAGGATGGGCTATTTCCTTTTTGTAAAAAGATATGGGCTTTCATTTTATTAGACAGAGCATGTGGGCGGTGTCCAAAATTTTGCAAAATTTTATTCACCGTTCGATTTCGTAGTGAAATAAATTCTATCCGTCCGATCCTCGAGACACACGCTATATAAATTCTATGAAGTCGGTGAAAAAGAGAGAGAAAGAAAGGCGGTGGCGAATGGAGGTAAGAATGTTTTTTTTGTTTTGCTTTTAGATACTTAAGTATGAAATCAATTTATTTAGGGCAAAGTAAACGCTGGTATAATTTTTGTATTTTGAAACCTTGTTGATTTTGTTTGATCTGTTAGGGCTGGTATGATTGTTCTGTTCTAGGCTTTTAAAACCATGTAATTTGATCGTTATTTTCTACAATAACAACGTTTGGCTTCTGTAAGTTTGATACCTTACTGTTTTAGTAAGCTTATGTATAAATCCATGTCATTTTTTAGGGTTTGTTGATGATTTCACAGTTAGAGATGATCAAATACTTCATAGATTTGTAATTAGTCAAACATTAGCATGTATTTGTTTGGTTTTGCATTTTGTGATATTGTTGATTTTTCTGGCACAGTTAATGAAGGTAAAGAAGGGTGACGAATCCATGGAGTTGGAGAAGGACCAAGTAGGTCCGCTTAACAAGCGATTCAAGCAGGACCCATCTCTACAGCCTACAATGGAGTCTGTCACAGAACCAGCAGAAGCTGATTCCAAGTCCATGTAAAATGCTATTCCATCCTCAAAACTACAGTTCTTTGAAATTTTGTTGTTTCTTTTTATGTTTATTGGTTTGTTATCTTCAGATGTGAGCCGAGCATACAACCACCCTCAGATCACTCATCAGATTCAGGTGTGACAGAAGCTGATCAGCTAGATCCCCATAAGCACAGCCCATCTCTACAGGCAACAATGGAGTCTGTAACAGAATCAGCCGACTCCATTTCGGAGTTCCCGTAAATGCTAATACTCAAACTATGCTTATTTTTTGTCTCTCTATCATTCCTACAGCTGTTTAATTGTTTTATTTTTAAATTGTGTTTTTGATATGAAAATGAATTAAAACAGTTTTGAAAGGTTAAATAAGAGATTTTTTAAACTTTTTTTTTTTTTTTTTGGTCATGTCTTCTCACTATCATATTCATTATTCAGAGACTTTTTTGTAACTGTTGTATTATTTATTTTTGTTTATTTTTTGTCTTTCTAGATGTGAGTTGAGCATACAAGAACCATCAGATCAATCATCAGATTCATTTTTTTTCTCAGAACGTTCGATCAAGATAGGTGTGACATAAGTTTGAGTCAACTGAACTTCAATTATCTTTGTCCTACTCTATTTCATCCTTCCTGGATAAATAAATTTAATTTTTTTATTTGATCTGTTTTTGCAGCGGTTGAAAAGATTTTTCTCTCTTATCCTGACTGGAACTTGAAGGCAGTTCTCATGGAAAAGCTTAAGGATAGTGGGCTTGAGCTAGACAAGGTTGCTCAGGATTTTGATAAGCTAACTCCACCAGAGTCTTCTAAAAACATTATTTTTAGGTTTATCCATTATGATGTGAGTTCACCATTTCCCAGTACATTCATCTAATTAATTTCCTCGGTTGATGTTCCTTTTATTTATTTATTTATTTTTATATCAATATTATGTGTTAAAAAATGGTTGCATGGCATATAAACCCCCTCCTTTGTTTCTTTTATCATAGGCCTATTTCCTTTTAGAATATAGATGAATTTATTCAGAAAATTAATTTGATTATTCCTTCAATGGAAATTCTTGTGTGCTTGATTGACTTGAGGAATTCATTTATTGAGATTTTTGTCTGTTTTTCGCAATTGTCCTTGCGAACATGAAGGGTTTTTATTCATTATAATATTAACTACTTATAAAAAATAAAAAATAAAAAATTGTCCCTTATTACATTTGTCCGATGCTAATTAATTTGTAGTTTACCACATTTTCTTGTGTTTGTTGGTCACTGTATTGTTTTGTTTGAATTTGGATTTTTTTATTTATTTAGTGTCAATGATGGATTGGTAAATAATAGAAGACAAACTAACCTTTTCTTTGCATCAAGCAAAACTGTATTCAAATGGCTTGGAATTTTTTAATCCTTTGTACAGACTATGTCACTACTATCTCAACCATTTTCCTCTTCATTTGTGTTTGTTGGTGAAAGAAAAAGTCATGAAAAGGATGTTTTCATCATTGATAGTTTTCTTGATGCTTTTCACAATTTTGAAGTGGAAACTTTCCCTGTTTTGTTTCTTCTTGAAATAAATCGATAGAAATATCTGCTCACTATGTTCTTGTGTTTCATTGACTTTCTTTGTTCCAACTATCAAATTTCAAATATATACTTCTTTTAAATTTTGACATTTATTTGTGTTGCAATTTCTTGTCATGGAAAGTAAGGCATAAGTCTTTTTAAGATTCTGCTTTCATAATATGATAAATTCTAACATTTGTATTTTGGTTTTTTGCTTCAGGATAAAAGTTATTCCTTCGCTTGGATTGAAAAAATCACTGGTATGACTTTTAAGATTTTTGTGATTTTCTTTACTTTTTAAGTATCATTATCTTAATTTCAATTTTTTTTGCTAATCTATTTTAATTTCAACTTAACCCATAGTATTTAATGGGGTGTAGAGGCTGTTCGATTCTCTGTCAGGGTGGTTGTCCCTCATGAATATGACTCCCTCATGTACATCTTGGGTTCCCTCCCATTCAAAACCCTCATGGCTAACAAATAGACACATCAAATACAATTTAGAGTATTATTTGAATGGGGTGCAGATGGTGTTCCGTCCTAAGTTGTTTTTGTTTTGATTAGGGAGAGGCCTTTTCTCCACGGGTCTGAACTTGCAATGCTCAGTGGACAGTGATGGTGTTGGAGAGAGAGAGAGAGAGAGGGAGGGAAAATATTCATTTGACGTGTCTATGTTTTTATCCATTGGATTGTTTATTTCTCAAGTGTGTTTTTCATCTAAATGAAAATGTGAGGGGAGCCGGGCCCATTTACAACCACCCATTCCTTCTTTTCTTGACCATTAAAGAAGTACCATACAATACTTGGCTCTTGTTGTTGTGTATCTGTTTTTTCCATTGTGTTTAGGAAGCATCTATTAATCTCTCAATGATGGTTATATTTTACTCTCGAGATTTTGATTATTTTCAACATAATTGTGATTGTAGCTGACTTTGATGTGTGCTGGATTAATTGTAGATGCAATGAAAGCTAAACCTAGGAAGATTCAGCTTCGGAAGCATAATGGTAGGAGAAAATTTAATTATGCCATACCTCTATATGATCCAACCGTCGACAGCGATGCGTTTGATCTAATTTTAGATGGCGTTGAAAAATGCTACTGGCGTATGGTTTTAAGGAGAGTTCTTCACGATGATGAAGGCTTTGGAGACAACTATAAAAGTGATGAAGATTATGTTGAAGTTGCGTATGAAGATGCTGTTGAAGATGTGAATGAAGATGCTGTTAAAGATGTGAATGAAGATGCTAATGAAGATGATGTTGATTATGAAATCAAGTATAGAGATAGATTTGACGTACAAGAAATCAGATCAAGAATATTCTTTAAACCCAAAAAAAGCTATAAAGAAGATGACGATGACGATGACGATGACGATGACGATGAGGAGGAGGAGGATGATGACGACGATGACGATGACGATGACGATGACGATGACGATGACGATGACGAGGAGGAGGATGACGACGACAACGACGACGGCAAATATTTAGATCCGTATTTTTAGCATTACCATTTTAAACAATGTTGAAGGTGATTATGGTAGTTTCAGCTAGAGTTAAATTTGTCAATGAAGATTCTAATGATGAAATTAACTATGAATATGAAAGATGGAGAGGCTTGAAGTGGCTTAAGATTTACATTTGTGTATTATGCTTTTGGTTGTGTGTTAGAAACTAATTATGCCTAGTTAAAGAAATTTTTATTCAACCTCTCTAAGTTGCTCTTTAGGTAATGTGGTGAAAGCCAATTATGCCTATTTCAGAAAATTAACTCAAAACTCCTGTGTGAGAGCTTGAAGCCGGGATTACCTAAGTTTTTTCCCTCAAACCTCTACAATGGCAGTGTTTGATACATTGTAATTAGACATGTGGTGATGGAATAGCTCTTTCTAAACGGTCTTTTTCATTATTTGGGAAATAATCATTTTATTTTATTTCATTTTATGAATATTCTTTGAAAGTATAAATTCCTAACCATAACTCGTGAAGCAAATTCCTAACTACCCCCCACCCCCTAATTGCTCTCTCTCTCTCTCTCTCTCTCTCTCTCTCAAATACTTTGCTGCTATCCCAAGGATATGGTATTTGCGGTCAAGCTTGGAGACAAACAAGAAGCAGCTTGGAGATAACATGAAAGTGTATAGATCATGAAAGTAAAGTCTTTTGTTTTGTTTTGTTTTTTTTTTTGGAGAGAAGCGATCTTTTTCATTATAATTAGAAGTGCACGAAGATGCGAGTAAAATGAACTGCATTATGATTAGAAATGCACAAAGATGAAAGTAAGAATGATTAGAAGTACACACTTGAAATGAACTGAAATCGTGACTTGAAGTCATGATTTCCAACTTGATCAGGACTTTCAATGTATTTTAAGTGTGTATGTAAAATTATGTATAATAGAATGTGTACTAGTATTTTTCCATATCTATATAATATTTAAAAACTAAAGTACATCATTTATTGTTGCTAAATCCATGTTACACCATCTCGTCCACCACGTCATTGGCCACATAATCATTGTTTTTTTTTTTCCTAATCTTTTGAGTATATTTAAATAAATTGACTTCACACATTAATCTTGAATGATTTTAACTTTACATGCAACTTTGCATTTACATATTTATTTACTTTAATTTAAATGCTTATAACTAAAAAAATGAAATCAATGAAGAATAAAAAATAAAATAAAAAATTTGTGGATACAAATCTATACTATATATGATTATAGAAACTTTGCAATAAATTTTATAAAACTCCTTTTGTGCAATGTTATTAACATCCTTTCTTAATTTCTGTAATTTTTACTTTGTTCAACTTTTTATTTTCTTCAACCATTGTCTTTTTAATTTAATCTTTCATCTCCTCCAATCATTGTTGTCTTAAAATTTTCATTTGATTTCCTGTTATAGTTTTATTCTTCTTTATATCTTCTTAAATTATACCGTTTCACTTTGTTCAAATTTAATTCATTTACTTCAACTCTTCCTTCAAAAAAAAAAAAAAAACTTCAACCCTTCCTCTTTCATCTTAATTTTCATATAAATTTCATATTACTTCATTTTCA
Organism: Quercus aquifolioides; assembly: GCA_019022515.1. Taxonomy (NCBI): domain Eukaryota; kingdom Viridiplantae; phylum Streptophyta; class Magnoliopsida; order Fagales; family Fagaceae; genus Quercus; species Quercus aquifolioides. The sequence goes on from CM032329.1 coordinate 2,888,590, forward strand.
CATCTTTCCCTTATTCTTTTCAAGTTGTTCACAAGAAAAAAGTGTCAATAATCTCTCTCTCTCTCTCTCTCTCTTCAATTTTGTTTCTCTTTTGGTGGATTATTTTACTAGTTCAAACACTTTTTTTCATCCCCACTAATGGTTCTCGCGTCACATTTGTTCTTCTTTTTAGAAAATCTATATCCACTTTTATGAATATCTAGGTATCATGGTATTCCAATTCCTGATCAAAGGTTGTTTCTCTTTATCCCATTGGTTTAATTTGATTTGGTTAATAATTAGTATTTTTGCAAGTTACAATTTGATTTTTTAGTGATCCATTTAGATGTTAAACTATGAGACTTTACTAGCGGTTTTTTTTTTTTTTAATCCTTTTGAGAGGACATATATAGTGCCATTTATTCAAACAAAAGCAAAGGTTAGTCAAACAAAATTAATCGGATAAGTGACATATTTTTTTTTTTTTTTTTGATAAGTATAAGTGACATATTTTGTAATGTGTTTTCCTTCCCTCACTGCATCTCCCTCCCTTGGTCGAGCATTTCCTTTAATTTATAAGTATTATTGCATTTTTTGGTACTATTTATTAGTCCTATTGTACTATTTCAGCTATCTTTTAGTTTTATTTGCAGTACTTTAACTTTATCTACAGTACTTTCAACAAAAAGTTTTCAGTTTTAGCTAAATAAGCTGTTCCCAAACGAACCTCAACTTTTACAAATTGTAAAATATTTTGTGACATTTTCCATAAATCCCACTCATTCCTAAAACAATTGTAATTTCAAGATTAGTCAATCGTTGTTTGCTTGGTTAATTAATATTACGTAGAACTGCCACTTTTTAATATATATATATATATATATAAATATTTTAATACTCAGAATTTACAACATTAGTAAAATTATGACAAAAAATTGTGCGGTCTTAAATATTTTCCATAAAGAGAGGAAAATAAGGAAAGATAGAAAGATAATGTTACTTCACTTATGCCAATAGTTCTTCTCAAAAAAAAAAAAAAAAAAAAAAACACACTTAAGCGAATAATACATTCATGCTCGCTTTACTTTGATTTCTCTTGTTCTCTGAGTTTAACGTCTGAGTTCATTTGCATTATGAGGTGAGGCTCGGTGCACAAACAAGTGCCTTCCACCTAATACAATAAGTAGGAGGTTTGCGCGCATAAGATTAAGATACCACCTTTTGGGCTTACATGCAATTGTTTCTTGACCTATATTGCAATTAATATTCCTGTTTAACTAAGCTGATGCTTTCTTGAAATCAATAACCACACTTCATGTTCACATGTTTATTTTTAATTTTTTATTATTATAGACTTTTTTACAAACACTTTATCAGTATTGATCAAGCTGCTTTATTTTGCAAAAGTTTCTACAAGTGTGAATCTATACTCGAGATATATAGTGATGCTCATACATATTGACCGAAATCAGCCAATTCAACTGCTGTTAGTAATTCTAATCTGGCAATCTCTTGGTTGGAAGCAATATTTTCTTAATTAGCAAACCAAGAAGCAGAAGGGGGAGATCTGTCTATGCTTAGAGCTCATCCTTATGCTTAATTTGATGCATCAATTTCCTTTCAGGTTCATATATTTTCCTGCCAATGTTCCATGATGCTCCTAAATCTGTTAATTACTTGTGTGAAGCAGGGTAGGGGATAGATGTGATGTGATGGACCTGTACGGCTGTACCTAATGGATAAGTCCCAGAAGAGGAAGATTTGGAAAAAGTTCTTTAAATTATTTTTGTGGGCTTGTTTTTCACCTATTTTTGTGTTGGATGAATAATTTAAAATGTGGAGATGCTATCATACATAGAACTTGGTATTGCTCTGCTCAACATTGGAAAATTTTGAGAATTTAGCTGGGTCAAGTGGATCTAAGTCTAGAAAAATTCACCTTTAATGTGTTGAGTTCTGTCTAAACTTATGTTTTCATTTAAGTGAGTATAGCTGAATCATGCACTAATGAGTAACTGACCTAGGAAATGATATCTCATTGAATTCTACTTGAAAAATTGGTCTTGTTTATTCCAATTTCTCCAAGAAGCCAACCGAATTTCATATATTGTATAATTTTATAGGGGCCCTTGCTGAAGTATTTCATGGTAGAGATGTAAATTTAACAGTCCTGAGTGCAAGATGTGAAGGCCATGCTGTCAGTTTTCTTTATAATTTAATTAGCAAAGACTTGAATTCTGGTGACTGCCTGGAGTGGTGGGCAATTGCAAATAGATGCCCTGGCTAATGAAATCCAGCCAGTCTGGAATCTTGGCTGCCCACCTCGTATTTGTGTTGATCCAAATGACCATATTATTGGTCTTGCTATGATTGGTGAATCAATTAAAAGTTAGCTTCCTGTTGTGGAGCTTGATCAACCACTTGACCATACTATTTGGTTGGGATCCACCCTCTCTATTGAGACTGGCTATAGTGGATTAACTCTGCCAAGGGAAACTGTGGTATTGCATTTTCTACCATTGGTAAGTCAGATTATAGGCAAGAATGATCCCATGAGAACACCCTCAGTGCGTCCTGTTCTAAGTAGATGTCAAAGAGACAGACTTATGCAGTCTCCGCTTTTTGGTTTTGTTTCTTTATCAGATTCTTTTGGATACTCATGGATCGTGGGAGTTGCTTTTTGTTTACCATGTGTTGTGCTAGAAATTAAAACTTGGAACCTTTTGCTGCCTATTTATGTCGATATGGATAAAAGTTCATTAGCTTGCAGGAACATGAAAAGAGAGATTCCAGATATTTTAAGCAAAGAACACTTTCATGGACCTAAGGCTATTCTTCTTCCACAGGCCTCTGTATCTCACCAAATCCACGTTCTATTGCTGCTGACTCTACCGCTGACTCTATTGAAGTTCAGCAAGCTCTTCACCAGTACTTCAAGCTTTTCCATGAGAATCATGTGGAGTATGCGTATAAGGTACAAACTTACCAATTGTAAAACATACAATAACCACTTTTTTCTCTGATGGACCTATACATAATTACATGTACAATTGGAACTCATCTAAATATTTGGTCCCTCTTGATTATAGGACATGAAATATCGTTATTTATCACAAAAAAAAACATTTCGACCAGAACTGGACAATAAAGATAACATTGATCCAGATCTCAACTAGCTTTAGACTTCAGTACAAGCATGCACCAAAACTACCATAATTTCAACAGTTGAATGCATTACCATCTGTTGATTCAAAATTAAGCAGCCAGCACAGGCTTATTTCCCACGGAGTTAACATGCTAAGTTTCTCATCCAGTGATCACACAGAGCACAACACTCGAAAGAGTTCCTCTATCAATTGTGATTTAATCACCACCACAGCCCCCAAAAAAATATGGTGTTTTCTTTTTTCCTTTAATATGTTGCAAGACTAAACATTTCCAAAATATCAGTGTGAACTTGATTCAAGATTGTAAGATACTAAGAGAGCAAGGTGCAACAACTTAGGCATGTTTACATTGGTTATGATAACAGAGAAAAGAACTAAAGTGAAAGAAATATATGCTTAAGAGAAAAATGGATTCAAATACACATGGGTACCCAACAACTTACCTTTTTGGTGAGCTCTCTCCAAGCCATTCACAAGTATGTCAAACTCTGCACAGTTGGGGGACAAAAGAAGCAAAACAAAAACAACCACCAGTTTAGAGGTCCGGCCAAAGTAGCACTTACAATTACAAACCATAATGAACCAACATAGTTATATTGAAAGAAACCAACTTTAATTCATTCCACATAAACAAATGTTTCAACATTCACATAACACTCACTCACACAGAGACACAAACACAAACACCTTGTGGGGTTTTTTAATGTGGAGGTTAATGGGTTTTTCGTTTTTGCTTTTTTTTTTTAATGAAGTTTACAACCTACATTAGTATAATTTAAAAGAAAATTTTTCATTAATATCACTTGAATTAAAAATCATCTTTTTTTTTAAGCAAAAAAAAAATCATCTTAAATTATAACTCAAAAACACATCTGTAGGGACTAAGTTTGTGGCCCAAGCCCACTTAGAGCAGTGTGGCCCAGTACAACAAATCCAAAAGTTAGGGGTATGCAAAAAACTGACGAACCGAAAAAATCGCTTCAAACCGATCGAACCGTTGCAAAAATTTCGGTTTAGTTCGGTTTCGGTTTGATTTTGGTTTTATTATATAAAAAACCGAAAATTTCGGTTCGATTTTCGGTGGCAAATTTGAATGCACCGAACTAACCAAACCGAACCGAAATATATTATTAGATACTAGCCTCATCACACGCGCTTCGCGCATGAGATGAGTCTTTTTTTTTTTTAGTGGTCCTATTTTGTAGGGAAAAAAAAAACTATGTTTTTATTTTATTTTATATATATATAATTTTTATTTTGAAAATTTAATTTATAAGTGAATAAATCAATTTGAAAATTAATAGGAGAGTGGTCCTATTTTTTAAGTAATGTTTTAGTGGGAGTTCGAGTTGCATTTTTACCAGATTATCCTTTAGTTTTGTCTCTACTTAAACATAAGGGTGTAAAGCATTTTTGAACTAAAAAATAAAGAATCCAAATAGAAAAAATTCCTTAAATAATAGTATAGATTATTATATTATATTTTATATTAAATATATAATATATATATAAAGTTTGTAAACGTGGGCTTGGCCTGGCCAAAATTACTCAAAGCCCACTACTGCCCTTTTTTTTTTTTTTTTGGAAAGAAGCCTACTGCCCATTAGATGAGTTAGATTAACTAACTAAAATTAAACTAATTAACTTAAATTAATTAAGTTAAACAGAAACTGATTGAAAATAAAGAAAGTAAAAACCCTACCTAACCCACTTTCACTTACAAGCCTCCATCTCCCTCATCTGTCATCTCCATCTCCCTCACGCCTCACGCCTCACGCCTCACGCCATCACTCCCTCTCACACACACCAGCCTCCATCAGTCGACATCTGCCACCGGCCTCCACGGCTACTCCACACGCCGGCCTCCACAGCTACTCCACATACCCCACAACCCACACGTATTCACTGTCACGCCTCACAGCGTCCACTCCAAACGAATCTGCCTCTGCTGCCGCCTCCACATGCCGGCCTCCCCACGCCGTCCTCCCCACGCGGCTTGATCTTTTCATTCTGACGGTGACTTTCTCTCTTTTTAATTTCTTGATAACCCTCCCTCTTTTTTGTATTTTGGTATTTTGTTTAATACTGAATCAATGCTATTTTTTGTGAATCTGTGACTGTGATGTTGAGTTGTTATTTTCTTATTGAAAAATCGATAAACCAATGCGATGTTGAGTTGTTATTTTCTTTTTGTGACTGTGATGTTGACTTAGAGTTTTGGAAAAATCGATAGCCCCATGTGCTTAACCAAAAACCGACCGAAACTGAAATACCACTGAAACCGATTGATTTCCAATTATTTCGGTTGGTTTCGGTTGAGAATTTAAATTTCGGTTTCTGTTGGCCAAAACAAAAAAACCGACCGAACTGAACCGATTACACCCGTTTTGGATTTATTGTACTGGGCCACACTGCTCTAAGTGAGCTTGGGCCACAAACTTAGTCCCTACAGAGGTGTTTTTGAGTTATAATTTAAGATGATATATATTTTTTTGCTAAAAAAAAAAGATGATTTTTAATTCAAGTGATATTAATGAAAAATTTTCTTTTAAATTATACTAATGTAGGTTGTAAACTTCATTAAAAAAAAAAGAAAAAACGAAAAACCCATTAACCTCCACATTAAAAAATCGATTAATCGACATAGGTTTATCAAAAAAAAAAAAACCTATCACGGTATCACTATCAGTATCACCCTCACAGATAGTCCACTGTTCTATTTTCTCCTATTTTCCATTCTTCTTCATCGAAACCTTTCACAGTTCACACATAACAAAAACACCGTACCCTTCGGCCACCCACCACCACCACAGACCAAGTTCCGGAGAGCTCACTGGAACTAGCTCCTCTAGTCTCAGCACCCATATAGAGAAAAATTAAGGTAATTCTTAACTTTCTTCATTCTAAAATGCTTAATTCATGATTATACATAATGGGTAATGAATAATCTTATAAAATTGAATTTAGGAATACCCTTTTGAAGGTCTTGAAACTTGAAAGGCCTAGACTTGGGGTTAAGAATGTTGAGGCTAAAACCCCACAAGGTGTTTGTGTTTGTGTCTCTGTGTGAGTGAGTGTTATGTGAATGTTGAAACATTTGTTTATGTGGAATGAATTAAAGTTGGTTTCTTTCAATATAACTATGTTGGTTCATTATGGTTTGTAATTGTAAGTGCTACTTTGGCTAGACCTCTAAACTGGTGGTTGTTTTTGTTTTGCTTCTTTTGTCCCCCAACTGTGCAGAGTTTGACATACTTGTGAATGGCTTGGAGAGAGCTTACCAAAAAGGTAAGTTGTTGGGTACCCATGTGTATTTGAATCCATTTTTCTCTTAAGCATATATTTCTTTCACTTTAGTTCTTTTCTCTGTTATCATAACCAATGTAAACATGCCAAAGCTGTTGCACCTTGCTCTCTTAGTATCTTACAATCTTGAATCAAGTTCACACTGATATTTTGGAAATGTTTAGTCTTGCAACATATTAAAGGAAAAAAGAAAACACCATATTTTTTGGGGGGTGGGGGTGGTGATTAAATCACAATTGATAGAGGAACTCTTTCGAGTGTTGTGCTCTTTGTGTGATCACTGGATGAGAAACTTAGCATGTTAACTCTGTGGGAAATAAGCCTGTGCTGGCTGCTTAATTTTGAATCAACAGATAGTAATGCATTCAACTGTTGAAATGATGGTAGTTTTGGTGCATGCTTGTACTGAAGTCTAAAAGCTAGTTGAGATCTGGATCAATGTTATCTTTATTGTCCAGTTCTGGTCGAAATGTTTTTTTTTTGGTGATAAATAACGATATTTCATAAATCAAAAGCTCCAAGTACACTAGGAGTGTACATGGAAAGGATTACATCAAGAACGGAAATTACAATGATCAAGCATAACAAAAAAATTAGAGCAAGAAAAAGAATTGAAAACAGAACACCAAGCAAATAAAGAGTGGAGGAGGAGAGATTTAATCTCATGAATCGACTGTTCCTTCCCCTGAAAGCATCTACTGTTCCTTTCCCGCCAAAGACACCATAACACACAGTGGGATAGCCCGCCATAGGTCTATATTGCGCTGTCTACCAAATGGACCTTGCCAAGAAGCAAATAAATCTGCAACACTTTGCGGCATCACCCAAATCACACCAAAAAGTCTCCAAACCATAGACCATAGCTCAAAAGCAATGGGACAATGAAGAAGAAGATGGTTTACCGACTCCCCACTTCTTTTACACATATAGCACCAATCCATGACGGGTACACCCTTATTCCACAATCTATCCATGACGAGTTACTGATGGGCTTGGGCTGCGGTTTGGGATCAGCATTGTGAGTAGGTAGAGCCCACGTATTGGACTTAGGAGCCCAATAGTTGTTCCCCTTTCCTCTAATAGTGTTACCCGTTTCATTTAAGTTGGGCTTTGTCATGGACTTGTAATTGGGCCTATTGTTTAGAACTTTACGGTCCACTTCTCTAACCTTTGATGATACTATATTCCACTTCCCACCGTTTCCACGTTCGACACGTAGGAATAAGTCTAAGGTCAACGAATCAGTTTTGATTTTCCCATTAATATTAGACATAAATTCAGCCCCAATCTTTGCCTTTGCCTTCTCCGAATACAAATCGCATTGATCACGGTGAGGATAACTGGAAGCATGGGTATTCAAATTATGAAAAACCGCAACTTTCTCCTTTCCTTTAATACCGCCGCCGGGCTTGTTATGTCCACCACCGTGATTGTTCTGTCTGGCAGCTAACACAATTGGCTTTAATTGTCTATCCTCCCCTTCGGTATCACAATATTGCCCTGTCGTCGGCCGTGAAGAAGTTCAGAAAATAATAGGAGCATGCCATGGGCATTGGACCCCATCTGTAGAATGAGGACTTTCTCCCCCTCCCTTATAGTTCTCGCAAAGTGATCAGAAGATTGCTTAGAAAGCAATTCCTCCATGTGAAATAACAATCTACGAGCACTCTCTCTTCCCATTAAAACAGAACGCAGCGAATTCTGGCCCCTCTCAATAATCCGTAGCATGAAAAAAGACCCCCCTTCCTTGATTGAAAACTCAAAATTTTTGGATTCAATGGATAAAAACGTTGAACCACCTATAGCGGATAAACACAAAAGCAACCAATCGGCAAAGTGAAAAGCAACAGCAAAATGCTATCCTGAGAAATGAACAACAACAGGAAAAAAAACAAAGTAGCAAGCAAAAATCTATGGCTAATTCAAGGTAGCCAGGCCTTGTTTATGACTAATCCAAGGTAGCCAGGCCTCTTTCTCCATCTCAGGCAATCAACCCAATGCTCATTTTCGTGGTTGAAATGTTTTGCTAATATATACATGTATGTATGTATTGGTGGATAGATGGATGTATAACTGGACTAAATAACCACCTAAATTCATAGTGACCTATTATTCACTTTATTATTATTTATTTGTTTAATGATCAAGGCTCCCATTTCCAAGCCGCTAAGCCTTTTTTTTTTATATTATCCATTATGGTCTATTTCCACAGTTTTGATATTTATCATTGTCTACTATATTTTCACCATTATAAGTTGTTTTTATGCAGGGTGTATGCACTAGTCTTTCAAGAGCTTTGACTCCTGTGCCACCTAGGCCTGTGGTTGGGTCAAACTTTTCATCTGCCCTTGAGGATGTAATAAAAACATCAATCCCTGCTTCATTAAGATGCATATTAGGTTCTCTTAAATTTCATACATGTTTTTGTAGCTTTGTTTTTAGTTACTATTGTTGTTCAATTTTACTTGAGAGGCCTTAATACTAACCGCCTAGGGTGCTCTAGTTGTTTAGTTTTGTAATTAATTTGTACTATGGACAATACAATCAAGCTCTCGTAGTACAGTGGTCAATCATAACTAAAAGAGAATTAAAGGAAAACGAATCCAAAGCTAGCAAACAATTAAACAAAGAATTGAGGAAAAACAACTTAAGATCGAGAATAGATCGTTCACATCCCCTGAAGCTTCTAGCTGCCATATGCACCACGTTAAAAAATGAGGCACAACTTTCCATATTGCTATGTGCCGATGACGACCAAATTGACCTGGCCATGAAGCTAGCATATGCACAACTGTGACATAACCCAATGTACTCCAAATAGACTGAATACCATATTGAACTAATTGATGGGCCCTTTTTTTAATTTAATGAGTAAGTTTCAATATTGGGCTTATAATATGGGCCTTGATTCATTTGCTCACATTACATATCTTTTTATTTTTCCTTGGATGAGCCTTGAAGCCTTGGAAGGGGGTGTCTGGACTATGAAGTGGGTGCATGGCACACACGGTTGTAGTTTATGGAAGGGTATTAGAGCAGCATGGGATGACTTGATCAATTATGTGTGTTTTGAAATGGAAGTAGGAGATAGTGTGCGTTTTTTGGCATGGTAGGTGGTGTGGGGAGCGCTGCTTTGTTTTTGTTAGCCATAGATCTTGACGGTTTGATATCTGATTATTTGGTCGGTGGTACTGGAGGGTCTGAGAAGCATTGGAATGTTAAATTTGTTTGATCTTTTAATGACTGGGAGTTGGAGTTTATTGAGTCTTTGCCTGGGTTGCAACTTTAGTTAGAGACTACTTTAGCTAGTGAGTCTGTGTGGTTCTTGTAATACTCTTTAGCTATTGGTGATCGATCTTTTAGAAAATTATTTGTGATGTTTAATTTATTGACGAACTAGCTAAAAATTGTTGGGTTTTCAATTGATTGCTGCTTAATCTGTTGAAGTTTTTGGTCAATCTCTTTCCAAGAATTTGATAAAAATAAAATTTTGTTTCTAGATAGAGAATTTTTTTTTGAAATTTATTAGTTTCAGAATTGTTCTGTGCAATTTCTTGAATATGATATTGATACTTATACGGTGTGTTTGGGGTATTTTTATGTGATTTATACGATGATGAAAGAATTTGTGAAAGCTTTAGAATTTGGATCTTTCCTTCTTACCTCAGATATGTGTGTATTTATAAATTACATGTAGAAGTGGATGTGGCTGTGGGGTTCGGATCTGTGTTTACTGGTGGGGGATATGGTGGTGGTGGTAGTGTGGGTTTTGAACCCACTTTCATATGGCTGGCTGGCTGGCTGCCGATGGGTGTAGCTGTGGCTGTGGGTTCAGATTTGTGTGTGCTGGTGGGGGATGGGTGGCTGCAGTTTCTCTCTCTCCCTGTCTGGGTGGCTGTGGATTTGGATTTGGTGATGGTGATGGAAATGTGTTTTGGTTTTCTGTGGTGGGTGGAATTTTTTTGCTGTTGGTGTGGTTGTGGTGGTGAGGATTTAATTGGTAGATAAAAGGGGGGAAAAAAAAACAAACTAGACCAGAAAACTGGTGCCAAACCATGCAAGTGGCTTTTTGAGTTGGGAAAATGGGTTTTGAGAACAAAAAATGAGAACACCTAGAATACAAAGTCGAAAATGAAAACTGAAAACAAAAACAACAGGAATCAAACAGGGAGCAAAGTTGGAATGACAAAAAAGAATACATGTGGCCGACCTTAATTAGTTTATCGAGTATCTACAGCTAACCCAAAATTTTGGGAAGCTTGATTGTTATTGTTGTAAAATTTTGATAAGTTAGGGAGTTATGTGTATAACAAACAATGTCCCTCCAGTAGTTGAACCCATTGAAATAAATTAATTTTTCTAAAGAAGCGTTGGGGGAGTTCAAATTCACTTGGGGTTCCACTCCCCAAATGACCAATGTTTGAGCATTCCTGTACTTATTAGTGGGTTGATGCCATTTTGGACTTAGGCCCTTGGCTTAAAGATGAAATGTCCTGTGATTAGATTTTTTCCTACATAATGTGAAGCATTTATTTGTTAATCTGTATAGTATAAATTTATTATTTTGAAAAAATTTCAAGTTTAATTGTGTGCTGTCGTGAAGTGTTTTGCAAAATTTATGTTGCAGAGTTCTCTTCCAGATCAGCATTATGGGGCTCAGCTTGTCACAAGGTCCCAGCAGTATTGCCCCTTATGAGGTTACTTGATCTGTTTTACTTTTTTTGGGCTTTTTACTTGTTTTTTGGGTACAAGGAACGCTACTTTTGACTACAGTCATTGGTATGGTCTTTTGTAAGTTACACTCCTGGTGGTCTTGAACACATGACCTCATCTTTCACCTTAGTGAAAAACTCTTGATAAGTATATTCTGATTGCGTTAATATGTACATGACTAAATGTTCATGACTAAAATTGATAGGAAGAGGTTGGACTTCTGAAAAAGTCACTGATCATAAATTTAGTTTGCTGGCTACATATGACAAATGATAAATTGCTGTTTAACATTTATAATTTCACAGAAGAACATGTCTGCAATGCAGAAATTTCATTCTAATCTTTTTGCTCCTGGACTTCCTAAAGATTATAGTTTGTTCTTACATCTTGCTTAGGTATTTTCATGCCACTCCGGAGCTCTGGGCTAGAAGGAATAATAATGACCCAGTTTCTGAAACAAATTCCAAGAAAAAGCCTTCCAGTAGAGGGAAGTTTGCAAAAAGAGTCAGGACTGAGCCACCTGTTGAAGCCCCTTATGTGCCTCTTAGACCAAAAAGAACCACCAAATCCTTGCCAGATAAAACAATTGACATATTTGAAGGCATGACAATTGTGGAGCTTGCCAAGCGTACTGGTGAGTCAATACCTACACTGCAGGAAATTCTAGTCAACGTTGGGGAAAAGGTTGAATCTGAGTTTGATCCTCTCGGCATCGACATTGCGGAACTGGTTACAATGGTATTTCCTATTCTTAGTTGTAAATATTACATAATAATCCCTCACATAATTTATAGCACCAAATTGGAGAACATCAATGATATATATATATATATATATATATGGTCTGTATGGGATAGGATCCTTACAAGTGATAATTTGAGGGGTAGATGGGATTTTGTTGACTGGTGTATCATGTGCTGCAGTAATGGGGAGACGGTGGATCATTTGTTATTACATTGTGGAAAGGCTTATCGGTTGTGGAGCTTGGTGTTTAGATCTTTTGGGTTTTCTTGGGTCTTGCCAAGATCGGTTGCGGATACTCTTTTCGGTTGGTGGAATTGGCCTGGAAAGCATTTGTCTAGCATTTGGAATTTAGCTCCATTATGCTTGATGTAGTGTCTTTGGAGGGAGCGAAATAGGAGGACGTTTGAGGACATGGATAGTTTGGATGACCAGCTTTTGGCCTCTTTCAGTGGCACTTTGTTTGACTGGTCTAGGGCTTGGAGACTCACCTCTCTAGTGATTCTCTCCCTATGTTCCTTAGCTCTCTCCTGTCTTAGTTTCTTTTTTTTTGATAAGTAATAAGACTTTTATTCAACAAGAAAAACACAAACAGCCATTACAGGTGTTCATGATGGTGAACACAAAAAACAGCAAACAAAAACAACTGAAAACAAAATAAGAGAAGCAACTTAAGTGGCACTACTAAGGGTAGAAAAGAACTCCAAAGCAGAAGAACAGTTTGAATAACCCCAGCACTTAGCCCATTCAAAAAGAGTATTTTGGCTGAGCTCTTGTAACTGATCAAACGTTCTCTCCAGATTCTCAAAGAGCGCCGGTTTCTTTCCAACCAAACAACCCACATCAAACAGCCAGGAACCATATTCCATACGTCCGAAGCATAAACTTTCTTTCCATACTTAGTTTCTTTTCCTTTCTTTATCTTTACAATCTTTCTTTTCCCTTTGTATTTTTCTCTCTACCTTATGTTTTTCTGCATAAGGTAGTGTTCTTGAATATAAATCTTTATTACCTATCAAAAATATATATATGCATATAGTTGTCAATATTCCTCCTTCCTGCAAACAAATCTTTTCTTTTATTAATACAATATTCCCCTTTCCCCCAAAAAAACCTTATCTATTATTATTATTTTGCTGCTCTGTAGTCTTTATTTCCCCCCATCCATATTGTACACTATCTTTTGAGTTTTAGTTGTCTTGGAAACTTTTGGGACTCAATTTTAGGTTATCGCTTCTTCAGGAAGTCGGAATCAATGTAAGGAGGCAACACTCCACTGAAGGTACCGAAATTTTACCGAGGCCTGCAGTTGTAACAGTAATGGGTCATGTTGATCATGGTAAAACTTCTCTTTTGGATTCTCTACGTCAAACATCAGTGGCAGCAAAGGAAGCTGGTGGCATAACTCAGCATCTTGGTGCTTTTGTTGTGAGTATGCAGTCAGGAGCGTCAATCACTTTTTTAGACACCCCTGGTCATGCTGCATTCAGTGCAATGCGAGCAAGAGGTGCAGCAGTTACAGATATAGTGGTGCTAGTTGTAGCTGCTGATGATGGAGTGATGCCCCAAACTCTTGAAGCCATGTCTCATGCAAAAGCAGCTAATGTGCCAGTTGTCGTTGCAATTAATAAATGTGATAAACCAGCTGCTGACCCAGAGAGAGTAAAGCAACAGCTTGCTTCAGAGGGCTTGCTGCTGGAGGAGATAGGTGGTGACGTTCAGGTGGTTGAAGTTTCAGCGACAAAGAAGACTGGGTTGGATAACTTGGAAGAGTGTTTGCTTCTCCAGGCTGAAATGATGGATCTGAAAGCACGTATTGATGGGCCTGCTCAAGCTTATGTGGTGGAGGCAAGACTCGACAGGGGACGGGGTCCATTGGCTACTGCAATAGTTAAGGCGGGGACTTTGGTTTGTGGGCAGCATGTGGTTGTTGGCTCACAGTGGGGCAGAATAAGGGCTATTAGAGATACGGTGGGGAAGTTGACAGAGAAGGCAACACCTGCAATGCCTGTTGAAATTGAAGGGCTGAAGGGGCTCCCAATGGCTGGTGATGATATTATTGTTGTGGACTCTGATGAGCGAGCTAGAATGCTTAGTGAGGGAAGGAAAAGGAAATTTGAGAAAGATAGGCTTAGCAAGGTCAATGATGGGGCAACAGAAAATTTGGAAACATCAGAAGAGGAGTTTAAGAGGGTTGAAATGCCAATAATAGTAAAAGCAGATGTTCAGGGAACCGTCCAAGCTGTCACAGATGCATTAAAGACTTTAAATAGTCCTCAGGTATGGCAAGATCATAACAGCTATATATCCTGAATTTGTACTTTCTTTGTAGTTTTCAACAATGTTCTACTAATTACTTGTTGCTTTAACTGATGATGATTGTTTGTTCTTCCTCACAATATGATTAGCAGTTGTCATCTGTTGATCATATGTTAGACCTCTTTGGCATCTTAACTGTTAAGTATATACCAGGACAAGGTGCAGCTTATAATCCATCTCTCCCCTCCTTCCCCCACCCCCCCCACCCCCTCTGGGGGGGTGGAATGCTATTGACTATTTGCCTCTGACTACATAATATTTTAACCTATAATTAACCCCAACCCCACTCCCTTTACTTGATCCTAGGCCGAGGGCAGGTTCTGCTTTAAGTAAAACATTGGCTTTGTTACCTAAAAGTATTCTCTAGTATTTCACTGCTGACTGAAATTGTTACTCATTGTAATTCATGTGGTTCAATTTGATTATCAGGTTTTTGTGAATGTTGTCCATGTTGGTGTTGGACCTATTTCTCAATCTGATGTGGATCTAGCAAAAGCCTGTGGTGCTTGTATAGTTGGGTTCAATATTAAGAGTCCACCTAGTTCTATCAATCTGGAAGCGACTCAAGCCGGTACAAAGGTATTGACCTTTTTTTCTCAATTTCAATGCTCTGTTGAGAATGTTAAATTCATTTAACCGTCAAGTTAAGACTACATATTAACATTGTTTATGGGCAGTTGATACTTGATATTATTTTTAGAAAAATAAAAAACAAGCGTACAAAGCTTGAAAACCTTAACTTATCAAAAAAAAAAAAAAAAAAAAGCTTGAAAACCTTATGATTTTTGTTGTTTCTTATGTTGTTTGTAGATAGTGCTTCACCGTGTGATCTATCACCTATTGGAAGAAATGGGCAATTTGATAGTAGACAAGGCCCCTGGGACTTGTGAGACTCAGGTAGCTGGGGAGGCTGAGGTACTGAATATATTTGAGCTCAAAGGAAGGAGCAAGGCAAAGGGAGATGATGTAAAAATTGCTGGCTGTCGAGTCATTGATGGTTTTGTCTCAAAATCATCAACCTTGAGGCTCATGAGGAGTGGGGAAGTTGTGTTCGAGGGATCCTGTGCATCTCTTAAGCGGGAGAAGCAGGATGTGGATACAGTGAGGAAAGGAAACGAGTGTGGACTTGTGATTAGTGATTGGGATGATTTACAGATTGGAGATGTCATCCAGTGCTTGGAGCAAGTTGTAAGGAAGCCCAAATTCATTTCATCAGAGAGTGGTGCTGTTCGAATTGAGTGCTGATGGTACTTTCACTAGATGCTCCTTTATTTTTTGACTCAATCGTTTTCCCTTGCATCTCTGCTTGAGGACAAGCAAATTCTTGTAACATCAGGATCAATACCTAGACTTGCTGCAGGGCGCTCTCAGTCATTTTACAACTGGTGCTCCTGCCCAAATACCCCATGCTTCAGAGTGGCTAAGGTTTATTTATGTAGGACAATTTTGAAAGGTTATGGCAAAATATTTGGTTTTTGATATAAATTTTGTACAATAGCAAACCCACAAGATTATTAGATCAAAACATCAACAAAGAGCAATTTGTTTATTTAATTTACACTTTTAATTGCCTATGATAAGGTTGTATTCTTTTATACTATATTATTTATTCATCTAACAAATCTATATATATTTAAAAGCTGAAGCATAGCATTTATTTTTACTACGCTTTAGTTGAGCCACATCACCATTAATTCAAGCCTCTTCCAATTCTCAATTCTTTCTTTTTCCCTTTAAAATTGATTGACACTTTTGAAGTTTAAACCCTTCAATTGCCACCCCTGTAATTAACTATGTTATTTTTAATACTATAAATTTTCAATTGCTTTCTCTACCTCAGCAAAAGCTACCAAAGCTGCATCTGATTTGGAGAGTCCCTTCGACTTCGAGGTGTGTTCTTTCCCTTCTTATTTTTCCTTTTTCCCTAACTTTGGTTTTTTCCTCTGGAATTTTAAAGTTGGTGGCTGATATGCTTTTTTTTGCATTGTCGACAATATGATCACTTTGGGGCTATGGGTGGCTAGGATTTGGCTTGTCGATTATGCAAAGGATTTTTGAGGATTAGAAATCTCTATAATAATTTCTTACTTCATATTCATGTTGTACAATTTTTATTTTATATTTGTGTTTTACCAGTTCAATTTGTTTTTCTCTAAATTTTAAAGAAAACCAAGTTTTCTTACGTCTGACATTTGTTTAATTCTATGTAAGCAAAGAAGAAAAAAAAAACCAAAGTTTGATGTATTTACTTTTGATAGTTTTGAAACAATAATAGAGTTTATGCTGCAATTTTACTCCAACTACTGCTTTCATATTTTTCAACTCAATGGTTTTTTTTTTTAAATTTTTTTTATGTTGGATCTTTCTCAATTTCTATTTGGCTCCGAAAGTCATAAATACTATGTTTAGCACATTGTTTCTTATTATGTCACAAGGAAATAGAAAGTTCTTATTGCAGTCCAATAGACAATAATAAATTTGTCTCAAAAGTTTGATGGGTTTGTGTGTCACAAGGAAATAGAAAATCTTAAAATATGATTGGGGGTTTAATTTTTATCTGATTATGATAATGCTAAATGTGGAATTTGGTTCTTGTAGGATTTAGGAACATTGATCCAGATACATGAGAGTTTGACAATGAAGATTTCTTAAGTGACCAAAGACATTTCTAAAGAACTTGAAGAGAACAGAGAATTTTTTCATCCTTTTTCATCATAGCCTTGGATATTTATTCCAATTAAACTTTTGTGTTGGGCACGTAGGGACTCCAAAGTCCAAGCATTAGCCGACCTTGATATATCTATTTACTGTATTGCCGCAAGCCCACACATAATACCTTAGTTGACTTATGTTAGTAATATAAATACACATGTTCAATGGCAATTGTTTTGGAGTATTAGTGCCACATTATTAGAATAAGTTTTTCCCTATTCTTTGTTATTCTTTAGAGTCTAAGTCATGACTTTGTTCTAGAGATTTTCAATTGATCATTTGAGGAGTCTAAGTCGTGACTTTGTCCTAGAGATTTTCAATTGATCATTTGGGGCATGATATGTTGGTTCTAATGAGGACATTAGGAAAGCTTAGAGAGCAGTAGTAAACTACAAGAGCATACCTTTAATAAATGAAACAAAAGTTAAAAGGGACTGAAAAAAAAAAAAAAAACAATAAATGATGTCCTTCACAAAAGCAATGCAAAACCCATCAAATGAGTCTAATACATTATTGTTTGTGGTTTTTGAAACAATAAGATAAACAAATTGAGCTCACCATCATTATTTTGATATTGGTTCATTTACAAGTGATTCAAATATTTGACTCATACTTATTCTTCTTCAATAATTAAGAAAAATTTCATTAGCTCAAAACAAATGTCACAACTTGAGATGATATTCCCAAAATAGGGCAAATAGCAATCATCACTTCATCAGTTCAAACAATCTAACTATGTACAAAGCAGATTGAAAATATAAATGCTATCTAACTTTTTTTGCAATATAGTTATAACGGAGAGAGAGGATTTGAACCTTGGATATTATGGACATACCAAGAGATGCTAACAATTTGAGACACAATACTCTTGGCTAAATGCTATCTAACTAGATAACATTAGATTGATACAACTTAATTCTAATTAAAACACTTTTGACTCTCAATTGCTGCATCAATAACAGAACCTCAACTTGCAACCATTTAGACCATGCAGATTGAAACTTGCCAAATTACCACTTCGCAATCTCCCATCACTTCAATTAGATTTTAGAACCAGGTTTGAGCATTCTCCAGTTGATAAACATCACTTCATTGAGGATGGTGTTCTTTAAGTTGCTCCTTGCTTCCATTTTAGCTTTGACATCACTCTTAGTGATTCTAACAATCTATTCCTTAGTCTTGACTACTCTACGATAAAGCCTACTCTCTCTTTGAATTCGCAACTCGCAAGTGGCAAATTGTTGCCCACAATGCCTTTTTGCAAAGAGAAGTTTTGAACTGCGTTTTAGGCTTGCACAATGGGTTTCTTGCATTTTAGGTTTCTTTCACTTTGCATGCCTATACACCTTTCTTTTTTTTAGAAAAAAATTAAATAAAAAATGAGAAACTTATAGTCCTATTGGTTTGATTGCTAAGAAAATGAAGTAAATTTTAAATAAATAAAACAAGCCTCGAGTCCTTTGTTAGTAGCTTTATTGTTTTTCAGTAATTGCTTCTTTGATATGATGATTTTATGTTATAATATACTTTGGTTCAAATATGTTCATTTACTTATTTTAATCAAGGTGAAACTTCCAATTTTTGTTCGATTGTGAAAAAAAAAATTGATTTCTCTCTCTCTCTCTCTCTCTCTCTCTCCAAGTTTCTATTAAAAAAAAACTCAAAATAATAGAACGGTGTTGTAAGGACCCTAAAAAGAAAGGCCCAAGCCCACTGAGAATATCGATACCTTGTCCTTCAAATCAAGCCCAAACAATAGAATTTTTAAGAGAGTGGGTCTTTAACACAAGTGCAATGTAAAGATAAGTCCAAGTCTAAGACTGTTAAATCCAAAGTAATAGATTAGTGTATTTAGAACAACAGATGAGGATAATATCCTCCTCGGGCGGGTCCGAGGATAAATCTCTTATTAATAAGTTAAGCTCATGTCCCTTTATAAGGTAATCCTTAGTTCTCTTACTTGTTTCTTTTTTCTTGGATATTTGTTCATCCCCATTTTCTGGGGGGTTCCCTCTCTTTTATAATCCCTTCCCTAGCATCCCAGCCCTCCACCTGTACGTTTCAGGTGGTCCTTTAGGATATTTGTCTTGTTGAGACCCTTTTGGAGGTGGTAGAGAGAGTTGGTAGCTGTGATGTTGCTGTTCAGGGGTCATTTCCTCATTAATGCAGCTGATTAGGTTGGTGCAGAGCATTAAATGTTGAGGTGGGAGGTGTCTTATTTAGGAAAATTCCTCCCACCACCCTCTTAAGTCTTGTTTTCTCCTGTTGCTATCCTTTCCCTTATCCTTAGGCTTCAATGGGGGTGTCAGTCATCCTTTGGCTCTCTTGCTTTCCTCGGGTGAGTGCAGTCCTTGGAGTTTGCCTATCTTTCTTTGCTTGAATTGGACAACTTCGTCCTCGAATTGGGCTCCTCGGTCCTCGGCTCCCTCATAGGTGTATTTGTAGAGATAGAGAGATGGAGAAAAAAATATCATCAATAAATTATACATTATACTATATTACAAAATAATTATGTATTCCCACGCATCTCGTGGGTCTGCTACTAGTAATTATTATTATTCATGCATATGACACAGCTTATAAAGTTGAATTACCCTTGTTCCCCATTTAGAAATTTCAAAGAAATCACATTCAGTGTATAACTGGCTAAACAAACCTAGGGAATACGTAACTTTTATGAATTTATCAAACCAGTGCAATAGTTTGATTTATATGCTGATTGTTGAGTAGTCAAAATTATGATCATTCTTTCTGGTACATGACATCCATGCGTGCCATATATTGGAACCTTTCACAGGATTAAACAAGTGCCCAAAGCAATGAAATCGCAAATTTATGTAGTGGAACCTTTTGCAGGATTGAGCATTTGTCCAAATCAATGAAAAAGCAATTTTATAGTGGAACCTTTTGCAGGATTAAGCATTTGTCCAAATCAATGAAAAGTGAAAACGCAATTTTATCGCATGGTACAATTTAAAGTTAAGAATGGGAGCCTGTCTAATTCTTAGGTATGTCAATTTACAAACATTGATGCCCACTTGTTTTGAAAATGGACTTTCGTGTAAATTTGTGTGTGTGTAGTGTTCCCCCAAGTGCAATGACAGAGGGAAAGTTCAGAAAAATTGTGCAACCACAACTAATTCCACACTAGGGGTGTCAAATGGGTGGGTTTGGGGTGGGCATAATTGGATTGGGTATATAAAACCCATTTATCCATTAAAACCCATTTAACTAATTGCTTCTAACCCAAACCCAATCCAACCCAATTATTATGGGTAAACCCCAACCCACCCAATTACCCAATTATCAAAATTACCAAAATGCCCTTAAAGTGTAAATAACCAAAGTATTCTAAAATCTTCAAAAATGACCAAAATACCCCAAAACCTAAAAATTACCAAAATACCCCCAAAACCTAAAAAAAAAGACCAAAATACCTCCAAAACCTTAAAATTACCAAAATACCCCTAAAACCCAAAAATGACCAAAATACCTCCGAAACATAAAAAAATGACCAAAATAAACTCTGAAACCCAAAAAATGACCAAAATACTCATAAAACCTAAAAATTACCAAAATACCCCCGAAACATAAAAAAATTACCAAAATACTCCCGAAACATAAAAAATGGCCAAAATACCCCCGAAACATAAAAAATGGCCAAAATACCCCCGAAATCTAAAAATTACCAAAATAATCTCGAAACCTACAAAATGACCAAAATACCCCTAAAACCCAAAAAATGACCAAAATACCCCTGAAACCTAAAAATTACCAAAATACCCCCAAAACCCAAAAAATGACCAAAATACCCCCGAAACCTAAAAATGACCAAAATACCCCCTAAACCCAAAAAATGTCCAAAATACCTCCAAAACCTAAAAAATTACTAAAATACCTTTGAAACCTAGAAAATGGCCAAAATAACCTCGAAGCCTAAAAATTGACAAAAATAACCCTGAAAACTAAAAATGACCAAAATACTCCCAAAATCTCAAAAATGGCCAAAATAACCACGAAGTCTAAAAATTGACCAAAATAACCTAGAAACCTAAAAATGACCAAAATAGCCCCTAAACTTAAAAATGACCAAAATACCCTCTAAACTGAAAAAATGATTGATATACCTTCAAAACCTAAAAATTAACTGAAATACCCCCTGAAACCTAAAAAATGACCAAAATACCCCTGAAACCTAAATACAACCAAAATAACCCCTAAACCTTAAAATGACCAAAATATCCTTGAAACCTAAAAAATGACCAAAATACCACGAAACCTATAAAATGACAAAAAAGACCCTTAAACCTGTAAGTCAATAAAAATACACCCTAAACCTAAAAAATTACCAAAATCCCCCGTAAAACTAAAAAATGACCAAAATACCCCCTAAACATAAAAAATGACCAAAATGCCCATAAACCTAAAAAATGACTAAGATACCCCAAACCCCTATTTTGGTAATTTTAGAGGCTTCGAGTGTATTTTTTTCATCTTATAGGATTAGTTGTATGTGTCATTTTAGATATTTTGAGGGGTATTTTGGTCGTTTTATAGGTTTAGAGGTATTTTGGTCGTTTTAGACGTTTTAGGGTATTTTTGGTAATTTTAGAGGTTTCACGTTGTTTGTGGCCATTTTAGCGGTTTTGGGTTTATTTGGGTCATTTCAAAGGTTTAGGGGTATTTTCGTCACTTTAGAGGTTTGAGGGTATTTTGGTCATTTTTTAGGTTTAAAGGGTATTTTGGTCACTTTTTAGGTTTAGGGGGGTATTTTGGTCATTTTTAGGTTTCGGGGTTATTTCTGTCAATTTTTAGACTTCAGGGTTATTTTAGTCATTTTTAGGTTTCTAGGTTATATTGATCAATTTTTAGGCTTCGGGGTTATTTTGGCCATTTTTCTAGGTTTCGGAGATATTTTGGTCATTTTTTGGATTTCAGGGGTATTTTGGTCATTTTTAGGTTTCGGGGGTATTTTGGT
The DNA here is from genome assembly GCA_019022515.1 of Quercus aquifolioides. Taxonomy (NCBI): domain Eukaryota; kingdom Viridiplantae; phylum Streptophyta; class Magnoliopsida; order Fagales; family Fagaceae; genus Quercus; species Quercus aquifolioides. The sequence goes on from CM032329.1 coordinate 2,910,505, forward strand.
CATTTTTTGGGTTTTAGGGGTATTTTGGTCATTTTTTTTGGGTTTCGGGGGTATTTTGGTCATTTTTAGGTTTCGAGGGTATTTTAGTCATTTTTTGGATTTCAGAGTTATTTTGGTTATTTTTACGTTTCGGGGGTATTTTGGTCATTTTTTGGGTTTCGAGGGTATTTTGGTCATTTTTTAGGTTTCGGAGGTATTTTGGTCATTTTGTAGGTTTAGGTGTTATTTTGGTCATTTTTTAGGTTGAGGGGGTATTTTGGTCATTTTTTGGGTTTCGAGGGTATTTTGGTCATTTTTTAGGTTTAGGTGTTATTTTGGTCATTTTTTAGGTTGAGGGGATATTTTTGTAATTTTTGTAGTTTTGGGGTTGGGTAATTGGGTATCCAATTAAAACCCAACTAATAATTGGGTGGGTTTGGGTCTATTTTAAGTGGGCGGGTTTGGGTGGGCAAATGGGTTTGGGTTGATTTTGCCACCCATATTCCACACACATTTTCACAACTATTTAATATGGTTGACTATAAGTAGTGCAAAAAAAATAATAGGTCCATGTGAACAACTATTTGTTGAGGCCGACTATGAGTAGTGCAAAAAAATAGCAGGCCTATGTGAAAATGACAAACATCCAACCACAGTCACATATAATAGTTGTGATAATGAGTAAAATTGGTTGTGATTTTAGAAGAATATGAAAAGATTATTGCACTATTTGTAGTTTTTCTATCAACTATTTTCACCAAACCATTTAGGATTGGAAGGATACCACCATTAGAGCCTCTAATTATACCACCAAAACTTAACCATCCGAATTCAATCTCAACTTAACCCAATCAAGATCCGGAGGAATCCAATGTAGGTACCACCGAGCTATTAGATTTGGCATTCCCTAAAAGAGCATAAAGTTCAATGGCTCTATGCACACAGAGTGAAGGAGCCAACACAGATTGAGAAGATGCTATAAAGATTGAATTGTTTCTATCAAGCCAAAGACTCCAATACACGTTTCCTAATAGCTATTATATATATACTATGCTAATTATGAATTGCCAACATTTTCCTACTTTCTCCATTTTTCAATCAAATCCAAAAAATGGTAATCAATTAGTCAATAGACTTAATTAAGGTGACAAAATCTAGTCTACTGGTTTCATTGTGAATGGACAGTTGGACAAAATGGGCTTTTGCCCTTTTCGGGCAAATTAATTAGCTTTTTACCACCTTTTCCAAACTAAGTAAGGAAATGCCCGTCTTTTTAAAACTTGATTTATGATAAATCGAGTTAGAATTTTTTTTTTAAGCCCTATAGTGGCGTTTTAATGAGCCTATAGTAATGTTTTTAAGACCTATAGTGACGTTTTTTTAACTCGACTTCAATGAAATCGAGTTATAGGCAATTTTTTTTACCTATAACTCGATTTCATTGAGGTCGAGTTAAAAAACGTCACCATAGGCTCCTTAAAACGCCACTATAAGGCCTTACTTGATTTATCATAAATCGAGTTTTAAAAGAGGGGCATTTTCCTATTTAGTTTGGAAAATGAGTATAAAGCTAATTAATTTTCTCGAAAAGGGTAAAAGCCCATTTTGTCCATGGACAGTTTTTTAGGAACTACATAAGAGAGTAATTATAAGAAATCTAGATAATCTTAATCTATACATCTCAAACTCCTTTCAATCATTTTAGCAAATCTAATCTCAAACTTGTCTATCTCATACTTGATTTAACAAATTCAAACTTTCTAAAAATAAATGATGAATTGTATTAATTGACTTTAAATGACATGACATCATTTACACCATTTTCAGATTTGTGAAAGTTAAATCTTCACTGACAAATAACTTGTGTTAATTTCAAAAAAAATAAAAAATATACTTCGCTATCTAACAAATAATAATTATTATTCATGCATGTGCAGTGTGCACGTTCCAAAGCCACTTACTGGGGCTGAGCATAACTCTGGATTTTTGGGAATATACTAGTACTACTTGATAGTTCTAGCTGCATATGACACATGAAAACTTGCCCCATACCTTTGAGAGAGATTGTCATTTGTAGTAACTTTTAGTAACATTATTACATTAACCTAACTTGTCTCTTCTACTCAAGGCATGGCTTACTTAGAGCATTCTCATCAAGAAGAGTAAAATATTTAGCATATACCACTTCAAATCTCAAAATTTTAGCTTTTAACACCTCACTTTATAATACATCATACATCAAACATTCTAATTTTTTTAACACTTCATTTAAATATTGTTTTTTTATTTACTGTTTCTTTCTCTTTGTCTCTCCCTTTCTCTGAAAACTCCTTTCTCTGAAAACTCACCCCTTTCTTTGCAAACCCACACCCACGGCTAGCCGCCGGCCACCACCATCAAAAAAAAAAAAAAAAAAAACCACACGCCAGAGCCACCACCATAAAAAAAAAAACAAAAAACAAAAAACAAAACCACCCGCCGGCGCCACCACAGCTACAACTGCCACTGTCACCACCAACCACCAAAATCATAACCAAATCACAAACTCAAACCCACAACCTCATCACCATTCACCACCAACAACCGGGAAAAGAAAAAAAAAAAAAACCCTCCAAAATCACAACCAAATCACAAACGCACAACCTCATCACCACCAACAATCGGAAAAGGAAAAAGAAAATCAACCACCGAGAGAGACCCACCGATCAGAGACCCACGGCGAACGCTTAGCCGATGACCCACGGCGATCTACCCTCAACAGAGATCGGCTTGCCTTGATGCTCCAGCTTGGATTTCGTCAGAGAGGAAGGCAGAACGTCTAGTAGAGGGAGAGTGAGAGAGAGAGAGCAGAGAAAGTAATGGAGGTTCCAGAGCAAAACAAAACTGAGAGACGGAGGAAAGCCAAGGAAAGGAGAAAGAAAAAGAAAATAAAAGTAAAGCAAGCGGGCCCCACGAAATAAAAAAATAATATAATTTTTACAATTGATGAACAGTGCGGTCTCAAATTTGAGACCGCACTGTTCATCAATGCCAAAAATTTTGGCATTTACCATGTTTGATAAAGGTGGTTTTTTTGAGTTTGGGGTGTTAAATGCCAAATATTTGGCATTTAACACCCTTGATGAGAATGCTCTTATAACTTATAAGTTATAAGTGAGAGTTCACCAGAATTGACAAAGACTTTGTGGTTAGCTACTCTTATCTCAGAGCTATATAAACTGGCCCCATCCGGCTAGGTTGGTTTAGAGACCAAGTGACTTTAATAGGCTCTTTGAGGTCAAAACCAGGACAAGGGTGGCCGTCAAGGTTTTGATTAGAGATGAAAATACTCTGTTTTCAAAATAATGTGCAGCATATGTTGAACCTATGTCTTTTTAGGTTCTAATCAATCTAATTGTCATTTATGATCTATGAAGCACGGGTGCGTTTCCGGATTCGGGTGCGGGTGCGGGACTCGGCAATTTTTGAAAAAGTAGGATGCGGGTGCGGCGATTAAAAAATTATTAAAAATATTTTTATTTATATTTTCTATATATTTTTACTATTAAAATATTCTTAAAAAACACATTATATGTCCTTGGTTCCCAAAACAAAGAAAGAAGAAGGCAAGAAACACAAAACAAAAAAGAAAACACAAAAGAAGCAACAAATATTCAAAATAAAATTGAGGAAGGACAGATTTAGGATGTTTGGGCCTCATTCAAAGCCGATTTTGGCTGTTCAATTTCGACCTGTTTCGGCTGTTTCGGTCAGTTTCGGCCACTGGCTGATACGATCCGATTTGGCCGAATCGGCTTAGTTCGACGGGAATCGGAGCGAATCGGAGCCGAGTCGGCGCGAATCTGTAATAAAAAAAAAAAAAAAATCAGACGTGGCACCGACGTGCAGGTCGGACACGGATGCGGCGCCCATTTTGCCGCGTCTGTGCATCATAGTTTATAATATAATCATGACAATTTATTTGTATCCGACTTTTTTTGTTTCTTCAAAATTATTTTCAGACATGTTAAAAGCTTCTTTGAGTTCAAAGATCAACTTAAGAGTATTCTTTAAATTCACAATCAGTTTTCATTTTTCATATACTCCACAAAAAAATTCTTCCTTCATTATCTTTTTCCTATCAACTTTGACTAGAGGAAGGGGCATCATCTTTCATTTAGATAAAAATATCTTTCTCCTTAACTATATAGCACACCATTTTAAAAAAAAAACAATCATTGGCTCATCTCTCAAAACCAATTGGGTTAGTTCATCGATTTTTCTTCTTGCTCACATAATCACAAGACTCACTGATGGACAGGTAGCCACATGTTTTAGTTATGTACAAAAGAATAAAAAGTTGTCACTTTCTTTTGCTGCTATTATTTTGCTCTATCTGCAATCAATGAAAACTTAATGATATCTAGAAGTGGCCAACAAACTTTCTTTCTTTCTTTCAATATTCTTTGTTCTGCATTGATGCGAATTGATGCGACTTAAAGCATGAACTTATTTTTATTAGCTCTGTTCGTGATTTTTTCTTCCATGGATCATGGCTTTTCTGTCTCGAAATTTTCAAATGGGTAAAACAAAAGAATATTAGGGACATAATTTTTTATTTCACAATTTGTTAATATGGTAAATTATGATTAGAGCAACATCATTTTTACATATATTAATTAGTGACACCATTTTTATTATACACCACCAATCACATATACCAACTCAGCAGTCAAAAAAAAATTTGTATTAGTCGATGAATTTTTGAATCATAGATTGTGATAAGAGTAATGCTAGAACAAAAAATTTACAACCTTATTTACATCTTACTCTAAGGTTGTAAACAAGCCGAGCTAAGTATTAAAGTTCAAGAATGTTCATTTAATTTTATTTCGAACACAGTAGAGCTCATTATCAAACAAATTACATGTTCAAATTTGGTTCATTTTCTTGCTGTACAAGTTCAAGCTTGTTAACGAGCTACTTGATTAACTTATATTTTTCCCATATATAATAAAATCATGACTAAAATTTCTTATTCCTTTACAAATCTATGAATTTTATTACAAATGAATTGTTTATATTATCAATTAACTACAAATATGAATTTGATGTTATATGAACCTAGTTACAAACTTAGATAATCCATTCTCAAGTCTAAATAAGTATATTTTAGGACAAATATACATAAAATATAATATTATATATAGTTAAATTGAACTTGCACATGTTCACGAGCTTATTTAAAAACATATTATTATATTTGAGTTTAGCTTTTTTAACAGGTGACCCTAAACTTATACTTGAACTTGACTTGTTTGCTAAACAAACAAATACGAATAAGCTTTTTCCTTAGCCGAGCTCAAACCGTTCATATACGTTCATTTACAATCCTACAACTTACTGACATGTCAAGTTCTGACACATAGTAGCGTGGCACTAATTTTCGTTGTACAAGAATCCACCATGTGAAAAACGTTTAGGTCACTGAACTTTTTGTTGTGATATTGACAATTTCTTTTACACAGTAGTGGGCATTAGTGAAGCGTACGTACTATTTAATGTGCCTTTCTGGCATGTGATGCGGGATCCGCCTGTTACTTGAATAGAGCCAAAAGAGGGCATTTTCACAATATGCTTCACATATGTTTGGATTAAAGTAGCCAAGAGAAGTCAAATCTTGTGAGTTGTGTAGCACTGTAATTCAAAGCATTGGAATTTTTGCATCTAGAAGATTTGATTTTGATATCTAATTTCTTAATTTAGAAGTTCAAAGTTCAACTACTGAATGAACATAACCCATATCAGTTATCAAAAGCACGATAAAAAAAATAGGATTCACGATCCCAGCATGATTAAATAAAAAAGGTGTTGGTCAAGTAGATTTAGGATTTTAAGAAAAAATGATAATATTAAGAATGCAAGTCACTTGGATTCATTCTCAGATTGACAATTGACTTCTCCATTAGAAACACTAGAGTCAATTGAGGCTCTTGGCAAAAGCTAATCAATGTCGTTGACTATGTTTTCATATTCAAGGATATAAAAATTACAAGCTTTCATAGTTAAAGGGACTGATTTAAGAAGCAACTCGAAATTTAAAGTGCAAATTTAACCAAAACTCAATTCTAGCTTGTTCTTGTTTTTACTTTCTATAATTACAGAAACAGAGAAGTAGAAATCCAATTAAAATTGATGAGAGCATACCATTTGACCAACATGTTGACCTAGTTTGATATAACTTCCACCATTTCTAAAACAAAGCTCTTCAAGTTTACGCGCCGACCTGAGATGAACCTCGTGTTTCACTTTTGATTTCTCAATGCTTCCTTCATCCAGTCCCCACAGTGAATATTCATAATCTGATAGAAACCGCGCAAAAAAATCAAATTCCAAATGTAAAAAAAAAAAAAAAAAAGTGCAAAAAAGTGCAAAATAATTCAAAATTGACAATTCTAACCCTACCAAAGACGATGGAGGCGGCGGTGATGGAGTCACGTACGAGGCGGACAGGGACGGCGGTGAAGAGCTTCAGCGCCGTCGCCGGATAGTCCGACGTGGCTATAGTGGCACCGGCGCCACCGACACACAAGGCAGTGGAGACCAACGCGAGCTTCTTTCCGGTGCGCTACAGGGCTCGCGTGGCCATTTCCACATTCCACAACTAACTCTCTCTCTCGTTTATTTTTCTCAAGGCCTTGGTGAAGAAAAAAAGAAGAAGAGCGAAATCAAATTTAACTTTAGGTAGATAGAGACTACACGCTAGGTGTGGGCTACGAGTCGTGTTGTTTTTTGGGTGGGAAAGTTGGACCGACTGATGAATAATAGTACCTGCAATTTAGGTGATATGCAATTCCTGAAATATATGATAGTTAGCTGAGCCAGCAGCAGAGGCGGCTCTATGCTGATCTGGAAAAAAATACTAATAATTGTATATATTTAACAAATTTTATGAATTTTTTTATTTTTATTTTTTAATTGTAACCACCAAAATTTTTTTAGGCCCAATTAGATTACATTCTCTTTTTATATTCTTCATACTTTCAAATTAAAGATTAATAATTATGTTAATTTCATTAATCAAATGTTTAAATTTTGACATTTTGTAATATAAAATTATACATAAAAAATAAGTTTATGAATTGAATAGTAAATACTAAACAACATTTGATTGACATTTGTTTTAAGAAAATAAAGAACATGCAATTCAACGGTTAAAAAATGAACATAAGTAATTTTTTTGTTTTGCTTGTCTGTGATATTAGGGTTTGAGATGGACCTAGAGGTTGGAGAATCCTTGGAGTTGGACTAATGGTCTGTTTGGATTGAGGGGAAGGGAGGGGGAGTAGAGTAGAGTAGAGTAAATTTAGCTTAAAATTAGCCTATTTTTAGCTAACGCTACTCTACTCTCTTCTATTCCCCTTCTATCCAAACGGGCTCTTAGGTTTGGGATGAAGCTAGAAGATGGTGAATCAATGGAGTTAGGACCTACTAGGCCTGCTTCACAACTCACAAGCGACCTACAATGGAGTCAGTCACAGAACCTGCAATAATGGATGAGTCTATCACAAAATCATCCTATTTAATTGTTTAATTTTTAAATTATGTTCTCGAAATGAAAACAGTTTTGATAGGCAAATAAGAGATCTTAACTCTTTATTTTGATAAACTCAACACGTACAACAATTTTATCATTCTATCTCCCTATCATATTCAGAGACTTTTTTTTTTAATTGTTGTTTCTTTTTTTGTCTTTCTAGATGTGATTTGAGTATACAACAATCAAACCATTTTCTGAAAGGTGCCAACTGAACTTCAATGATGTTTGGTCTACTCTATGTCACCTTTACTTGATAAACAACTCTAATTATTTTATTTGATCTGTTTTTGCAGTGATTGAAAAGGTTTTTTTTTTATCCCTTATCCTTTGTGGTGGAAGGTCTTATGGATGGTATAAAGGGTTTTTCGCTTGATCTAGAAAAGGTTTCTCAGGATTTTGCTAAGCTAACTCCACCTGAGTTTTCTTCAAATATCGTTTTAAGGTTTATCCATTATAATGTGAGTTCACCATTTCCCATTACTATTTTTATATTACTTGTTTGTTCAAAATATTATATTTGGCTATACTTGACCTTGATGATGTAATTCCTTGGTTTATATATATATATATATATATATATATATATATATATATATATTTATATTTATATTACATATTTAAAAATTGTTGCCTAGCATATAAACCCCTCCTCTTTTATCACATGCCTCTTTCCTTTTAGAACATAGATGAATGTATTCTGAAAATTAATTTGATTTTTCTTGCATTGGACATTTTGTACAGTTGATTGACTCGAGGCATTCATTTATTGGGATTTTTTTTTTTTTGAAAGGCATTTATTGGGATTTTTTTTGTGTGTTTCATATTTGTCCTCGTGAACATGAAGGATTTTTGTTCATTAATAATATCTATTACTTATCAATTAAAATATTTGTTTCTCAAATACATTTGGCCGATACTAATTAATTTATAGTTGGCCACACTGTCTTGTGTTTGCTGGTTGCTGTTTTTTTTTTTTTTTTTTTTTTTTTTTGAATTTGGATTTGTTTTTTTATCAAGGAGGGATTGCTAAATAGAAGAAGGCAGACTAACCTTTTCTTTGAATCAAGCCAAACTGTATTTGAATGGCATGAAATGTTTTGATCTATCTCAATCATTATATTCCTTCCCCATGCCTTTCTTTTTGTTTGAATTTATTGGTGAAAGAAAGAGCTATTGGTAAGATGTTTGCATTTCATTACTAGCTTTCTTGAAGCTTTTCACAATTTTGAAGTGGAAACGTTTCCTATTTTGTTTCTCCTTGTGCTCTTGTGTTTCATTGACCATTTTTGTTCCAACTATATCAAATCTCAAATTTATACTTCCTCTTTTAGATTGTTGACATTTATTTGTGTTGCAACTTCAAGGTAATAGATAAAAGTGTGCCGATATTCGCAAAATTCTTTTTAAGATTCTACTCCCATAATATGATAAATTCTAACAAATTTTCTTATTGTTGGTTTTTGCTTCAAGATAAAAGTTATAACTTTGCTTGGATTGAAAAAATCACTGGTATGACTTTTAAGGCTTTTGTGATTTTCTTTACTTTTTAAGTGTCAATAGCTCGACTTTAACTTTTAGTATTTGAACGAAGGTTCAGAGGGTATTCGATTCTAGGATGGTTATATTATACTGTTGAAGTTTTGATTACTTCCAATATAATTGTGAGTATACTTGACTTTTTGATTTGTACTGAATTAATTATAGATGCGATGAAAGCTAACTAGAAGAATCAGCTTTCGAGGGAAGAATGTGAGAGTCTCGGTCAAAAGAGAAAACCTACGTATCGCATACCTAATACCTATACGCGATCAAGTATGCGATCAAAGTGTTGACCGTAATGCGTATAATGTACTTTTAGACGGTGTTGAAAATCATTACTGGCTAATGGTTTTAAATAAAGCTTTTTTCGATAAAGAAGTCTATAGTGATGAAGATGATGTATGGGACGATGAAGGCAGAAGTTACCATAAAAACATTATGGCAAATGAAGATGATGCTTTCTATTGGTTATGGTAGAGTTATTGGTGAGCATGCTCTAGCTATAGGATCTTGAAGTCGCTTAAGATGTACACGCTTGTCTATTACGCTTTTGGTTAAATGTTGAAGCCAATTATGCCTAGCTATGTATATGTATTTATCTCAAACCGTTTACTCTCTGCAATTAAATTATGCTTGTCAGAAGATCAACTGAAACCTCAACGAGGCATGTGTTTGATAAACATGGTAATAGAATGGCTTTTACTAGAGAACGCCTATTTTATTAATTATTTGGCTGTTTTTGCTTGTATTGCATATTCTCTTTCCTTCAAACAAAGTAAAATCCTCAAGTTTCTGCACTTCCACTATGCATTCTAGTCACATGGTTGAATTTTAAAAGAAGAACCTAAGAAACAATACCTAAGTTTTGTCCTATGTTTAAATATTTAAATTCGATTTAAAAAAAAAATTATTGCATTTTTTTCATGGGACATCCATAGAATCGGTAATAATGGTTGGGAATGTATAGTTTGTATGGAAGTGATGGATTTACAATTAGTAAAAATTGCCAAACTCTATTTCTGGCGGTGCTGTTTGTCTCCTTGGCAGAGGAAAAGCACTATTAAGATATGTCACTGATTCCTACACATGCCTTTGTATTCATCCATATGCTTCAAATTGTTTGTAGGTATTTATGTAATCCGATTGCAATTAATGTGTTTAAGCACAAGGAAATCTATATAAACTGATTAAATGTGGACATGGGCCTAGTGTAGGGATGGTCATGGGTAGGGTATGGATTGGGTATACCCATACCCTACCTGAAATGTTTGCCCATGGATACCTGAATACTAATACTCATTAATATTCATACCCGATCCTTACCCCAATGTATTATCCATGGATATCCATACCCTACCCAAAACCCATTAAAAAAAATGCATAGAATATCATACACCTACCAATCAATAAAGAAAAATAATAATAATAATAATAATAAAATCAAAATTAAAAAAAAAAAAACACGAATATATATATTATCAAAATTTTGCTGAAATAGAAAAAAAAAATCCATAGAAATTAAAAAAGAAAAAAAGAAAAAGAAAAAAAAGATACCATTGTATCTCACTCAGCTTGCTCAGCAAGGCTAGCCAAGTAAACTAGATGTTCTCTCTTTATGCATATCTTCGTCTCTCTCTCTCTCTCTCTCTCTCTCTCTCTCTCTCTCTCTCTCTCTCTCTCTCTCTCTCTCTCTCTCTCTCTCGGAAGCCTTGTGATTTCACCAATTGCTTTCTGTGAAATGCGGTACGAGGCAAAGAGCTTTGTGATATGTATGTCCGTCTCTCTCTTAACACCATGGCTTTATGTCTTAAGAACCAGATGCTGAAACTGTAACTGCCATCAACAACGGCTTCGTAGCAAGCTCCGTAAACGAGAAAGCTAAGTTGAGTTTGATCAACCATGACCTATTCTAATCACCTTCTCACTCTGCTCAGGTACATCACAGAAAGCTCCGATCTTGTTCTCTCTCACGATTTTGAAGATTGATTGCCTTCTCTCTCTTTGATTACGTTCTCTCTCTATAATCGTGTTCTCTCTCATGACTATTGATCTAGGTTGTTCGAGGTTTTTTTTTTTGAATGGGTTTGATCTAATTGTGTTTGTGTGTTTGAGGAGAGGCAGAGAGCTTTGAGAGAGAAAGAAATTTAGGTTTTTTGAGTACGGGTTGGGTTTGGGTAATATCCATATCCTACCCACAAAATTCGGGTAATATCCAAACCTTACCTGATTACCTTCTACCCATGAAGAACCAGGTATTACTTGGAACATTTGGATCGGATAAGGTTGGATATCCATTACCCAATGGGTATGGCCATCTCTAGCCTAGTGTAATACGAGGTGAACCAATTAAGTTGGATACTGCTTCGTGTTATTTTGTACACCTTTCATGTTATAATATAACAATTTAATAAAGACCCATAAAATGTGAAAATTTTATAAATACATAGTGACATATGTGTGTGTGTATATGTATATTAATTTTTTAATTTTGATTTGATTTCATTGTCTTATTATGGTGTAATAAATGAATAGAAAATTTTAAAATGTAAACATGGGCCTAGTGTAATATAAGAAGATGAAGTACATTCTATAACAAGTTAATATAGACCCACATACAATGCGAAAATTTTATAAATAAGGGTATTTTTTGGAAATTTAATTTAAATATAATTTCATTTCACCATCTTATTATAGTGTAATAAATGAATATCAGTAGTTACTGAATTCCTAGAGGCAATAATACACCAGTCAACAAAATCAAAGCTCCTAAGTCTCAAATTATCACCCGTGAGAATCTTATTCCAACCTACAGTCCAAACAAAGAATGAAACACGCCGATGAGCCTTGCTTTATAAGGAAAGACAATGGAAAAAGAACCTCAAAACTTATTATAGAACGAGCGAAGGTCAAAATCCTCATTCCTCTTCAATTTCCATCTCATCCGGTCCCCATTATCCATTGAAAGAATTAATATTGGAAACGTTGTAATACTTGAAAAGCACAATTATTGTTTTTTGAGTGAGTTGACTATGTTTTCATATTCAAGGATATAAATTACAAGTTTTCATAGTTAAGGGACTGATTTAAGAAGCAACTCAAAATGTAAAGAGTAGATTTAACCAAAACTCAATTCTAGCTTGTTCTTGTTCTTACTTTCTATAATAATAAAAAGGGTAAAATGCAAAATTGACTATCTAAGTTTCTTTAAATTTCATTTCAGTCCTCTAACTTTGTTTTTGTTCATTTCAGTCCTCTAACTTTCAAGTTTATTCAATTAAAACTTTTCCATCAACTTTTATTATATGTTGTGGTTAATTTTTCAATTTTATAAATTTTTAAATTAAAAAAATTCAATTAATGATTGAAAAATATTTTTCAAATTTTTATTTCAAAACATTTTAACAAAAGTTAACGGAAAGGTCTTAATTGAATAAATTTGAAACTTAGAGGAATGAAATGAACAAAAGCAAAGTTAAAGGATTGAAATGAACAAAGCAAAGTTAGTGGGTCAATTTTGCATTTTAGCCTAATAAAAAAAGAGAAATATAAATCCAAATAAAATTGATTAGATTATACCAATTGACCAACATGTTAACCTAGTTTGATATAAATTCCACCATTTCTAAAACAAAACTCTTCTAGTTTATGCGTAGACCTAAGATGAACTTCGTGTTTTACTTTTGATTTCTTAACACTTCCTTCATCCAGTTCCCATAGTGAATATTCATAATCTGATTAAATTGAGCAAAAATCAAAATCAATTTTAAAAAATAATCCAAAATTGTTCATGAATATAAATTGAACCAATAACTATAAGCTTGCTTTGGAATTGACAATTCTAATCCTACCGAAGAAGATGGTGGCGACAGTGAAGGAGTCGTGTACGAGGCAAATAGGGACGACGGTGAAGAGTTTCGACACTGTCGTCGGATCATTTGAAGTGGCTATAGTGGCGCCAGCACCACTGACACATAAGGCGGCGGAGACCAATGCGAGCTTCTTTTAGGTGTGCCACAGGGCTCGCGTGGCCATTTCCACATTCCACAACTATCTCTCTCTCTCTCTCTCTCTCTCTCTCTCTCTCTCTCTCTCTCTCTCTCTTGTAGGGCAAATTACAACTTGTCTACCTGTGGTTTTGTCAAAATTTAAGTTGCCTATATATGGTTTGAAATTTAACACTTACCCATCAGAGGTTAACTCAGTTAGAGTTTTGTAACTCATTTCTGTCAAAAACATGGCTTAATATGTAATATTGCTTCACTTTTATGTTTCCCTCATCCAAAAATACAAAAATAAAAAATAAAAAATAAAAATACAATATCAAATAAAATAAAAAAATAATCCAATGGAACGCTTACATCATGAGATTTCAAACCACATGTAAATAACTTAAATTTCGGTTAAATTACAAATGAGTAAGTTGTAATTTACTCTTTATTTTTCTCAAAGGCCTGGTAAAGTAAAAGAGCGAAATAAAATTCAAATTTAGGTAGATAGATGAGGTTGGTGATTGCCGACTTGCCATAAAGGCTACACGCAAGGTAGATGAGAATGGGCTACGAGTCGTTTTTCTGGGCGGTAAAGTTGGGTGGGTGATATTTATCTGCAATTAGGTGATATAAAATTCATGCAATATATGATAGGTGGCCCAATAAAAATAAGACATGTCAATTAAAAAATGCCAAGTGGACAATATAACGCCAACTCAGTAATCAAACAATCTCATTCTTCCACTAAAATACTTGAATTGAATTTTCTGATGGCATTTTGTTTAGGGACATCCATAGAATTGGTTATAATGAACGAAGATGTGAATGTATAGTATGTATGCGGGCAACCTGTACATGGCACATATGGAAGTGACGGATTTACAATTAGTAAAAATAGCCAAACTCTATTTTATGGCGGTGCTGTTTGGTCTCCTTGGCATATGAGGAAGAGCATTTGATTTGTCACAGAATTCTCCTGCACATGCATTTGCATTCATGCATATGCTCAGATAGTTGGTAGGTATTTATGTAATCTGTCAGCAATTGCTTGTGAATGTGTTTGTGCACAAGGACATCTATATACACTGATTTAAATGTGAACATGGGCCTAGTGTACTAGATGATGAACCGGTTAAGTTGGAGACTACTTCATGACAGTTCATGTTATTTTTTACATTCTTTCATGTTTTAATGTAACAAGTTAATAAAGACCCATAAAATGTGAAAATTTTATAAATAATAGTATTTTTTGAAAATTTGATTTAATTTAACCATCTATTATGTTATGATAAATGAATATCAATAGTTTTTTTATTTATTTTTTATACAAGATAAAATTTCTACTCTAGCCTAATCTAAGTATATATGTGTGTAAAGTTCTCTCTTGGAGACTTGAACCCCGGCCCTTGCCCCCAACACCCCACAAGCATTTATACTTGTGGAATGACCATCGCACCAAGGGTGCACGGTTGTGAATATCAATAGTTAAAAATGTGAACATGTGCCTAGTGTAATACAAGATGAACTTAAAGAATGGGACAAAAGATTATCAATAGTTGTACGCATATCAAGCATCTATTTGTGGAGTATAAAGTGGAGTAAAAAAAGTGGGATAGAATATTTGAACTCGTAATAGAATGGCTTTTCCTAAAGAATGACTATTTTATTATTTAGTTGTCTTTTCTTGAATTGTTTCCTAAGAACATTATTCAATCCGATAGAGCTACACTAAGCCGCTAACACACACATACTTGCAAGTTCTCTTTCCCTTGAACAAAGTAAAATCCTCAACTTTCTACACTTCGACTATGCATTCTAGGAGTCATGTTTAAATACTTAGGATCTGTTTGGATACTGCTTATTGCTGAAAACTAAAAACTAAAAATTGATTACACTATGGCAAAATAATTTTTAAATGTGTGAATAGTACCGTGGGACCCAATTTTAAAGTTGTTTTCTGAAAAAAAAAAAAAAAAAGTATTTGTGGGTCTCATGAATAGTGCACAGGACCCACTAAAAAACGCTGGACGCGCAAAACGCTAGATGCTTGCTGCTATCCAAACGTTCACTTAAATTTGATTTTTATTTTTCCATGGCGTTTTGTTCAGGGGATATTCATAGAATTGGTAATAATGGTTGGGAATGTATAGACTATATATAGTCTATATGTGAGCAGCCTGTACCAATGTACAAATGGAAGTGATGAATTTACAATTAGAAAAAAGTGCCAAACTCTATTTCTGGCTATTTCTGGCGGTGCTGTTTGGTCTCCTTGGCAGATTATGATTTGTCACTGATTCCTACACATGCCTTTGTATTCATTCATATGCTTCTAATTGTTTGTAGGTATTTATGTAATCTATTTGTGAATGTATATTTTTTCATTTCACATTCACAAAATATGATTATTTTATAAATAAAGGTATTTTTGAGTTTTAAGTTTATCCGGCTTGAACTTGACTCTAATGTGGTGCTAACATGGCTTACAAATACAACTGTGAGTTACCCTACTAATATGATGCCTTAAATTTGTGATTGCAGGAGCCTTATGGACCAAGACTAGGTGGTGCAGGTACAACACATTTACCATGAAGCAAATGCATGTGCGGATGCTCTAGCGAAGTGGGGAACTCACCAACAGAATCTTTTGTCTATGTATAATAGTTGTCCCAGTTTTGTTTATGTTTACTATGTAAGGGATTTGGCCGGCCTTGGGATTACTAGACTATGTGCCCAAGGATCTGCTGTTGGTGCTATATAAACTCTTTTATTAGCTAAATAAGATCCCCTGTTTCCACCAAAAAAAAAAAAGTATTTTTTGGATATTTGATTTAAATATCATTTCATTTCACCATCTTTTTATAGTGTAATAAATGAATAGCTATAATTACTTGATTCTAGGTCATATTCCTTGTGATAATGATCTTAGTGACATGTAATCACCATTACAGTATACCAAAAGTTTCCTAATTATCATGTGATAATGTAGATTATGCTAATGAATGAATTTTAAAAACCTAATTTATTATGTTTAAAGTTACTCGATATACTTCTTTTATTAAAAGATCCCAATACCGAAAGTCATCCAATCCCTAGAAAACCAGAGGGAGAACAGTTCTCCGCTCTAAAATTAAGCTAGATAAAATAGACAAGATGAAGAAGAACAACTCCCAGCTCTCTAAAATTAAGCAATTTAAAACATAAATTGCAGTCACTTCTACCCAAATTCCAAAGTTAAATTGAGTTCTTTAATTAGTCCAAAGTCTTTAACTATTTCTTTGAACCCTCTCCTTAAAAGGCACATCACAAACTACACTAAATAATTATGGTATCTTTTAAGTGGTGGTTGAACAAATTATACTACACACATTACATAAAACCCCCTCTTAAGAAATGTGAGACAATTATTTATTTAATTTTTTTATAGAAACAAACCCACGCACACACTCAATGGAGAGGGAATGAGGTCCTTACACAAAGGCACAATACAAATTTCACTCAAAATCTATGTAACTTTTAAGAGAGCATGAAGCAATTTTTATTTTTTTTTAAGGAATGAAGTGAGTTATATTATACACAACACACTCTCTTTGAATCTAAATAATGAATTGATAACAAGTGTAACAATTAAAATTCAATTACTACATAAAGGGCATATAAAATTAACTTATCTCAATTATTATTTGAATACGAAAACGTCAAGTTTTATTTTGTTATGGGCTTGTGGCTCTTGTTTTGGAAGAAGGTAATCGGGGTCACTTTTATTGAAAATGATTCAGCAGGTTGAGCCCAAGTGAGACAGGATGGGCTCTTTCCTTTTTGTAAAAAGATATGGGCTTTCACTTGATTAGACAGAGCATATGGGTGGTGTCCAAAATTTTGCAAAATTTTATTTACCGTTCGATTTCGTAGAGTGAAATAAATTCTATCCGTCCGATCCTCGAGACACACGCTAAATATATTTACTATTTAGTATGAAGTCGGTGAAAGAGAGAGAGAAAGAGAGGCGGTGGCGAATGGAGATTGGAGGTAAGAATGTTTTTTTTTTGTTTTGCTTTTAGATATTTAGTATGAAATCAATTTATTTAGGGCAAAGTAAACGCTGTTATAATTTTCGTATTTTGAAACCTTGTTGATTTTGTTTGATCTGTTAGGGTTGGTATGATTGTTCTGTTCTGTTCTGTTCTAGGCTTTTAAAACCATGTAATTTGTTCATTGTTCTCTACCATAACAACGTTTGGCTTCTGTAAGTTTGATACCTTACTGTTTTAGTAAGCTTATGTATAAATCCATGTCACTTTTAGAGATGATCAAATACTTTAGATGTGAGCCGAGCATACAACCACCCTCAGATCACTCATCAGATTCAAGTGTGACAGAAGCCCATCTCTACAGGCAACAATGGAGTCTGTAACAGAATCATCCAAGGCCATTTCGGAGTCTCTGTAAATGCTAATACTCAAACTATTACTATCATATTCATTATTCAGAGACTTTTTTGTAACTGTTGTATTATTTATTTTTGTTTATTTTTTGTCTTTCTAGATGTGAGTTGAGCATACAAGAACCGTCAGATCAATCATCAGATTCATTTTTATTCTCAAAAAATGGTTCGATCAAGATAGGTGTGACATAAGTTTGAGTCAACTGAACTTCAATTATCTTTGTCCTACTCTATTTCATCCTTCCTGGATAAATAAATTTAATTTTTTTATTAGATCTTTTTTTGCAGCGGTTGAAAAGGTTTTTCTCTCTTATCCTGACTGGAACTCGAAGGCAGTTCTCGTGGAAAAACTTAAGGATAGTGGGCTTGAACTAGACAAGGTTGCTCAGGATTTTGATAAGCTAACTCCACCAGAGTCTTCTAAAAACATTATTTTTAGGTTTATCTATTATGATGTGAGTTTACCATTTCCCAGTACATTCATCTTATTAATTTCCTTGGTTGATGTTCCTTTTTTTATATCAATTTTATGTGTTAAAAAATGGTTGCATGGCATATAAACCCCCTCCTTTGTTTCTTTTATCATAGGCCTAGAACATAGATGAATTTATTCAGAAATTAATTTGATTATTCCTTCAATGGACATTCTTGTGTGCTTGATTGACTTGAGGCATTCATTTATTGAGATTTTTGTCTGTTTTTCGCAATTGTCCTTGCGAACATGAAGGGTTTTTATTCGTTATAATATTAACTACTTATCAAAAAAAAAAAAAAAAAAAGTTGTCCCTAATTACATTTGGCCGATGCTAATTAATTTGTAGTTTTACCACATTTTCTTGTGTTTGTTGGTCACTGTATTTGAATTTGGATTTGTTTTTTTTATTTAGTGTCAATGATGGATTGGTAAATAAAAGAAGACAAACTAACCTTTTCTTTGCATCAAGCAAAACTGTATTCAAATGGCTTGGAATTTTTTAATCCTTTGTACAGACTATGTCACTACTATGAGTATCTCAACCATTTGCCTCTTCATTTGTGTTTATTGGTGAAAGAAAAAGTCGTTAAAAGGATGTTTTCATCATTGATAGTTTTCTTGATGCTTTTCACAATTTTGAAGTGGAAACTTTCCCTGTTTTGTTTCTTCTTGAAATAGATCGATAGAAATATCTGCTCACTATGTTCTTGTGTTTCATTGACCATCTTTGTTCCAACTATCAAATTTCAAATTTATACTTCTTTTAAATTTTGACATTTATTTGTGTTGCAATTTCTTGTCATGGAAAGTAAGGCATAAGTCTTTTTAAGAGTTTGGCAAAAAAAAAAAAAAAAAAAAGTCTTTTTATGATTCTACTTTCATAATATGATAAATTCTAACATTGTATTTTGGTTTTTTGCTTCAGGATAAAAGTTATCCTTTGCTTGGATAGAAAAAATCACTGGTATGACTTTTAAGATTTTTGTGATTTTCTTTACTTTTTAAGTATCATTATCTTAATTTCAATTTTTTTTGCTAAGCTATCTTAATTTCAACTTAACCCATAGTATTTAATGGGGTGTAGAGGCTGTTCGATTCTCTGTCAGGGTGGTTGTCCCTCATGAATATGACTCCCTCATGCACATCTGGGTCCGGCTTCCCTCCCATTCAAAACCCTCATGGCTGACAAAATAGACACGTCAAATACGATTTAAAGTATTATTTGAATGGGGTGCAGATGGTGTTCCGTCCTAAGTTGTTTTTGTTTTGATTAGTGAGAGGCCTTTTCTCCACGGGTCTGAACTTGCAATGCTCAGTGGACAGTGATGGTGTTGGAGAGAGAGAGAGAGAGAGGGAGGGCAAATATTCATTTGACGTGTCTATGTTTTATCCATTGGATTGTTTATTTCTCAGAGTGTGTTTTAATCTAAATGAAAATGTGAGGGGAGCTGGGCCCGTTTACAACCACCCATTCCTTCTTTTCTTGACCATTACAGAAGTACCATACGATACTTGGCTCTTGTTGTTGTGTATCTGTTTTTTCCATTGTGTTTAGGAAGCATCTATCAATCTCACAATGATGGTTATATTTTACTCTTGAGATTTTGATTATTTTCAACATAATTGTGATTATAGCTGACTTTGATGTGTGCTGGATTAATTGTAGATGCAATGAAAGCTAAACCTAGGAAGATTCAGCTTCGGAAGCCTAATGGTAAAAGGAGAAAATTTAATTATGCCACACCTATATATGATCCAGCCGTCGACAGCGATGCGTTTGATCTAATTTTAGATGACGTTGAACAACGCTACTGGCCTATGGTTTTAAGGAGAGTTCTTCACGATGATGAAGACTTTGGAGACTACTTTAATTGTGATGAAGATTATGTTGAAGTTGTGAATGAAGATGCTGTTAAAGATGTAAATGAAGATGCTAATGAAGATGATGTTGATGAGTATAAAGATGGATTCGAATTTCGACAAATCATCAGAATGCGCTTTAGACCCAAAAAAGCTATAAAGAAGATGATGACGACGACGACGAAGAATATAACGATCCGTATCATTTGCATTTTAAACAATGTTGAAGGTGATTATGGTAGAGTTTCAGCTAGAGTTAAATTTGTCAATGAAGATTCTAATGATGAAATTAACTATGAATATGAAAGATGGAGAGGCTTGAAGTGGCTTAAGATTTACATTTGCATATTATGCTTTTGGTTCTGTGTTAGAAACTAATTATGCCTAGTTAAAGAAATTTTTATTCAACCTCTCTAAGTTACTCTTTAGGTAATGCGGCGAAAGCCAATTATGCCTTATGTCAGAAAATTAACTCAAAACTCCTGTGTGAGAGCTTGAAGCCGGGATTACTTAAGTTTTTTCCCTCAAACCTCTACAATGGCAGTGTTTGATACATTGTAATTAGACATGTGGTGATGGAATAGCTCTTTCTAAACTGTTTTTTTCATTATTTGGGAAATAATCATTTTATTTTATTTCATTTTATGAATATTCTTTGAAATGATACTTATAAATTCCTAACCATAACTCGTGAAGCAAATTCCTAACTACCTCCCACCCCCTAATTGCTACCAGTTTTTTTTCTCTCTCTCTCTCTCTCTCTCTCAAATACTTTGCTGCTATCCCGGCCAAGGATATGGTATTTGCGGTCAAGCTTGGAGACAAACAAGAAGCAGCTTGGAGATTAACATGAAAGTGTATAGATCGTGAAAGTAAAGTCTTTTTTTTTTTTTTTTGGAGAGAAGCGATCTTTTTCATTATAATTAAAAGTGCACGAAGATGCGAGTAAAATGAACTGTATTATGATTAGAAGTGCACAAAGATGAGAGTAAGAATGTAAGATGAACTATGGACTCCAATATAGCCAAAAATACGAGATATTAGCATTTGATGAGGGATCTTATTAATCTTAAATTTACATTTAACTAGTGTTATGCCCGTGCAATGCACGGTTTAATTAAAAATCATATATAACTTAAATAAAAGATAACGACAACTAAATTTTTATATTTATCTAAAAAATTGATAGAGATGTATAGAAAAAAAATCGATAAGAACAATTATAATTTTGTGTCTATCCATAAGGTGTTTAAAAAAAATAAAAAATAAAATTAAAGTTTGAAATTAGTAATTGTATACGCGTATTAAATTAATGTTGATATGAACTGTAGGGTCAGATTCTGCAGCCCAAGCCCAAGGAGGTATGGGTTTGGAGCCCACTGAACCCAAAACAATAAATTTGTAGAGAGTGGGTGAAAGAGCTAGGCTAGTAATGGAAAATAACGGTATTAAACGGCATAGAAGATGGGGAAATTTGAATAAAAAGGTACTCGGACAGTGATCAATGTCTCGTCCGAGGAGGCGATTTTCATTGATGAACTTAAGTTACAAATGTTGGAGCTACAGTAAAATTATATGCTCTTTTCTCTCTCTTGATTCTCGATCCCCACTATCAGATACCTCTCTCTCTTATATAGTGCTGCCCTTCTCCATCTCCACCGTCCACTTGTTCACCATCTGTGCGCCCACTTGAGTGCATGTCCCATCATACTCCCCCTTTAGCCCTGTCTGAGTGGCGGTAGCTGAGGATGCACTGTTCAGGGGTCTTCTCCACATAAATGCGGCCAGGTGGGTAGGTGCAGAGCATTAAATGCGGTGGTTGAAGTCTGTCTCCTTGATATTTCTCTATTCCTGTCACCTTCTCACGTGTCCGAGGTCCCTTTTCTCCCCTGACACTTGTTAAACAGATCGCTTGACACGTGCCGGTCTCCTCGGACGTATGAGCATCTCCTCGGACGGTACACGTGCTCGTCTGCGGACATTCTCCTTTCACATGGGCCTCTGGCTGCGTCTTGGCCTCCTCGGGCGAACAGTGGTCCTCGGATAGGGCCTTTGGCCCAATAAGTTGGGCTGGGCTTTTCTCCCCCACATGAACTATTAGTGTGAAATCAAAATTCTAATCCCCTAGAATGCTAGAACTCATAAATCTCCTATTGCTAATTAAATAAATCACTTAGAAATTATAGATAAATTAATAATAAAAAGATTAGATGAAGAATTTTTGGATTTTATTCAAATTGAAATTTTTATCAACTTAGAAATTATAAGAGAAGAGGATAAGAACAAAATATATATATTTAAAAAATCTAATAAAAACTTTATAGCAAAAATAATTAGATTATTATTTTTCATTTTACAGATAGCTATAATTTACTTACTTATATATCATGTATACACATGCATAATGGTGATCTATATGAGTTGTGCATGTAATGGAGCTGCAATATAATGATATTGTATGACTAAGAGTGAGAGCATGTTTGTGTGAGCACACTTTGGAATAGCTTTTAATTTCATGCATGTTTTCTTCTTAAAAAAAAATTCATATATGCTTGCAAGGGTTACATATATACCGATCTGGTAACAATGGAAGCTTCATCTTTGAGATAAAGAACTGATGTAATGCTCAAGGAAGCTACCTCAAAAGGTCAAAAGAATCAATAGAGTGTAGAAGAAATGATCAAGAAGAAAAAGAAAATATATTATGCTCATAATATGCACAACTTCTAATTTAATTGAGAAAATATAAATAAAAAAAAAAATTTGACACTAAGAAAATATAAACTTAGCTATCAAAAATAATTAATTTTAAAATTGTACAGTTGTACTAAGATTTTCCTTAAATTTAAAACCCCTACACCTTTGAAGAGTTGTAGAAGACAACCATATATAGTTTATCTATGACATTCAAACATTAATTGTCTACATTTAGAAGTTTATAGACATATAATGTTGTTACTATAAAAAAAAAGAAAAAAAAAGCCATACCATATATTTCAAAAGAAAGAATTGCATACTCGTATGTTATATATAACATATATTTCTAATAATGGCCTCCACAAATATATCCAAAAAAATAATATATTTTCTCCCACTAGCATAAAATTTTTTGTTGAACAATTAATTAAAATATTATCTCTTGATATAATGTGTCAAATCTAAATAATATATTAATCAATATTAGGTTTGCCCATTTTTTTCCCACCACCTCTATCTTTTAGTGTATTGGCTTCAGTAAGTTTTGTTAGTTATGAAGAAAGTAATGTATTATGTAGAATCAATTTTTTTGTGTTAGATATGAAAATAGCAATGTATTATGTAGAATCAAAATTACCTGTTAGGTCTTTTTTTTGTCAGCAAGTAGTCGAACTCATGGACATAGAAGTACCTTTCTTATATGAAAAAAAAAAAAAATACATACCTCTAACATTGAATACGTGGACAGAGGTAGGCTATAAGACAAAAGCGTTCATGTCATATTCAGTTCAGAGCTGGCCAAGTTGGATACTGATTTGGCTGCTGGTGGTGGTAATAATTAACATCGCTTTGGGCGCTAGCTATTGCTGGAGTTAATTATTTTTACAATTGCACAGTGCCACAATGAGAATCAGGAGGCTAACCATTGCTACTGCAAGTTTGACCCCCGAAAGCACTTGTTCTTCTTCTTCCCTGTACGATACAAAAAGATTAACGAAATCGTATAGAATATTATTCAACACTGAAAAGAAAAAAGTACATAATGCATGAAAAGGTTTAGGTAGTGTTTTGTTACCCGTTTAGAGGATGAGGAGGAGGGTTTGCAAAAGTGAAAGGGTTGAGAGAGAGGTGATACAAAGATATAAAGGTGAAGTTTAAAGTTTATTTATATATTAAAAGAAAGCTGAAGTAGCCATGTGACAGTGAAAATTAATAAGAAGTTGATAGACTTCAGTAGATGAACTTTCTATCCATCTATCAATAAAACCTTCTATCCTTTACTAAAAAAAAAAAAGCATAATAGATTAACCAAAATAGGAGGAAAAGTGAAGAGAAAAAGGAAAAGAAAAGTATTAGAAATGAAAAAAATGTGAAGGAAAAAATAATTACAGAAAAATATTAGAAATGGATTTTTTTTTTTTTTTTAGTCTTCAATATAATTGATTAGTTGTAATACACTATTAGGCATTTGTGTCTATCCAAAGTGTTATTTTCCCTTAAGTGAAGTCTATCCAAAGAAGAGATTGATATATTATTAAATTATTAAGTTTTTGTGTTCATCAAACTTTATCCAAAGAGGTGATAAAGTAGTAGACAAAATTCTAATAATAACAAATAATTTGCCCAAGATGCACACTTTAATTAAAAATTATATGTAACTTAAAAAAAAGATAACAACAATTAAGTTTTTGTATTTATCTAAAAATTTGATAGAGATGTATATTATATATATATTTAAAAATCTAATAAAATTTCTACAATTTGGTGAAGTCACGTGGCGCAATCACGGTTTCCAAGCCTAACTTTTATTATATATATAATATGATATGATATGATGTTTGATTTCATTTATTTTTTATTTCATTTTCCCCCTTTTCTCCTTTCCAATCTTGAGGGTATGTTAATGGAGTTTAGCCTATTTTTTTAAAATGAAAATTCTATAACTTTGGGGGAAAAAAAAAGATTTCCTAGGAAAAATGTTTTTCATTGAAAATTTAGTGAGTTTTTGAAAAAGGATTTCCAAATTTTTTTTTTTTAAATTTTAATGAAAATTGAGTTTTTGAAAAACAATTTCATAAGGAAGTAATTTCAAGGAAAAGTTCATGATTTTCGACAAGTTTAAGGGCCTGTTTGGTACATGTGTTTAAACACATGTTTTCAGTTTTTAAACAACATTACACGTATTTCTATACACTTTTTTACCCATACGTATTTCCAAAAAATATAAATAACGTTATTAGAACAACATTACCAAACGGGTCCATTTTCTAATACAACATTAGATTTTTCAAGGAGGCTTTTTAGAAAAACCTTTCCATTGAAACACATTTTTTCATGAAACAATCATTGAAAACTTTGGAAGCAAACTTTGAGAATAACTCTTGAAAAAACTATAAAAACATTCAGAAAATACTTTAGATCCATCATTTTATTATGGTATTATGACTATAATCTATGAATTAATCATTTGATTCATAACTCGAATAAGATATAACATGTAGGAACACCGTTTGGCCCAAAGTTGCCTTAAGGAGACTTCGATTAAGACTTGAGAGATTAAAATAATATATAATGACGCCACTTGACCCAATAGCAATTTAAAGAGTGGTTAGTTGAGACTTAAGAAGTCAATATAATATATAGAGACAACACTTGACCCAGTAGCTTAAACCAATGAGTTTGCACTCAATTATGTTATATTAACTGTAGGGTCAGATTCTGCAGCCCATGCCCAAGGAGGTGTGGATTTGGAGCCCACTGAACCCAAAACAATAAATTTGTAGAGAGTGGGTGAAAGAGCTAGGCTAAAAAATGGAAAATAGCAGTATTAAACGGCACTGATGGTAGAAAGATCTGAACTAATACACGCTCGGACAGAGGTGAACGACTCGTCCGAAGAGGTGATTATCGTTGATGAGCTTAGGTTACAAATGTTGGAGCTACAGTAAAATAGTATGCTCTTTTCTCTCTCTTTTTTCTCGATCCCCCTATCAGGGACCTCTTTCTCTCTTATATAGTACCGTCTTCCTACATCTCCACCGTCCACTTGTTTATCATCTGGGCACCCACTTGAGTGCATGTCCCATCACACTCCCCCTTTAGCCCTGTCTGAGTGGCGGTAGCTGAGGATGCACTGTTCAGGGGTCTTCTCCACATAAATGCGGCCAGAAGGGTAGGTGCAGTGCATTAAATGCGGTGGTTGAAGTCTGTCTCCTTGATATTTCTCTGTTCCAGTCACCTTCTTGCGTGTCCGAGGCCCCTTTTCTCCCTTGACACTTGTCAGACAGATCGCTTGACACGTGCCGGGCGAAAACCTCGTCGGGCCTGAGGGTATCGGCCTCCTCGGACATATGAACAACTCCTCGGGCAGTGCACGTGTTCGCCTACGGGCATCCTCTCACGTGGGCTTGTGTTCTGGCCTCTTCGGACTAACAGTGGTCCTCGGATAGGGCCTTGGGCCCAATGCGTTGGGTTGGGCTTTTCTCCCCCACAATAGCCCCTCAAAATTGTAGTTTTTCCCTCGCACCCGAGGAGAAAAAGTAGGATTTTGACTTGCCACGGAGCAAAAGCTTGGACACACGCACAACCGAGCTAGCACGTGTGTGTGTTGGAACAGACGCCTCATTAATGCCGCTGCGGTTTCCTTATTCCCAAGGCGCTGCATTAACTGCACCAGGCGACGTTTTGTCCTTCCCATCCAACGGTGGCTAATTGATCCAATGGCTGTGGTTTTTCTTCATGATTTGGACGGGAGTGCCCCTGACCTTTCGCTTGACCCCGTATAAAGCCTCGGAGGAAATCATTTCTTCCTCACTTCACAAATCTTCAGACGCTCCAGCAAGAAACAGACGCGCCCCTCCGTCCACATCTTTCCGTCCGAATCTCCCAGTCGCCGGTGCCGATCTTGCTCAGAAACTTCACGAGTCCTCCTACGAGCCTGCGATCGCTTCTCCGGTCTAGCCCTTGTAAGTCGCCGCCCACCGAATCTTTTAGTTTTCTCCTCGGCCAACCGTTTCACTCAAGTACCATGGGGAAACTCGAGCATATGGTGGATAGCCCTGAGCAAATAGAGGCGTTTAGGACCGCGTACCGCATACCCTCTAACGTGGGCGTGAGGTATTGCCCCCCAGAAAAAATACTAACAGACCCGGAGATGGGAGAGGTGGTTATCCCCCTCATCGCCTTCAAAGAAGGGGGAATGACAATCCCCATGGGTCCCATCACCTCTGCCTACCTTCGGAACCATAGACTTACTCCCTGGCAATGCGCGCCCAACATGTTTAGGATCCTAGGAGCGATTGAGGACCTTGAGCGCCATTTGGGGTTGGGACTCACCTGGCTTGACGTGGTATATATGTACGAATGCCACAGCCAGCAAGACGCTGGGTACTACTTAAAATCCCGGTCGGATGTTGTCAGGCTCATTTCCTGCCTTCCTAAATCCAACAAAGGGATGAAAGACGACTATGTGATCGTCTCGGGCGCCTGGCGCAACGGCCCTAGTTGCCCAACCAAGCCTGGGAAGCCAGGTGTGACACGTAGATTTAGGCGTACTGACCATAGGCTTAGGGCTCCCGTCTTTTAACTGTCTTTAATTCCTCTTCGGTCGATATTTTTGAGCTTCTAACCATTTTTTTTACTTGCAACAAATAAGAGACAAGTTTCTCCTCAGCTCAACCTAACGAATGTCGTTGCCCTCAACTACCTTTTAAGGTCGGAGATTTTCGTGAGCGAGGACGGGCAACTACGGTCTGCTCCCCTCATTCTTGGATATAAAGCGACATCAAAAGGTCTTCAACCGGCCGGCAACGCAATTGTCCAAGGGGATCATCGCCTTGCGCGTATCGACGTTGGTCGGAAGGGCTTCTTGGCGCCAGACGATCTTGAACCTGTACCTCGTCCAATTCCTCGGGCTGCACCTCCCCTGATCCAACCACTCCAGCAAGTTCCCTTCGGACAAGCGATTGAAGGCGAGGGGGTTGGCTCTTCCACTTCGTCGCTAGAAGAACAGATAGACGAATTTCAGTTTGGGGGAGAGGCTTCGAGAGTAAATCAGGTGGTGGAGATCTCAGACGCTGAGGAAGAGGCCTACGAGCAGTCAGGCGCCCAGCTTAACTTGTTAGCCACCCATTCTGAAGACTCCTCGGACGAAAATATGGACTTGAAGAACCTGATGAAGGGGAGAGGCAGAAAGTCAGACCCGAAAGATGCTGGGACATCTAAGACGGTGGTGACTCTTCCTCCAGTGCCTACTCAGATCCCTGACCCAAACCTGAAACCAATGCCGACCTTGCAGAAGAAAAGACCCCATACTGAGGTTGGGGAGAAACAGGTGCCACCACCAAAGGGGGCCAAGCAGCAAAAAGTGGCACAGGACAGCCGAACTCGCAGGGCTCAGTCTACTGAGAGCCGAGACGAGGGCACAATGGCGGAAGTGCGCCGAGGAGGAGGGGGACCGCGGATTTGGTCTCCGAAATTGGAGTTGGAGGGCGCTCCAATCCTCTGGGAGACCTCCCTCAGGAATTATGATGGAGGGAGGGCCGGCTACGTTGCTGAGGCCCTGCAGCAACCACTTCTCCTCCCTCATGACATGGAGTCCTTCAGGCGTTTCAATCAGCCGGAGCTCTTTCGATCCTTGAAGAGGGATTTGGCCATCGTAAGTAACCTCAATCCGTTTAGCTGAATCATTGACTTTTGCCTTTCCTATTTTTCTGTGTTTGACACTTAGAGTTTCCATCATGCAGGTCACCCAGCAGATTTACGTGGCTGAGGAGTGGGACAAGAAGAATCGCCTTGAAGCCCAGGCGGCGATCTGCTCCCGAGATGAGGCGGAGAAATCTCTGGGCCAACTGAAAGATGATTGCGCCCGTCTGTCCGGGGAGCTCGCGGACATGACCAGCCAGAAGAAAAGCCTTGACGCTGGGATAAGGAACGCTGAGAAGCAGGCCGAAGATCAGCGTAAGTTGCTAAAGGCGGCAGAGGCCGATCTGAAGACTGAGAGGGAGCTGGTAAATGGGCTAAGGGATGAACTCCGAAGAGCTAAAGACAAAGTCCGATATGCCGAGGAGAAAGCCCAGTTGGCTCAGGAGGCGACCGAGGCTGAAAAGAAAACAGCTTACCAGCTGGGGGTAGAGACAGCCACGTCCCAGCTTCTAGAGCAGTTCGCCTCGGTCAGCCGAGACTACTGCGACATAAGTTGGGGCAAAGCCCTGGATGCAGCTGGAGTTCCTGCCGACTCGGAGCTGAGGCATCCTGGGAGCGTATACTACGATCCTGATATCCGAGAGCTCCCAGGAACTGATCTCCCTCCTGCTCCACAGCTGCCAGAAGCTTCGGAACCAATCTCGGTCAGCGACGTTCCACCCACTATGGGAGCAAGCAAGGAAGCTGGTCAGCCAAGCGGCAAGGATAAGCCAGCTGAGCCAGCCAAAGAGAAAGGCAAAGGGTCAGGCGAAGAGAAAGTTCCTTCTGAGCCCAAGGACCGAGCCCCTGACGCAACTGCTCGGACAGGCCAGATTGCTGACCCCGTGCCCCCTTCGGCAGAGAAATAGATGTATAGGGCTTTCACTTTTTTGCACCTGTGTTTTCTTTTGTTTTATCCAAAGAGTTGTAAACCGTCTTTTTATTAATGGAATAGGTTTTCATTCGTCTATGGTGTCTTTAAATACATGTCTTACCAATTATTATTGTTATATACAACTGTACATTGCACTTATAACCACATAATGCAAATAAATCTATTTGACACATCATAACTAAGATTATTAATGAAAAGAATAGGCCCGCCAAGAGTTATTGATGAATTGCATGTCTTTCCAAGCTAAACATAAGTCGTCATTCCTCGGTTTCAAACTAAACACGACTAGGGGAAAATTTTATAAATTAGAATCAATTTAAACGCATAGGGGTATTGACTAACCTGTCGTCCGGTTTAAAGATTACAGGATTCGAATGTGCTCGAGTTAAATAATCCTAGTCATCTGGTCCGAGGACTGCAGGCATAACTGGATTTAAGCTTTAAACACTAGAACTGCAACTGAGTGCTAACTAACCCAAATCATCTGGTCCGAGGACAACAGGCATGATTGGATTTAAGTTTAAACACTATAGAACCGTAGCTGAGTGTTAACTAACCCAAATCATCTGGTCCGAGGACTACAGGCATGATTGGATTTAAGTTTAAACACTATAGAACCGTAGCTGAGTGTTAACTAACCCAAATCATCTGGACTGTAGCTGAGTGTTAACTAACCCAAATCATCTGGTCCGAGGACTACAGGCATGATTGGATTTAAGTTTAAACACTAGAGAAAGCGATGAATGAGTGCTAACTAACCCTAATCATCTGGTCCGAGGACTACAGGCATGATTGGATTTAAGTTTAAACACTTGAGAGAAAACTTTACGCAGCGCATTGGTATATCAGTTGAAGAGAAGACTTGATTAATAGAAGTACCTTTTGAGGTTATTTACATTCCATGGGCGAGGGATTACATGACTATCCAGGTCCTCTAAGAAATATGCCCCAATACCAGCGCCTGAAGTGATACGATATGGTCCTTCCCAATTGGGTCCTAATTTTCCCCAGGCTGGGTTCTTCGCGGTGCCCACAACTTTCCTCAGCACCAGATCACCGGGCTCTAAAGGCCTCAGCCTCACGTTAGCGTCGTAGCCTTGTCTGAGCTTTTGCTGGTAGTGTGCCAGCCGAACCATTGCATTCTCCCTTCTTTCCTCAATCAAATCTAAGCTCTTCTGTAGCTGTTCGTCGTTGTCGGCTGGACTGAATGAGCTAGTTCTTAGTGTTGGGAACCCTGTTTCCAGAGGAATAACGGCTTCAGCCCCATAGGTCATCGAGAAGGGGGTCTCTCCAGTAGACCTGCGGGGTGTAGTTCTGTAAGCCCAAAGTACATGTGGCAACTCTTCTACCCATTTACCCTTTGCATCATCTAGCCTCTTCTTTAAGCCGTTCAGTATGACCTTGTTGGAAGCTTCTGCTTGGCCATTACCCTGGGGATAGGCTGGAGTGGAGTATCTGTTTGTGATTCCCAGCTCACTGCAGTAATTCCTGAATGCCTTGCTGTCGAACTGTAAACCGTTGTCCGAGATGAGGGTGTGAGGAACTCCAAACCGTGTGACAATGTTCTTCCACACGAACTTTTGCACATCAACGTCTCTGATATTAGCTAGCGGCTCGGCTTCAACCCACTTGGTGAAATAGTCTGTTCCGACCAGTAGGTACTTCTTGTTTCCTGCAGCTTTGGGGAAGGGTCCCACAATATCCAAGCCCCACTGGGCAAAGGGCCATGGGCTAGATAGTGGATTAAGGTTTCCCCCTGGCTGGTGAATGTTTGGAGCGAAGCGCTGACATTGATCGCACTTTTTGACGTACTCATGCGCCTCCTTCTGCATGTTAGGCCACCAATAGCCTTGGGTGAGGGCTCGGTGAGCCAAGGATCTGCCTCCTGTGTGGCTCCCGCAGATTCCTTCGTGTAGCTCTTCTAGCAGTGTCTCCGTCGCCTCGGGGTGCACGCATAACAAATATGGTCCCGAATAGGAGCGTTTGTATAGTTTCTGGTCTTCGGACAGCCAGAACTTAGTCGCCTTCCTCCGAACTTTATCGGCTTCAGCCTTCTCTTCCGGCAATATATCTTCTTTGATAAATTTGACTAAAAGGTCCATCCAGCACGGTCCGACCCTGATCTGGTGGACCTGAACTCCCCCTGACCTTGTCTCTGTAGGCCTGCGCAGGTCCTCGACGAGGATGACCCTCGGCAGGTCTTGTGTCGAAGAGGTGGCAAGCGTGGCCAAAGAGTCAGCATGTGAGTTGCCACTCCTGGGGATGTGCAGCAAACTGAAAAATTCGAACTCTGATTGCAGATGTTTAACACGACCCAAGTATCCCTGCATTCTTTCATCCTTTGCCTCGAACTCGCCTTGTACTTGACCTACTACCAATCTTGAGTCCGAGAACAACTCCACCGACTTCGCACCCATTTTACGGACCATAGTCATCCCCATCAGTAGGGCCTCATACTCTGCTTCGTTATTTGTAGCCGAGAAGTCCAGCCTCAATGATTTCTCGATAATGATTTTCTCGGGGGATATCAGTACCAGTCCAACTCCAGAGCCTCTTTGGTTTGCTGCGCCATCGACATACACTTCCCAATGAGAGGGATTCTGTTGAGAGACCATGCCAACTGATTTTTCATCCATGCCCGTCCTGGGCTTCACCTCTTCTAGCTGGGGCTCCGTGAACTCAGCCACCAAATCTGCGAGGACCTGTCCCTTGACCGATGTGCGGGGCATATATCTTATATCGAAAGCCCCTAAGATTGTGCCCCACTTGGCAATCCGACCCGTGTAATCGGCACTTCGGAGTATAGCTTTGAGTGGGAGTTGTGTGAGAACGATCACCGTGTGGGCTTGGAAGTAGTGAGGTAGCTTTCGCGTGCCAAGCACTACCGCCAAGATAGCCTTCTCCAGCGGCAAGTAACGAATTTCAGCCTCATGCAGCGACTTGCTCACGTAATAGACGGGCCTTTGTACACCAGAGTCTGACCGTATCAACACCAGGCTCACCGCATAGGGGGCTACAGCGATGTAGGCGAACAGTACCTCGTCTGGCTCAGGACTGGACATGATTGGTGGCCGAGATAGGTAATCCTTGAGTTGCTGGAATGCCAAAGCACATTCCTCAGTCCATTCGAATCCCTTCCACTTGTTGAGCAGAGAGGAAAAAGGGCCGACACCTGTCTGCTGATCTAGAGATGAACCGATTGAGGGCAGCAGTCATTCCAGTCAGTTTTTGAACTTCCTTGGGATTCCGAGGAGCTCGGAGGTTGTTGATGGCCTTTATCTGGTCGGGGTTGACCTCGATTCCTCTGTGGGTGACCATGTATCCCAAGAACTTGCCGGACCCTACCCCAAACGAGCACTTAGAGGCATTTAGTCGTAGCTTGTGTTTCCGTAGAACCTCAAAGGTACTTTCAAGGTCTTTCACATGCTCGGCTATAACTTTGCTCTTCACCACCATGTCATCTATGTAAATCTCGATGTTCTTGCCCAGCTGTGGCTCGAACATCCTCGTCATCATCCTCTGGTAGGTAGCTCCCGCGTTCTTCAGGCCGAACGGCATCACATAATCGAGGTAGTTGCCAATAGGGGTGACGAAGGCAGTTTTCTTCTGATCCTCCAGGGCTAATGGTATCTGGTGGTAGCCTTGGAAGGCGTCCAGGAAACTCATCCGAGGGTGGCCGACAGTGGCGTCAACCAGCTGATCGATCTTCGGCATAGGAAACGGGTCTTTGGGGCATGCCCTATTCAGGTCCGTGAAGTCCACGCATACTCGCCACTTCCCGCTCTTCTTCCTTACTACCATGGTATTTGCTAGCCATTCGGGATAAAAAACCTCTTTGATAGCCCCAGCTGCTTTGAGTTTCGTCACCTCGTCCCTCACTGCGTCAGCATGCTCCTTGGATGGGCGCCGAATAGGTTGCTGCTTGGGGGTGACCAGTGGATTTACCTTTAAATGATGGCATATGAACTCCGGGTCCACCCCTGGGGCCTCGTAAGCACTCCAGGCAAACACGTCGAGATTTTGCTTGAGGAACTCTATCAGCTCCTCCTTCTCTTGAAGAGGCAGCTGAGATCCGACTTGGAAGAACCTGTCGGGATCATCCCCAATGATCATTTTCGTTAGATCCTCGCATCGAGTGCCTTCGTCCGATTCTTCAAAGGGCAATCCCCGGGACTGTAGTTGCTATAAATTCCTCCCAGCTACGTCCGAGGACTCGGCTGGGGCCTCATGCTGTATGGCGGCTATCAGGCACTGCCTAGCAACAGACTGATCTCCTCGGATTTCATGTATCTATCCTCCTGATGGATACTTGACCTTCTGGTGCAAAGTGGAGGGCACAGCCCCAAGTGCGTGAATCCAAGGTCTGCCTACGAGTGCCGTATAGGGCGAATATGCGTCCACGACGATAAAATCTAGCTCTACCACCTCGGAGCCGCACTGCACAGGTAAGCGTATCCGGCCTTTCGGAATGACAGGCCTTCCTTCAAACGTGAAAAGGGGGGAATCGTACGGCGTCAGGTCTTGGAGTTTTAGGCCTAGCCCCTTGTAGAGGTCCGGGTACATTATCTCCACGGCACTGCCCTGGTCCACCATCACCCTCCTTACATCGTACCCTCCTATTCTGAGGGTGATGACTAGTGCATCATCGTGGGGTTGGATGGTGCCGATCATGTCCTCGTCCGAGAATCCCATAACCAGCGGGGCACCAAACCTGGTTCTCTTCGGTCCTCGGCTCGACTCCCCTGCGGGTGGTCGGCTTACTGACATAACTTTCACGGGCCAGGACCCTGTTCTCCCAGGCGCAGCGAAGACGACATTTATAGTCCCAAGCGGCGGCTTTGGGGGGTCATCCCTACGTGGCCCCGAGCCTGTCTGCCC
Source organism: Quercus aquifolioides (assembly GCA_019022515.1). Classification (NCBI taxonomy): domain Eukaryota; kingdom Viridiplantae; phylum Streptophyta; class Magnoliopsida; order Fagales; family Fagaceae; genus Quercus; species Quercus aquifolioides. The sequence goes on from CM032329.1 coordinate 2,944,522, forward strand.
TCGGCCGCTGGAGTGGTGCAGAAGATGTTTCAGTTTACCATCGCGGACTAACTGGTCCAGGTGATCCCACAGACTCCTACAATCTTCCGTTGTATGCCCATGGTCTTGGTGATACTGACAGTAGAGATTGTGGTTGCGTCTCTCGGGGTTTCCTACCATCTTGTTCGGCCACCTGAAGTACGATTCGTTCTTAATTTTTTCCAGGACCTGATGCACTGGTTCTCTGAACACGGTGTTGACCGATTGAGGATTCATTGATCCTGATTGTCCGGCGAAATCCCTCCGCGGTTTATTGTAATTATACCGGTCCGACCGCGAATCTCTCCTCTCCTGAGGGATAATCTTATCCTTTCCCTTGCCCTGCTGCTGATCTTCTTCAACCCTCTTATACTTCTCTATGCGGTCCATCAATTGACGCACGTTTGTGACTGGTTTGCCAGATAAGGACCCCCTCAAACCGTGGTCAGTAGGAAGGCCGAGCTTGAACGTGCTGAGAGCCATTGCATCGTTGTTGCCCTCCACCTCATTGAACATCTCCCAATATCTGTCTGAATAGGCCTTCAGGGACTCGCCTTCCTGCATGGACAAGGATAACAGGGAAGAGAGAGGCCTGGCCACTCTTCGGCATGTGACAAAACGGGAGCCGAATGCCTGAGTGAGCTCTTTGAAGGAATTGATGGAGCCTGCCTTCAAGCCATCAAACCATCTCATAGCGACGGGCCCAAGACTGGAAGGGAAAACTTTGCACATCAGAGTTTCATCTCTGGAGTGGACAGCCATCCTCTGGTTAAAATGACTCACATGCTCCACGGGGTCAGTTTTACCATTGTAGATGGTGAATGTTGGCTGGTTAAAGCGCCGAGGGAGTCTGGCCTCCTCTATCCTGCGCGTAAAGGGTGATCTAGATATCTGATTTAGAGCCCTGTTCATGGCATCATTCTCCATGTCCTCGCGTGATGGGCTCCTACGCTCCCTTTTACGATGGGACTCCTCTACATAGGTGTAGGACTCGCTAGCTGGTGTCTTGGACTTGTGTTGGTAAGAGACGTCCTGCTCGTCATCAAGATCATCTTCAGAGTACGAGGAAGCCCGCTTCCTCTTTGCGTGTCGCAACTCTCTCTTTAGTTTTTCCACTTCCAGTTGTAAGTCACGGTTCTTCTCTGCATGGGACATGTGACTCCCGCTCTGTGATTGGCTCTGGCTAAGGCGCACAGTGTGTACACTGCCCTCACGGTTTTGTCTCCTCTCTAAGTCGCCAAAGCGGTCCACGTGTTGGGATGCCCTGGATTCTGCTTGTTGCTCACCTTGTTCTGCCATTATCAACTGCTTATTCCACTCTTGCACAAGCTCTCCCCACAGACGGCGCCAATTGTAGGGTCAGATTCTGCGGCCCAAGCCCAAGGAGGTGCGGATTTGGAGCCCACTGAACCCAAAACAATAAATTTGTAGAGAGTGGGTGAAAGAGCTAGGCTAAAAAATGGAAAATAGCAGTATTAAACGGCACTGATGGTAGAAAGATCTGAACTAATACACGCTCGGACAGAGGTGAATGACTCGTCCGAGGGGGTGATTATCATTGATGGGCTTAGGTTACAAATGTTGGAGCTACAGTAAAATAATATGCTCTTTTCTCCCTCTTGATTCTCGATCCCCTATCAGGGACCTCTTTCTCTCTTATATAGTACCATCTTCCTACATCTCCACCGTCCACTTGTTCACCATCTGGGCGCCCACTTGAGTGCATGTCCCATCACACTCCCCCTTTAGCCCTGTCTGAGTGGCGGTAGCTGAGGATGCACTGTTCAGGGGTCTTCTCCACATAAATGCGGCCAGAAGGGTAGGTGCAGTGCATTAAATGCGGTGGTTGAAGTCTGTCTCCTTGATATTTCTCTGTTCCAGTCATCTTCTTGTGTGTCCGAGGCCCCTTTTCTCCCTTGACACTTGTCAGACAGATCGCTTGACACGTGCCGGGCGAAAACCTCGTCGGGTCTGAGGGTATCGATCTCCTCGGACATATGAACAACTCCTCGGACAGTCCACGTGTTCGCCTACGGGCATCTTCTCACGTGGGCCTGTGTTCTGGTCTCCTCGGACTAACAGTGGTCCTCGGATAGGGCCTTGGGCCCAATAAGTTGGGTTGGGCCTTTCTCCCCCACATTAACTATTCGTTCTTGCAATTATTATCCAATGTGAGACTTGACTATTTACCAACAATGCCACTCACATGTGAATATAACAACAATTAATGATATAAGATATCAAAAACTCTTGCTCTTTGTCTCTTGACCATCAAGTCTTACCACCCATTTATTTTTTATTCTACTTTTACTCAGGGGTGGCTCTATGTGCAACTCAGGGTGGTCATAAGACCATCCTGACTTGCCAAAAAATGTGTGTGTGTGTGTGTGTGTATATAAACACTAAATTAATCTATTTTGACCATCCTAATAAAAATATTGACCATTCTTATTCGAAAATTACAAGAATTTTAGTTTAATAAAAATAAGAGTAATGACATTCACAACAATTTTTACAATAATTTCACAACAAATCTTATATGATAAGGGGAAAGAGGTTACTGATTCTAATTTAGGTCCAATATTGACATCACTTTTTAACCCACTAAGGCATTAATAACAAATTGTTGATGTGGCGCAAGCAACTCGGTTGTTGAACTAACTACCGTGCTGGGCTTACAATTTACTTGTTGTTATGGGTGTATGGATATCCTACAATGGGAAGCTCCTAAGGGCGAAAGTCCATACCCAAAGTTCTATTGCCAATTTCTTTCTTGAACTCCCTCTCGACTTCTCTCTTCTCCATTCTAATTTATTGGTTCCTCACCTCAAAGTGTCTAACCCCCTTCTCTTCTATTTTCCTCCTATTTATAACCTTCCTTAATGGGTTAGTGATGATTACTTTTTACAATTTTTCGTGCAAGTGGGGTCTTTAGGATTATTCCTGACAAAAAGGGGCCCCACTTTGGAAATTGGTGTGTCAGTTTTGGGACTTGCAATAGACACCAGATGTTGCTCGGTGGCGACCTCTCTCAAGCATTACTGAGACACCTTGGAACGGGCCCCGAACAGCATTAGACCTCGAGAACTAAACAGTCCACGACCCAATCTGCTGAGCATCGCGGGTTGGGCCCAATGTGTAACTATTATCCAACCTATGGCCCATGCCCCACCCCCCCCCCCCCAAATGATGGGCCGATAACCGTACAGTTGCATAGGATTTGTTTTTAAAATGTTGTAGATGTAGTATACCTCTAAAAATAATTATGTTCCCTCAAGCATAATCCTTAGCCCTTTTTTTTAAAAAAAAAAAAAAAAAAAAACCCTTAAATAACAAAAAAAAAAGCCCAAATAACAACAAAAATAACCCAAACAAAAACAAGACTAGACCAAACAACAAGTGAATAAATTATTCAACAAAAAGCCTATTCAAAAGAAAAAAATTATTTAAATTTGTAACTCTTTCAACCTATTACATAAAAATAACCTCTAATTTCATTTTTCCTTAAAGAAAGGACTCAAGAAAAATATTGTAGTCATGAGTTTTTCTTAATAGTGTCAACAGTTATGTTCTTTTTGGCTTTACAGTTGCAATAATTTTGCTCCCTTTAGCGACTCAGCTCATAATTGCAACAAATATCATATATTTTTATTTGTCTTCTCTATTACCATTTCAATTATCTTATTTTATTACTCTCATCTCATCATTTTCAATTCCTTTATCTCTTATCAGTCATTTTTTCCTTTTCTCTTTGTTAGTAGAAACAAATTGTAATATTAATTTCATGTATTATTGTGGTTTTTTTTTTTTTTTGACATTGATATATTCAAGTTATATCTTTATTAAATTTTTTAATAACCACCTTTAAAAAAATTCTTAGAACCGCCACTACTTTTACTTACATTCCATGTGCTCTATCTTAGACCTACTTAATCAAAATCCTTTAAATTTTAGGCTACATATTGTGAGGTCAATAATTGTAGACGCTGAAAAATTTACATCAAGTTCAACAAATAATGTCAAATAATACCCACTTAACCAGGCATATAAACGATTGTTAATGATTGGAGATACTGTAAAAATCTGTTATAGACTGTAAAAATCTGTTAAGTGTTGAAACTTATACATGATAGCCATGATCGGAAGGAATAATTAAATTCCTTGTTCAAACTGGGTATCCTCATCTTTTGGGTAATATGGGATTTGTATGGGTGACTAAGCCTAATTCATATTGTTTGAGCTTGCTCAACATTTTTACTCTCAAATCAATTGGCGTGTTTGTTTTTTTATTTATTTATTTATTATTATTATTATTATTATTATTATTATTATTATTATTATTATTTTTTATTATAAATTTATAGGAGGGTATATAAGTTTATACCATTATGTGAGTTTACAACGATAACATGTCCAAAACAGGGTTTGGTCATTTATATAATTTTTTGTTTACTTGACTTTCTCATCCTACACTTACTTCGATAAACATGGTATTATTTTATGGGTATTGTTAATTATTATGCATACCCTATTACATACACACTTGAGATGAACTGAAATTGTGACTGGAAGTCATGATTTCCAACTTGATCATGACTTTCAGTGTATTTCAAGTGTGTATGTAAAATTATGTATAATAGAATGTGTACTAGTATTTTCCCATATTTATATAATATTTAAAAACAAAAGTACATAATTTATTGTTGCTAAACCCATGTTATGCCATCTCGTCCACCACATCATTGGCCACATAATCATTTTTTTTTTTATTCCTAATCTTTTGAGTATATTTAAATAAATTGACTTCACACATTAATCTTGGATGGTTTTAACTTTACATGCAACTTTGCATTTACATATTTATTTACTTTAATTTAAATGCTTATAACTAAAAAAATGAAATCAATGAAGAATAAAAAATAAAATAAAAAATTTGTGGATACAAATCTATACTATATATAATTATAGAAGCTTTGCAATAAATTTTATAAAACTCCTTTTGTGCAATGTTATTAACACCCTTTCTTAATTTATGTAATTTTTACTTTGTTCAACCTTTTATTTTCTTCAACCATTGTCTTTTTAATTTAATCTTTCATCTCCTGCAAGCATTGTTGTCTTAAAATTTTCATTTGATTTCCTTTTATAGTTTTATTCTTCTTTATATCTTCTTAAATTATACTGTTTCACTTTGTTCAAATTTAATTCATTTACTTCAACCCTTCCTCAAAAAAAAAAAAAAAAAAAATTCAACCCTTCCTCTTTCATCTTAATTTTCATATAAATTTCATATTACTTCTGTAGGGATAAGGGCTCAAAATTATATATATTGGGCCTTGGGCCCTGGCCAAGGACGTTGGTTGGTCCGAGGATGAATAAACAGTAGTGAATGTGTTAAGTTTAGAGTCCAATGAGTAGGTTGCAAATGGGAAGGTTAGAGAAGATGGGCCGAGGATGAGTATCTCCTCGGATAAACAAAGCACAGATCAAATGTATATCCTATCGTTCAAGGTGACCTTCTAGGAAATTTCACTGATAGGGACGTGCATTATGAACGTACAGGAAGGATGGAGGCTCAGAAATATCTAAGAGAAAGCTGCTGCCACTGCATTGAATGCTCTGTAGCTAATTCTCTGGCCGCATTAATGAAGAAGTAATCTCTGAACAGTGTTTTTCAGCCTTACAGCTACCCCCAAAGACTTCAAAAGAGGGCTGATGGGACAAGGATCAACATTAATGATCTACTGTCCAAGTGTAGGGTAAAGGGAAGAAGAAAGAGGTAGTATAAATTAGGGGGAAGACCCTAAAATAAGGGATCGGAAAACTAATAGAAAAAGACTGTAGCCATCAAGAACTGACTTTGTAATCAAATTTGAAAGAAATATATAAGAACTTATCTCCTCAGACTGTGTCGAGGACGATTTTCTTTAGCTTAAATCAGTTTATTTTCCTTTTCTTGTCACCTGAGTCCATCATTCTTGTTCTTTAACTCGTTAAAACCCAGTTTTCCAACCCACTCTCTACAAATTCATTGTATTGGGCTTTTTGAGCCCAAGTCCATCCACCTTTCAAGCTAGGGACTCAAATCTGGTCCTTACAACTTCATTTTCACATCTTTACCTTATTCCTTTCAAGTTGTTCACAACAAAAAGTGTCAATAATCTCTCTTTCTCTCTCTTCAATTTTGTTTCTCTTTTGGTGGATTTTTTTACCAGTTCAAACACTTTTTTTCATCCCCACTAATGGTTGTCACATTTGTTCTTCTTTTTAGAAAATCTATATCCACTTTTTATGAATATCTAGGTGTCATGGTATTCCAATTCCTGATCAAAGGTTGTTTCTCTTTATCCCATTGGTTTAATTTGATTTGGTTAATAATTAGTATTTTTGCAAGTTACAATTTGATTTTTTAGTGATCCATTTAGATGTTAAACTATGAGACTTTACTAGGCCTTCTTTTTTTTTTTCTTTTTTTTTCTTTTTTTTTTTTAAATCCTTTTGGGAGGACATATAGTGCCATTTATTCAAACAAAAGTAACGGTTAGTCAAACAAATTTAATCAGATAAGTGACATATTTTATAATTACTAGGTCTTTTTTTTTTTTAAATCCTTTTGGGAGGACATATAGTGCCATTTATTCAAACAAAAGCAAAGGTTAGTCAAACAAAATTAATCGGATAAGTGACATATTTTATAATGTGTTTTCCTTCCCTCACTGCATCTCCCTCCCTTGGTCGAGCATTTCCTTTAATTTTTTTTGCAATTGTATTTTTATTTTTATTATTTTAATGACGCATATATAGAAACTTAATTATGAAATTTTGCTAATGATTGTTTATTTCATAATTTTTTAGATGGACGAATTTGAACTTTAGTTGAGAAAATAATCTCAATAGATTATCAACAACAAATTATTTTCCTAATCGGTCAACTTAATCATTGTTAAGCAACAATTGATATGATATTTTGTTTGTTTACAAAGTATCTTCATATGAGTGTGTTTTGGTTTGGTTATATTTACGAATGTATTAAAATAAACAATGTATTCAAGAAGAGAGATCATGATCATACGTTGTATACTTCAAAAGAAATAGATTGGTTTTAGATTAAAGATAACATTAAAATAGAATGCTACAAGTTGAAGTTTTTTTAATATAGGTGGAAAACTCTAATTTTCTATTCCCTTTGAGAGAGAGAGAGAGAGAGAGAGAGAGAGAGAGAGAGCCCTCATTCCAGTAAACACAACCCTTGCCTCATCCTCACCGTTGGACACGCTTTTAACCTCATCCTTGAACATCCACCACCGAATGCCGCCCTCGTTCTCCCTTTTTCTCTTCCTTTCCCTTGGACCTACAAAGCCCTAAAGCTCCATATGTCCAAATCTAGCTAGTAGGTAACAAATAGCGAACCACTTATGACCTGATCTTGTCATCTCTACTTGAAACTCATGGCCGCCTCTCTTTCTCTCTCTCTCTCTCAATTTGACCAGATTTGATGAATGATTTTATTTTGATTTTGTTTCTTGGGTTTGTATATTGAGATTTTCTATTATAATATTTGTTTGGAAGTCGGGAAAATATGAGAAATTAGTGAAAAATGTGTTTTTTAAAACATTTTTAAAAATATAATTAGGGTCTATTTGGTAACGTTGTTTGAACAACATTTTTTGTTTAAACAACATAACACATATTTTCACAACACTTTTTCACCTACAGGTATTTTCATAATACTTAAATAACGTTACTAGAATAATATTTACCAAACAAACCTTTAAATACTTGAAAATATTTTCTAAAGTATTTTTTTGAAATAGAACCAAATAACTAAAAATATTTTCAAGTATTTTATACTCAAATAACATTTTACATCCATCCTTAATGATTTGTCAGATTTGTTACCAGAGCACCACAGGCTGTGGAACCCGAGGGATCTAGGAATGTCACTTCAATCTGTCCTGTTGATATTTTCTCGGAGGGTGACAATTTTTGGGATAGGTTTAGTGTAAGTTCAGTTAAAACTCATAATGACATTTGATTATTTGATAATACTGCGTATAATAAATTATTTTATAATATTTTTAGAAATTATTAATGTGATAATTTTTTATTAATTTTTATATGTAATTATTAGTAATATCAACTTTTTGCTTATTAATAGTTATTTGTGCGTTTGGAATTAGCTTAAAAAATCAGTTTTTTATTATTATTTAATTTATTTTTATCATTATTTATAAGTTTTATTGCATTTTTTGATATTATTTATGAGTCTTACTGTATTATTTCAGCTACCTTTTAGTTATATTTACAGTACTTTAACTTTATCTACAATACTTTTAACAAAAAAAATTTCAGTTTTAACTAATATAAGCTGTTTCCAAACTGGACCCTAACTTTTACAAATGGTAAAATAGTTTGTGACATTTTCCATAAATCCCGCTCATTCTTAAAACAATTGTAATTTCAAGATTAGTCAATCGTTGTATGCTTGGTTAATATTACGTAGAACAGCCACTTTTTAATATATATATATATATATATATATATATTTTAATACTCACAATTTACAACATTAGTTAAATTATGACAAAAAATTGTGTGGTCTTAGATATTTTCCATAAAGAGAGGAAAATAAGGAAAGATAGAAAGATAATGTCACTTCACTTATGCCAATAGTTCTTCTCCAAAAAAAAAAAAAAAAAACACTTAAGCGAATGATACATTCATGCTCGCTTTACTTTGATTTCTCTTGTTCTCCGAGTTTAACGTCTGAGTTCATTTGCATTATGAGGCAAGGCTCGGTGCACAAACAAGTGCCTTCCACCTAACACAATAAGCAGGAGGTTTGTGCGCATAAGATTAAGATACCACCTTTTGGGCTTACATGCAATTGTTTCTTGACCTATATTTCAATTAATATTCCTGTTTAACTAAGCTGACGCTTTCTTGAAATCAATAACCACACTTCATGTTCACATGTTTATTTTTAATTATTTTATTATTGTAGACTTTTTTACAAACACTTCTTGTTCACATGTTGTTGCCTGTTTGTATGTTTTGATTTGAACTATTCTTACAAATTTCCTTTAATTAACTGTGTTTATGGTTGTGTCGCCTGCTCATCTTTTTGTTAAAATGTTCCTAGTACCATGTGTAGAGTTATAGATTAGTGTTTTAACTGGTAGCTGTTTCTCATTTAATTGGCTTTCACTTTTATGCCCTGCGCCGGTTTTGTGCTATACATCCTCTGCCCAGTTGTTCCATTTGGGAGGTAACATGATACCTTATGGTCTGCTTGTTTCGTTTTAGTTTTCTCTGTTAATATTTGTCAGATGTTCAAGGATTAAGATTTTCTCTAGAGACAGTTATTTATGGTTAATTAAACATTCAAGAAAGTTTAAAATTTTTGAGATTTAGGGCGATATTTTGCCAATTACTGTGTGTGACACAATAAAGAGGAGGCATCTTTTATGATCCACCCTCGACCACAAGCTTCCTTTTTCGAAAAATCATTATTATTTTGGTTGCTCTATAAATGCTAATATTTTATGTTGCATGGAATTATGTGATAGATTACTTATTCTCCTTGCATTTGTGCCTCAGTGCTATCTATGAGAATGTGATATCCTGATGGTTTATCGAAAGCTTATACTGAATTTTTTCCATTTAGCCTGTGAGAAAATTCAAGTGTGAAAGAAAATCTGAAATGAAACTAAGAAAAATCTAGAAGAGCTCAGAGTGCTCTGATACCATGTGAGAATTTGATGAAAATTGTATTGCTGAAAATGTACAATCGGAGGTATATATACAAGCTCAAGATGTAACTGACTTCCTAACTAACTCCAACTTATATGGATCTATTCCCTTCAAAACAAACAATATGAAATACACCTATCAGCTACTTACACGTGTCCATAAATATCACTACCACTTACTGCTTACACTAGACTACCAGTAGCATAAGAAACTAGAGGACTGAACCGCAGGTCGTTTATGCAGAATTAATAATACTCTTTTACTACTGCTGCTCTTTGTGCTTGTTCTGCTCAATTCAATTCTTCAGACAAGGACCTTGATTCATCCTCAAGTTGAAGCTTGTAGCTGACCGTTCTGATATAGCCTGCTGGCTGACTTTGTACAAAAGTCTCAGTATTGATCAAGCTGCTTTCTTTTGCAAAAGTTTCTACAAGTGTGAATCTATACTCGAGATATATAGTGATGCTCATACATATTGACCGAAATCAGCAAATTCAACTGCTGTTAGTAATTCTAATCTGGCAATCTCTTGGTTGGAAGCAATATTTTCAGAATTAGCAAACCAAGAAGCAGAAGGGGGAGATCTGTCTATGCTTAGAGCTCATCCTTATGCTTAATTTGATGCATCAATTTCCTTTCAGGTTCATATATTTTCCTGCCAATGTTCCATGATGCTCCTAAATCTGTTAATTACTTGTGTGAAGCAGGGTAGGGGATAGATGTGATGTGATGGACCTGTACGGCTGTACCTAATGGATAAGTCCCAGAAGAGGAAGATTTGGAAAAAGTTCTATAAATTATTTTTGTGGGCTTGTTTTTCACCTATTCTTGTGTTGGATGAATAATTTAAAATGTGGAGATGCTATCATACATAGAACTTAGTATTGCTCAACATTGGAAAATTTTGAGAATTTAGGTGGGTCAAGTGGATCTATGTCTAGAAAAATTCACCTTTAATGTGCTGAGTTCTGTCTAAACTTACGTTTTCATTTAAGTGAGTATAGCTGAATCATGCACTAATGAGTAACTGACGTAGGAAATGATATCTCATTGAATTCTACTTGAAAAATTGGTCTTGTTTATTCCAATTTCTCCAAGAAGCCAACCGAATTTCATATATTGCATAATTTTAGAGGGGCCCCTGCTGAAGGTATTTCATGGTAGAGATGTAAATTTAACAGTTCTGAGTGCAAGATGTGAAGGCCGTGCTGTCAGTTTTCTTTATAATTTAATTAGCAAAGACTTGAATTCTGGTGACTGCCTGGAGTGGCGGGCAATTGCAAATAGATGCCCTGGCGGCAGTGGCTAATGAAATCCAGCCAGTCTGAAATCTTGGCTGCCCACCTCGTATTTGTGTTGATCCAAATGACCATATTCTTGGTCTTGCCATGATTGGTGAATCAATTAAAAGTTAGCTTCCTGTTTTGGAGCTTCATCAACCACTTGACCATACTATTTGGTTGGGATCCACCCTCTCTATTGAGACTGGCTATAGTGAATAATTAACTCTGCCAAGGGAAACTGTGGTGTTGCATTTTCTACCATTGGTAAGTCAGATTATAGCAAGAATGATCCCATGAGAACACCCTCAGTGCATCCTGTTCTAAGTAGATGTCAAAGAGACAAACTTATGCACTCTCCGCTTTTTGGTTTTGTGTCTTTATCAGATTCTTTTGGATACTCATGGATCGTGGGAGTTGCTTTTTGTTGAGCATGTGTTGTGCTAGAAATGAAAACTTGGAGCCTTGCCGCCTATTTATGTCGATATGGATAAAAGTTCATTAAAGACCTAAGGCTATTCTTCTTCCACAGGCCTCTGTGTCTCACCAAATCCACGTTCTATTGCTGCTGACTCTCCGGCTGACTCTATTGAAGTTCGGCAAGCTCTTCACCAGTACTTCAAGCTTTTCCATGAGAATTATGTGGAGAATGCGCATAAGGTAAAAACTTACCAATCGTAAAACATACAATAACCACTTTTTTCTCAGATGGACCTATACATAATTACATATACAATTGGAACTAGTCTAAATATTTGGTCCCTCTTGATTATAGGACATGATTAGGTTTCAATATCTGACTTCATTATTACACCTCTATTGTGTATTCTGAAAGATCCTACATTTAAAACTTGGATAAGAATTTGTCCATTAATGAAGCAAAAAAATTCAACCGAAGGTTGTTAGCTTTTGAACCACCTGGTACCAAACAAAAAGTTTTTGAATTACCTAGTGACCATAAATTATGTCCCAAAACTTAGATGAGCTATCAGATAAGACTAAACACTTCTTGAAGATGAAGAAAGTAATTATTAATATTCACTAAAGCAATCCATCTATATATTTAGCAAGACTGCTTTTAGGATGGCCTACAAGATGGCGTTGCATTTGTAACTGTGGTGGCTGCATCAGAGGTATATCTACAATATTTAAAGTACCATACACTTTGCAGTTCTGTAGTCTTGAAATTTAAGATATTATAAATGTTTATCACCATCTAGAATTGCTCATACCTAGGAATATAACTTGATTTTGCAAGATATTCTGCACAATATCTACATGCTGTTGTGAGTTTAAGAAAGATATTTTATCAACATCCTCCCTCCCCCCCTTCCAAAAAAAAAAATTTCATCACTTTGAGAACAAGCATCATGACCTCAGTTGAAGAGGACTAGCGTGCTCATTTTGTTGAAGCACAGAAAAAGCTTGATAAAGTTGAGGATAAGCAATCAAGTTTGGAGGAGAGGATTGATCATGCAACCTAGCTGCACAATTTTCTGGAGCAGCGTTTGCAACAGTTGAGAAGCTTGCCTGTGGTTCACAAAAGAACCCCTGTCCAGAGCAGAGCAAGAATTCAAGTCTCAGCTTGAAAAGGAGTTGTTCTATCAAATTTCAATGATCAATTAGCAATAATACAAACAAAGAAATGTGTGTGCAAGTGAGGGGAGAGGTAGAAAAAGTTTACCTGCCACCTCTATGGATTAAAAGTGTGACGTCTTTGAAGTGGTCATGGCTTTACAGCCTGAAATGAGGCAAAAACCTTTCTTCCCTTAAGAATTGTATAGCCTGCTTGGATTTGAGATAGAAGGCCCTCGTTACCAATTAATGCCACTAGGCAATAAGCCACACATTGCACGAGATATGCTATTAACCAAAAAGAGCACAAAAGATAAGAAAAGAAACAAAGAGTGCATAAATTGTATGATTTTAAATTAGAATAAAAAATATATATGTGAATATTAGCACTGCATAAACTTGTTAAGTGGTACAAACCTTTTTTTTTCCCTTCAAAAATACAAAATCAAATAAAAGCTAATGTCCTAATGTGTTGTAAATATGTAAATCTAATGATGAATATCATCTCCATAATACGGAAAACACCAAACAGTAGCTCAAGCCTCTATACAACATCCTAACATTATATGACATTGTTTGCTCAAGCCTCTATACAACATCATAACATTATATGACATTGTTTGCTCTTTTAATATCTTTTAATCCCTCCCACTGCAATGTGGCAATTGATATAATCACTGCTGAACATTGACTTTGTTTAGTTATTTGACTATGAAAAGTATTGTGATGATGTCTATTATTAGAACATAATTCCCTGAATTTTGAAGGATGGCACTTTAGATGAGCTTGGAGAACAATGTCACAGCCCATATGTTCCCTCTATTCAAATTCAATCCGTGCACAATCAGTTCCCAACCTTGGAAGGCATCATAAAGTGTTCTCTAAAGGATGACGCATCACTAGAGAAACTCAATGCACAATTCAACAACAACAGCAACAACAAAGTCTTAGTCCCAAAATTTGTGGTTAGGTATGGATCCTTGATAGATTAGATGGGGTTGTCCATATGAATTCTTTTCTTCATTCTATCACATCTGAAGTCATGCTCTTTTTTACTTCCCTAATTTACATGTCTTTTTTTTTTTTTTTTTTTTTTTTAGTTACTTATATTAATGTTATTTTTGGCCTTCCTCTACTTTCTTTTGTTCCCTCAACTTGGATCAACTCTCTCCTTATTGGTTCATTACTTAGATGAGCTTGAAGAACAATGTCACACTCCATATGTTCCCTCCATTCAAATTCAATCCGTGCACAATCAGTTCCCACCCTTGGAAGGCATCATAAAGTGTTCTCTAAAGGATGACGCATCACTAGAGAAACTCCATGCACGATTCAACAACAACAGCAACAATAAAGTCTTAGTCCCAAAATTTGTAGTCAGGTATGGATCCTTGATAGATTAGATTGGATTATCCACATGAATTCTTTTCTTCATTCTATCAAATCTGAAGTCATGCTCTCTTCTACTTCCCTAATTGAATTTTTTTTTTTTTTTTTAAGTTGGTTATATTAATGTTATTTTTGGCCTTCCTCTACTTTCTTTTGTTCCCTCAACTTGGATTAACTCTCTCCTTACCGGTTCATTACTTAGTCTCCTCTGAACATGACCAAACTAAAACCATCTCAAACGACTCTTCCTCATCTTTTCATCAATAGGGACTACGCCTATCCTTAAATAGATTCAATTTCAATTTATCGATTACCACCATTGGTGGACATTACACCTGTGAATTGCGATAGACTATAGCTTACAAGATAAGCTTGGAATGCACATGAACTACTCACAAATTAACACTTGGTAGCTGACTCTGCAAGTATTAACCTCCCACCACCGGTTGACTCTTGTTCAGTTCAAAGGCGCAGACCTTACTATGGGTGGATAAGCAATGCTGACAATGATGAATGTGTGTACCTAACCCCAGCCATAAAATTATCACTGCCTGTTAATGAGCTTAAGCCTTAAGGTGATTTTGTTAAAAAAATTATGAGTGGTTTGGAGTTGATAAATTGAACATGGAGAGTATTTTGTTGGAGCACAAGAAATATTTGATTTTAAATAAAGACATAAAATCCTTGAAATTGGTGGGATGTTCACCAGAATTACTTGTCAACTGTAAATGTTAATATGATGCAACATATTTGGGAGGGTGGGGGGGTGGAGGTGGGGGATGTTATTATAAGAAAATGTTGTGTTTTGTACCTTACTTCATCAAATAAATTCAATCAAGACCAATTCAATACAACCATGTAACTTATTACCTAATGCACTTCCTTCTATAGTTACAACTTCCAAGGTTAGATGGTTGAATCTAATTGGAAAACTTAAAGTACAGTACCTAAGGAAATGTACCTAAACTTTACCTATTGTATAAATTATTTTCATGCCAACCCTAGCTGAAAAATCAATTTAGCCATGTTATTTTCCTGAATGACTTGGTTGGGACTCCTTCAAGAAAGAAGGTGCAAAACCTTGGTTCTTCTTCTCTCTTCTCAATTTTTCTGAAGAAGTCATGTTATCCTAAATGATGTATAGTTTATAACTTATAAATGTTGGTACAAGTAACTAAGTATTTTAATGACTACGCATTTACTTCGTTTTCTTTGTAGACAACTCATCCACTTTAGAGGCACAACAACAAACTGGTACCCTATAAGGACCCTCTTTGAAAATCATTGCGCCCACCTGGGGAACAGAAATGTCACATACCAGAGCAATGTGACCATGAGGTTCAGTATGTAGATAGCAGTTCATCTACTGGTGTCCTTGCCAAGGATGCTTTTTTTTATTCAACTTTACATATGGATAACAATTTAAACCTCCTATAGCACTTGAGTTGGTGACTTTGCTTGCTTCCTTGATCTAAATTACTTGTACAAACCCTCAAATTTCAATTTCTTAATTGTTTTGAAAGCAATTCAAGATTAATTGAGCTATACTTATAAAGTAGCATTATTTTTTGTCAGTCCTATTTGACTTAAGATATCTTTTCACGAGTTGAAAGGGGAGCTCGTTTGTTTCAAAATTGGAATAAGTTGGTTAAAATTTCAAATTCAGATGAGAACTGCATGCTCCTTTTATGTTATGTCATGCTAAACTGCTTTAAGATGATTCCTTTATAAGTGGTTTGTTCAGTTTGTTTCTTACCTGATTCATCTATTTTTTTTGATTCCCCATATAGCCACATCTTGGTCAATTAACCTTTTTCCCTTTTTTTCCCTACCCATGTATTGTAGGAAACTTTAAGCTTGTATCAGGACAAACTTGAAAGGTTCATAGACTTGAAATGTTTTGGATGCTTGGTATACTATCATATATATTGGTTGAATTGTTTCCTACGGCTACAAACATTATTCAACCGTTAAAGATACACAAAATAAATCAAGTCCTAGATACTCTAACCCACTAACACACATAGTTGCAGGTTCTCTTTCCCTCAAACAAAATAAAACCTTAAGTTTTTGCACTTCAACCATGCATTCTAGGATTTATGTTTAAAATAATTCAATTTAATTTTTGGATGGCGTTTTTTTTCGGGGGGACATCCATAGAATTGGTAATAACGGGTGAAGATAGGAATGTATAGTCTTGTATGCGAGCAGCCTGTACTTGGCACAAATGGAAGTGATGGATTTACAATTAGTAAAGAGCCAAACTCTAGTACTAGAAGTGTTGGTTGGTCTTCTTGGCATATGAAGAAAATCACATCTTTGTATTTGTGCATTTGAATGAAAGTAAGAAAAGCATCAAGATTGATCCAAAAAAGAAAAGAAAAAGAAAAGCATCAAGAAGACTGGTTGTTTTTCAACCCAATTTTGATCAGGATCAGGCTTAACATTTCAACTTTCAATCATCATAATAATTAAGGATCATAATTAAGGGTCTATTTGATTAAGAATTTTAGGAGTGCTTGAAAAGAGTGTTTTTAAAACTCAAACTTTTGTTTCACATTAGCAACTCCTTGTAACTTTTTTACAAACATTCATTTTAAACTCAAAATACCATTTTACATCAACTTATACAAACAAACTCTAAGTTTGTATTTAGCATTGGCTTAAAAAGCCAGTTCACTGTACTATTTCAGCTATTTTGTAAGTAACTTTAGCAAAAAAGTTTTCAGTTTCAGTTAAATAAGATTTCCCAAACGGGCACTTAAGTATTAAAATGTCTAATTAAATCAAACTAACATATATATTAAAACCTCGTATATATTAAGTCTTCAAACAGACTAATTACAGAAAATACAGCGTCCACAACCATACTTGAATGTAGTACAAGAACAACTTCACAAACAACTTAAAAAAAAAAAAAAAGCAATACGTAGGCAACAAGACTACAAAACAAAAAGATAAAACGAAAGATGAAAAAAACGAAAAGAAAACGAAAAGAAGAAGAAAAGAGAGAAGAGAGGAATGTAAACCCTTAGCCGTCGCCCATTACACTAACATTTGTTGTCTCGCTTGTACAAATTCACATTTCTATATAAATTTCTATCGTCCCCCATTACACTAACAAAAACTCGCACAGGCCTTTCTCAGATTCTCTCTTTCACACACTCAGACTCTCTTTTCGTTTTTTTTTTTTTTTAAATACCAGAACCTGAGAAGACGCTGTTCTCTTAGGTTTCTTCCTCCCGCTCCCGGGCCGCGTTAGAGGGGAAGATTAGCAAAGCAAGAAAAGACAGAGGGAGGTGGAGCAGCATCTTATTCTCTTCGCGAGAACTTCCGGATCGGAGAAGGTGAGGTAAAATTTAATTTTTGCTTGACTTGCTTGTTTGACCAAGACTCGGTTTATATTCTCTTAAACTACGGATTTTTTTTTTCAAAATAACACCATTTTGAAAACAATTTTATTAGTTAGCAACATTTTCAAACTCTCGACTGTGAGACTCGACTTGCCTCATCCACACCCTAGAGACCCACAACGAACAACAAACCCATTTCAACTTCAAGCAAACCCAGAGACCCACAATGAACAACAAACCCATTTCAACTTCAACAACAAAGTAAATACACAGAGAGTGACAGAGAGCCACGATGCACCTGATCGAAGCCATGATTGCGGCTCGGATCTCTTGCGGCGTGGTGGTTCATCTACGCCGGGGTCTCTTGCTTCCTTGTCCTCTTCGTCGGAGTGTTTTTTTTTTTTTTTTTTTGGGTTTGGGTTTCCGATTCGATCAGTTTTTGTTTTGGATTTTGTTCTTGGGTTTTTGGAAGTTTGAGAAAGGAGAGAGGGAGAAGCAGAAGACGAGAGGAAGAAGGGGAAAGAATGACTTTTGTTTTTTTTTTTGTTGAAGAATAAGGAGGAGGAGGACATTATGGGTCTGGGTACCAGTGCCACTCCGACCAAAAGCAGAAGGAAAATAGGTACAGTGGAAGAAAATAAAGGGCAAAATTTGCCAAACAGTACCTTTCTTTAAAAAAAAAAAATAACACGGATGATATGCGTTCAAAGTTAGTTAGTTAGTTAATTAAGTTATTTTTGAAAATTAATTTTAGCAAACTTGACTTTGAGGTGGAAAACAAACACTATAGTGGTGCTTGTCAATAACACTATAGTGGCGTTTTTGACAAGCGTCACTATAGGTCCCCTATAGTGGCGTTTTCTATAAATGCTGCTATAGGTATTAAAAAACGCCACTATAATATTCATTTTTCAGCCTAAAGTTGAGTTTGTTAAAATTGACTTTCAAAAACAGTTTAACTAACTAATTAAGTTTGAACGCATGCCATCCGTCTAATTCTTTTTGAGAAATGTACTGTTTGGCAAATTTTGCCAAAATAGAGAACATGATCCATTTGAATATTGCTTATTTGCTGAAAATTGAAAATTTATTGTTAAAAATATTATAGTAAAATATTTTTAAATATGAATAGTGACGTGTGAGACTCAGTTTTAGAAAATTTATTGCTAAAAATACAGTAACAAAATAATTTTTAAATATAAATAGTGCTGTCAAAGACTTTGTAGCTGAATTGGCACCTCTCCATGTACAAAGTGCTTGGGGGTCTAGGGGGAAAGGGTTCGAGTTGCAGGGTTTACAACATGTTGTAATTATTTCTCAAAAAAATATAAATAGTGCCGTGTGGGACTCAGTTTTAAAGGTTTTTTTTTTATTTTAATTCCATTATGAATGCGATTGTAAAATACTCGAGATGTTAATTTGCTAAATAGTTTGAAAACGTAGTTAACTAACAAATATGTTTTCAAAATGATGTTATTTTGAAAAATAAAATCCCTTAAATTACAATTGTTTTTTTTTTTAGAAAGTTCTTCTATTTTTTGGGTAAAAATTAATAATTTGTATTTATTATAATTTGAGATTTCTACTTTTTCCAATCACAAAAAAAAAAAAAAAAAAGGACTACGTGGGGTGAGTTTTATAAATTGAAGAAATTTTAAAACTAACAAAAGAGTGATCTTATTTTGTAGGGAGTTAGAAAGTAGAAGTAGAAATTTAAATTAACGTAAAAGTAGAAGCTTATTAGAAGCAGAAAGACATTTCAACGTAGAAGTAGAAATTTATTATTGTTGTTAATTTACTATTTTAACCCCATTTTTAAGTTTTAAGTAGGGGTATTTTTGACAGTAAACAAAGCAATACTAACTTTCTTTTGCCAATTTTCTATTTTAACCCCATTTTTAAGTTGTTGATTAATTAATTTAGAGATATTTTTGACAGAAAAAAAAAAGTAATAACTAACTTTCTGAATTCTCTTAATATATATATATATATATATATATCTCTTTAAATAATTTTTTTTTTTTTGAGGTGGGTAGATATCTTTAAAGAAAATTGTGTCTTTGCATAAGAACTAAGAAACCATTTCCCTTTTTCTTGTTTATGTTTATTTCTCCCAAAAAAAAATATATCATTTAACTTTTTCAAAAATTTCTAAATTTTTAGGCTTTTCAAATATCCTTCACAAGTGTCACATCATGATGTTGAGCACTTCGAAACTTTAGGGTCGTTGGGTAACATTATTCTAGTAATGTTATTTGTATTTTTAAAAAATATGTGTGGGTGAAAAAGTGTGTAAAAATACGTGTAATGTTGTTTAAAAACTGAAACATGTGTTTAAACATATGTACTAAACTAGCCCTAATGGGCAAAAACCTTTTATCAATTTGGCAATTATTATTTATTTTTTAAAAGCAATGTTAGATCTTGAACTTATTACCCTCCCATAAAATTTGTTTTTCTTTGGTAAGACTAGGTGGCATGTGGAGTCTATAATTTTCTGTGAACTGTTCCATTTGTCACAATTTTGGTTTTCTTTGTACACAAAGTGATCATATATTATCAATTTATATATATATATACATATATAGAAAAAGAATAATTAATTATTATATCTTTTGGGTTTTTTTTTTTTTTTACATATTTAGAGTCAAACTTAGGTACAATACATTAGATTTTCTAATGAAATTCATACACATCATTGTATTAACCAATGAACACGAATAATGTTTTATTTTTCAATGACAATTAAGTTCAATGCAACCATGTGTTTGCATTTAATTATGGAATTTAATTAATATAATGTATGTAAGGTAGTGTACTTAAGTCTTGGAGGATAATGTTCATTTTGCAGCATAGAACTAGAAACACTTTGCTTCAAACTCATCTAGACTGAGGAGGGCTTAGGATTTAGAATTATTTTAATCCGGTCATATATAGAGATATTACCCATATTCTGAAGATTAAGAGGTCAAGGAGCAAGGAGCCAAATTTGAGATGCCCAGTCACATTGAAGGAAAGGAAGATGTGTTCAAGAGTTTTCGGGACATTTTTGCACAAAATACACTTAGTGGAAGGAATGGGGAACCCGTTGTTTGTAGCTATACAAGTTGGGAGAATTCCCCATGCTAGTTTCCACAACAAGTGTTTGAGTCTTGCATTTGCTTTGAGGTTCCATAGTTCTCTCCGATCATTGTTGTTTAGGTGTTGGTGGGGTCTTAATGAGAAGACTAAGATGAGAGATTCTCAATTGTTTATGAAAATCTAACTCTATAAAAATAGTGTGAGTCTGAAAACATCAAGATGAGGCTATTGCAATATTCAGAGTTTGTTTAGATTTTGTTTATTTTCGGTATCTTATTTGCATAGTATTTATTAAAATTATATATAATTTTTGGTAAATTAAATGTGTGACAAAAAGTTAAAAGTTAGTTTATTTTAAAGATTATTTGCACATACATAAAGGACACAAAAAGCAAAAAGCAAAAAAAAAGAAAAGAAAAAAAAAAAGTGTCCCACGTGTTTAGAGAAGCCAACAAGTGTGCGGATTGGTTGGCTAAATGGGGCAGTGTTATGAAGGAAGATTTTGTTGTTTTTGAGTTTCCTTTTACTGCTGAACTAGAAACTTTAGTTGCTAAGGATAATAATGGTTTGTATTATGCTAGACTAGTTGCTGCTAGTATGGCAGCTGTAACTGTGTAATCTTCTTTTGTTGGTTTTATATGAATGGCCTTTTAACCCAAAAAAAAAAAAAAAAATCAATACCCAAATGCACACTGTGTGTCTGTTTGGGATTGCTGCGTGAAGCAAAGTTTCAAGTTGTATAGCTTTAATTAAAACCTCTTTAATGTTTGAACTTTGAAGGGTTCCCTAGCTCCTTGCTCTAAAGTGATAAATAGTTTTGAAGTTGTTACAACATGAATTTGAATACAAGGTCATGGAAGTTGTAAGGTGGATTAGACTTGGTGAAGAAGTTAGCGAATTGAATATGGGGTGAAATAGATTAAATTATATATTTAAGAATTATATTATACATCTTAATATATATCTTTTAAGTATATTTATGCATATATATAGGGTTACAAGCTAGTATATATTAATAGACAAAGTTTAGAGAAAGTTCAATTAGAATTTGAAATTATAAATTTTGCACCATGTGTCAAAATTTATTTATGTGGAGACCACACCATAATTCTCCACTTAAGTTTGTGGCATGTGTCCAGTTAAGATTTTTAATATTTGTGCCAAGTGAGCTAATATTAATAAACTATAAAATTAATTAAAAAAAATCAATCACATATACTCAATAAAAATCACTACACATCAAAGATCACCACACGTTTTATCTTATTAAAAATTTAAAAAAAATGATCACAAGTAGTATTAAATATAGGTAAGATTGTGTTTAATTTTAAATGTATCCATACGTATGAATGTGTTACATGATTTAAAAAATATAATAATTTGACTAATTATTTATATTTTTATAATAAAAAATGTGTTTAGCTTTAAATGTATCTATATATTTGCATGAGTCACATGTTATGGCCCTTCAGAAAATTTCTCCTAGATTTTGCCAAAAGTAGTGTAATTATCCCCATTAAGAACTATTTAATTTGATCAATCAAATTTTTAATCTTTTCAAATAACCCTCACGAGTGTCTATCAATCAGGCTCTTTTTATTTTTTATTTTTTATTTTTTTCATAGCAATGTTAGATCTTGACTTATTGAATTTTTTTTCACAATGTAACTTGGAGTCATTTTTGTTCTTTTTTTTAAAGTAGTTTATTTACTTCAATTTGATATATTTTTTTTTATTAATTTGTGCACATTACACAGGTAATTTACTAGATAGATAATTTCAGGTCCTTAAAATTGATTTGAAGGAAGAGCTTAAAAGCAAACCTTTAAGAAATCTGGGAAAGAAAAGTTGATATATTGAAGAGCTCCCCGATGTCTGAGAAAGAAAAGCAGGTATATCCGTATATGTACAAATTTATTTGTCTTTTTTTTTTATTTAATTTATTTATTAATCAACTCATTCTATTCCTTAAATAGATTGAGCATTATATATTTATATATATAAAGACTCTCACTTGTAATAGCAGTACTAGACTACTATTTTAAACCTAATAAATTAAGTCAAAGCCCATACATAAAGACCCATAAGTAAATAAGACTAATTAATAAAACTCATGCCCTATCCCAACAATTGTAAAATTAATAAACTACTAAAATACCCTTGACTCAAGAATAACCAAATAAAATATAAAAACTTAATTAACTAGCATGGACACTTATTTTTTGGACTTTGTCTTAGCCTTTGGCATTCAAAGAGAATATCCTTTCTTTAATCATGTTATAATTCCACCATCACATGTGGATATGCCTTGCTTGTAAACGATTTCATGCAATTGCTTGTACACGATTTCATGCAAAAATGATTTCCTGGATTTGCATAAACATATGTAACTTTTAGGAAGTGAAATCCATTTATAAATCTCATTCTTGAAACATAACTATTTATCACATGCATGCTTCATAACATACTATACTACCTCCTTTGAGGAACTTATTTCATAAAACAATAACTTGTTATCATGAGTTTAGAAAGCATAACATATAATTGAGGCCTCATAAACTTTTCATGAGAATCATAACTTTCATTCTGTAAAATACCTGTGCATATCTCTTATCTCATAATTGTATATAAACTATAAAACTCATGAATTAGAAACCATATTGTAAAACTGTTTGGAGAACTCTTTGGATCTTAGTCATATTAACCATTTTGTAAACGTGAGACTTCTGTGGTATCCATCATCAAGACCTATGCCTCTCAAGATAAACCAAGTTTTCAGGATTAATCATCAAGACCTATGCCTCTCATAACCCTTTCTGACTAGTAGGACTACCATCCAAGTTGACTTGTCAACAAGGATAATATGCATGCCATGTGTCCTTTGTTGAAACCTTGGTCTCGCCAGTATAATGCATGCCACTACCTGGCCTATGCCAAATCTTTCCATGGAAAGCCGGTACTCATTTAGTTATACCTCCATGGTAATTGTATCCCTTGAAGTCTTTAGATATGGGCCTAGCTTGGGCTTAGGGATCTTATTTATAGCACATGCATGTTCCACCCCATTACGTATTGTAAACATAAATTCAGTTTAGTTTTGTTTTGCCAATTTATTTTTCTTCCCTTTCCAAACTCTTGTTGGTGGGCTTGTTTAAAGTTTTGTAATTACAACTTTATGTAATAACTAATCATGATGCATACTTTCTTTATTCTTCATTCTTTGTTCTTCTTTTGATTTTTCCACAGATCAAAATTGCTGTAATAGACTCCGGAATTGATCTAAAGTTTTCAGTGTTTTTAATCAAAGGAAAAGATATTGAAGGAGGGATTGACTGGAATACTATATCGCAGCAAGATACGTAAGATTTAATATTAATTAATTTGTTTTTATGCTGATGATTTTAATCAGATGCTAATTTCATTTAATCTTATGCAGCATTATTAAAGATGCTAGGCATTTTTGTAAGCTTGGACATCACAATCATGACAAAAGAGATACATCAGTATTTGATTTGATTGGTCATGGTACCAGTTGTGCCTCAGTCGCAGCGGGTATAAGTACTGAAACAAAACTATATAATACTTTTCCAGTAACCGTTACAGGCTCAGCTCCTGGAGCAGATCTCTATGTGTATAAAGCTTCATGGTTGCCAACTCCAGAAATGGCTGAGGGTGATCATGATTGTGAGTTTGAAGACCTTATTGATGCTTTTAAGGCTGCGATTGCAAAAGAAGTGGATGTAATCTCTATATCATTTTCACTTAATGAAGATTATCTTCTTGAAAATGCAATTGAGGTGGGATCCTATATGGCCATGAAGGCTAACATATTGACAGTGGCTGCTGCTGGCAATAATGGTCCCATGCATAGCACAGTTGTAAATACTCCACCTTGGATATTGACAATTGGTGCCTCTGAATCAGATAAAAAATTTACAACTTCTGTTCTTATAGACAAGAAAGTGTATCAGGTAATTGCTTACTCAAAATATTAGTAGGTACATGATATGATAGTTAAAATTGTCCGCATATATGATTTATGCTTTCCACTTGGCTGAAACAAAAAACTTACACTTTCTATGTTTTTTATTGATTTTATTACTTTATCATTTTTCTTATCTAGGCAGAATAGTGGGAAATTCACTATTGTTTTAGAATGAATGAACCTGTACATACAACCCTGTTATATACATTTTTTTTTTTTTTTTGCTGAATAACCCTGTTATATACATTGATAACCCTGTTATAATTGCCTCTATAACTAACTTACACGTGTTTTACATGTGGGAATAATTAAAACACTAAACTACAATAGCTTTGAATTTACACATCTGTGGTTTAAGTCTTAGGCTTTGACTGCTTCTTTCGTTTTCTCTCCTTAACTTCTGGTTTAGAACTCTGACACTCCTCCTCAAGATGAGAATTAGAAAGTAAAGCCGCCACTGTTGAGAATTTAATGCCTTTGTGAGAAGATCTGTCCCAAGAAAATGCCAGTAGTAGACCTTCTTGTATCTACTCAAGCTGCCCAATCAGAATCTGTGAAACCCTAGGTGTAAATCTGAATTTGAAGAAAGAAAAATGTTTTGTCCTGGACTGCCCTTGGTGTACTGCAGAATCAGGAACATAACTGGTTTGGTTTCTGCAGTATCAGAAAAAGGAACTTCTGGAACCAAAACAGGATCTGAAATAGGTTCATGAAGAAGGAAAGGATCTACGTTGGAAGAATAAGTAATGGGAGGGAAAAGATGAGGTAAAGGAATAGAAGGATGTGAGGGAGAAAAATAAGGAGATGAAATGAAAGGAAAGGTAGTTTCATCATTCATGAAAGAGTACATCTCTAGAAACAAAATTTTTTCTAGTAGTAAGATCTAAAAGTTTGTAGCCTTTAACACCAAAGGGATATCCCATGAAAATACAAGGATTAGATTGTTAGGAGTGTGTAGATGTATGTGTGTGTGGGGTGCTGATGGGGAGTGCGTGTGGTGCTGATGAGGCATGCGTGTGTTGCTGCATGGTGAGGTGCTGCAAGGTGTGTGTGGGTTGCTGATGGGGCATGCGCCAGTGCAGCCTAAGTGTATAATGTGTTTGTACTTTAGATAATGTTGTATTTGATTAGCTGGCATTGTATACTTGTATTTTAGTATAGATATACTTGTATTGGTGATATGTTTACATCAGCCTTGTGTGGCATTAGAGTTAGTTGATATAATTAGTTAGTTGGAGGAAATGGGCTGGCAAGGTGGTTACACAGCTGGCTTGGAGTTAGTTACTGAGGAGTATTAGACTAGGGAGATGTGTATGGAAAGGAAATGAACTTGATTGATGTTGTTTCCAGAGTTCCTCTCTCTATTCTCTCTGTTCTCACTTGTCCCCTATTCTTGGAGGCTTGTTGTCCTCGAAATCAACTGTCAATTTTTTTCCCAATTCCTAGCATAGATCTAGGAGCAAATTTAGATCTGTCATGAGCTAAGGTTGATGCAAAACAAAGGCATCCAAAGACTTTGAGATGGTCATAGGTAGGAATTTGATTGTATAGTTTCTCAAAAGGAGTTTTGTTTTGCAAAAGTGGAGAAGGGAGTTTATTAATGATACACACTGCAGTGAGTACAACTCACCCCATAAAGAAAAAGGAACATTGGACTGAAATTTGAGTTCTCTAGCTATACTCAAAATATGTTGGTGTTTCCTCTCCACAACTGAATTTTGTTGTGAAGTGGCAACACAAGAATGAGATATGTCATGTGCAGCATAGAAATCTTTCATGAAGAATTCTGGAGCATTATCAGTCCTTATGGCCTTGATTTTAGTATTAAATTGAGCATATATCACGTCACAGAAAGATTTTAAGAAAGCTCTAGTTTCAGATTTGGTTTTCATGAGATATAACCATGTGGATCTAGTGGCATCATCCACTATAGTAAGAAAGTATCTGAAGCCTTCTTGTGTGGGTTTGATAAATGGTCCCCAAACATCACAGTAGATAAGATCAAAAGCATGAGAACACATATGATTCAAGAAAGGAAAATGAAGTCTCTTTTGCTTAGCAATTTGACAAACAAGACAATCTTTATTACTGTGAAATGAGGTTACATCAGGAATACAGATTGTAAGGCAGAAAATTTATTAACTGATCCGTGACCTAGTCTTAAATGCCGAAAGTATGGCTTAGAAACGATTGGAGTAGTTGAAACAGCAACTGAATTTACAAGGGAAGTAAAAACTGATTGAAGAATATGAGATACATCAAGAATGGATTTAAAATTTGTTGATTCTTGTAGTAAGTAAAGATCATTGTGCAGCTTACCCGCTCCAATTGTTTTCCAACATTTAGGGTCCTGTATAAAACAAAAGGTTGAAAGGAAAACAAAGCAGCAAGACATTGTTTTGGTCAATTTGCTAACAGTTATCAAATTGAAGGTGAAAGAAGGCACACATAAAACATTTTCAAGAACCAAACTAGATGCTACTTGAATTGTGCCTATGTGAGAAACAATAGCCTTTTTCACCATTAGGTAATTGAACAAAAGTAGATCTAGAATTAGTGATTTTGGTAAACAAATAATGGAATGGATAATATGGTCTGTCACTCCTGTGTCCAAAACCCAAGTTTCATTACCAAATGCAGTCCTATTGATAGGTTTAACGGCAAATATGGAATGTTGCATATTCAAGCAAATATTCTCTTGAAATGGATCACAAGAAAACATATTACTTGAAAGAGCATTGGGGTTTATAGCAGAGTTGACTGAATGCATGCCATCTTTAGTGCCAGATGTAGAAGCATGAGCTGGAAACTGAGAATCCAGCAAAGAAAGCAATTGGTGACACTGTTCTGAAGTGAAAGGAAAAGAATTGCAGTTGTTGCTGTGTGCAATTTCAGTCTGGTACTGTTCTCCTTCAATGGAGACCTGATTGGCCATGGAAGGTCTTCCTTTTTGCTTGTACCCTGGAGGATAGCATACAAGTTTGTAACACTTTTCCATTATGTGACCAAGTTTGCCACAGTGGCTGCAAGTAGCCCTTCCTTTCCCTGTGTTTCCCTTGAAGTTCTTTCCATTGGAATTAAAATTTTGATGTCCAGGAAAATTAGGGCTTTGATTCCCATTATAGTTAGAGCCTTGGTTCTTAACAGCAAGAGCTGTAGATTCAACTGAAGGACTCATGTTGAAGCCTAGAGACCTTTGCCTCTCTTCTTGGATAACCAAAGAAAAAGCTTTATCAATGGAAGGTGCAGGTTCCATCATGAGAATCTGAGTTCTAACTTGGAAATATTACTCATTCAATCCATTCAGAAATTGCATAATAGAAACTTGTTGTAGATTGTTACTTGTCATTCACACTACAAGTGCACTTCAGATGAGCAACATGGCATGGGCTTGAAATTTAGCAATTGATGTGAAGTAGTAAGTCACTGTTGAATCTCCTTTGTCTAATACCAGAAATCTGCTTCTGCAATTGTGAAATTCATGGACCATTTTCTTGTGAAAAACGATCTTTGAGAACTTTCCAAACCTCAAAGGTTGTGTCTCCGTAGATTACACTTGCAGAAATGGAGAAACTGAATTGAAGATCCAAGATGAAATCATATTATTGCATCTTGACCAAAGCCTGCATCTGAATTGGAGTAGTAGCCATTGATGCAGTGATACTTCCATCCACAAAACCAAGCTTATTTTTAGTGTCCGATGCCATTTTCATTGCTCTAGCCCAAGAAGGATAGTTTTCACTCTTCAAAGACTGAGAAACAAGTATGGCTCTAGGTGTTTCAACATGATGTAGGAAGAAATGACTAGTAGGATCTTCAATTGGTGAGAGAACACAAAAAGAGGATGAATTTGTGCTTGGATTTGGATCTGTGTTTGTATTCGATGCCATTAGAGGTCGAGCTGTGATACCATATCAATTTTTTTATCAAGAGAGAACTGTGGGAAATTCACTGTATTGTATTAGAATGAATAAACCTGTACATACAACCCGGTTATATACATTGAGAAACAGAATAATAGCCTTTATAACTAACTTACCCGCTCTCCCAAACTATCAGCTACATCAGTTACAACCACGTGAAATAAAAACACGTGTTTTACATGTGGGAATAATTAAAAACTAATTTACAGTAGCTTTGTATTTACACATTTGTTGTTTTAGTCTTAGGCTTTGACTGCTTCTTTTGTTCTTTCTTCTTAACTTCTGGTTTAGAACTCTGAAATATTTTAATTTTCTGCCCCAATATTCTCAACATGCAGGGGTCTGGTATCAACTTGAAAGACACTGATATGCTTCCCTTAGTTGTTTTTCCCTCTGAAGAATATGACAAAATTTCAAAACAGAAGCGGATTGATAGGTACTTATATATTTAAAACTTTTAATCCCTCATAATCCCTCAATAATGACTAATGACCTAATTATCGGTGCAGGCTAAAACATTTAATAGAACAATGTATAGTGCTGTGTGATAATGAAGAACAGAAGGGTGTGGCAGCTGAACTTGGTGCAGCAGGTGTTTTGTATCGAGATGAGGACTATTCACCATTCAGCCAGGGATATAAAGCACTGCCATCAGTTTGGTTCACCCATGAAGTGGTTCAAAAAATTCGTGATTATTTAGGGTACAAATATTTTAAATTTAAAATTAACTTAAGTTTAAGATATATTAGTGTTTAATTTTATTTTGTTTTTACAGGAAAAAATCTTCTAAAAACCAACGTAAAGTCAAGGCAAAAATTCATAAAAGTGAATTGGTGGAAAACCCAGACCCCTACAAAGTGGTTAAATTTTCAGGTAGAGGGCCAGGCCCCGCTAGGATGAAGATTCTTAAGGTATTTGAGTCCTTATTAATTTCTAGTGATTTTTACTTTGAAAATGGTAATAATATTTCTTTATTTTATTTTATTTTATTTTTCTCAATCTTATGCAGCCCGATGTTTGCGCACCTGGAGTTGAACTTATTGCAGCTAAGATTTCTTCTAAAAAATTGGATAGATACAGTGCCCAAAATGGAACTTCTTTCGCCTGTCCATATGTTGCTGGAAAGGCAGCACTTATCAAAAGGGAATTCGAGAAGAAGGGGTTAAAGCCATCACCAGCTATGATACGATCCGCTCTCATGACCACAGGTAAAAGAATCTTTTTTGTGTTTTTTCCTCCTAAGTTTTCTGTGGAGAGCTCAAAAATCTACAATGGAAGTTTTTGAAGAAGTGCTTTCCATTATATGAATAAGATTACAATGCCTGTCTCTTATATAGTGGAGGGTATCTAACCAATAAAAACATAGCATCCGTCTATTCACTAACTCAATATGCACAATATTACTAAAACTACTTGTAACTTATACACAACATCACACTAAACTACTTGTCATTGTACTGCAACTTTAGAACTTGTGTATATCTTGATGCTCAAATTTTTTGATTACTTTTCTTGCTATCTTCCAGCTTTTAATCCTCCGCGAGAGATTTCAATTTTTGGTAAAGGGGCAGGTTTTGCTGACTTTGTTAAAGCTCTAGATCCAGGCTTAGTCTATGACTGTAGTTTCACAGACTATGTTAGGCTTTTGTGTGGGCTAGATGCTGAAGGGAAGCTTAAGGAGAAATATGAATATAATGATGATGGCCTAACTCCAACAGCAATGGAAGATTTAAATTACCCATCAATCATGGTTGTGGTCTCGACAGATTGTTTGCCATACAAGCAGAGCATTTCTCGTAAGCTTACATGCATTGGGCCTACATTCGATAGCTACACAGCCAAAGTAGAAGACAAAGCTGTCGATATTGATATCAAAATCGAACCAACTCAGCTAAAGTTCACTCGTGAGAATCCTGTGCAAAGTTTTTTGGTGAATTTCACTGCTGAAATAGGATGGTCGAGGCGTGACAAATTTGTCACTCATTTGGTATGGGAAAGCGATCATCATACAGTAACAATCCCGGTTGTAATAATTAGCAAAGTTTTACTTTCTAGTTTAGAAGCGAAAAGATCGGAAAAGAAAATTTTATAACTTGTTTGGTTATAAGTTTAGCTTATTTTGGGGCTAATTTGGAGGATCTTCTACATGTATTTTGGTATAGGACTTTTGAGGATATTTAGATGTTGGGAATACTGATGTATGGGGACTATTTGTGGATGGCTATATTGAAACACCGTAAAATCATTTGAACTGTTGATCACTTCAAATGGATATATAGACAGATATCTATGTTTCCATTACGTGAATGAAAAAGAGTTGTCTCATGGGAAAGAATTCAAATACAAACATTAAGCAATGCTTTCATTGATCTCGTTAGATTCGACTGATTAAAAAAATTCATCATTATTTAAGAGGGAGACTTATTATTTAAACAAATTACTTGAGGTCAAAAGGTAGCTATCAGCCTACAATAGATGGCGCTTGTAATGTAAGTTTTATTTCTTCGATCATTGGTTATGGATGGATGAAAATACATGATCTATCCTTTTATTGATTTTTATCTTATTATTTTATTTTTTTTAATGGATGGTAGGCTTATCAAAGAATGGTTAACAAAATTTGAAGAAAAAAAAGTAGTGAAAACTATGCTAGGTGTCTTGTGTTGCTTCTTAGCTTCTAATATGCATGGATGATGGATTTGCTTGGTCTGAAACAAAGTGAAAGATAATTAGTCTTGATGAAGCATCTCTGTGGATATTCTTTTTTCTTTTTTTGTGAAATGGAAATGCATTAAAAGAAACTAAACATTACAAAGTTTAAGGAAAAGAAACACCCAGCATCAGCAACAAGCTATAGCAAAATACATGAAGTAGAATACAAAACAAAGCTATTGCTAGAAATGTTTCCTTCCATCGCCAAAAGGTCCGCGCATTGATTCTATTCGTTATAGGCGTGTTGGAGGTGTGCTGTTGAGATTAAAGCACTGCAAGGCTGAGAAGAATCTACGTAAAGTTTTTGACATTGAGATTCTTTGCAAGAGTAATGCCATGGAAGGCCCCATAACTTGGCAGCCAGAGTGGGTAATACCAAATGCTTCTAGTGAAGCCTCCTAACATTATGGAAGTTGTGAAGTTCAAGATGGAGTTCTTTGGGTCCAAATAAAAGAATTATTTTGAGTTTTATATCTCCAATTATTGATTATGGATGAAAATATATTAATTAACCAGCCTTTTATTGATTTTTTATGGATGGTAGGCTTATTGAAAAATCGATAGAATAATTTGAAGATGAAATTTTTCAATTTAGCAGTGAAAACTATTCCAGGTGTTTGTAAGCTGGTTAATCTTTATTTCTTGTATTGCTTCTTAACTTCTAATATGATTGGATTCGAATGGTGTAAAAGATAATTAGTCTTGATAAGTGATAACTTCTAAGGAAGTTGTGAACTACACGATTGAGTTCTCCTGGTCCAATATAATCAGTGATAGAAGTTCTTTGGTGGGATTTGGGCTTTTCACGGCCATTGCTCCCTTGCTTTTGCCTATATATATATATATATATATATAATGTTCTTGCTTTATGACATTCTTAAAATCTTGATACTATAAATTTCAATTTCAAGAGGAAGTTTAGACTAATCTAGATGCAAATATCTTTCTTACATAACACCAATGGACCTTGGAGCAGATCTTTAATAATATTTTTTTAATTGCTTTTGCAGCAGCCCCAAGCACAACGGAAAAGTACCGAAACTGTAATTAGTGCAATTTTGCCAGGGTGTATGGATATCATGGTCTATTGAAGCATATGACTAAGGTCAAAGCCATAAATGGGTCTCAAAACTGGACCCTCAGTTCCTTTTCATGTATGAATCTAAATATTGAAGATGGTTAGTGTTTATTATACATAGTGTGCTAATGTTGTGTTTTATAACTAAAAACGCAACTTAAAATCACATTTTCAAGTTACAATGATATAGTGTGCGTAAAACACACAGCGTACAACATGATTTTTACTATTGAAGATTTTTTGTGTTGCGTATCGCTTCAATTGGAGTATTTTGGATAAATATTACATAAATGAAAGTTTACTGGCGATACGTGCATTGGCCAAGTTTATTAGCTGAGTGAGGAGAGAGTCAAAATTTGGTAACAGGGTTGCCGAATTTCTTAGAAAAAAAATAGGAGAGAGAAGAGAGAAACTGTGAATTTGGCATCCCCAGTGCCACAATTGCTGCCCAATTTATTCCCTGCCTGTGATCGAAAATGAGAGAGGAGAGAGAAAAAAAGTTGGTAGAAGTGCCAATGGTGTTGCAAAAATTGGAGAGGGGAGAGAGAAAAAATAAAGTTGGTAAATGTAGCAATGGTAATGCAAAAATATGAGTGAGAAATAGTGGGAGAGAGAATAATAATACATGCATCAAATCGTACCATTCTAAATAATAATAATAATAACTTTATAGAAAAATAATACATGTCCACACTACACTAGTTTTACCTTGTAGAAGTAACTAATGGGTAGGTCTTACATTGCACTGCATTCTCCTCGTAGCAGTAGTTATAGTTGTCAAAACGTAAATTGTATCATAAATTAATTTTATATTTTTCTTTATAGTGTATTTTATCGTAAAACGCAAGATACACAAATACCTAATAAAACTATAAAAAAAATTATCGATATACATATATAAAAAGGTATATTCATTACAAATTCAGAATATATCCAACTAATGATCAATTTAATAATTATTTATGTAATATATTAAACAAATCTAACTAAATAAATCTTATGAACTTATGTGTATAATATACACATTCAAATTGATTAAACTCACAAGTGATAATCCATGATATATGAACCAAAATAATAATTTCTTTTTTTAATCAACTTGCTTAATTAACTCCATCTAAGTTAATGTTTTATCATCGTGTTCATCATCATGCAAAATTATTTTTTTATTGACATTTTCTTTATTATTATCAACATTTACTATTTTTTTTATTATAATAATTTTTCTTGGCATTCTAGCTTTTTAGCCTTATAACAATAATAACAAAATAAAAAAATTATTATATTTTCATTTAATACATTATTCATAGCATAGAAAATAATTTTGCAAATATTAAAGTGAAGTGTCAAGTATATAGCCCAAATTTTGTAGGAGAAAGAGAAGAGGTGAAAAAAAAACTCATGGACATGTTATTCTATTAGACTCAATTAAGTTCCCCAATAATTTTGTGTTTTAAAAAAGTTTAACAACTTGTTTAAATTAAATAAAATCGTAAATTAAAAAAAAAATTATTTTAAACTCACATGTCTATGTATCGTATGATACATACAATTTACTGATACGATACGATTCATACGATACACACTTATATATCAGACGATTTATAAGTACTTATGATACTGTCTTACGATACATAACGTTTTGTACACGATACGATACGTATAGTGTATCGTAAGATATTGATAACTATGGCAATAGATAGTTAAAGGCTTCAACCTTTTTCTTACAAGTTACCATATGATTGCACCACTAACCAATCAAATGCAAATCTTCCTTTTCCGTGAAGCTCCCACTATGGTGTATGTGATGTTGAATTTTTGAGATATAGAGATATTATTGCCTGTTTGGGATGCATTTATAAGCTAGTTTATTGTTTATTTTTTTTACTATTTTTGGGTCCTATGCGAGTCAGCTTATGTCATTTAACTTTTACCTTTCATTTATTGTATTTTCAGTAAAAAGTTTTAAGCAAAAAATTAGGTAAGTTGTTTCCAAACTGACACTCAGGTGGCTTTGTGTAATGTGTGGCTGACCACTTAAATTATAAAACTCTATACATTTTGACATTTTTTTTTTAATTCACAATTATTATCAACACGAGGTTCTAGCCAAATTTAGAAAAGGAGTTGTCCTCATTTTGTCTTTTAGAGTGAAAGATCACGTCAACTTGACAAAACTTGAATTTGTTGCCCTTGACATCGCTGGCAAGAATAATCTATCATGGATCACGGATGCTAAGATCCACTTGGATGCAATGGCCTTTAGAGATACCATTAAAAATGGCAACCAGGCATCCCAAAATGATTGGGAAAAAGTAATGATCTTTATTCACCATCATCTCTATGAAGAACTAAAAAACAAGTACCTTATAGGACTATGTAGAACGTTATCATAGCCAACCTAACCGATCGGCACCAAAAATATCGTCCCGACACTAGCATCGACCGGCTGAGCCAAGGCCGACAAATGGAGGGCAAAGGCCGTTCCGATGCTAGTGTGGTGTTACCATTGGAGCTACAATGTGAAACCAATGAAGCCATGAACCGAACCAATACATGTATTTACATATACACACGTTCTTTTCTCACCCTTACCCTTAACTCTCTCTCTCTCACTCTCACCCTTCGCCACCCTTGGTTCAACTGGCTTTCAATCGCCTCACCAATCACCACCAATTGCCGTTGGTAACTCTCTCTCTCTCTCTTCGAGTCCGAACAATCTACTAACTTTTTTTTTAGCATTTTTATTTTTTTGGGAGACTAAGACTGAGAGAGTTCTCGCTCTTCAATCCTTCACTGAGAGGTAATCACTAATCACTCATTATTCAGCATTTTTATTTTAATATTCAGTAACCATTGTGTTAAGACATATGCAAATCATGTTAGGAACATATGTCAATTTAGAATTGGCTAATCCTTTGACAAAATGCACTTTACTTGTAATTGAGTAGATTTAGGATGTGTTTAATACTTCAAGAAATAAAGTTTCAAGTTTAAGTGTTAAAGCCATGCAAGTTTGTCCAAGGATCAAGTGAAGAAGTGCTGGATTTTAAAGCTCAACAGTTAGCTCAACAGTTAGCTCAACAGCTAGTATCTATCAAGGTTTAAAAGGTTGTTTAAGCCCGATGCTCAACAGCTCTCGACAGATAACCTATCTATCAATATTTTATGAAAATCAATTTTTCAGATCTGATTTCACTCCAATCCGTGGATACATGTTTAGGCTTTCTTTTCTCACAACTCTAAACATATGTAAGTATTATTTTAAGAGCCGTCACAGATGATGCACTTGAATGCAAAGGTTCTTTACAAGCATATTGTGAATCGAAGACATATGTCCTAGTTCATCTTCCTCTTCAAAAAACTGCTGCGTTTGTACACCGTACAGTTTTGTAACCAAGGAGTTTCGTGATCTTCATCGTGTGATGAACTGAAGAACTTTGCAGCCAACATACTTCTCAAGTTGGTGGTTAGTCATGTACTTGGATCATTGCATCGAATTGGAAAGTCACGTATTGGAAGCCGTGCATTAAAAGGAAAGATTGTCACTATAGAACTAGTTCAATTAGGTATTGGGGTAAGGGTTCAACTGTAGGTTCGTATAAGTACTAGGATTCCTTTACTTGTAACCGCTTGTTGTGATAATAGTGGATTCTCGGGATTAGTGACCTTAAATTCACCCGGGTGGGATTTTGCTTCAGTGGTTTTCCCCATTCGTAAACAAATCACCTGTGTCAAATTTATTTTCCGCTGCATTTAACTTAGTTAGTGATTTGTTTGTGTTACCACGCTATTGCATGTTAATTGGATTAATTAATTAATTAATTAACTTAACTAAATTAATTGGTTAATTCATCACAAGGGGTCAATACATTCTTGGCCTATCACATTGCTTTACGATACATACACACACACACACACACACACACACACATATATATAATAAATTTTTTTTATATCAATGTTTCTTTCATTGCTTTTGATTTTTTTTTTTTTTAATTTTTTTTTGTTGAGGTTCAAAATTAATCACAGCTCAAGGCCCAAAGAAATAACAGATTAGGCTAACCTCATGAGAAATGAAACTAGAGAAATAAAAAGAGTTGGAATCCAAAAACCTATGAAGGAACAAGTTTTAAAAACCCATGAAGCAAAGGAAAGGCCCAGCCGGCCAAGATCAGCAAGCCAAAAGAAGCCCAATAGGAAGAACTGGGTCGGGATCCCAGGACTGCCAGAGCGCGGGATCCCGAGGACACATAACACGGCCTAAACAGGATTAAAATGGTTTAAAGGAAAAATACCAAAGAGCACAAAGAACGAAGGACAGATAGGTCCCTCTCAAGTGCCCAGTCATACAGTAAGGAGTCAGAAGGTGTAAAGCAACCATTCATGAACAAAGGAGCGGTACCTCGAGGAACCGAGAATGAGAAATTATAAGTGGAAGTAGCTGGAAGGAAGCTTTCAAACCAGCAGTAAAAGATTCCAACTATTTGGGAAAAATGACAAGAATGGAGGGCAGCCAAAAGCTAAAAAGGGCCAATAGCTAAGGTCAGCAACCTGAGGGGATCTTGGAATAGAAAGCCAGCTAGAGGCTTTCAACTTGGTCACACCAAAAGGAGGGAAATTATGAGGAAGAAGAAAAGGACCAGCCGCTTGAGTAACTGACATAGCACGAGCTCGGGTACCCAGGGAGGGGCAAAAGAGAGAAATCACTAGTACCCCGAAGCCTTAGAGTCACACTATAAAAGGAAGAAACAACCTATGTTGAAGGGGGATCATAATGGGGGTCATTGAGAGAACTCTGTAAAACTCAAAGAAAATAGAGAAACATCTCCCGGTATCCCAGAAACAGCCACTATAGCACACACTCAGATTTAGAAGGATTCAAATTTTACAAGTCTTAGAGGCTTGAATAGCCATCAAAGTCTGTAATTTTTGAGCTTATTTGAACCTTGTATCAGGTCTTAGTGAGCACACTGTAACTATAATCAAAGAAAATTAATGAAGTATTTCATATTAATCCAAGGATCCCTAACCATTGTTTTGCGCATTTCTTGATTACTTTGCATTTCTTTGCTGTTTTTCATTATCATTCAATACAGATATTTTCGCTTGTTACTTTATTTGTGTTGTAGGAAACTTACTCTTTGCACCATTTTGTTCTTAAATAGCCTTTTAGCTGCGGTGAATTAAGCCCAGTCCACCAAACCACAATTATTCGGCCCAGGATCCTTAGGTCAGTGTCCTAAAGAAAAAAGGCACTCTCACAATTTTCTTTAATTATTGAATTTGGGATGTTACATTGGCTGGCTGGTTGTGAAAAAATAAATTTGATCTTGGGAAGAAATTGATTAATTGAATGAATAATTACTGAGTAAAGGCCAATGATTGTTATTGTTTTTAGTGACATTACAAATGGTTGAGTAGTGACTAATGACTGTTACTGTTGCCTTGTTGGATATGATTGTAACATTGATTGAGATTGAGTCATTTGACATTGTATTTATTAGAAAATTTATTTTTTTAACATTGCTGTGGAAACTTTGTTTTTTTGTTGGTTAGATTTTTTTTTATTAGATAAATGTTGATGCTCCACCGTGGAAATTTTTTTATTACTAGTTTGGGCTGCACGTGCAAGGCACGTGCTAGCCAGTACATTGAATAGTGATATAAGATCAAGTATAGAACCTACTATAGCTTTCACCCATAATATAAATCCCACATCTACAATAAATTCCAATTGAAGAAGACACATATATGTCATGAAATAATGAAAAAATATTATTATATGTCAAAAAAATTGATCTTTCTCTTCACTCCTCATACTTCTAATTCTGTTTCTGGTCCACACTTCTTTGTCTACCAAAGGTTTAGGCCCTCAAGTATCCATTGTCTAAAGTCATAAAACTTTCATAAGTTGACATCGCCATATCACACAAGGTGACCGCCTATTTAGGAATGAATGTTGTTTATTGCACCATACATACAATACAAATTAATAAATAGAATTCTTTTATGAACATAGGAAAGAACAAAATCAAGTAATCAGCTGTATCTATTATCTAACAAGACAAACTGCTAAAATAGAATCAGATCAATGTTAGTGTATAGCAAAAATTTTGAAAAGTAATGTAATAACATCTATTTGCAAATTTTAAATAAAAGTCTGAAAAAATATGACACTTGTTCAAGATACATGATGCTCACCATTAATCTAAATGAGGAAAATATAACATGTATAGTTGGACCAAATCCTTTTTATAAAGCACTGAAAAATAGAATCCCTTGGAGCAAGCTGCAAACAATGACCAAGAGATCGTGAGGTCCCTAATTAGTAAGCACCCATCAGAATATATCTCAAGTATTCAAAGCGATTACAATAAACAACAACGTTTTCATGATTTTAGGATTCTTACTGTCACTATCCAGTTTACATTACATACAATGAGGCTTTAGAGAATTTAATTGAACAATAAAAATCTGAACAAAATATTTATTTTTGAACAATGAACTGAAACTCTTGGTAACGTTAGAGACAATCATTACAATGAACCTAAATTGTTGATAGTAAGTATATTTCTAAAGAACTTGCAATACTTTAGAAGGAAGTCTAAACCAATTCCCTATAATTTATATTAAAGAACTTGCAATACTTCAGAAGGAAGTCTAAACCAATTCCCTATTTTAAAAAAGCATAATTTTAAGGCTGTAGCGTTTTCAGTGTTGTTGAGCCTAAATTGAGAAAATGGCTTAAACATTTACTCTACAATAACATAATGGCTAGTCTATATATAAAAAGAGTCAATAGGTTCATGAACAGTAATTTTGGTTTAGTGAGTTGCCTTTTTCCTTCCCCCCCCCCCCCCCCCCCCCCCCCCCCTTCATGATAAAGAAACAATTAAACTGTAAACCATAGAAGTACTTTTCTAAAAGTGAATTGCCACTCATAGAACAGAAAATAGAAATTGACTAATAACATATACTGAACACACCAATAATGTTAGAACAATGACACTTCCTCTCCTCTTAAAAACCGACTGGAGGGTAAGGTCACACTACACAATCCAAAAATGAAAAACAAATAGTAAAAGATAACAAAGGGCCAAGTCTACCCAGGTCTAACCAATTACTTTAAAAATAAAAATAAAAATACAAAACATGCACTTTCAGGAACTCAAAATTATACTTTTGCTCCTAATTGATCTTAAAAGTTTCTCCTCACATGAATAAAAAAAGTTACAAAGAAACAAGTGCATACTTAAGAAAATCATAGAACAATGCTGGCAAAAGAAAGCATCACCATACACATGAATTGAGCATCAAAATACAGACAAAAAATAAAATTTACATACCAAAAATGGATCATATTCTAAACATATAACATTTCAGAGAAAACCCCACTTGAAAAAAATCAGTGCTTTAACAAAACCCTAATGGAAAAAAAAAAATGAAAAAGTGAGCACAGGAAGTGAGTTAAACAGAGTTGATATGTACACATACCTGAAAGGTGTGAGCAGGTAGTTGCCATCCATGTTTTCTCACCATAACTGCCTCAAGTCAGACCCCAAAAACCAGCAACCAATATAATATGAAGCTCCAAAGAATGTCAAGATACTATCTTCCCACTAAAAGCAGAACCAATGCAGAATATGAATGATATTGCAACTCCAAAACATACTTTCAGGATGCTAAACTACATAAAACACATGTAACACCTTAACTACCACTGTTAATATGGTTTATTATCAAAATTCAGACCAACTTAATATAGCGACCAACATAATATAAAGCTTAAAAGAACTTGAAGATAGTATCTTTTCCTCTAAAAAGCAGAAATATGATGCAAAATATTGGCATATATTCACCAATATCAGAAGCCCAATCAAATTCCCACAATAGGATTACATTACAAGTTTACAAATATACCAAAGAAATACCTCTACTTACTAATTCTAATGCAATGGAAGCTGAAAAACTATTCAGAATCCAAAATAAGCAATTGGGTATTCACCTAAACTTCATTAAGAAGTACAAGATAAGAAAAAGAAAGAAACTTGGTGGACCTACAGAGAATTGAGTTTTTATGCCACTAAAGTGTCTCTCTCTCTACTGTATCTAAGGTTAGAGTGCTTATGTTAGCGATTTTTTAGAAAGGGTAAATAGTAAACACCTAAGCCATCATCTACTCCTAGCGTCCAGACCACATTTGATCCCAAATGCATAAACCTTTCGCTCACATTCTTTAAAAATAACTAAGGCTGCGTTTGTTTCGACTTCAAACTACTTCCGGAAATCAATTTCCGTAAAATAAGGGTGTTTGGTTGCTTAGGAAAATTGGGTCAACGGAAAATAATTTCCCCTTTGACCGAAAATAACCCCAAACCAGGCGGAAATGCTTTTCACCTTCTATTTTCCCTTAAACCAATTTCCGGAAAAAACTCTCTCAACTCTCCAAGCTCTCTCACGCAGCAACTCTCTCTCACACAGCAACACAAAGCTCTCTCACACGCACTCAGCAGTACTCCGATCCGGTCCAGACCAAAGCTCCAAGCTCCAAGCTCCAAGCTCAGCAGCAAGTTCAGACCTCCGATCCGGTCCAGACCTCCGCTCCAAGCTCCGATCCGCTCCAGCGACCCAGACCAGACCTTCGCACGAGCAACCGCCGGCGACCTTCGACCCAGCGCAACCCATCGCAACCCAGAGCAATCGCACGACCCAGAGCAATCGCAAGCCCGGAGCAATCGCACGACCCAGAGCAACCGCCAGAGCAACCCATCGCCTTCGACCCAGCGCAACCCATCGCCTTCGACCCAGAGCAACCCACGAACCGACGAACCCAGAGCAACCCACGAACCTCGACCTCGTCGCCGACGGTGCCCCGTCGCCTCCACACGCTCTCTTCCTCGATCTCTCCGTTTTTTTTTTTTTTTTAATTTGATTGTTGTTGTTGTTTTTTTTTTGGATGAACTGATTATTGTTGTTGTTGTTGTTGTTGTTGTGTTGTTCTTGCCAGAATTTGCTGCCGGAAATTTTTTGTTGTTGTTGAATTGTTGCCGGAATTTGTGAAAATTTTCCGGAAAATAGCATTTTAGAATACATCCAAACACATGAAAATATTTTCCACAACAATTTTCATAATTCAACCAAACACTTAAAAATATTTTCCTTTTCCGAAAAATAGCATTTCCGGAAAATATGTATTTTCCGGAGAATGTTTTACACGAAACAAACACAGCCTAAAGCTTTTTTTTTTTTTTTTTTTTTGAGAAACCTAATCCACTCATTAAACAGTAAAAGTTCCAACTTAACTTATTTTATAATTTGTTATGCTTCCACAGAATACACTATTTTTTGCTTCAAATTTATTTCTACTAAGGTGACCCAGTGTAGTCAAAGGCGTTTCAGGCGAGCGCCTAGGCGCTCAGGCGAGGCGAGGCGAGGCGGCGTAAAAGCGACTCAAGGTCACTGAGGCGAGGCGCCTTTGGTGAGGCGAGCGCCTCTGTCAACTAGTCGCTCGCCTTGAACCGTTTTTCCAGGCGTTAGGCGAGAGCCTCTGTCGCCTCTGTTTTCTTTCCGTCAGTTTTGTTTTCTTTCTGGTGCAGAGGACCTTTTTTTTTTCCGAGGAACAAGGTGCAGAGGCCTTGGTTACGTTAAAAAGATGACTGGCTTTTTTTTTAATTTATAACTCAATTTTGTCTGTTAGTAACATTAGTGGGGTTTGAGTTGGCAACCACTAATGTTTCAGACTTCAGCTTTTGAGAATCACAAATAAATAATAAAATAATATATAAGTACATGAACTTTCCAGCCACTAACAAATAAATAATAAAATAATATATAAGTATCTGAACTTTCCAGCCACTACAGCAGTCGCCCAACAGTACCCTACCTTTTATTTCTACTTTCAAATTTTATAACATTATTTTATTCCTATTTCCTACATGTAATTTTAATTTAAAACACTCTTTTTTTACTATTACTTCTCATTCTCCGGACCTCTTTTCTCTCTTTCCTTTTTTGTTTTTGTCTTCTTTTTTTCTACTCTTTTCTTACTCAGAGCAGCTCTCTCTGTTCTTTTCTTTCCTCTTAGCTCCCCTTTGTCAGTTTTTTCCCTCCCTCTAGTCTCTAATACCAACTCTCCTCTTTTTATTTTTATTCCTATAATCTCTCTTCTTCTCTTTTTGGGCTCTATTGGATTCAATACAAAAACTGGTTTTATAAATTAATTCCTATGCATTAGGAACAAAGTAAGAGAGGCTTGATTATAATTTTCAGTGCATTAATATATATGATTTAAGCTCTATATATGTTAAAAAAAACTATATTTAATATTTAGCGCCTTGCTTCACTCGGGCTAGCGCCTTTTTGGCGCCTCGTCGCCTTAGGCGATACAAGGCCTTAGCGCCTCAAGATCGCCTAACGCCTTTGACTACCTTGAGGTGACCCCACTATTTGGACACTTAAGGTAAAGAGCACTGAGCACATAAACTTGTGGAGTATATATTCCACTTCAAAAGTTCTTATGTGATCATTTAATATCAAAAAGTCTACCAAATAACTTAATCAAAACCAAATCTAACCCAAATACCAAAATCAAAACCAATCCAGGCAAAATACCCAAACCTAAATCATATATATTAACAAAACAAAACAAAACAAAACAAAACAAAAAAAAAAAAAAACCTTTATTGATAGTGGCAAATTTTTGGTTATGGGTTCTATAATGAGTAATTGGAAACTTTATAGTTGGTATGCTTTTCATAAGAATAACCCACCAAATTGTTCAAACAAATTTTCAAAGGAAGAAAGCATAGTTAACAATAATAAAGGCACAAGTTAGAATGGCGCAGACAATAACATTTAGCATCTCTATAAAATTATTTTATGACTTCTCAGGTTTCTTTCTTGACTGTTCAAACTACCAACCCATAGTAAAATATTAACTGCTTAAGCAACCAATTAAAAAATGTAGCAAATGCAAACAATAACTCAATTGAGCCCCCAATATGATGTGAGAAAATAAAGATCCAAAGCTTCAAATCAGCAAACTATGATGTGTGAAAATAAAGTGGTGAAAGAATGGAAGTCATATTCATAAAATATAATATGGTCACTCGATTTAGTGCCACTGATCTCCTATTCTCTCGCAGTACATTTATCAAAAAACTGATAGGCATTTTCGACTAACATTGTTCTTTTTAACGAAAGGAAAATAACCTCCAAAGACTTCATATGCTTTCTCACCAAAGCATCTCTAATGATGCCAACACAAAGTGTGCAGAAAATTATGAAAGGATTAAATGATTATAAACCAACTGAAGAAGAATGATCCATATAGGCTAAGAACTACAAAAAATGTCCAGATTTAGTGGGGATATTGCAAGCAGAAGAACAAAGACAAAGGAAAACACAAAACTCGAATGATATGATCCATACAAGCTAAGCATTGCAATAATTCTTTGCATCGGAGTAGCAAAGGTTGGGCATGAGAAAATCAATTCCTAGCTATAAATAATTATAGATATAAACATGTTTAGAACTCTATTTTAAAAGAATCCAGTCACAAGAAATTACAAACAGCTACACATATAATTCCTATGTCATTATTTGTTGTTGAAAATGTAACTTGATCTAAAATATAACTTAGTTAAATATGATTAAGCAGGATGAGAATGGTATGGACATACCAGCAATATTTCAAGACCAAAGAAGATATTGTCATTCATCTCTTTCAAGGCTTATAAGATGCAAAGATAAAGTGCACATAGTGAGGCTAAACTGTCTACAATACAAAAATAAATATGAACATGGTTAGGCTACAACATCTAAGTTGCTCCACATCAAACACGTAGTGAGGGAAACTATCTAAACAAAAGCTAATTGTAAAATCACATTTCAAACAAAACGTACATACACATGCATTTATGTAACCAATCTCAGCACGTAATACAAAGTTTGAAGAGTATCAACCCAGACCCACAAACAAAAAGTAAATGATTTCTGTGTTCTATCCTCAGTTAATAGGTTGAGTCAAAATAATAAACAAATAGATAACATATCTTTCCGATTTCAATGCCTTAAAAACAAAGATTTACCAAGCAACTAACTAAATTTGAATGCTGAAACTAAAATTCTCAATGCATCTGTTTGGCTGCATTGAACTTTAAAAAAATAACATTGACTCAAAATTCAATAGAA
The DNA here is from genome assembly GCA_019022515.1 of Quercus aquifolioides. NCBI lineage: Eukaryota > Viridiplantae > Streptophyta > Magnoliopsida > Fagales > Fagaceae > Quercus > Quercus aquifolioides. Next base: position 2,988,864 of record CM032329.1, read on the forward strand.
TTCACCCCCTCACATCATAATCAATAATTGTTCAACAGCTATAGTTTTACATGTAACTAATTATTTATGTAGATTTTTGTCAACTGTGTTTCTTTTGTAAACTAACTCCAAAACTAATCATAAATTAATCTCAAAAACCAAATCTTGTTGGAACTTGAACATATAGCACAAATTAATCAACCATTTATTAACAAAAGAATAAATTAAGAACAAGAATGAAAAACCCACTGAAATTTCAGAGAATTGGGTTTTGGCGAAATTCCCAACCTTGAGACGTCAAAGCTTTCATCAAATATGTAAAAGCTCACTACCAGTTTTGTGAAATCAGTACCTCGGTATAATAAACAAAAGAAAAAGAAAGATAGAAATCAATCAAACTATAAAGAAATTTAGAGATAGAAAATACCTGTCATGTGAGCAGAAAGAAAACCACCGAAGCCACAAATCAGTCCTCTGCTTTTCCATTTCCTTCTCTCAACCTTCATACGCTTGGCTATGATCTTGGAAGGGACAGAAGAGGGTTTGAGAAGTCTTGGGAGGGTCCTTTCCACACCTACCCATAACACATATCAAAAATCTGGAAGAAAGAAAGAAAAGCAAATTATATAGAAGTAAAAAGGAAGAAAGCAAAAGATCATACCTTTCAACTCAAAGCCTTCCCTCACTCCGATCTACCCATCCCCTTTGCTCTATTCAGATCGGCCGATATACCACCACAGACGTCCAAAAAAAGCCATCTGCAACCATGGCTTGCTAATACGGATCTTTTAGGTTTTGATAAAGAAAGGAGATTTGGTATTAGCAAACAATCAAAGATTGAAACCCACAAGGAAAAAAATACAAACACAGATCTTGAGAACCCAAAAAAAAAAAAGGAAATTTTGAAGAAATGGAGAACCAAATCTCCTTTCTTTATCAAAACATCCATATTAACAAACAATCAAAGATTGAAACCCACAAGGAAAAAAATACAAACACAGATCTTGAGAACCCAAAAAAAAAAAGGATATTTCGAAGAAACGGAGAAAAATAAATAAAAAAGAGATACTTACAGTAAAAATTAGTCGGTCTTTCTTCCAGAGCCGATCTGGTCCTGTCGTCTTGAAATGATAGAGAGAAAAGAGAGAGAGAAGAGATACAGAGAGTTCCAGAGAGTAGAGAGAAAGAGAGATAAAGAGAGTTCCAGATCCCTCTGGTTGTTTTATATATTCGGCTAAGACGCTTCAGCCCTCCACAAACGGACAAAATAGAGGGACTCACGAAATTTTGCACTGTGGATGAACAGTGAAACACGTTATATGCACAGTAACAAATCACTGTAGCGGCATAGCTGCTTTTTATATAGTTAATAGAAATAAATGTTGATGCTCTGCCTGGATTTGGTGCACTTAGGGACCCTACTTCTAACCCCCCCTCCTAGTAGTAACCCACCTGAACCTGCAGCACCAACGATTGGTACATCGCTTCTCCATTGCCACTTAAATAGGGTGGTAAGGACCCATTTATAGTATGGAAGTACGTCACTTAGTTGGCCGGTGAAAATCCTGAGAAACTAAAGTCACAATGCAATTACTGTAGAAATAAACTTATCATGTACAGTAACAGTTATCAAAGAGAGAGAGGGAGAGGTGTTCTAAACTACTAATACATATATACAGTAGTGTAAGAAAGTTTTTTTCCCTAAAAATTGAGCAAAGAAGTTACTTTTACAACACAGGTTAAATCCATTGAGATAATAATATATGCTTAACAAGATAACTTTATGTAAATGCTGGATCCAAATTTATTGTAGAATCCTTCAAAAAATGTTCCGGCCACCTCTGAAAAATACACAGTAAGGGCTAACTTGCTCCAAACCCTGTCAATTAGTCTATATAATTAATTGATGCCAACTTGTAATATGTTCCACCATTTACGACGTTCCATTGTCTTGGCCAGTTCATTTGCAATTGATGCAAAGTTCTCAGCTCCACTTTGTAGTTCTTCAGAACGCTGACTGATCCTCTGATATAAACAGAAAAGCATGCATCACTTTGAATCAAATAGCTCATAGGCTACAAATTTTGAAGGAAATTTCATGCAAGCATAACCATATAGGGCAAAAAAATGTGAAAACAGTTGCTCTGATGAGAAAATTATTCCCTGGAGCCCTAATCTAATTTTTTTGGTCTAATCCATAACGGTGTCTCAGCAGTTTCTAAACCACCTAATAAATAAGTTCTCTCTTCTTTTATTAGCCACTGCAATTACTCAACTAGCATATCCAAAAAAAATTCACATCCTCTACCAACATTTATTCATCTTTATGACTGAAAACTGGAGTTTAGTATTCTAAAGTGGCAGGACTGGACTGCCAGGAAACATATATAAGATAAAGGGAGGTCAACCATGCATTCGAATAGTGTCATTCTCAACAAATTTTAATTAGATAACTGTTCTCTAAGGATATTTTATGTATGATAATATGAGCAACATAGCTTGTTTCAACACCAAAGCATCAGATTGCTTGTGTAAAGAATCGCCTGATTGGGCTGCAACTACTAATAGAGGGTTACTAAAAGATGGGAATCTACATTTGTTAATTCTAAAAGTTAGCTGTCTAATGGTATATGCATCAAATTTCCAACCTACTCCATCATTCATATTATTCAAACATCCATTCCTCAAGAAAACTAAAATTTTCCAGTTGGATACGATAGGATATGGGAACTATCAACAAAAAACCTACCTCAAGTTTTTCTTTGCGTTCCACTAGCTTATCCCTTGTTTGTGAAGCTGCTGCTGAGGCATCCTGAAACCACTTACCATGTCAGAAAATATAACTTTACACATTAAAGTGTGTAACTAATTTCCTCATTAAATAATTATGGACAAATATATTTTTGCATAAAATTACCCCAGCCTTTCTGTATTTAGCTCTAATCTCTTCTGCTGTCCTGAGTCTTGGATTTGTGTCAGTTGATGCACCTCCAAATAATCTCTCTCTTTTTCTGTGCCCTTATCAGTGAAGCAATAATGAAAATGTAAGTTGATTCAAGTTAAAATACAATTACCAGAAAATGAAGAAATAGACGTACCTCTCCTTTCATTATCACTCTTCTAAGATGGAGATGAGAATGCTATTGGTTCATCAATTTTAATATCATCTGTGCCGAAACATGGTACATAATCAGAAAGAGGAGGGGGTGAGGCACAAAGGAGATTATTGGAGACTTATCAAAAAACTAAAGGAGATTGTTGGAGCAAAGATATAGAACCTACGTTAAGCTCCATAATGTCTTGGTCATCCATCACTGCAGCGGAAGGCTTTAAGAATGGGGGACTTGAATATAACCTCTCTAAATATTCAACATTATTCTTATGAACTTCAGCTAGATCTACATCTACATTGTGCTCCACCTTACCCACTTTAATGTTCTTAATAATTCCACCTAAAACCCCGTGGGCGACATCCTGTGTCAACAGAAGTTAGCCACAAAATCTTGACACTTTCATTTACAAAGAGAGAGAGAGAGAGAGAGAGAGAAGGGGGGGGGGGAGCCCGAAAAAATAAACTGCAACCTGTCAATTCTTCAGATTTGGAGATAAGTTGACAGAGGCAGCTACAGCAGCTTCAAGGACTTTATCATGAAGACTAAGCAAAGACTCCAGAATCCTAAATATGCCAAAGTCTCTTTTAGAATGTAGTCACAGGACAAGCCATTAGGATTTGCGTTAAGCATATTGGTTTAGAGCTTAATGGCTAAATTATTAGTACACACACACAAGAGAGAGAGAGAGAGAGCTGAAGTCATTTTCATTGCCCAATAGAGATGCTATAGCAAATTCACACCCATTTTTACCTATGAAACAAGAATGTCACAATTTCAAGTTAAATATAACAACACAAAGCCATAACTTGAGAATGCAAACCATATCAATGTCATAAAGAAATTCATGTGTATCTCCATATATCACAGTTTAATGAGGGGAGAAAAGCGTATTTATTATTACTATAGAAGACAGAAGTGGAAGCAACTGTCTTTCCCAAAAGAATTTGTGATGAAAGTCCAGGTGACAATAGATTATATATTTGCTTGTGATGCATAAAAATGATAAAAATGAATAACTGGTCCATTTTATATATTAATATTCAAAACCAACCAACAAAACATTATCGGAAGAACACATTGTCTTGTCCATGTTAGGCTTGAAGTTCCACCTTAGAATTGACATTAAATAGATTTCTTCCAATACTTCAAGAGTGGGCAAAGACTAGTCTGAAGATGATATCGGTTTCCTTTATCAGAATTACTGCTAAGCCAACTTTTAAGATCTCAAAAGAAGAAGAATATAGTTGGTACAAAAAGCATTAATTTCTACTAAAAGGCATAAAAAATAGGGCCACCAAAATCATATCAGACATTTCAGCATATAAGTAAGCAAGAAAGGAAATTAATGAGCACTTCACCTTATCTCAATGGCTCCACTCTGGAAGAGTACAACCAGCCCCAACTCTTTCTCGTTTTTCTTGAAGGTTGCAGTCCAACAACATGGTTTTACAAGATTCACCTTCCAAATTGAGTTGCTTTTACCATAGAAATAACACATTTCTGTTTTTTGGCAAATGAAGATGTGGAAATGTTGAAAAAGAAGGGCTGTAACAAGAGGCACCTTAATCACGACTCGAAAGAGTTTTCTGATTGCTGCACATAGTACCCAGTTTCCTAGGAATCAAGTTCAACTTCTCAAGTACTTCCAGACTACAAATTAGCTTGTACAAAATCACTTCTAGCTTCACTTTTCTGAGGTGAGTTCAATGACTGCTTTTTGCTAGACATTTCAGGGATAAAATTTCTCCCATCTGCAAAATGGGAGTGCTCAACTACAACTTGTAGGTAGAGTAAAAAATCTACTTTTTTCCTAACTGACTGTACTTGCCTAGAATGTACATAGAAAGTGCAATTGAATCTGTTTTGAGGTGTAATGACTGCCTGGTGACTATATTGCCAGTTGCACTTTCCTTGACAACAATATGTGCATTCCTGGTACAATATGTCCATTCCTAGTCATTGTGAACACTAGCCCCTTCCAAGATTGTTCAAAGATTTGGATTCAGAGTCCTCTGGACTGTTTACTAAGCTGTTAGTATCTGAAAATGTTTTCACAGCTAGAGATATGACGAGGGTATTTGAGTCGGATACACAGTCTGTAAACACCTTGATTAATCGGGGTGGTGGTTGGCTCTGATACCATATGTTAGGAACTCATGGGTAGAACTCACCCTTGAAAACCAACTTGCAAGGAAAGGATGCCCAAGAGTTTATAAACACATGGTTAAGCTTAAACTTAATCAATATGGGGCACTAGGATTATAACAGTACTAAGTATCAAGCACTGCAACCTGTAATATAAGTGAAAAATGTGAATCTCTAAAACTTATTAATCTAAAATTTCCTATCAAACAACCAGCATAAATTAAAAGTACTATAATAATAAATAAATAAAACTAAACAGATGACTCACTTTGTACATGTTTATTGCCCTTGTTTTTCTGCCCCCAATTTTACCTAAAACCAACTTTTGAAAAAAAATAGTAGGTCCGTTGAGACGCCCACAGCAAATCCTAGAAATCTCAATACTTGGGGTTGTCTACATCAATATTTTTTTTTACCATTGAGCTCCCTATCTAGACTCTAAGCCTTTAAGGCCTCAAAAACCCACCAGCCATTCACCTAATAATTTTTTATTTGTCAACCTAGCCCCTAGTTGATAGTTGACACCGTTTGGTCCTTGTTTGTGGAGCTAATTTTCAAGCAAACTATTAAATGAAAAACTTTTCTAACACTAGAAAGGAATACACAGAAATTTGTATAGAGTAGAACCAAAACTTCATTTATGGTTTCTGTCACAAACTGCAAACTTGTCTCATCCATCCTCCTTAATAGCTTGTATGCTCAAACCTACGTAATCTCAAAAGTGAAAAAAATCATTAAAACGTTAACTCTTGACTGCATAAGCTAAAGGCAGAAAAAATTGAATGTTACCAGACCACATTGATTGCCAATGGCTAATGTTAAAGTGTAAGAGCAGAAATCTAATGCTGATACAGCTGCGTTTGTACCAGCAATGTTGATACCATTCACCTGTCATAGATGATATGTTTTCCATTAAGAATAACTTTTCTCAACTAAACTGTAGAGAGAGCTCTTGTTAAAATTCAAAGCCAAAAAGACCAGGGGCTAAGTTTTGTATGACATTTGAAAATTAATGGCTAAACAACCCTGCTAACCTCTCCGAAAACATAAATAAGTGACAGGGCTGGATATGTGGCATCCCATACTCGAACAGATCCATCATGGTAACCTGCTATGTATACTCTCTCAACATGATAAACTTCAGTGTCAAGAAGCTGACAGGGAACGCCACTGGTCAGTGGCCACTTTGTGGCCCCTACATCTGGAGTTTGTGCAGCATGAAGTTTTGCAGCTGAGACAATCTAAATTGAAAAGGGAAAACCAAATAAATAATGATGGATGATATATACTATCCCTGGAGTATGTGCGGATTAAGGTTTTGCAGCTTAGAATAGTTAATTGAAATCTGGAAACTTGTATAAATATCAGGTGGTCATAAAATAAAAATTTGAAAAAGTAATATATTGAAATATTCAACTGAAACTATCTGCATTGCTTATGCTAACAAATATGCAATACCTCAGACAGAACTTTTGAGAACTTCCCATCTCTATAAACCGGACAAAGCTTTGCCACAGTCATATATGGGTCAAGAGTGGGTATGAACTATGAACATAGGATACTCCACAGCAGTCACAGAAGGTTTTTTCTCTTTCTGAGAAATTAAGGCAGTCAGGTAAATATCATTGTAGACATTCAATTTACCAGGATTTGTTAGTACAACTAGAGACATGCCAGTGCCACTACTCTCAGTTGTACCAGAACTTGGTAATAGAACCATATCCGCAAAGCCATTAAGTGTAAGGTCTACATGTCCAATGCACTTCAGACTTTCTATCCCAGCAGACCAATCTAAGCTCAAAATCGGTAAGATGGTAAAGAAATAGTTATCCAAAATTTAAACGAACTACGCTGTATACTTCAACAACAGAATTAACATCCAAATTTGGAAGCAAAATTGGCTCCCTCCCAAAAAAATAAATCAACATTGTGCTTAAATAAAAACAGGGAAATGGAGCCAACAAGGGTCACAAACAACATAGACTAGACATGTTAAATGTTTTATATGAAAATATGATCATGTCATAACATAATTATATGATATCATAGTCCAAGAAAGCTAATTTATTAGCTATTAAAGGAATTTATCAACACTAAGTCACCAACCATGTCGTTTTCTTCCTTTTCTTCTATCACAGCTACAAACCTCAAATATTAATGTTGAAGTTAACATGTTTCTGACCCCAAGTTAAAATAAGGTGCTTTGATCACTATTATCCGGTTGGCTCTTGGCTTGGGTGGTAAAGGGATGGGTGGGATCATTACAGGTCTTATGTTTAAATTTTATCAACACAAAAAAGGACTTTCCAGCACAAGATATATATATATATAGTTTGAGTTGAAAAAAAATAGTTTGAGTTAAAAGCACACCGTCAAAACTTCTTCAGATCCAATTGCATCACCGCCATAGACAAAGAGTTGGCCCCCACAATCATTATGTGATCTATTTGTAGGCCAATGCAAAACAATGACAGGGAATCTTCTGCTGCCTGATAATAATTGTAGCTTAACAACATCATTATAGATGATTTTGCAGCTTTCTGATCTTGGATAGAGGCAGCATTTGGTAAGTTCCAAAACATTATATCTCCATCAATGTAGCCAACAGCAAGAACTAACCCACTATCAGATGCCCAACAGATAGAGTTCATCTCTTTGTCCAGTTCTCTATCGTCTGATTCATCATCAGACAGCTCATGTCTTGTGTCTTTTGGACAATTGACAACTGGTTTATCCTTCAATACAAGGTCTTTATAGCCTCTAACAAGAACAATGCGATCTTCAGACGCATCCCAAAGTACGATCAACCCATTATCATATGCAATCAGCAATCTGTGAAAGATGCGTTCATTCAACATTTATTAAGTAGAACAAGTAAATCAAAGTAAATGTTCAAGGTGCAAAACTCAAGGTTAATTCCTCGTCTGGCTTCATCCATTCAACACTTTTTTTTATTAGGGGCATGCACACAACACAAGGGAGGGAGCGAGAGAGAGAAGAAGAAGAAGAAGAAGAAGAAAACTATACTATATACATTCAGTTCAGTTTGGACACCTTGGCGCAAGGTTAAGTGCCAAATCTAGCCTCTAGTCAAGCCTACTCAACAATTGACAAAATCTCAATCACAGCTCAGTTCGTGGCCACCCTTAGTGTCCTAAAAGAATGATATATATATATATATATATTCCAACCCATATGCCTTAGACATGCATGGGCCTACCAATCCATACGCCTCTAGATGCAAAAAAGTTATAACCTTAATAAATCAATGAAGTTGAATACAAGTAGAGAATCATAAAACCCAAAAACCAGGAAATTTCAAGTAAATCTTGTCTTGCCTATTTCCCTGAGATAAAGGTTGATGGAGAACTCCAACAACAGAAATATGATCAGGCAATGAAATTCTAGATGCCTCTGCAAAAATTGAGCAACTTTTTAGACTTATTTATATATTAGATGTTACAGGTCCACACAATTTTTCTTTAAAATAAACACAGCACGAATGGTTGCACACATAAATACAGGGAAGAAGTAAAAATTAGTGTCATGGCCTCATGTCTGAAGTTTTTGTTGTATTTATTCATTGTTTTTATCTCTTAAACTTTCAAGTTTATGTTGAAGACTCGAAGTACTTGCATGTGAAGCTAACATATCATGCTAACGACAATACACATACCAATAAAAACAAAAGAATGTTTGCAAGTGTGAAGTTCATGGTACATTATCCGAAATATTTCCAGAATGAAAAATTGCTACTACTGAAAAAAGTTTATTGGGGATCATAAAAAAAGAGTGGATGCATAGTGGTGATCTACTTGTTATTATCCATATTTTTATTCAATGTTTAGACTAGTAGAAAGTAGTCAGTGCCCAAGGCTAATTTGGTTAAAATCCAATTCAAGCAGCAGGATAAACAAAGTTAACCTTCTAGGTTCAAAGTATATACTCATACTGTCATACATAAGCATATTAGTGAATCTATTAGTAGAGAAAACCCTCTAAACTTCACATGTAAATGAAATTATGTGAAATAGCTTTACCACCATAGAATATTTTCTCCAACTAGACTCAGAGAGGTATTTATCAATAGAAAATGATTTGGCGGTTGGCAAGTCAGAGAAGAATGACATCCAAATTCCTCTCTCTCTCCCTTCTGTGTCTGTGTGCGTGCAACACTTGCATCTATAGACGACCATAATATCTTATCACTCTAAATGTGTCCTCATATATGACACAGTATTTTATTATTATTATTTTTTTGTGTGCAAGTTTTAATCCCAAGGAGAGGGGAAGGAGAGATTCAAATTAATGAGATGTATTCCCCATCTGATAGTGCTACCCCTTAGGGTTATATATGACAGTAAGCCTTTCAAGAAAATAGAAGATTATTTTGATAACCTGCTAATTGGAGTTATTCAACCAAAGTGGTCATCATGCAGTGCTGTATATTATATACACAACTAAGTTATCTCTCTATCTCTTCCCAAAAATCTCTAGACAAAAATATAAAAATGTTGCAATCCAACACAGCTTTGGCATCAACCAATTATAAGAATGGAGCAATTACCAGCGATGACGTTTTTGGGAACACAATACGGTAAATGTATGATCTTTTTGCTTTCAGCGCATACTTTAGCACGGCCACCATCCCAAACTCACACCCTATATACCTGTACAAAATGACTGGGTAACAATGTTCCACAGGTTAATATTTCACTTGCATTTGCAAACCAATATAAGTGTAATGGAGATGCACTCTAAAAATCATTTCAGAAAGCATCATACATGTAAGTGGTGCCATAAATAAAACTGAAAGCAGTTATATTGGACTCCCATTGTAAGGTAGAAGCTATTCGCCTGTGTTCCAAATCCCAAACCTGCAAACATCAATAACCTATTAAACCAATTATATATGTCAGTGGGGAAAAGTGGAAGAATAAAAGAAAAGAAAAAGACAAGGATCAAGATAAGAAGAAAACTAGGAAAAATGGTAAAGACGCAGACAAGTTCTAGTAAGACAAAAATTTGTTCAGTAGAAATTTGGATAGTCTGACTAGAATCGATACCTGAATTTCATATTCAGTTGAGATACTGACTATAAAACCTTGATTTTGTAAGAACTGTGGAAACATATTAAAAAGAACCAAGAAAATAAACAAAAGATAATATTGTTAGACCAACATTTAAGATGTAAAAGACGGCAAGTAGTATTGTGAAACCAATCAACAGTTTTATTCTTTCCTGCTAGAACATGATTTCTTCCACGCACAACAGATTGCTACAAATGATTGACCAAGTCTCTCAAATTATAATTATAAAACCAAATTTCAGAACCAGATATACAAACACGAGATTGGTGCACAAATTAGATACAAGCTCTGTACATCTTTGCATTTAAAACTCACAAACCTCTAAGTTTTTAAACGGCAACTGCTTAGGTGATATAAGAAGTGCTTCAATATAATCACCACCAATAACTTTTATCCTGCCATACCAGCAGTAAGCAAAGAAAAAAAGAAAGTCAAATTTTAAATTCAATAATTGCCTACACTAGCCACTTATCGGCTTTGCCATCTGCTCTATGATTTTACAATTCACTAACAGGTCCAATTATTAAAACAGTCCTAATAAATAGAATTTCCTATACATTCCGAAATATTTTCTTCATAAATCACAAAATTCGATTCTTCCTTTTGTTCTTTCATTTTTTTTATTTGAACAAAAAAATGATCATGATATTTTCTATGATTCTTTATCTATATCCAAAGCTCATAAAGCAATAATAAGACAATACTTACAACAACAAGAAACTAAGCTTTAGTTCCAAACTATCAAGGTTGATTATAGATCCTCAACAAACTAGTCAAGGTTGGTCAAATGTTTTTTTTTCCACTATTTTATTCTCTCTAAAGTTATACTCTATGTTACTTACCTAATTGACCAGCAAGATCAGACATGCCACACAACTAATTCTTCTTGCTTAATTTTGGGAGTCGCCATATGTCTTCATTTCTGTCATTATATTCCATCCAAAGTCATACTTTATATTAATTCCTTAATGGACATGTCATTTTGTACTATTTAAACGAGCGATATACAGCTGTCATATTTTCATATAATTCTTGTTTAAAAAACTTTCTAATTTTTAATCCAAAAAAAAAAAAACTTTCTAATTCAATTCAATTAGGCAACAAATTAAGATTATGCCATTAGATTAACAAACTCACAGCGTTCCGATTGCCAATAGATAGTGAAGAGTTACGCGTGGATCCAAGTCTGCCCGTGTCGCACTTCCCTGTGCCGCATTTTGCTGCTGCTGCTGATGATCAAGTTTATTACAAACATTGTACCAATGCAGATTTGAGCGTTTCATAGAGAAATTTTATCGATCATCTAAATCGCAATATCGAATTGAAAACATTAATAACAGATTATATATATATATATATAACCTAAGGAGATTGTGATTGTGATTGCTGTTTTTTTAGAGGGGCTCTTTGTAAACAATTTAACAAAAATGGTGGACGTAACACGAGCTGTTTCTTCCTTCTTCTGCTACAAATAAATAATAAAGTAAACGTTAACGAGTGCCGTTAAATACTACTAATTGCTTTTGTTTTTTTTTAAATTATTATTTTTTTTTTATTTTGATTTTAGATATTCAAGTACGGCATGGATAACGATGAGGTGTGATGGATCATTCTCGGGAATTGTGTTTATCGTAATCGGACGGTGATGCGAGGTTGTGGAGTCTAGAGTGACCGTTTGGTGGGGTTGGGGAAGGGGTGTCAATGTTCGACCCAACTCGCGAACACAACACAAACTCGACACGGGTTTTTGCCGATTAGGGTTGGACTTTAATGGGTTTGAGTCATAAACGGGTTGACTCGAAAATGATAAGATAAGAAAGGTGTCATAAGAGAATCAACTCGCGTAACTCACAATAGACACGTTTGACACTTCAATTTATTTGTTTTAACCCGAAATGACCCATACAACCCATTTAATTCATATAACAAATAAATATTCATTTTATTTTAGATTTGTCAAATACCTTTTATATCCGACATATATTTTAAATTTAAAAAGAAATGTGAGTAATTACAAAAACTTACAAGGGGTATAATTGAAAATTAAAACTTTACAAACCCTAGATCTCTAAACCCTACAAACCCTAAATTTCTAAACCTCCTTATAAATATCTTCTTCATTTTTTTTTTTTTTTTTTAGCTGTACAACTTACTCTACTATCTTATAATCTCACGCCAATTCTCAAACTCAAAGTCTCAAACCGGTTATTGCGCTCTCTCTCTCTCTCTAACCCTATGTGCCATTATTAATATATGAGATATATTACTTGTTGATTAAGGGCACAGTTGTAGCTTTTGTCTTGTGCCGTGTGTTTTTTTTTTTTGTGTTTGTATTAGTGTTGGACACCATTTGCATATCTTGCAAGTGGGTTTATTGAGATAGTTTATAAACTAGAATCTATGGATGATAATCGTAGTCATAGTAAGGATTAGTCTATTATTTGCTCCAATTCTTTCAATATTGATACTTAGCATTTGGCGAGTTTCAAGGGTATTATATTTTTGTTGAACTATGTTATTTTATTTTTGTTAAACTATGTTATTTTGAATTTGGGTTAAAGTGTATGCCCCTCTTTTGGAGTGTAAAGAACTTATTTATAAATGAATGTTATATTTTTGTTGAACTATATTATTTTGAATGTGAGTTGAAGACTTGAAGTGTATACACTGCTTTTGGGATCTAAAAAAATTATTTCTAGATGGATGTTATATTTAATATTATGCAGATTGAAATGGGTTGTGTTACATTCGTGTCAACCCAACACAACTCGTTCATTAAGCGGATCAAATGGGTTGGGTCAGGTTAACCCGCCTTATTAACAGGTCGAGTTAAGTTAAAGGATCATAACATGATTATTAAATAGGTCGGGTTAGGGTTGAGTCATTTAGTCAAATACCCCTACCTCGACACAACGCGAACCCGACACGCTAACCTAAATTGACACCCCTAGGTTGGGGTGGCGATGCTTCTTTTTTTTTTTTTTTTTTTTTCCACTGGGTGAAATGTTTGGCTTCGGCAAACTCTAAAAGAGAAAAATAGGGGACCCACACACACAAAGGAAAGTGTTGTTTCTTGCTAATGACTTGGTCTAACATTTGCTAATTTGCAAGTATGTATAACGCTGTATCATATGCTCATTCCTTTCAATGTGAGAATATTTCTTATCCATTTTTGGATCCCATTTAGTTTTCTCCAATTCAATTCAATTAGGCAACAAATTAAGATCATGCAATTGGATTAACAAACTCATAGTCCTTGTAATTCCTTATTTTCTAATTGCAGGTTACTCCTCCAGTCCTTCAAGGAAGCGCTTATCTTCCACACCTACCATGGAGGAAAACCATTGTGCAAACCTTTTGGCTGAAGAAGGATGCTCCATTATAGATAGCCTTTTATTGTATTCGCATCCCCCTTCCCTTGTTTTGTACTATTTATTGGCCGATGCTTGGGTGTGGCCTACCCTAGACTTTGTAATCTCTAGTTTTTAATTTATGTTCCAAAAAAAAAAAAAAAAAAACAAAGATTTTTTTTCTTTTGAAAACGACCTTAACTTTCATTCGTTTAAATGCAAAGAATCATAATACAATGTGTCTAAAGCTTGTGGAGGAGGATCCTCCATCCAATACATATCCTCAATTACATTCTTCATGTATCTAGCCTAAGAGTGTGCCACGGAATTAGCACCCTAGTTTACACGGCTAAAATTCACCCATCGAAGTCCTTGAGCAAGCCATTGTATATCATGAACAATGTGGCCAAGCCCAAGGTTGGTGTAGGGCCTAATTAGATTCTAAATTGACTTGAGAAATGATCAAACGGAAATATAACTTTTTATGAGCAAATAAATCTATTTTTTAAAAATAAAGGCCAAGAAAACCCTTAACTTGCGTACAAAGCAAGCAACTACATACGCAGGTTTGATGCATGTGTACACAGGCATGAACCTACGCACGCAGTTAGGGTTCCAGAAACTATGAAAGACAAGTTTTTCTGCATTAAAGCTGAGGTTTGGAATAAATTCCACATTGTCTGGGAGTTGTTCCAAACCCCCATTTTTCAACTACATAAAGCCATACATGATACCTTTTCAAAGGAAATAGAAAATCCTAAAGGAAAACCTAAAATGCACTAGAAATAGTGAATCAAAGAGGGAGTTTTTTCACAAAACATACTCAAGTCAATTTTCTTTTGATTGAAACCTTTTTTGGTCTTGATCTTTCAAGTTTAAGATTACTAATCACTTTTGTATTTGATTGTGAATAGATTGACTGAGGGGAACGGTCAAAATCAAGCTTGAAAAGCTTCTGTTAGGTTTTAAAGATTTAGGATTTTATGTATTTAGAACTCTAATTTGTATTGTTGGCAAACCATGATCAAAACAGGTTGTTTAGTCTTGTTTAGGCTTGCTCAAAGTTGGGTCTTTCATGTAAAGTTGGAATCGAGTGGCTGCAGATGCATTGGTGCATTTCAGCCTGGCTTAATCGATCGAAGGAAAGACTCGATCGATCGAATCTCGGGCAGAATGCTTTTTTGCAGAAAATTTCAGCTCAGCCCTAACTCATTAAACATTTTGGGTTTTCTGTTTTTACCCTAGGTATATAAAGAAAAACCCTAGCCACGTTTTCAGAGTTGCTCCAGTTGTATTGTTGCTCATACTTTTCTGTTTTGTGTAAATCTCTTATGAGATCTAGAGGAGCTTTCCTTTACACAAAACTTAGGATTTTCAAGGTAGAGATTACTTCAACATCTTGATGATCAACTCAGTTGCTACCATTGAAGCTTAAAGAATATCAAGCGTGGGTGCTTGTAGCTGATTGGAGAATCCAAGAAAGAAGGAGTCTGTGGATTCGGAGCTTGCACGTGGTCGTGTCAGTAAGTTCTACTGGTGGGTAGCATTAGGAAGTCAAGCGGGGAGCTTGTAGTCCTTTTGTATGAACTTCGATTCTTTCGCATAGTAGATTCAAGTTTACCTTGAGGATGGTTAGGTCAAATCCTCCCTAGGTTTTTACCGTGTGGTTTCCTGGGTGATCATATCATTGTGTTATTTATATTTCCGCTGCTTTATATTATTGATATGATTGTATGTTTGTGATAACCTGAAATTGTTTAAATTGACTAAGTTAATCACTTTGCTAATTAACTAGGTTAATCTGATTATTTTAAGGGGTCTAAAACCGTTCAAGTGGTATCAGAGCGGGTAGCTCTCTTGTTAGAGATTTTTTGATCTCTGAGCTGATTCTTGACCCCTGTTGTTATGGAGCATGGACACTCTCTTGTTGTTCCTCCTCACTTTGATGGGAATAACTATGTTTATTGGAAAGTAAGGATGAAAGCATTCCTGAAATCCATTGATGAGAGAGTTTGGAATTCCGTTGAGTATAGATGGCAGAAGCCCACTACTCCTGTGAGTGAGTGGCAAACTTCTGAAAAGGAAGCAGCAGGCTTCAATAGCAAAGTTATGAATGTCATCTTCAATATTGTTTCTATGGAGGAATTTAAGAGGATCTCTAATGTTGAGGTTGCTCATAGTGCTTGGAAAATCCTCCAAACTGTGCATGAAGGCACAAAGGCAGTGAAGATCAATAAACTGCAGCAATTGACTTCTAGATTTGAAAGCATTAGAATGTCTGATGATGAATCTTTTGATGAATTCTATGCTAAATTAAATGACATTGTTAATTCTGCTTTTAATTTGGGTGAAATCTATTATCAACCTAAAATTGTTAGGAAGATACTTAGATCTTTAACTGAGAACTTTAGACCCAAAGTGACTGCCATAACTGAGAGCAAGGATGTGGGCTCCATCCTTGTTGATGAGCTTGTAGGATCTCTTCAGTCCTATGAGTCTGACCTACCCAAAGTGAACAAATCCAAATCAATGGCTCTTAAGTCAGTTGATGGTGGTGGATTTAATGATGAGCTCTCTGCTACAGAGATTGCGTACCTTGCCGAGAACTTTAAAAACTTTCTTAGGAATAACAACAGAAAGGCAAGAGGTACAAACACTGCTGAACCTAGAAACTTTAGGAAGAATGATCCCACTAAGGTTAATAATTTTGAAAAACCTAGAGAAAAAGTTGGTCAATCTTCAAACAATCCATTGGGTGCTCAGTGTTTTGGATGTCAAGGGTATGGTCATATGAAATCTAAATGTCCTACATTCTTGAGGTCTAAGGGTAAAGTTATGGCTGTAACCCTAAGTGATAATGAGGTTTCTGATGATGAGTCTGGATGTGACGAGGATGGAAACTTCATTACTTTCACTGCTACTGTTGTAGTCAATGAAAATATATCTGTTGAAGAGAACCCTTCTGAATGGGAACTCTCTGAGGATGCAAATCTTCAAGAGGCCTACAATAAACTTTGCAAAATTGCTACAAAGGATGCTATATGTTAGGTTCTAAAGATTTAGGATTTTATGTATTTAGAACTCTAATGTGTAATGTTGGCAAACCATGATCAAAACAATGTGTTTAGTCTTGTTTAGGCTTGCTCAAAGTTGATAAAATATTGTAAAGTTGGAATTGAGTGACTGCAGATGCATTGGGGCATTTCGGTCTGGCTCGATCGATCGATCGAATCACGGACCAGATGCATTTTCTGCAGAATTTCCAACTCAGCCTTAACTCATTAAACATTTTGGGTTTTCTGTTTTTACCCTAGGTATATAAAGAAAAACCCTAGCCACGTTTTTAGAGTTGCTCCAGTTGTATTGTTGCTCATACATTGTTGTTTTGTGTAAATCTCTTGTGAGATCTAGAGGAGCTTTCCTTTACACAAAACTTAGGGTTTTCAAGGTAGAGATAGTATCAACATCTTGATGATCAATTTGGTTGCTACCATTGAAGTTTAAAGAATATCAAGCGTGGGTGCTTGTAGCTGATTGGGGAATCCAAGAAAGAAGGAGTCCGGATTCGGAGCTTACACGTGGTCGTGTCAGTAAGTTCTACTGGTGGGTAGCATTAGGAAGTCAAGCGGGGAGCTTGTAGTCCTTTTGTATGAACTTCGATTCTTTCGCATAGTGGATTCAGTTTACCTTGAGGATAGCTAGGTCAAATCCTCCCCAGGTTTTTACCGTGTGGTTTCCTGGGTGATCATATCATTGTGTCTTTTATTATTTCTCTGCTTTATACTTTTGATATGATTATTTGATTGCTTTAACTTAGAATTGCATAATTTGACTAAGTAACAACTTGGCTAATTAATCTAGGCTAACCAATCTGGTTATTTTTAAGGGTTCTAAAACCGTTCAAGTGGTATCAGAGCAGGTAGCTCTCTTGTTAGAGATTTTTTGATCTCTGAGCTGATCCTTGACCCCTGTTGTCATGGAGCATGGACACTCTCTCGTTGCTCCTCCTCACTTTGATGGGAATAACTATGCTTATTGGAAAGTAAGGATGAAAGCATTCCTGAAATCTATTGATGAGAGGGTTTGGAATTCCGTTGAATACGGATGGGAGAAGCCCACTACTCCTGTGAGTGAGTGGCAAACTTCTCAAAAAGAAGCAGCTGGATTCAATAGCAAAGCTATGAATGCCATCTTTAATGCTGTTTCTATGGAGGAATTTAAGAGGATCTCAAATGTTGAGGTTGCTCATACTGCTTGGAAAATCCTCCAAACTGTGCATAAAGGCACAAAGGCAGTTAAGATCAATAAACTGCAACAATTGACTTCTAGATTTGAAAGCATCAGAATGTCTGAGGATGAAACTTTTAATGAATTCTATGCTAAATTGAATGACATTGTTAATTCTGCTTTTAATTTGGGTGAAATCTATGATCAACCTAAAATTGTTATGAAGATTCTTAGATCTTTAACTGAAGACTTTAGACCCAAAGTGACTGTCATTACTGAAAGCAAGGATGTGGACTCCATCCCTGTTGATGAGCTTGTAGGATCTCTTCAGTCCTATGAGTCTGACCTACCCAAAGTGAACAAATCCAAATCAATGGCTCTTAAGTCAGTTGATGATGTTGATGGTGGTGGATTTGATGATGAGCTCTCTGTTACAGAGATTGCGTATCTTGCCAAAAACTTTAAAAACTTTCTTAGGAATACCAACAGAAAGGCAAGAAGTACAAACACTGCTAAACCTAGAAATTTTAGGAAGAATGATCCCACTAAAGTGAATAACTTTGAAAAACCTAGAGAAAAAGTTGGTCAATCTTCAAATAATTCTTTGGGTCCTCAGTGTTTTGGCTGTCAAGGGTATGGTCATGTGAAATCTGAATGTCCTACATTCTTGAGGACTAAGGGTAAAGCTATGGTTGTAACCCTTAGCGATAATGAGGTTTCTGATGATGAGTCTGGATGTGATGAGGATGGAAACTTCATTGCTTTCACTGCTACAGCTGTAGTCAATGAAAGCGTATCTGTTGAAGAGAACCCTTCTGATGGGGAACTCTCTGAGGATGCAGATCTTCAAGAGGCCTACAATAAACTTTGCAAAATTGCTGCAAGGGATGCTATGAATGTTGAACTTGGCCTGAAGAAAATTGAATCTCTTGAGCTTGAAAAGAAAAATTTGCTTGTTAAACTGTTTGATGCTAATGATCTTTTGAACAATGTTAAATCTGAGAACATGCTTTTGCTTGATAAAGTTAAAACTTTGGAACATGATTTATCTGTTGCTAGATCTGCTAGTTCTAAACTTGATCACATGCTGAATGTTCAAAAGTATCCTTCTGATAAATCTGGGTTAGGATATGTTGAAAGCATCTTTGATTCTGCACCACATTCCACGAATTTTGTTCCTTCTTCTTCTTCTGAACCTTCCGTGAGTGAGGTTGTGAGTGAAACTGTCAAACCCCCTGTGAGTGAGGTTGTCAAACCTGTAGAAGTTTCACCCCCTAGGAAGATTAGGGTTGATCTGGGAGAGTCTAAACCTAAGGAGACTACCCTACCCAAGGACAAGATGCATGGTAAACCTGCTTGGGTTTGTCATTATTGTGGTAAGTCTGGACACATTCGTTCTAACTGTTACAAGCTTCAACCTGCTAAGAGAGCAAATAAACCAAAAGTGTATGTGCCTCAAGCACAAGATCCTATGACACTTATTGGTGAATTGGTAAAGGCGTTGAACCTTTATTCCAATCTTGAAGTTGGAAATCACTCGAATGTGAATAAGAACTCCAATGCTCGTGGTGCATTTAAAAGGTTTTGGATGCAAAAGACTCGTCCTAATTGAGTCTTTCTGACATGGTCCTTGTGCTTCACTGCTCTATTCTCTGTGACCATTGTTCTTTGGTTGTTGTGCTTTTTGTTTTGTTTCTAGGATTTGCATTGCATTACATTCATGCATTTCATTCTAGGATTTATTTGTTTTCTCTTATAAAATAAATAAATAAATAAAAAAGAAAAAAAAAGGGAAAATCAAATTGTGTTAAGCACTATTTTTTCTTGGTTTTTGAAAACAAGGTTGGTCAATTTATTTACACATAACATGTCTTATGTACCTTGTTTAGCTTTGATGAGCTTATTTATTGCACTTTACTAGTTAAAGCTTTGTAGTGCATGTTGTGTGGAAAGATGTTTATGGTGTTTATCACTTTGTCTTGATCTTGAAGTCACATGTTATTTGACTGTCGGACTTGATCCTTTTGAGAAAGGCATAAATAACCATCTCACCACTGTTCACTAGCCAATCATGAACACCTTAGTGCGTATCATAAGATTTTGTGCTCGAGAAAGTATAGCACATGCACAAAAAGAACATAAGGTGTAGCCTCTGTTAAATGCTTAATGCTTAAAACTGGTGTGTACTATTAGGCTTGATGCCATTTCACATAATTTAAACTGGTGTGTACCATTAGGCTTGATGCCAAATTTGACCTAATAATGGGGCAAAATTCAAGAAACTTACATGATTGCAAGCTTATGTTCTAGGAGATGTGGGAGTTATAGGATGTAACTCTTTAGGTGATAGTCTCTTTTAAATTCTATGTGATGAATTTTGTAGACTTTGTGATTGATTGCTATTCACATATCACCTCACATGTATCTCAAGCTTTTTGCTAGTTGCACACACTACACAAATTACTCTTTGCTAAACTTTGTACATGTTATTGTGTGTGTTTATTGGTCTGACCAACCAAGTTTGAAAATACTTTGAGAATTATGCAAAACATTTTTTTTGCTTGAGAATTTAAAGGAAGAATGGCTGAAATTTTCTTTGGAGAAACTGGGATTAAAACTTGGGTTTTTGAAAAAGCATTTCATCTCATACTCATGCATTTTGTTTCAATAAGTTTAATGCTTTGAGGAGTTGTTTTCAAAATATGGTTTGTGATTTTCAAAACTGTGATTTTTCTCAAAAATTTTGTGAGCCTCTGCCCAGTTCGATTAATCCATTCTGATTTTCGATCGATCAAAAAAGTGCTTTAATTTGTTCAAAAATGACTGTTTTCTTCGATCAATCGAATGTGATTTTCGATCAATCGAGGGTCGCGAATTAGGTGTTAAAACACTGTTCTTTGATTGATTCCAATCACCTTTTTCAAAAGTTTTTTTCAAACTTTCTTTCTCTCTCCGACGAGGCAAGGCTCCACAGTCAAATTTTTGCAAAATTTCTCTTTCCTCAAGCTGGTAAGTCTGTTTTGTCCTTCCTTTTTTAGTATATTTACATATTTCATGCATTTTTCATGCATTTTTGCTCAAAATTTCGGACCTTTTTCTTTTTGGGATTTGTGTTGATTCAAACCAAATTTTGTGAAATTGATCAATGGGTTTTTGTGGGGACATGCTATAAACATGATCTTGATAGTTTAATTTGATCAATTTTGGGTTTTGTGAGAAATTGAAATTTCTAGGGCTTGTAATTGATCCGAATTGGGGATTTTGTTCAATTAAGGTTTAATTGATGAAATTGGCTTGTTGTATTGATGAAATTGGTTATTCTAATCTGTTTTCAACCTTGTGTAATGATCAATTCATCAATTTGTTGCAAAATTTTCAAGTGGTTTTTAAAATTTTTTAGGGTTTTTGTTAGAAACTCTATGTTCGAGCCAATTTTGTGTAATTGAACTTAATTTGAACTGTGTTTACTGCATTAGTTCATGCATCACAACATTGTTATTGTTCATGCATCATATAGATTTTGTTCTATATTTTTATTGTGCTAACTTGCAGTCTGCCCTTGGTTTTGTTTTCTCTTGTTCTTTTGGTTTTCACTTTGTGTCTCTGTCCTTTCCTTAGCACTATGCCTAGGAAGACTAGAGCCCGTAGGAATGTTTCCTCACCTTCTCCACCCCCTCCTTCCTTTGACCGTGAGAAGTTTCCGAGTGAGAAAAACCAAGAGATTTATGAGAAGCTAAACATTAGGAGAAAGATTTGGGCTGAGCGTTCTGTTCTCTTAGATGAACTTGATCCTGCCATTAGGGCAAACTTTGAGCGTAGGGGCTGGTTACCCTTGGTGGATATTTCTGATCCTCCTCCACCTTCTGCCTTGATTAGAGAGTTCTTTTCGAACATCTCTATCTACATCTATGATTCCAACACTTTGGTAAAGAGTTGGATACGAGGCGTAGAGTACACCATTACTCCCAAGGTAGTGGCTGATGCTCTAAGGGTACCTTTGGTCCAGAATCCTGTCTTTCCTTATGATGTGTCTCCCGAGTTGAGTGATGTCTTGTCTTACATCACTGGGTCTTCTATCCAGTGGGGTTCTGATCCTAGGATCACCTCTGCTGAGCTTTCTGGGTTGCATTATCTTTTCTTTAGGATAGCCTATCATTCTATCTGGCCCATATCTCATGTTCACACCATTCCTCTAGAGAGGTGTGTATTTTTGTACGCTCTTATCACTGATGCTCCTATCAGTTTTCCCCATTTGTTTCTTCGTTCTTTGAACGATGTTTATAGGAGTTCATCTTCTGCTCATGCTCTTGTACATCCTATTTTCATTCATAGGATTTTACTTTATCTTGATCTTAGTGGCTTCCCTTCCTCTGAGCCCGTTCATGTTATTGCTCCTATAGGTGCGTCTTTTCTTAGACAGAGGGCTGCTCACCTTCGAGATGGCTCTAAACACCCTAGGTCTGAGCCGTCTGGGTCCGTACCTCCTCCCTCTTCTTCTACAGGTCCTGCTGGTGAGGCTGTTCCTGATCCTGATGCTGCTGCTGCTGCTGTTCCTCCACCTCCTTCGGCCGACTTTGATATCCGTCGTACTTTGGAGACTGTCATGACCGTTCAGGCGGCTCATGGTCAGCTTTTGGTGGACTTATTTGACGAGATCCGTGCTTTGCGTGCTGATCTGGCGCATCTGCGTTCGCCTTCACCACCTCCTTTTGATGATGGATTGTGATTGCCCTTTGGCATTCCGTCACAAAAAGGGGGAGTAGAGTTTTGACTTGTAGAGGGGTTTTTGTAGTTAGGGGGGTTTTTGTAGTTAGGGGGAGATTTTTTTTTGTTTTGAGGAGTTTGTGGAGTTTTATAGATTGTATCTAGGTGCTTCACTTTGTATATCATTTTTGGGATATTCATGTTAGGGGGAGTAACATTGATTGATATACATGATTTATATTTGATTCTTGTTGATTTGTGATTCACTGCTTATTGATTTATATTCTATGAGTTATTCATTGATATATGTCTTTATTATGTATTGTGTGAATCATACAAGAATGTTATACCTGTTTATATACTATTTTCTGTCACACATGCGTTTATGCGTTTGTTGAGTATTTCAGGAATATACAGGTTGATTCAATTGAGCTGCTGTCTACACTTGGATATTAGTTAGGATTGAATTTTAGTCTTTATGAGCATTATTTTGTAAAGGGCTGTTTAATTGTAAACTTTAAGCTTATTGTTTGTGTTTTGTCACGGATTGTCAAAGGGAGAGTTTGTTAGGTTCTAAAGATTTAGGATTTTATGTATTTAGAACTCTAATGTGTATTGTTGGTAAACCATGATCAAAACAATGTGTTTAGTCTTGTTTAGGCTTGCTCAAAGTTGATAAAATATTGTAAAGTTGGAATCGAGTGACTGCAGATGCATTGGGGCATTTCAGTCTGGCTCGATCGATCGAAGGAAAGGCTCGATCGATCGAATCACGGACCAGATGCGTTTTCTGCAGAATTTCCAACTCAGCCCTAACTCATTAAACGTTTTGGGTTTTCTGTTTTTACCCTAGGTATATAAAGAAAAACCCTAGCCACGTTTTTAGAGTTGCTCCAGTTGTATTGTGCTCATACATTGCTGTTTTGTGTAAATCTCTTGTGAGATCTAGAGGAGCTTTCCTTTACACAAAGCTTAGGGTTTTCAAGGTAGAGATAGTATCAACATCTTGATGATCAACTCGGTTGCTACCATTGAAGCTTAAAGAATATCAAGCGTGGGTGCTTGTAGCTGATTGGAGAATCCAAGAAAGAAGGAGTCCGTGGATTCGGAGCTTGCACGTGGTCGTGTCAGTAAGTTCTACTGGTGGGTAGCATTAGGAAGTCAAGCGGGGAGCTTGTAGTCCTTTTGTATGAAATTCGATTCTTTCGCATAGTGGATTCAGTTTACCTTGAGGATAGCTAGGTTAAATCCTCTCTAGGTTTTTACCGTGTGGTTTCCTGGGTGATCATATCATTGTGTCTTTTATTATTCCGCTACTTTATACTTTTGATATGATTATTTGATTGCTTTAACCTAGAATTGCATAATTTGACTAAGTAACAACTTGACTAATTAATCTAGGCTAACCAATCTGGTTGTTTTTAAGGGGTCTAAAACCGTTCACTATGAATGTTGAACTTGGCCTGAAGAAAATTGAATCTCTTGAGCTTGAAAAGGAGAATTTGCTTGTTAAACTGTTTGATGCTAATGATCTTTTGAACAATGTTAAATCTGAGAACATGCTTTTGCTTGATAAAGTTAAAACTTTGGAACATGATTTATCTATTGCTAGATCTGCTAGTTCTAAACTTGATCAAATGTTGAATGTTCAGAAGTATCCTTCTGATAAATCTGGTTTAAGATATGTTGAAAGCATCTTTGATTCTGTACCGCATTCCACAAACTTTGTTCCTTATTCTTCTTCTGAACCTTTTGTGAGTGAGGTTGTGAGTGAAACTATCAAACCCCCTGTGAGTGAGGTTGTCAAATCTGTAGAAGTTTCACCTCCTAAGAAGATTAGGGTTGATCTAGGAGAGTCTAAACCTAAGGATTCTACCCTTTCTAAGGACAAGATGCATGGTAAACCTGCTTGGGTTTGTCATTATTGTGGAAAGTCTGGACACATTCGTCCTAAATGCTACAAGCTTCAAGCTGCTAAGAGTGCAAACAAAACAAAGGTGCCTGTGCCTCAAACACAAGATCCTATGGCACTTATTGGTAAATTGGTTAAGGCGTTGAACCTTTATTCCAATTCTGGAGTTGGAAATCACTCGAATGTGAATAAGAACTCCAATGCTTATGGTGTATCTAAAAGGTCTTGGATGCAAAAGACTCGATCTAATTGAGTCTTTCTGACATGGTCCTTGTGCTTCATTGCCCATTCCTCTGTGACCATTGTTCTTTGGTTTTTGTTTTTTTTGTGTTTTTTTTCTAGGACTTGCATTGCATTACATTCATGCATTTCATTCTAAGAATTGTTTCTTTTTTCTTTTTTAATAATAAAAAAAAAGGAGAAAAGGAGAAAGCAAAAATATGTTTGACATTATTTTTCTTGGTTTTTGAAAATAAGGTTGGTCAATTTATTTTCACATAACATGTCTTATGTACCTTGTTTAGCTTTGATGAGCTTATTTATTGCACTTGACTAGTTGAAGCTTTGTAGTGCATGTTGTGTGGGAAAAATGTTTATGGTGTTTCTCACTTTGTTTTAATCTTGATGTCACATATTGTTTGACTGTCGGACTTGATCCTTTTGAGAAATGCATAAATAACCATCTCACCACTATTCACTAGCCAATCATGAACACCTTAGTGCACATCATAAGATTTTGTGCTTGAGAAAGTGTAGCACATGCACAAAAAGAACATAAGGTGTAGCCTCGGTTTATTTGCTTAATGCTTAAAATTGGTGTGTACTATTAGGCTTGATGCTAATTCACATAATTAAGAGGCTAAATACAAGAAACATACATGATTGCAAGTTTATGTTCTAGGAGATGTGGGAGTTATATGATGTAACTCTTTAGGTGATAGTCTCTTTTAAATTTTGTGTGATGAATTTTGTAGACTTTGTGATTGATTTCTATTTGCATATCACCTCACATGTATCTCAAGTTTTTGCTAGTTTGCACACACTACATGAGTTACTCTTTGCTAAACACTGTACATGTTATTGTGTGTGTTTTTAGTCTGACCAACCAAGTTTGAAAATATCTTAAGAATTATGCAAAACATTATTTTTGGCTGAGAAATTAAAAGAAGAACTGGCTGGAATTTTCTTTAGAGAAACTGGGATTACAAATTTGGGTTTTTGAAAAAGCATTCCATTTCAATTCATACTCATGCATTGTGTTTTCTTTGCTTTTAATGCTTTGAGGAGCTATTTTTTTCAAAAATTGGTTTGATTTTTAAAAACTGTTTTTTTTTTCCAAAACACTGTGATCCGCTGCCAATTTTGATCGATCCAGTCTGTTTTTTGATCGATCGAAAATTTTAAAATTCCTTTTAAAAATTTCGGAGTGACTCGATCGATCGAAAGTAATTTTCGATCAATCAAAAGTCGTGAATCAGCTTTTTCAAATAGTGTTCTTTGACTGATTCTCTTAACTTTTCAAAAGTTTTTTTTCAAACTTTCTTTTCTCTCTCCGACTTGGCACGGATCTACAGCGATTTTTTTGTCGTTTTCCTCCAAAATTTTTGCAAGATTTCTCTTTCCTCAAGCCGGTAAGTCTCTTTTGCCCCTCATTTTTGAGTTTATTTGCATTTTTCATGCATTTTCTCTCTAATTTTCGGACCTCTCTAAATTTGGGATTTTTGATGTTTCATGCCCAATTTTGTGCAATTAATCAATGGGTTTTTATGGGGACATGTTATAAACTTGATTGTGATAGTTTAATTTGATCAATTTTGGGTTTTGTGAGAAATCGAAATTTCTAGGGTTTATGTTTAGTTCCGAATTGGGGATTTTGTTCAATTAGGTTGAAATTGATGAAATTGGCTTGTTGATTGGATGTAATTAGGCATTATAATCTATGTGTTATGTTTTGTAATGCTTAATTCATCCATGTGTTTCAAAATTTTTCAAGTGGTTTTAAAATTTTTTGGGGTTTTTGTTAGAAACTCTATGCTCAAGCCATTTTTGTTAAATTGAACCTAATCTTGAACTCTGTTTAATGCATTAGTACATGCATCATGCCATTTTAATTGTTCATGCATCATATAGATTTTTGCTATATTTTTTTTGTGCTAATTTGCAGTTTGCCCTTGGTTTTTATTTTTTCTCTTTCTTGTGTCTCTGTCCTTTCCTTAGCATCATGCCTAGGAAGACTAGAGCTCGTAGGTCTATCCCCTCACCTACTCCTTCCCCTCCATCTTTTGACCGTGAGAAATTTCCTAGTAAGAAAAATCAGGAAATTTTTGAGAAGGTGAATCTTAGGCGTAAGATCTGGTCTGAGTGGTCTATCATACTAGATGAGTTAGATCCTGCCATTAGGGCAAACATAGAGCGTCGGGGCTGGTTACCCTTGGTGGATATTTCTGATCCTCCTCCACCTGCTACCTTGATCTGAGAGTTCTTCTCGAACATCTCGATCCGCGTCTATGATTCCAATACTTTAGTAAAGAGTTGGATACGAGGCGTAAAGTACGACATTACCCCAAAGGTAGTGGCTGATGCTCTTGGGGTACCTTTGGTCCAGCACACTGTCTACCCCTATGATGAGTCTCCAGTTTTGAGTGATGTCATGTCTTACATCACTGGGTCATCTATCCAGTGGGGTTCTGATCCTCGGATCACCACTGCTGAGCTATCTAAGCTTCACTATCTTTTCTTTAGGATAGCTTGTCATTGTTTTTGGCCCATTTCTCATCTGCACACCATTCCTCTCGAAAGGTGTGTATTTTTGTACGCTCTTGTTACTGATACTCCTATCAATTTCCCCACTTGTTCCTTTATTCTTTGAACGAAGTGTATAGGAGTTCATCTTCTGCTTATGCACTGGTTCATCCTATTTTTATTCATAGGATTCTTCTTTATTTAGGTCTTGAGGATTTCCCTTCCTCGGAGCCTGTGCATGTCATCGGTCCCACAGGTGCGTCTTTCCTTAGACAGAGGGCTACTCATCTTCGAGCTGGCTCTAAACACCCTAGGTCTGAGCCTTCTGGGTCCGCTCCTCCTCCCTCTTCTTCTACAAGTCCTACTGGTGAGGATGTTCCTAATCCTGATGCTACTGCTGCTGCTGCTGCTGTTCCTCCACCTCCATCGGATGACTTTGATATCCGTCGTACCTTGGAGACTGCCATGACCGTTCAGGCGGCTCATGGTCAGCTTTTGGTGGACCTTTTTGACGAGATCTGAGCTTTACGAGCTGATCTGGCGCGTCTTCGATCACCCTCACCACCTCCTTTTGATGATGGATTGTGATTGCCCTTTGGCATTCTGTCACAAAAAGGGGGAGTAGAGTTTGTAGAGGAGTTTTTGTAGTTAGGGAGATTTTTTGTGTTGTGGAGTAGATTGTATTTAGGCGCTTCACCTTGTATATCATTTTTTTTGGGATATTTATGTTAGGGGGAGTAACATTGATTGATATACATGATTTTTTGTTGATTCTTGTTTCTTTGGATTCACTGTTTATTGATTTATATTCTATGAGTTATTCATTGATATGTGTCTTTATTATGTGTTGTGTGAATCATACAAGAATGTTATACCTGTTTATATACTATTTTCTGTCACACATGCGTTTATGCATTTGTTGAGTATTTCAGGAATATACAGGTTGATTCAATTGAGCTGCTGTCTACACTTGCAACTGATGGATAGTAGTTAGGATTGAATTTTAGTCTTTATGAGCATTATTTTGTAAAGGGCTGTTTAATTGTAAACTTTGAGCTTATTGTTTGTGTTTTGTCACGGATTGCCAAAGGGGGAGTTTGTTAGGTTCTAAAAATTTAGGAATTTATGTATTTAGAACTCTAATCTGTATTGTTGGCAAACCATGATCAAAACAGGTTATTTAGTCTTGTTTAGGCCTGCTCAAAGTTGGGTCTTTCATGTAAAGTTGGAATCGAGTGGCTGCAGATGCATTGGTGCATTTCGACCTGGCTCGATTGATCGAAGGAAAGACTCGATCGATCGAATCTCGGGCAGAATGCTTTTCTGCAGAAAATTCCAGCTCAGCCCTAACTCATTAAACATTTTGGGTTTTCTGTTTTTACCCTAGGTATATAAAGAAAAACCCTAGCCACGTTTTTAGAGTTGCTCCAGTTGTATTGTTGCTCATACTTTTCTGTTTTTTGTAAATCTCTTATGAGATCTAGAGGAGCTTTCCTTTACACAAAGCTTAGGGTTTTCAAGGTAGAGATTACTTCAGCATCTTGATGATCAACTCGGTTGCTACCATTGAAGCTTAAAGAATATCAAGCGTGGGTGCTTGTAGCTGATTGGAGAATCCAAGAAAGAAGGAGTCCGTGGATTCGGAGTTTGCACGTGGTCGTGTCAGTAAGTTCTACTGATGGGTAGTATTAGGAAGTCAAGTGGGGAGCTTGTAGTCCTTTTTTATGAACTTCGATTCTTTCGCATAGTGGATTCAGGTTTACCTTGAGGATAGCTAGGTCAAATCCTCCCAAAGTTTTTACCGTGTGGTTTCCTGGGTGATCATATCATTGTGTTATTTATATTTCCGCTGCTTTATATTATTGATATGATTGTATGTTTGTGATAACCTAGAATTGTTTAAATTGACTAAGTTAATCACTTGGCTAATTAACTAGGTTAATCTGATTGTTTTAAGGGGTCTAAAACCGTTCAGCTTCTTGTTTGAGGTATTGAGTTCTAAAACTTTTCTTTACAGTTCTTCTTTTTAATGATGTTTTCTTGCTTTGTTTATGTGTTAATATGTTTGTTTAGTTTAGGTTTATGTTGCTTTCTATTTTAAGGCATGTTAGGTTATTAGATTTGTTGTTTTAAGTCCTGCTCTATATTATGTGTTTCTGAGTTTCTGGGTTAGGGTTCATTAGGCGTGTCTGTGTATGTATGATTCTGTATGCATACGCAGACTCGTAGTATGCGTGCGCATGCAACTAGCCTGTGTATGCATGCCTATGTATGCGCACACATACTCATGACTAAAAACCCTGATTCAGGTTTTCTGCTTCTATTTATTTCATATGATATGCTTCTATTTTGTCCCTATTTTATGTTTTTGAGTCTTTGTCGCTCTGTTTGTTTGTTTCCTTGTCTTTAACATACTAGATTAGGGTTTCCTCTTTATTTCTTGCTTTGATACCATGAACATGCATTAATATGATCATGCGTTGATGCCATACCTACGTTTTTGCCTTGATTTGTTTGCTACCTTGGATGAGATAATATAATATTTATGATTAAAGTATGCTAGGGTTTATAGTGTGATAAGATGCCGGGATAGATGTATGATTAGGTTTATGGGATGTTTGATGCCATATTGATTGTTAGATGCATGTTAATGTGTGTGCCTAACACAATGAGTGGTGCCAAGATTTAGACATAAGACACAATGAGCGGAAGCCGACCCACGGGTCAGGCAGTTTTTGGTGCCTAACACTTTTCCAAAACCGTGCCTAAACTTTGAACCCATACTTTGGTAGTAAGACCAGTCCTTCCACGTAAAGGGGATATATTCATGGTTCCTAGACCATAAAACTTGGTGGAGACTCCTCTTCTCCGCCTCGGTCCACTCGGCCGAGGGGTACTCCCCAAGCATACTGTGCATTGCGCCCACAGTGGCGACTCCAGGATAGGGGGTTTGATTCCAATGTGTCCTATTTTTTAATCTTAATAAAGGCTTGTTCAATACTTATTTGCACACACTTCACTTGGTTCTTTTATCCTTTTACCTCGGTTGATGATGAGTGGGAAGATGAGTAAACTCCATTCGGGCCAAAGTCTTTGGAAGTTTATCCCACCAACTCACAATGTGTGTCATTGCCTAACGGAAAATCTTAAGGAAAAACATAAGATTCATTAGAAATAGCGAATCAAATAAGGAGTTTTTTACAAAATATCCTCAAGTCAATATTTTCTAATTGGGGCATTTTCTAACCTCGATCTTTGAGTTTTAAGATTACTAATCACTTCCTTATTTGATTGTGAATAGATTTGATTAAGAGGAAATAGTCAAAATCAAGCTTAGGAGCATTTGTTTTGAGGTAATGTTTTAAGTCCCTTTTTCTTTTCTTTTCTCTATTTTGATCCTTATTTCCTTGTTTCTTTTGATTGTTTATGTTATAATATGTTTGTTTAGTTTAGGTTTACATAGTTTTTCTATCCTTAAGCATGTTAGGTTGTTAGATTCTTTAGTTTTAAGTTTCTACTCTATTTCTGTGTTTCTGTTTCTGGGTTAGGGTTTGGGCGCATGTATGCGTACGCAAACTCTCTACATGCATACGCATACTCGAAGTATGCGTACGCATACAATTGAGCTACGTATGTAGGCCCTATTTATGCACATGCATACTCATGCCCAGAACCCTAATTTAAACATTTTCTGCTTCTATTTCTATACTGTATTTATTAAATATGCTTCTGTCTTAACATAGTTTTATGTTTTTTAAGTCTTTACTTCTCTGTTTTAAACGAGTGTTTGTCCTTTATGTGTTATATTAGGGTTCTTGCTTTGATATACCGTGAACCTACATATAATATGATCATGCATTCATGTATAGGTGCTGTGGTGTAGTGAGTAAGGTAAGTTATGCATTCACATGATCACGCATTTGTTTGTTACATGACCTTGATCTTCTTTTGATGAAAATGTATATGCAAGTTTATATGCCATGCTTTAAATATGATATCATGTTTGTTTGATTATTGCATGACTATGTTTCTGCCCTTAGAAGTATGTAATGTGATGCCTTGATAGGTGTATGCTAGGGTTTATGATGTAATGAAGAGTATGATAGATGTATGTTAGGATTTGGGATGATTGATGCCATGTTGATTGTTAGATGTATGCTAGTTTGTGTGTGAGTATAGAATACAATATTGAACATGCCTTTAATAAGATTAAGACGTAAGACATAATGAGTGGAAGCCGACCCACGGATAGGGTAGGGTTAGATGCCTAACACCTTCCCATTCCCATACATAAACTCTGAACCCATACTTTAGTAGTAAGATCAGTCGTTCCACATAATGGTGCTATACATATGGTTCCTAGACCTAATCTAGGTAGTGACTCCATTTCTTTTCTTCGCCCTGGTCCACTCGGCCGAGACATACTCCCCCTTTAGAAGAAAACTGTTACGCTCACACGCGTGAGCTTGTGCTCATAGGCTAGGTTTTTTATTTTATTTTATTTTATTTTTTTATTATTTTTATTGATATCTAATGCTCATAGGCTAGTCTATACTAGTATTTAAGGTACTTCTCCTGTTTGGATTGAACATTTCTTTGGTTCCAAAATACTCTTATAGCCTATGTTTAAGTAGGAGCAAAACTTGAGAATAACAATGTAGAAATATATCTCTAAATTTCACCTATAACTTCCTCTTCAAAGTAACTATACATTTACTTTAAAAAAAGAAAAGAAAAAAAGTTAAACAACCCCACGTTGCTGTTATTATTATTATTTTTTTAATTTTAAATATAGAATGTGCGTGCTTAGAGGCTAGTTTTTTTTTATTATTTTTTTTATTGATATTTAGTTTTGTTTAACTTATTTTTCTATTAAAACAAAACAATAAACGTATAGTTGCTTTGAAGAAATGAGTTAATAGGAGAACATTCCTATTTTGTAGGCAATGTTTTAGTGCAACTTAGACATGTATTTTTACCACACTATCCTTTAATTTTGTTTCTATTTAAATCTAGGGGTATAGGAGTATTTTGGAACCAAAAAATGTCCAATTCAAAAAGGGGAAGCCCCTTAAATAGTAATATAGACTAGCCTCTGAGCACGCATTCATGTGCGTGCTTAGAGGCTCTTCTATTTTTTTTTGCTAAATGTTTAATAATTTAAATAAATTATAATTTGAGATTACTACATTTTCCACTCATAAAAAAAAAAAAAAAAAAACTAGGGGTGATGAAAAAATTATTTCACCCAAAAAAACGCAAAATACTCATCACCTAATGTGAGACTCATCACACACCCACACACATCACGCAGTCAACCAAATTGGGGCATCACAATCTTCCCCACTTAAATCTCTAATGTTTTAATTAGGGCCCACTTTGCGGGGTAGTGTCTCTGAGCCCACACGAGGTTACTAGGCCAGCTTTAATACCATATATAACGACCCAAGGAAAAGCGCTAATCACATCTGCGCTATACCTCAAATGGACTAGTCACAATTGATGCTTTTTCTAGTTGTTAATAAAGCCCGGTTCAACCCAGTATATGCCCGATGTGAGACTCATCACACACCCACACACATCACACATTTTTTTAAAAATAGAAAAATAAGTTCGTGGGAGAGTGTTCCTATTTTGTAGGTATTGTTTTAGTGTAAGTTAGATATGTATTTTTACCATACTAGCATTTAGTTTTGCCTCATCTTAAACCTAGGGGTGTAGGGGTATTTTGAAACAAAAAAATATTCAGTCCAAATAGGGGTAGCCCATCAAATAATAGTATAGACTAGTAGTGGTGGAGCCATAAATTTGACTTTAAGGGGGCCATATATAAAATTTTTGTGTGTGTATGAAATCTATAATAGTAATGTACAACACTTCATAATTCAATATGTGCTATAAACATCAACTAAATACTTTTTTTTTTTTTTGAAGTGCTAAACACATGTTAATGTAGTAATATATACTGTATATTTTAATCAAACTAATCAAGTTACATTTATAAATTATAATGGCATACAATATATAATATATTGATTATTATAATAGCAAATAATATATTATAAGGAAAATAAAAAAGAAAGAAAATGAAAAGTAAAGTAAAGAAATCAAAAGAAAGCAAATAAAAAGTAAAGTAACATAGAAACATTGTACAAGGTTGAGGGGCTTACGGAAGTTTTAAGTTTGCCTTTCACTCTTTCTTATCTAGTCAAGTCACGCAGAACTTTTACTTTTACAAAAGTAAACACAAAACTATGGTAATAGTGGGAAAAGGAAAGAACTTAAAAGAAAAAAAAGTAGAAGGCAAGTGCCAATGGAGAGAGAGAGAGAGAGAGAGAGAGAGCATTGTGAGCAAAATTTTCTACAATTGTGCGGGAGACTTGGTGGTGTGGTGAATCAACAAAGTTGCTGGCCTTTCAATTTTTCTATTGCTATGGTACAAGTAAGCCCTAGATGTGTTGGGATGAAAATTAGAATTTTTTCCCTTTTATTTGTTGAGGTAATTGTTACCTATGCGTTCATTTTTAAAGATATTGAATGCTTAATTATGTAATTTTTTGTTGACATATATATTTATGGATTATATTATATTTTACAATATTTTTACAAAATGTAATTGTGGGGTCTGAGAGCCTGGTAGCCTCGGCCCACTTTACATCCGGCCCAGGGCCCATGCCGAAGAAGAAGGATCGTCCGAGGACGAGGTATGAAGGTCTGGGTTGCAAAAATCCCCGCCGAGGATGAACCTGTTCTAGAAGGATCGAGATCAACACTAAGTGGGGGAACAAGCCCAGGACAGGTTGTCACCTCCACACTAAATGCGCTCACCTAACCCTCTGGCCGCACTAATGGAGATGTGACTCCTGGACAGGGCAACCTCGATCACTACAAATCACATGAGTACTGATAATGCAGCTGATGGGACGAACGGTCAGAAGGAAAGTGCGTGGATGATCAACAGGTGGAAGAGGGAGATGGTGAGAAGATGACTATATAAGGGGAACCAACAGAACAATTAAAGGGGGGGAAGAAAGAGAGGAGAAAAAGGGACTACTATCAAGCTCCTCAGATCAATGCCGAGGAGCGACCTTGAGGGGTAACTTTGGCGCGCCGGCCTTCAACGGGTGTGAATCCTGCATTGGGCGTTGCCCATTTGTTAGGGCCTAGTTCTTGAACCTATTCTCTAAAAATTTATTGTTTGGGCTTATTAGATCATTTTCCTTTTGATTTTCGAGGGCCTTTCCAAATTGAGTCCTTACAATTGGCGCCATCTGTGGGGAGAACTAAAGCGCTAGCAAGCGTAACGGTTGACGATTCCCCCGTTAGGGGCTTGCGCAAGGTTGGGTAGTTTTTCGTCACCATCGGCGACACTGACCCCGACTCCAAGAAAAAGAAAAGAAAAAAGTAACAACCAACAATAACGCTTTTGCACAAGATATGATCGTTGCAGGATAGTAAAAGATTCAGAGAGTGGGAAAAGGAAACAAACATCGCAACATTTTATTAATCAAAAAATAAATACAAAGTACAAACAGAGGCTCAGACAGGCTTGTTTCAAAGCTAACTCTACAAACAGAGGCCCAAACGGGCCTGTTCGAAAGCTAACCCTGGAAAGGAGGGCTGAGGCAGGCTTGTTTTAAAGCTACCAACAACTCTCGGGCCGGTGTGGGTGGTGCCGGCGAGAAGAGAGGAGCAGATGCAAGGGCGCCTGACGGCCCCTCCCTATGTTGTTCCCTTGATTCTCTCCCAGCCCTACGGTGATTGACCGTTGGAGACGGCAACACCCAGGCACCAGATATGATGTAATCTTGCAAGCCTCCACCGGCGGGCAGGCCAGGCGCGAATCACTGCCAGTCTGAAGGGCAGGCATGGACGCGCCCCGGAGAAGAGCATTATGTACTTCAAGGACCTTCCTTTTGACCGCCATGCACGACACCATCAGGATGACGCCCAAACTTTGCTACGCCGGAAGTCTGACGCAGGCTACAGCCGCAACGGCTCTCGGTCGAGAGAGGAGGACCTTTGGCCTGTGTGCCCTCACTCCCATCCAAGGCCATCCCATTTCTCTAAACTCTTATCACAATCTTGGTAGGGTTATTGAAGGGGCTCGGAGAGTTGAGGGGACATGTTTCCTGTTTTGTTAGGGGGTTCATGGAGTGTAGAAGGACGTTTCCCCCCAGAGAGCCTTATA
Source organism: Quercus aquifolioides (assembly GCA_019022515.1). Lineage (NCBI taxonomy): Eukaryota > Viridiplantae > Streptophyta > Magnoliopsida > Fagales > Fagaceae > Quercus > Quercus aquifolioides. The sequence goes on from CM032329.1 coordinate 3,024,317, forward strand.
TAGAAGACGAAGGTTGGTGAGAATTGATCTACACAGAATTCGAAAGAAGGATTATCAGCCATGTTAATCCTAACCAAATTCCAAGGAGGCTGTCGACCGCTGGATCTGCATCAATCCACGAGGATATTAATGAGAGCGCGCCTCGCGCGTCAAAACGTCAAGCACAGAACGCGAAGAGTTAGGAGACGCCTCGTAACTGAGGAGGGCAGAAACTTGAACTGAAAGCGGGGTTACTGCCACGCGTAAGGTTAGAAGTCCAAACCACCCTTTCCCAGGGCACCGTGGGGTCAAGGGTCTGGTCCGAGGGATGGCCCACTTCCGACGAAGCAGGGTCGAGGCCGTCATAACGCCAAAAATAAGATTCCCAGGACCGAGGATAAACTCCTTCACCCCATACAGAAGAACAGGAGTCTTAGACTGAACCAAGGTCTTGCATGGTCCTCGGACTCAAGCCTATGGGAAAACTAACCACTCAAATATACCTGGGTACTAGACTGAACCAAGGTCTTGCATGGTCCAAGGACTCAAACCTATGGGGAAACTAGCTACTTACAGAAGAACAGAAGTGTTAGACTAAACCAAGGTCTTGCATGGTCCTCGGACTCAAGCCTATGGGAAAACTAACCACTCAAATATACCTGGGTACTAGACTGAACCAAGGTCTTGCATGGTCCAAGGATTCAAACCTATGGGAAACTAGCTACTTACAGAAGAACAGAAGTATTAGACTGAACCAAGGTCTTGCATGGTCCCCGAACTTAAGCCTATGGGAAAACTAACCACTCAAATATACCTGGGTACTAGACTGAACCAAGGTCTTGCATGGTCCAAGGACTCAAACCTATGGGGAAACTAGCTACTTACAGAAGAACAGAAGTGTTAGACTGAACCAAGGTCTTGCATGGTCCTCGGACTTAAGCCTATGGGAAAACTAACCACTCAAATATACCTGGGTACTAGACTGAACCAAGGTCTTACATGGTCCAAGGACTCAGACCTATGGGGAAACTAGCTAGTTACAGAAGAACAGAAGTGTTAGACTAAACCAAGGTCTTGTATGGTCCTCGGACTCAAACCTATGGGAAAGCTAATTACTCGCAGAAGAACAAAAACGTTAGATAGAATCGAGTTGTGGTATGGTCCTCCGATTCAAATTTGAGGGAAAGCTAATTGCCTCACGAGACTAAGTCAAAAACAGAACCAAGGTATTGAGCAAAACATTAAAGTATAAGAAGTAAAAGGAAGCATCAATCAAAGAACTAAAAGCGAACTACTGAATATATATTTCAAATAGAAAGTATGTAGTTTTGTTACAATATCGCCAAGGCAAAAAGCGAAGTGAAATGAAAAAGAAAACAAATTCGGGCATCCCATGCCATCAAAATGGGGTAGCCCAACGAGATGGCTTACTTCCCCAACTCGGTGGACGGCTTGTCTTGAGAAGCCTGTTGGAAGGCTTCGGCTGACACCTTGGGGCCCTGGCCCAGAGGGGCTACTTCGAAGGACCCTTCCTTGGCAGGAGGGATCTGGGGGACAACAAGTGTGGCTTGGGGGTCAGTAGGAAGCTCTACCATAACCTGAAGAACTTCTTGATTATCAGTTTCTGTCCCCTCCAACGCTCCATGGCGCTCAGCCTCCCCAACAGGTCTATCAACCGAAGATGTGTCCTCGACAGTATTGGCCTGGCTCTCACCTGCCGATGGTAAAGCGGAGTCCGCCTTGGGAGTGATGGTGACAACCTCAAGAATTGCCGGGGGGTAATACACTCTCTCCGCCCTCCTAAGGTCAGACGAGGCCTCGACCCCCGCTTGGTTAAGAGCTTCATTCCAGGTCTGGGAACATAAGAGCCTGCATACTTCGAGAACCTGAGCCTTAAGGGTAGCCTCAGTCTTAGTCAACCCCTCAGCAAAGGCCTCTTCCTCCGCTTGTTCTACGGAACGCTCGGCGTCTATTCTAGCGAACACAACTTCTTCTTTAGCCCTCACGGCCTCGTCCCTGGCGTACTCGGCAATACCTTTTGCCCCAACTGCCTCGGCCAACTTTTGCTTCAGGTCGGCGATGTCCTCTTGAGCTGCTCGCAGTTGGCCCTCGACATCTTGCAAACGCTTCGTCTGGTCCTCAGCCTGTTTCGTAGCAGCGGCTGGGTCAGAGGCCGTGCTATCTCTAGCCCTTGTCATCTCCTTCAGATTTTCAATCGCCTTCTTGAGATCTGCCTCAGATCTCTTAAAGGTACTCGCAGCCTTTAGGAACTTGTCGCGCTCCTGCCCCAGAGCGTCACTCTGGCTGTCGGCCTCCTCGTCCAGCCTGAAAACAGCCTGGATAGCCTGCCAATCAAAACAAATACACCGTTAAGGGGAGGGGAGGTGCTAAGCAATAAAATTCAAACAAAATAAACAAGTACCAGAGGTCCTACCATGCCCAGGTATCTCTTGAGGTTGCAGGCAACCTCCGGCCCCCTCATGCTGCCAAGCTCAGCCATGTCGATGGGGAGGAGAAGGGACCTCTCCAGGGCATCGGCTACGCGAGCCCCCCCGCCTCCTCGAAAATCCCGGATAGTAGCGTCATCCATCAAAGGTTTTCCATGGAGCATGGCAGCGGGCAGCCAGGCCTGGGGCTCGGACTGCTGAACGTTTTCTTTTCCTTTACGCTGACCACCAAGCCTCAGTTGTTTAAAAGGTCGGCGGGCTTCATCTTCCTCTGGAGAAGAATGGGATCTGCCCCCATACACTGGGTCTTTGCCCTTGGAAGGCCTCTTCCTTTTTGGATCGGAGGACTCAAGCCGAGAGTCCGAGATTGGAAGGACGGAGGACGACCTGATCTGCGCAGGTGAAGGCTTAGGTCCAGATGGAAGAGGTTTGGGCTGTGACTCCCTTGGCATACTTTTCCCAGACTTGCCTTTAAGCAGGTCAAGAAGGCTGGTTTGAGGCTGTCTTTTGGAACCCATCTCAGCCTGAGTATCAACCCTTGGGGTCTGAAGATCGGCTTCGGATAAATGGGGGTCCCTCAGGTCACCAGAGGGATCCTCGGGCTGATCGACTCGGTCAAATGCACCAAACTCGTCCTCAGACGAGCTTAGTTCGACCACTTCTCCCCCCTTCTCTGAGCTCCCTTCCTCGTCCTTTGCTGCTTGATAGGACGAGGAAGAACCTGCCAACGGGATGCCCTCTGGAATAGAAGGTCCTTCGAAAAATGAAAACCCGTGCTCTACCACGGTGATTTGCCTAAGTCGAGAATCACGAGCCCTGATAACGTGCTTTGGGACCGGGAATGACTTCTGGGCTGGATCGCATTCGAGGATCTTATGGGCGGCTCTAACCTGGTTATCAGCCTCGTTCAGAAAGAGCTCCGCCCTAAGAACGGCTTCCAAGTCCTCCTTGTTGACCAGGTGAAAATGACACGCGAAGGCGTGCGGGATCTGCAGAAAGAGAAACAAAACTCCTATGATCAAGCAAACAAAGAAAATATATGACAAAGAAAAAAGAAAAGAAGTTAGGCCATCTTCTACTTCGAGTACCCTACCTGGCTCTCCCTCTACTGTCGGGCAGTGGAGACCGTCGTGCCACTCCCCCGACACAATGAGAAAATCTTGAGTCAACCCTTTACTAGAATCGGGGAGGCACTGGATAAGCCGAACCCTATCATCCCTCATCTTCATATAGTACGACTTACCCTTCAGGTGCTGAAGATTGTAGCACCAGTTCACATCATGGTGGGTTAACCTCAACCCCATCTTCTCATTCAAGGTGTCTACGCACTCTAATATCCTAAACATATTAACGACGCACTGGGTAGGAGCTAGCCGAAAATGCCTAAGGTAACCGCTTGTCATTGGCCCCATAGGGATTCTCATGCCTCCCTCTATGAAAGCGACTATGGGAATCACAACTTCGCCCTCGTTCCTCTTAAAGTACTACTCTTCTTCCTCGTAATACCTCAAGCCGACATTACGGGATATCCTGTAATCAGCAATAAATTTCTCCATCATCTCTTTAGACTCAACTAACTTCTTAAATTTACCCATCCCTAACAACGACTCAAAGACCCGAGAGAGAGAGAGAGAGCAAAGGAGAAAAAGGAATCAGAGAAAAGTTTGTGCTACAGAGAGAAAGAGACTTACAGAAATGGGAAGATTCTCCTCGGACAAGCTCTTTATGCTGGAAAAGGGCGTTGGTCAGTGTGGAGATTGGACTAGATTCAGAGTATGTGCGCCGAAGTTCTTGAGTGTACAAATAAGGAGGCCAAGCGGTTCAAACGAGTATTTATATCCCCAATCAAAATTAACCAGGTGGAACTTTCCGCCTATAAAGGCAGGAAATCCCCACCGACTGATTGCCATCACACCGTTAGACGTGGGGAACATGGAGCCGCCAAAATTTAATGCAAGCGCTCACCGAATATCGAGGCGCTAGAAACGTATATTGGGCAGGTGAAAAGACTCCAATGCTGACGTAGACCGAGGTTGGGCGAATCATGAAGAAGGCTCGAGGATATCAAAACCCTTCTCCCCGTTCGAGGATACGGACAGCAGGATTTTGAGGGGCTATTGTGGGGCCTGAGAGACCGGTAGCCTCGGCTCACTTTACATCCAGCCCAGGGCCCATGCCAAGGAAGAAGGATCGTCCGAAGATGAGGTATGAAGGTCTAGGTTGCAAGGATCCCCGCCGAGGATGAACCTGTCCTAGAAGGATCGAGATCAACACTAAGTGGGGGAACAAGCCCAGAACAGGTTGTCACCTCCACACTAAATGCGCTCACCTAACCCTCTGGCCGCACTAATGGAGATGTAACTCCTGGACAGGGCAACCTCGGTCACTGCAAATCACATGAGTACTGATAATGCAGCTGATAGGACGGACGGTCAGAAGGAAAGTGCGTGGATGATCAACGGGTGGAAGAGAGAGATGGTGAGAAGAGGACTATATAAGGGGAACCAACAGAACAGTTAAAGGGGGAGGAGGGAAAAAGAGGAGAAAAATGGACCACTGTCAAGCTGCTCGGATCAGTGCCGAGGAGCTACCTTAAGGGGTAGCTTTGGCGCGCCGGCCTTCAACGGGTGTGAATCCTGCATTTGGCACTGTCCGTTTGTTAGGGCCTAATTCTTGAACCCACTCTCTAAAAATTTATTGTTTGGGCTTATTTGATCATTTTCCTTTTGATTTTCGAGAACCTTTCCAAATTGAGTCCTTACAGTAATTGTGGCCAACCTCTTATTAATTTTTGTAACACCTCAACCTAATTGCATAATTAATTTTATGGGTTTATATGTTTGTTATTATCTGAATTACTTTTAAGTGCATGAAACTTTGATATTGTGATATTATGAAACATATATGCTCTTTTAATGTTATGAAAATAAGTTTATAAAAGTAAGGACTTATATGTAAAGTTATATTATTGTTTGGGCCTTTCTAGAAATATAAACTTATAAGGGGGTGAAAAATATAAATGCTAAAGTTGAAAAAGTGGGCTGTGATATTTTCTTTTCTTAGCATTACACGTGCCCTCACACCAAAGTCAATTTTCTTATCTTCTTTTGGTTGTACTAGAAAGTTCAGCTCTTCTTTCTCTACTCCTTCTTTGTTCTTGTTTCTTTCTTCTTCCCTTCTTACACGGCAGCACCATCTCACCATCAACCCTCACTCTCTTACTGAAAATCATAGATATCTCTCTCTAAGAAGAAATTAAACTCTTACCAAAATTTTAGCTTCAATTGTGGGTAAGTATATATGTTTATTTTCTGTTATGGGTATTTTAATAGTGTAATGGTTGTTTTAGTTTCACTCTTTGTTCTCTAATCTAATTTTGGAAGCTGAACTTGTGGTTTTGTTTTAGTAACTTGAAAGATTGATGATATTATGGTCTATTGGATGCTTATTAACGTATTTTGACATATATAGTATAGGTATAAAAATACCCAATTGAAATGAAGGTATGTTGCTATTAGTTGATGATTTTGTAAGAACATATGCTGAAACTGTCACTATGACAGATTTGGTGTTTACAACAATAAAAATATGTATTAAATCATATTCTGTGAATTAGGATGTTAGGAGTAGTTTTTATGAATTCTAAGACACACATGGTTGTTATGGAAGTGGTCTTATAGCTTTTGGATGAATATAAAAATAATGGTTTAATTTTTAAATTGCAAGAAATTCTATCAGGACAGATTTGAGCATGCTGTCTTGTATGATTTTTAATAAATCATGGTTTTATGCTTTGACTCCGAAATTTTTATGTATATTTAGACATACAGGGGAGTGATTTTGTAAAATTGCATGGCATTTGGATGTATATGGACAACCCATTTGTATTTTACAAATGGGGCATATGCTGCTGAAATGAGAAGTGAACAACATATGATACACCTGACTTTGTAGATTTAATTTTGAAGTTAGGTTGAATCTTTTGAGCTATAAATTAGTATGCTCATCCTTTGGTATGTCTAGATCATAGATGAATTTTTGTGCCTTGGTTTCTTTATGTTTTGGTATGTAATGTGTTTGATGAATGTACCTTGTTTTTGGGGAAGCTTTATGTGATGGGAATTAAGATTTTTTTAAGTTTGAGAGTTAGGTTGTGATTGAAGCATAAGTTTATATATTTAGGAAGTATTGTTAGTAATAAGTTTTGGTCTTTCATTTAGGTGACGAGAACGAGAACATGGACACTTAAGCTCCTCTTGTACAATCTCTCGCGTCTTCTGTTTTCAGGTAAGGGATATGTGACATATACGTTTGATAAGTATAAAAAATTGTTTAGAAAACTATTATGTATTAAAACCTTTTTATTAGAGATATTACATATAAGCATGATTTAAGTAAACTATATGTTTGTGAGTTGTTCAATCTTATATACATGATAATTTTAGCATATTGATACTAGTATTTATATCACGAACATAATGTTTAAGAATGAAGTGGATATGCTAATGTTGTGAAACATTTATGTAAAAGCAAAGTTATCAGAAAAATATAGTTTTTAGTCATTCCATTGTTATGATTTGAACTCAGCTAGTAGGGGTTATAGTACTGGTATTTTCATGGAAATTCTGATCGGCCATTAAAAGTGGGACTGGATCTGCTGTACCCGCCGTTGTTGGTAATGACTAACTTGTGGAGGATGCCAACCTACCCCCATGGTTGAAGATATGTATTATAATATGATCCCGAGATTACCTAGCATTGTGGGGAATACTAGATGCCTGACACTCTGTGCTGGAAGCCTCCCAAAATTGTGATAGACATACAATTGGATTGACTAATATGTATTATAAATGAGCTATTAATCTATTTGGAAATTATAAGAAAAATATGATAATAAAAAAGATATGTTGAATGTGTTATAAGTCTGATGAGAAGTTTATAATAAAGTAATTTATAGTCTTTTTAAAGATAAGGTTACTGAATTATGTTTATATTCCTTATTATGTCCTTTACTATTATATGAAAGAAAAATGAAGTATTCTCATCTGAAAGCTCATAAGTTATTTTAAGAACAACGTAAATAATATGAAGGCTATTTTATCAAAACTGGCATATCCATAAAATATTTGATTTACATGCATTCTTATTAAAGGCCCATGGAGCGTAAAACTTTACTAAGTTTCACAGTTTACCCTATTATATTTTAATGCACAGGCTCTTCCTGGAAGCAGCGAGAGTACTAGAGATGGCAAGGATTCTGTAATTCTCGTTTGTTAGAATGTAGAGTTTTTTGTTGTATAGTAGTTTAGCTCTTTTGTTGTAAAGGAGGAATTAAGATGTACTAGATCCTTGAGCACAGATGTAATTCAGAACTTTAGTCTGTTTTGAACCCCAGTTATATGTCTTTGGGGTTAAGTTTGTAATAAGAGTTTTGCTAACGTTTAGTTATGTAATATTTACACAAATGCTTGACGTTTCAGCCAAGTGATAATCTTTCCAAGTTCACATGAAATGAAGTTTCAAGGTTTTCGTCATTTTTTGTATATTATGATTTTATGTAAGAAAATAAGCAGGAATTCAAGAAACAAATTCTTGATAAGCACATTTAGATTAGGTTGGTTCGTGTTAGTATTGAGGTAAACTTGATATTAACATGCCGGTTATGCTCTAAATTTTGAATTACAGGTTTGAGTCGTGACAGTTTTCATCTAGAGTAATACTACAGTCATAAACTATTTTACAATATTTTTACAAAATGTTGATGTGACTAACCTCTTATTGGTCTTTATCTAGACTTACTATTAATATCACATTTTCATTTACTAATAATCACTTACCACATCAGCAGTTTGTAAATTTTTTTGTAAAATAATTTGTACCTCTAGTATTAATCTTTCATCTAGCCCCACCATTAATATCACTTTTTCATTTATCAATAATTATTCACCACATTAGCAGTTTGTAATATTATTTGTAAAATAGTTTGTATCTTTAACATTATTCTTCTATTAAATGAAAGTTATGTTTATTTTTAAACTTTCTTTTATATATATATATATATATATATATATTATTTGGTATAGGGGGCTAAAATGATAAGATAATTCCAAAAAAAAAAAAATTTCCTTAATTTTTTGAAAAATTTTAAGGGGCCAAGGCCCCCCTCGGCCCTATAAATGGTTTGCCACTTTAGACTAGGGTTAGGGGTATTTTGGAACAAAAAATGTAGATAAATTTAAATTGAAAAATTACATTAAACTAAAAAAAAAAAAAAAAAAACCTCATCACACATACAGAGCGCTTGTGATAAGACTAGTATTATTTTAATGAGTTTTATGTTAAAATAAAAACTAATTAAATGAATTAAATGTTAAAATAAAATAAAAAAAAAATAAAATAACTTTTTAGAATGTAAAATAACACGTTTGTAAGAATTATGTGAATGCTTTGAGGAGGCTAGTATTTTTTTGGATAACCAAGGAGGCTAGTATTATATTGACATCATATGGCCTCTTTTAAAATTTTTATTTATAAAGAAAACCATAAGGGTTAATACTTTTTTTTTTTGGGTAGAAATGGGAAATATCATTAACTAAGCAGCAATACAATTGGAGCAAACTTGCTCATACATTGCCCCTGATGCATCAAGACTGACCAGTAGTGACACATCAGAAGGGGGAAATGAAAAAATAACAAAATCTTGGGAAAGGAGAGCTCCTCTGCGAGCGAGGGCATCCGCACATTTGTTGGCTTCTCTATAACAATGAAGAACTCTCACTCTGGGAATTTTCTTGAGTCCCTCTCTACAATCTGCAACTATTACATCATTGCTGTTAGGCTGGCTTCCCTCTTTGCTAATAAGATCAACAAGAAGCTTTGCATCGAGTTCAATTTCCACAGCTTGAAGGTTCAGTGAAATGCAAAGGTTTAGACCATCTCTCAACGCCCAAAGTTCTGCCGCGACACTGGTGGTGGTACCGATAGCTCTAGCATACCCGCTAACCCATTCACCATTGGTGTTTCTAATTATACCTCCTCCACCAGCACGCCCTGGATTTCCAAAGGAAGAACCATCAGAATTAAGTTTGAACCAATTTTCTGGTGGGCGGAGCCACTTGACTTGAATGCTAGAGAAGCTACGCCTCGGTTTTCCATTGATGCCGAGGAAAGCATATTCAGTAGCTTTAGCTAACGTTCCAGCTAGCAGAGGCTTATGAGGGGGTTCATTTCTGAAAATCACATTATTCCGGTGAAGCCAAATACTCCAAATTCCAAAAGAGAACATAATACTCCACGGAATGCCCAACAAGGAGGGCTGTTGATACTTACAGTTAATGCGAAGCCAATCTCCCAAGTGAACACCATAAAAGGTATTAGATTGGATTGGAGGTGGAAAGGAGTTCCAAAGTAGGCGTGCTGTTGGGCAATCTCTCAATACATGAATAATGGATTCAGTGGCTTCATTGCACAAGGGACACGATGAAGATAAGTTGCAGCCTCGCTCAGTAAGAACAGCTCTGACTGGAATGCTTTGGTGAGCACATTGCCAAAGAAAACATCTGATTTTTGGAAGCGTAAGAACTTCCCAAACCCAACTTCCCATAAAGGAATCAAAATGGTTAGATTTCTCCGTCAAGCAAGCCAGTCTATAGGCTTCTTTTAATTCAAAATCACCATTGGGGGAAGATGACCAAGATAACCGGTCTGCACCACCTGCAACAATAGGAATTGGAGTAGCTTTAATTTTTTGATGGAAGGTCGCTGGAAAAACAAAAGATAATCTCCCCCAATCCCAGCTATTATTATGAACAATGTCTTTGAGCAGTAAAGAATCCTCTCCCCTATTCAAAGTACCTATAATGAGGCTTCTAACCGGTCCTTCCCTCATCCACTTATCAAACCAAAAGGTCAAGTTGCTGTCATTCCCTACAATCCACTTTGTGCCACTTTTGAACACTTTTTCTCCTTTTTTTAGTGCTGTCCAGGTGGCAGAACAGATTCTAGGCCTTGAGAGGGGCTGCCTTTGCCGAGGTCTGTATTTAGATAAATTTAAATTGAAAAATTACATTAAACTAAAAAAAAAAGAACCTCATCACACATACAGAACGCGTGTGATGAGACTAGTATTATTTTAATGAGTTTCATATTAAAATAAAAACTAATTAAATGAGTTATATGTCAAAGTAAAATGAAAAAGAAATAAAATAACTTTTTAGAAGGTAAAATAGCAAATTCGTAAGAATTATGTGAATGCATTGAGGAGGCTAGTATTATATTGACATCATATGGCCTCTTTTAAAATTTTTATTTATAAAGAAAACCATAAGGGTTAATACTTAAATTGTAATTTTTGCAACCAAAAAAAAAAAAAAAATTCCGAAGTTTGCTTCAACCGATAGGAATTAAGAGTATTGAGCGCCTCCCACGTCATTACCCAAAACTACATCCTAGCCGTCTACTCCAGTCGAGAAAATACAACTTGTGGGCCTATTTACCGTTCGATTTCGTAAATTGAAATAAATTCTATCCGTCCGATCCTCGAGATGCGCATACAAAATATACATAATTTTCAACCTCTCCAAGTCTTAACTCCGTTTTGCTGAAAGAGAGAGAGACACACACAGAGGCGGTGAAAGAGAGAGAGAAAGTGGCGAATGGAGGTAATAATGATTTGTTGCTTTTAGATTTTTATTATGAAATCAATTTATTCAGGGGCAAAGTACGCTCGTTCGTTGTTATAATTTTCGTATTTTGTTTATATATTAAAAAAAAATCGTATTTTGTGGTGTTAGGGTTTTGAAATTTGATGGCTTTAATTGATCTGTTAGGGTTGGTGTGATTGTTTTGTTTTAGGCTTTTAAAACCTCGCTAATTTGTTTATTATCCTCTGCAACAACAAATTATTCGATTAATTTTTGAAGTTGGCGTTAGTAATAACCACGTGCTTTGGTTTAATCCGATATTGGATCTGATTTGTGCAAATCCATGTCATATTAGGGTTTGTTGATGGTTACGTAATTAGATATGATCAAATCCATACTTTCTTGTAATTAGTGACATAATAGTACTTTTTTCTTGTTTTACATGTCTGTGATAACTATTGATTTTTCTGACCTTGTGGTACATTAAATGAAGAAGGCGGGGATGAAGGTAGAGGTTGAAGAAGCCATGGAGTTGGAGGACCAACTTCACAAGCGATTCAAGCACGACCCATCTCTACTGGCAGCAATGGAGTCCGGCACAGAGCCTGTCACAGAGTCTGTAATGGAGACCGTCACAGAGCCTGCAATGGAGGCCGTTAAAGACTCTGCAATGGAGTCCGTCACAAAACCACCAGAGACCATTTGGAAGTCCATGTAAAAATTGCTAATCCTTAAACTACTTTCACTTCCTTTTTTATGTTTGGTCTCATCTCATTGTAAAACCACTTATTTTTGGTTTGTTTGTTTTTATTATTGCAAGACGTGACCGGGTATTACGATCATCAGATTTACCACTTACTTCAGAGAAAGGTGTGAGCCAATTAAGTTAGCCAACTGAAATTGGATCATATTTGTCTATCTCTATCTCATATCATCCTTTATATTGATTAATTATTTCAGGGTATGACGTGGAATATATCTTTTATCCTTACTGGACCAACAGTGACCGTCTTCTAATAAAAATTTGTCAGACTGGACTTGATCTAAATGAGGTTGATAGGGAGTTTGCTAAACTGGTGCCACCACCACCACCAGAGGAGAAAACCAACCTTGTTCTTGTGATTTGCTATTTTGACAACCACCCGGTACGTACTATTTTCCACATTGTCACATTGCCACTTTCCTTTTTATGAATACATTTAGGAAAATTAATTTGATTATTCCTGCATTTTGGCCATTAATTCTTGTGTATTGACATAGAGGCATTCATTTACATTGTTGCTTTGCACAATTCTTCTAAAGATTTTAATGCCATAATATGATGAAATCTAACTTCTTTTTTTTCTTTTTTCCGTAGGAAAAAGGCTATACATTTGCTTGGGTTAGAGATTTCTCAAGTATGATTTAAATAAGATTTTTTGGTTTTCCTCACTTTTTAATTATTGTTATCTTAATTTCTAACTTAGCTCAGATATTTTTATTTCTTTGGTTGCCCCTCATTGAACATTTGTAATCTATAGATTTTGGTTTCTTGCGTAGTGATTATACTCTCCTTAACTTTGACGTGTGTTGAGTTTATGGTAGGTCTTTATAATACTGGGAATGCTTGTGATGAAGATGATTTGAGTGATGATGACCCTGATGAGGCTGAGGTTGATGACCCTGATAAGGCTGAGGTTGATGAGGATGAGGATGAGGATGAGGTTGAGGATGAGGTTGAGGTTGAGGATGATGATGATGGTGATGATTTTCTATATGTAGTTAAATCTAATAGGGATCCTTTTGATAGAGAAGATGATAGTGGTGACAGATTTGGGTTCCGCCGCAATTATGAGAGAACTTTAGCAGCGCGTGTCAGAAGAGCGATGTCGAAGCGAACAGAGTGTAGGTACGTTTTTGGATTCGATTAGCAGAACAAGTCCAGGAAGCATTGGTGGAGGGCTCTTTTGAAGGCTAAATTGCTAGGTTTACGACGGATAGATCATTGTCTTAGCTAACAGGAGTTTGGAGCTTTAATATCTGAACTTAAACATAATCTATGTCCTTAAATTTGTTTTCTTTCATGTTTTGGACTGGGTATCTTTAGCCTCAAAATTTCTGGGTATATACCTTCTCCTGTTTGAACGGTGGCTCTTTCTAGTTTGGTACGTGATAAATTATGAATAGTTTCTTATCCGTTGTGAACGATGAATTGAGTTCTTTTATTAAGATGCCCTTACTGCCAAATCGGTTCTAATTGAGAATCATTATAAGGATGGCAACCTTTGTAACCCCACGCAGACACAGACATAAACACTCAAACATAGATTAAGCATATTGGTTTAGAGCTTAATGGCTAAATTATTAGTACACACGCCAGAGAGAGAGAGAGAGCTGAAGTCATTTTCATTGCCCAATAGAGATGCTATGGCAAATTCACACCCATTTTTACCTATAAAACCAGAATGTCACAATTTCAAGTTAAATGTAACAACACAAAGCTATAACTTGAGAATGCAAACCGTATCAATGTCATAAAGAAATTCATGCGTACCTCCATATATCACAGTTTAATGATAGGGGAGAAAAGCATATTTATTATTACTATAGAAGACAGAAGTGGGAGCAACTGTCTTTCCCAATAGAATTTGTGATGAAAGTCCAGGTGACAATAGATTAGATATTTGCTCGTGATGCATAAAATGATAAAATGAATAACTGGTCCATTTTATATATTAATGTTCAAAACCAACAACAAAACATTATCGGAAGAACACATTGTCTTGTCCATGTTAGGCTTGAAGTTTCACCTTAGAATTGACATTAATGGCCTGTTTAGATGGAGGGAAGGAAATGAAATAGAGTAGAATTGAGTTCTTTTATTAAGATGCCCTTACTGCCAAATCCATTATGATTGAGAATCATTATAAGGATGGCAACCTTTGTAACCCCACGCAGACACAGACATAACAAACACTCACACATAGATTAAGCATATTGGTTTAGAGCTTAATGGCTAAATTATTAGTACACACGCCAGAGAGAGAGAGAGAGAGCTGAAGTCATTTTCATTGCCCAATAGAGAAGCTATGGCAAATTCACACCCATTTTTACCTATAAAACCAGAATGTCACAATTTCAAGTTAAATATAACAACACAAAGCCATAACTTGAGAATGCAAACCGTATCAATGTCATAAAAAAATTCAGGTGTACCTCCATATATCACAGTTTCATGAGAGGGGAGTAAAGCATATTTATTATTACTATAGAAGACAGAAGTGGGAGCAACTGTCTTTCCCAATAGAATTTGTGATGAAAGTCCAGGTGACAATAGATTAGATATTTGCTCGTGATGCATAAAATGATAAAAATTTCCCAATAGAATTTGTGATGAAAGTCTAGGTGACAATAAATTAGATATTTGCTCGTGATGCATAAAATGATAAAAATGAATAACTGGTCCATTTTATATATTAATGTTCAAAACCAACAACAAAACATTATCGGAAGAACACATTGTCTTGTCCATGTTAGGCTTGAAGTTCCACCTTAGAATTGACATTAATGGCCTGTTTAGATGGAGGGAAGGAAATGAAATAGAGTAGAATTGAGTTCTTTTATTAAGATGCCCTTACTGCCAAATCCATTCTGATTGAGAATCATTATAAGGATGGCAACCTTTGTAACCCCACGCAGACACAGACATAACAAACACTCACACATAGATTAAGCATATTGGTTTAGAGCTTAATGGCTAAATTATTAGTACACACGCCAGAGAGAGAGAGAGAGAGAGTTGAAGTCATTTTCATTGCCCAATAGAGATGCTATGGCAAATTCACACCCATTTTTACCTATAAAACCAGAATGTCACAATTTCAAGTTAAATATAACAACACAAAGCCATAACTTGAGAATGCAAACCGTATCAATGTCATAAAGAAATTCATGTGTACCTCCATATATCACAATTTAATGAGAGGGGAGAAAAGCATATTTACTATAGAAGACAGAAGCGGGAGCAACTGTCTTTCCCAATAGAATTTGTGATGAAAGTCCAGGTGACAATAGATTAGATATTTGCTCGTGATGCATAAAATGATAAAAATGAATAACTGGTCCATTTTATATATTAATGTTCAAAACCAACAACAAAACATTATTGGAAGAACACATTGTCTTGTCCATGTTAGGCTTGAAGTTCCACCTTAGAATTGACATTAATGGCCTGTTTAGATGGAGGGAAGGAAATGGAGTAGAGTATAATTGGCTAAAAATAAGCTAATTTTGTATTAAATCTACTCTACTCTCCTTTAATCCAAATGGACCATAAAGAGATTTCTTCCAATACTTCAAGAGTGGGCAAAGACCTGTCTGAAGATGATATCAGTTTCTTTTATCAGAATACTGCTGAGCGTAGTTTTAAGATCTCAAAAGAAGAAGCATATAGTTGGTACAAAGAGCATTAATTTTTACTAAATGGCATAAAAAATAGGGCCACCAAAATCATATCAGACATTTCAGCATATAAGTAAGAAAGAAAGGAAATTAATGAGCACTTCACCTTATCTCAATGGCTCCACTCTGGAAGAGTACAACCAGCCCTAACTCTTTCTAGTTTTTCTTGAAGGTTGCAGTCCAACAACATGGTTTTACAAGATTCACCTCCCAAATTGAGTTGCTTTCACCCTAGAAATAACACATTTCTATTTATTGGCAAATGAAGATGTGGAAATGTTGAAAAAAGAAGGGCTGTAACAAGAGGCACCTTAATCACAGACTCGAAAGAGTTTTCTGATTGCTACACATAGTACCCAGTTTCGTTAGAGTCAAGTTCAACTTCTTGAGTACTTCCAAACTGCAAATTAGCTTGTACAAAATCACTTCTAGCTTCACTTTTCTGATGTGAGTTCAATGATTGCTTTTTGCTGGACATTTCAGGGATAAAATTTCTCCCATCTGCAAAATGGGAGTTCTTAACTACAACCCATAGGTAGAGTAAAAAATCTACTTTCCCTACTGACTGTACTTGCCTAGAATGGTACATAGAAATTGCAATTGAATCTGTTTTGAGGTGTAATGACTGCCTGGTGACTATATTGCCAGTTGCACTTTCCATGACAACAATATGTGCATTCCTGGTCATTGTGAACCCTCTCCTTGCAAGCTGGTTTTCAAGGGTGAGTTCTTAACTACATTTCTGCTCCCAATTTTACCTAAAACCAACTTTTGAAAAACAATAGTAGGTCCATTGAGACTCCCACAGCAAATCCTAGAAATCTCAATACTTGGGTTTGTCTACATCAATATTTTTTTTACCATTGAGCTCTCTATCTAGACTCTAAGCCTTTAAGGCCTCAAAAACCTACCAGTCATTCACCTAATAATTTTTTATTTATCAACCAAGCCCCTAGTTGATAGTTGACACCGTTTGGTCCTTGTTTGTAGAGCCAATTTTCAAGCAAACTATTAAATGAAATTTTTTTCTAAATTAGAAAGGAATACACAGAAATTTGTATACAGTAGAACCAAAACTTCATTTATGGTTTCTGTCACAAAGTGCAAACTTGTCTCATCCATCCTCCTTACTAGCTTGTATACTCAAACCTACATAATCTCAAAAGTGAAAAAAAATCATTAAAACATTAACTCTTGACTGCATAAGCTAAAGGCAGAAAAAATTGAATGTTACCAGACCACATTGATTGCCAATGGCTAATGTTAAAGTGTAAGAGCAGAAATCTAATGCTGATACAGCTGCGTTTGTACCAGCAAGCCAGCAATGTTGATACCATTCACCTGTCATAGATGATATGTGTTCCATTAAAAATAACTTTTCTCAACTAAACTGTAGAGAGAGCTCTTGTTAAAATTCAAAGCCAAAAAGACCAGGGGCTAAGTTTTGTATGACATTTGAAAATTAATGGCTAAACAACCCTGCTAACCTCGCTAAAACATAAAATAAGTGACAGGGCTGGATATGTGGCATCCCATACTCAAACAGATCCATCTTGGTAACCTGCTATGTATACTCTCATGATAAACTTCAGTGTCAAGAAGCTGACAGGGAACGCCACTGGTCAGAGGCCACTTTGTAGCCCCTACATCTGGAGTTTGTGCAGCATGAAGTTTTACAGCTGAGACAATCTAAATTGAAAAGGGAAAACCAAATAAATAATGATGGATGATATATACTGTCCCTGGAGTATGTGCTGATTGAGGTTTTGCAGCTTAGAATATTTAATTGAAAACTGGAAACTTGTATAAATATCAGGTGGTCATAAAATAAAATTTTAAAAAAGTAATCTATTGAAATATTCAACTGAAAATATCTACATTGCTTATGCTAACAAATATGCAATATCTCAGACAGAACTTTTGAGAACTTCCCATCTCTATAAACCAGACAAAGCTTTGCCACAGTCATGTATGGGTCAAGAGTGGGTATGAACATAGGATACTCCACAGCAGTCACAGAAGGTTTTTTCTCTTTCTGAGAAATTGAGGCAGACAGGTAAATATCATTGTAGACATTCAATTTACCAGGTTTTGTTATTACAACTAGAGACATGCCAGTGCAATTACTCTCAGTTGTACCAGAACTTGGTAATAGAACCATATCCGCAAAGCCATTAAGTGTAAGGTCTACACGTCCAATGCACTTCAGAATTTCTATCCCAGCAGACCAATCTAACCTCAAAATCTGTAAGATGGAAAAGGAATAGTTATCCAAAATTTAAACGAACTATGCTGTATACTTCAACGACAGAATTAACATTTAACATCCAAATTTCGAAGCAAAATTGGCTCCCTCCCAAAAAAATAAATTAACATTGTGCTTAAATAAAAACAGGGAAATAAAGCCAACAAGGGTCACAAACAACATAGACTAGACATGTTAAATGTGTTATATGAAAATGTGATCATGTCATAACATAATTATATGATATCATAGTCCAAGAAAGCTAATTTATTAGCTATTAAAGGAATTTATCAACACCAAGTCACCAACCATGTCGTTTTCTTCCTTTTCTTCTATCACAGTTACAGACCTCAAATATTAAAGTTGAAGTTAACATGTTTCTGACCCCATGTTAAAATAAGGTGCTTTGATCACTATTATCTGTTGGCTCTTGGCTTGGGTGGTAAAGGGATGGGTGGGATCATTACAGGTCTTATGTTTAAATTTTATCAACACAAAAAAGGACTTTCCAGCACAAGATATATATATATATATATATATATATATACTTAACTAAGACAAACAAATGAAAAAAATAGTTTGAGTTAAAAGCACACCGTCAAAACTTCTTCAGATCCAATTTCATCACCGCCATAGACAAAGAGTTGGCCCCCACAATCATTATGTGATCTATTTGTAGGCCAATGCAAAACAATGACAGGGAATCTTCTGCTGCCTGATAATAATTGTAGCTTAACAACATCGTTATAGATGATTTTGCAGCTTTCTGATCTTGGATAGAGGCAGCATTTGGTAAGTTACAAAACATTATATCTCCAAGTCTGCCCGTGTCGCTCTTCCCTGTGCCGCATTTTGCTGCTGCTGCTGATGATCAAGTTTATTACAAACATTATACCAATGCAGATTTGAGAGTTTCATAGAGAAATTTTATCGATCATCTAAATCGCAATATCGAATTGAAAACATTAATAACAGATTATATATATATATATATAACCTGAGGAGATTGTGATTGTGATTGCTGTTTTTTTAGAGGGGCTCTTTGCAAACAATTTAACAAAAATGGTGGACGTAACACGAGCTGTTTCTTTCTTCTTCTGCTACAAATAAATAATAAATACTACTACTAATTGCTTTTGTTTTTTTTTGTTTTTATTTTATTTATTTTTTTTTTTTTTTGATTTTAGATATTCAGGTACGGCATGGATAACGACGAGGCGTGATGGATCATTATCGGGAATTGTGTTAATCGTAATAGGACGGTGATGCGAGGTTGTGGAGTCTGGAGGGACCGTTTGGTGGGGTTGGGGTGGTCGTGGTTTTTTTTTTTTTTTCACTGGCTGAAATGTTTGGCTTCGGCAAACTCTAAAAGAGAAAAATAGGGGACCCACACACACACACAAAGGAAAGTGTTGTTTCTTGCTAATGACTTGGTCTAACATTTGCTAATTTGCAAGTATGTATAACTCTGTATCATATGCTCATTCCTCTCTATGTGAGAATATTTCTTATCCATTTTTGGATCCCATTTAGTTTTCTCCAATTCAATTAAATTAGGCAACAAATTAAGACTATGCAATTTGATTAACCAACTCACAGTCCTTGTAATTCCTTGATTTCTAACTGCAGGTTACTCCTCTAGTCCTTTGAGGAAGCGCTTATCGTCCACACCTACCACGGAGGAAAACCATTGTTCAGACCTTTTGGCTAAAGAAGGATGCTCCATTATAGATAGCTTTTTATTGTATTCGCATCCCCCTTCCCTTGTTTTGTATCAGTTATTGGCCGATGCTTGGGTGTGGCCTACCCTAGACTTTGTAATCTCTAGTTTTTAATTTATGCTACCAAAAAAGAAAAAGAAAAAATGAAACAAAGATTTTTTGTTTCTTTTGAAAACGACCTTAACTTTCATTCATTTAAATGCAAAGAATCATAATACAATGCGTCTAAAGCTTGTGGAGGAGGATCCTTCATCCAATACGTATCCTCAATTACATTCTTCGCGTATCTAGCCAAAGTGTGTGCCACGGAATTAGCACCCCAGTTCACATGTCTAAAATTCACCCATTGAAGTCCTTGAGCAGGCCATTGTATATCATGAACAATGTGGCCAAGCCCAAAGTTGGTTGAGGGCCTAATTAGATTCTAAATTGACTTGAGAAATGTTAAAATGGAAATATAACTTTTTATGAGCATATAAATTTATTTTTAGAAAATTAAGGCCAAGAAAACCCTTAGCCTGCGTACGAAGCAAGCAACTGCATACGCAGGTCTGATGCACGTGTACACAGGCATGAACCTACACACGCAGCTAGGGTTTTAGAAACTATGAAAGAGAAGTTTTTCTGCATTAAAAGTGAGGTTTGGAATAAATCCCACATCATCTAGGAGCTGTTCCAAACCCCCTTTTTCAACTACGTAAAGCCATACATGATACATTTTCAAAGGAAATAGAAAATCCTAAGGGAAAACTTAAAATTCACTAGAAATAGTGGATCAAAGAGAGAGTTTTTTACAAAACATACTCAAGTCAATTTTCTTTTGATTGGGACCTTTTTTGGTCTTGATCTTTCAAGTTTGATTGTGAATATATTGACTGAGGGGAACGGTCAAAATCAAGCTTGAAAAGCTTCTTGTTTGAGGTATTGAGTTCTAAAACTTATCTTTTCATTTCTTCTTTTTAATGATGTTTTCTTGCTTTGTTTATGTGTTAATATGTTTGTTTAGTTTAGGTTTATGCTGTTTTCTATTTTAAGGCATGTTAGGTTATTAGATTTGTTGTTTTAAGTCCTGCTCTATTTTATGTGTTTCTGAGTTTCTGGGTTAGGGTTCATCAGGTGTGTCTGCGTATGCATGATTCTGTATGCGCACGCATACTCGTAGTATGCGTGCGCATAAAACTAGCCTGCGTACGCATACAACTAGCCTGCGTACGCATGCCTATGTATCCGCATGCATACTCGTGCCTAGAAACCTTTATTTAGGTTTTTTGCTTCTATTTCTTTCATACGATATGCTTCTATTTTGTCCCTATTTTATGTTTTTGAGTCTTTGTCTCTCTATTTGTTTGTTTCCTTGTCCTTAACATGCTAGATTAGGGTTTCCTCTTTATTTCTTGCTTTGATACCATGAACATGCATTGATGCCATACCTACGTTTCTGCCTTGATTTGTTTGCTACCTTGGATGAGATAATATGATATGTATGATTAAAGTATGCTAGGGTTTATAGTGTGATAAGAAGCCAGGATAGATGTAATACCCCGATTTTATCATCATTATTGATATTATTATTTTGGCCTTGATAGGTGATGTGGATAAACATGTAGTGTTATGATAGGATTATTTACATAGTTAGTTGTTGGATATGCTACATGTGAGGTGTAATTTTGTGGCCAAACAAAGATTACTACCCAAAGTAAGAGATGAAACAATAGACTGCAAAATTAGGTAACGTGTAGTCCTCATTTATTTTGTTTCAGTTATAGAAAGATTAAGGAATTAAAGCATTTAGTCTCCTTATCAGTTAAGGAAATGGATGAGAGAATAAAAATAAATAAATAAAAAACCTTTTTGGATAACAAGTCTAAGAGTTATTGGAATCCCTTGGAATTCTAGCTTACCTAAATAGGTCAGTAGTTAATAATACCTTAAATTGAGGTTAATTAGAAGCTATGAAATCTTGGAAGGCTCTAGGGTTTCTTCATTTTACGCGTTAACCAAAAGTCGAAAAAAGAAAAGAAAAGAAAAGAGCATGGACGGCTGGAGGCATCCTCTATAGACTATAGTTGGCGCTCAAAGATTTATCTCTCATCAGGTAATCATTCCCTAGTCTTGGCAAGGGCAGATCTATGGTTTTTATTAGAACTATTGTCATATAGTATTTGGCCTGTGATTAAAGATGAATAGAAATTCTGTTTAAGTGTATCGTTGCCATGTTTAAATTGGTTATTAGACTTTAGAGCGTGAAAGACTTTGGTATGAAGGACTAGACTAGACTTTGAATACTTTGATTATATTACTAGTTTAGGATTGACCCTAAAGAGAAGGTAGCGTTCAAAAATAACATGAAGTCTTGTAGTTGGTGTAATATGATATTTGATATATTGGTCGATTGATATAGAATAACTAATAGGTATATTCGGATTAGATGTTTCTACTTATGGGAAATGGTTCTGCCTATATTATGACTCTAGGAAAAAGAGAAGGTTATGGAGGATTATAGTGTTTTTTTTTTAAGGAAGTAGTTTATGATAATGAATTTTCATGCTTATTGATTAAAGTAATTTTCTGTTTAGAGCTTACGGAAGACTAAAAGTGCTCGGCTGTGTTTGGATATATTAGCAAGAGAGGTAAGTAATTATGCATAATATGCACAAGTTTTGTCCTTAGGTTCTTAGAAGTTAAAGCTTTTCAAAAGTTATATTTTTAAGCTTACGTTTTAAAAGTTTATCAAAAAGCATTTTTACCTATGAAGCACAGACGCGGCGCCAGAGGAGCCACACCCGTGTCCGACGCGGCGTGACGCGGCCACACGCGAGGGACGCCGCTGACTGCGCATCGGTGCGCGTCGGGCTGCGTCCTGCCACTTGTTTTTTTTTCCCCCCGACTCGCGTCGACGCAAACAACGCAGAATCGTAGATCAGGCTTCTTCTTCTTTGTTTCCTCTTTACTCTTTTGTTCTTCGTGTTTTTGAGTCTTCTGACTTTCATTTGCTGCTTTTAGT
Source organism: Quercus aquifolioides (assembly GCA_019022515.1). Lineage (NCBI taxonomy): Eukaryota > Viridiplantae > Streptophyta > Magnoliopsida > Fagales > Fagaceae > Quercus > Quercus aquifolioides. Next base: position 3,046,795 of record CM032329.1, read on the forward strand.
TTCTCTGCTTTGTTCTCTTTTATCTTTCTTTTTAGTTTTGTGAGCTTAGTCAGTAGTCACGTGACAAAGCATTGGAAAGTAGCAAAGAGAGTTTTTGAAACTTTCCAATTTTTTTATTAAGTCTGACCCTTCCCCTAACCGTAAATGTACTATCTTTCTTTTTTTTTTTATAAATTTTTTAACTTGTGGTTTTTTTTTTCTTTTTCTTTTTCATTATCTACGTACATACTATATTACTGTTTTAAACTTTTAATATTCTAAAAAGTGATAGTTGTTATTAACTTATTATTATAATTATAATTTAGGTAGATATTTAAGCGTAATATTGATATACTAGTTGAAACATAGACTTATAATTTTAATATTTTCAATAAATTATATAGGAAATATATGTATATAAATAAAATAAAATAAAAAACTGATAATATTGATTTTTTATTTGGTATATATTTATATAATGTGAAAAAGTATGCTTAGCAATATATTAAAAATATAAATAAAAATATTTTTAATGATTTTTTAATTGCCGAGTCCTGCTGCACCCGCACCCACATTTTTCAAAAATTGCCGAGTCCCACACCCGCACCTGCACCCAAGTCCCGAAACGCACCTGTGCTTCATAGATTTTTACACTATTGAAAGAGAAATTTCGACTTTTAAATAATGTTTTAAAGAGAAACTTTGGATTTTAAATAAAGTTTAAACACCTAAATCCCATTTAAAAGATGATTTCTAAACTAAACTATTTTCGGAAAATAATTGAGTTTCAAAGTATGTTTTCTAAAAAGATTCTTGTCCTTTAAATTTGTTAAAACCAAGTGATTTCAAGGTCATATTCCTATTCTCCAAATGGTATTTAAAATGTTTCTTTTAGCAAATTAAATTTTTAGATTTACTCAAGAGTTTTAATATATTTACATAAACTCCTCAATTTCTATTCGTTCCCCAAGAGAGTCAAGCATCCTTTGATTTATGTTTTATTCGATATTATGATCTTTGATATGCCTCTGTATTTGGAATAATTGTTAATATCAAGTAAATTATTATATTTTGTATAAACTTTGCTTTTGTGAAATGTGATTCAAAATAAGTGTTTTTAGAATTAATCAGATATATCAGATATATGTGTAAATCCGCTCACAAGATTGTATGTGAGAATATGTGATGTGTATATGTGACACTGTGCTCTGATCAATTATATGTATGTAATTTCAAATGATTTTTAAGATGTGATTACATATGTATTAAGTGATTCATTATATGTTTTGGAATAATTTTTTTTATATCATTGAATGAGTTTGTGAAAAATCAAAATACTCGTGCTTTGCTTGACTCTATTACGTTGTGTATTCTGTATAATTACTTACTAGATGTGTGGCTCACCCCATCAATTACTATTTTTTTTCAGATCAAAGTGTAGTTGGGAATATAGAACTTTTGGGTCACTTTGTAAGGTGCAAGGTAGAGCCTGGAAGTTGTAGGTGACTTCAGTATGAATTGAAGGCTTATAGAATTTTAGTTACCTTTATTTTGTAATTCATGTTTTTGTTATAGTGGAGATTATTTCCAATTTGTGGAGTTTAGATTTTTGTAAAAGGTTTTTAAGAGTATTGTTTCTTTGAAGTATTGATTTATTTTGGATATAATTATGTTTATGGAATTATATAAGTTTAGCAGGTTAGTCATGCATCTAAATTCATGTTCCATGGATTTGGGTCGTGACAATAGATGTATGATTAGGTTTATGGGTCGTTTGATGCTGTGTTGATTGTTAGATGAATGTTAATGTGTGTGCCTAACACAATGAGTGGAAGCCAACCCATGGGTCGGGTAGTTTTGGGTGTTTAACACCTTCCCAAAACCGTACCTAAACTCTAAACTTATACTCTGGTAGTAAAATCAGTTCTTCCACATAAGGGGGCTATATTCATGGTTCCTAGACCATAAAACTAGGTGGCGGCTCCTTTTCTCCGCCCCAGTCTACTCGGTCTAGGCGTACTCCCTAAGCACATTGTGCATTGCACCCACAATGGCAACTCCACTGGGATAGAGAGTTTGATTCCAATGTGTCCTATTTCTTAATCTTAATAAAGGCTTGTTCAATACTTATTTGCACACACTTCACTTGGTTCTTTTGTCCCTTTACCTCAGTTGGTGATGAGTGGGAACTCCATTCGGGCCAAAGTCTTTGCAAGTTCATCCCACCAACTCACAATGTGTATCATTGCCTAACGGAAAATCTTAAGGGAAAACACAAGGTTCATTAGAAATAGTGAATCAAATAGGGAGTTTTTAACAAAACATCCTCAAGTCAATATTTTCTGATTGGGGCATTTTCTAACCTCGATCTTTGAGTTTTAAGATTACTAATCACTTCCTTATTTGATTGTGAATAGATTTGATTAAGGGGAAATAGTCAAAATCAAGCTTAGGAGCATTTGTTTTGAGGTAATGTTTTAAGTCCCTTTTTCTTTTATTTTCTCTGTTTTGATCCTTATTTTCTTGTTTCTTTTGATTTTTTTTTATGTTATAAAATACTTTGTTTAGTTTAGGTTTACATAGTTTTTCTATCCTTAAGCATGTTAGGTTGTTAGATTCTTTAGTTTTAAGTTTCTACTCTATTTCTGTGTTTCTGTTTCTGGGTTAGGGTTTGGGCGTGTATGCGTACGCAAGCTCTCTACATGCATACGCATACTCGAAGAATGTGTATGCATACAACTGGGCTACGTATGCAGGCCCTATGTATGCGCACGCATACTCATGCCCAAAACCCTAATTTGACCATTTTATGCTTCTATTTCTATACTGTATTTATTAAATATGCTTTTGTCTTAACATAGTTTTATGTTTTTTGAGTTTTTGCTTCTCTGTTTTAAATTAGCGTTTGTCCTTTATATGTTAGATTAGGCTTCTTGCTTTGATATACCGTGAACCTGCATATAATATGATCATGCATTGATGTATAGGTGCTGTGGTGTAGTGAGTAAGGTAAGTTATGCATTCACATGATCATGCATTTGTTTGTTAGACCTTGATATTCTTTTGATGAAAATGTATATGCAAGTTTATATGCCATTCTTTAAATATGATATCTTGTTTGTTTGATTATTGCATGACTATGTTTCTGCCATTGGGAGTATGTGATGTGATTCCTCGATAGGTGTATGCTAGGGTTAATGATGTAATGAAAAGCATGATAGATGTATGTTAGGATTTGGGATAATTGATGCCATGTTGATTGCTAGATGTATGCTAGTTTGTGTATGAGTATAGAATACAATATTGAACATGCCTTTAATAAGATTAAGACGTAAGACACAATGAGTGAAAGCCGACTCACGAATGGGGTAGGGTTGGGTTCCTAACACCTTCCCATCCCCATACGTAAACTCCAAACCCATACTTTAGTAGTAAGATCAGTCATTCCACATAATGGCTCTATACATATGGTTCCTAGACCTAATCTAGGTAGTGACTCCATTTCTTTTCTCCGCCCTGGTCCACTCGGTCGAGACATACTCCCCCTTTAGGAGAAAACTGTTGCGCTCACACGCGTGAGCTTGTGCTCATAGGCTAGGTTTTTTATTTATTTATTGATATTTAATGCTCATAGGCTAGTCTATACTACTATTTAAGGTGCTTCCCCTATTTGGATTGGACATTTCTTTGGTTTCAAAATACTCTTACAGCCTATGTTTAAATAGGAGCAAAACTTGAGAATAACATTGTAAAAATATATCTCTAACTTTCACCTATAACATTTTCTACATAGTAGGATCACTCTCCCACTAACCCTCTTCTTCAAAGCAACTATACATTTACTTAAAAAAAAAAAAGTTAAACAACCCCACGTTACTGTTGTTGTTGTTGTTGTTGTTTTTGTTTTTGTTTTTGTTTTTTTGTTTTTTGTTTTGTTTTAATATAGAATGCGTGTGCTTAGAGGCTTTTTTTTTTAATTATTGATATTTAGTTTTGTTTAACTTATTTTTCTATTAAAACAAAACAATAATCGTATAGTTGTTTTGAAGAAATGAGTTAATGGAAGAATATTCCTATTTTGTAGGCAATGTTTTAGTGCAACTTAGACATGTATTTTTACCACACTATCCTTTAGTTTCGTCTCTATTTAAATCTAGGGGTGTAGGGGTATTTTGGAACCAAAAAATGTCTAGTCCAAAAAAGGAAAGCCCCTTAAATAGTAGTATAGACTAGCCTCTGAGCACGCACGTGAATGCGTGGTCAGAGGCTCTTCTATTTTTTTTTTTTTTCTAAATGTTAATAATTTGCATAAATTATAATTTGAGTTTACTACATTTTCCACTAAAAAAAAAAAAAAAAAAAACTAGAGGTGTGATGAAAAAATTATTTCACCCAAAAAAACGTAAAATACTCATCACCCAATGTGAGACTCATCACATACTCACACATCACGCAATCAATCAAATTGGGGTAGGGTTGGGTGCCTAACATCTTTCCATCCCCATACGTAAACTCTGAACTCATACTTTGGTAGTAAGATCAGTCCTTCCACATAATGACGCTATACATATGGTTCTTAGACCTAATCTAGGTAGCGACTCCATTTCTTTTCTTTGCCCTGGTCCACTCAGCCGAGGCATACTCCCTCTCTAGGAGAAAACTGTTGCGCTCACACGCGTGAGCTTGTGCTCATAGGCTAGTTTTTTTTTTATTGATATTTAATACTCATAGGCTAGTCTATACTACTATTTAAGGTGCTTCCCTTATTTAGATTGGACATTTCTTTGGTTTCAAAATACTTTTACAGCCTATGTTTAAGTAGGAGCAAAACTTGAGAATAACATTGTAAAAATATATCTCTAACTTTCACCGATAACATTTTCTACATAATAGGATCACTCTCCCACTAACCCACTTCTTCAAAGCAACTATACATTTACTTAAAAAAAAAAAAAAAAAAATTAAACAACCCCACATTGCTATTTTTTTTTTAATATAGAATGCGCATGCTTAGAGGCTAGTTTTATTTATTTATTATTATTATTATTGATATTTAGTTTTGTTTAACTTATTTTTTTGTTAAAACAAAACAATAAACGTATAGTTGCTCTGAAGAAATGAGTTAATGGGAGAATATTTCTATTTTGTAGGCAATGTTTTAGTGCAACTTAGACATGTATTTTTACTACACAATCCTTTAGTTTTGTCTCTATTTAAATCTAGGGGTGTAGGGGTATTTTGGAACAAAAAAATGTCCAATCCAAAAAGGGGAAGTCCCTTAAATAGTAGTATAGACTAGCTTCTGAGCACGCATGTGAGTGCGTGGTAAGAGGCTCTTCTATTTTTTTTTTGCTAAATGTTAATAATTTACATAAACTATAATTTGAGATTACTACATTTTCCACTAAAAAAAAAACTATTTTGTAGGCAATGTTTTAGTGCAACTTAGACATGTATTTTTACTACACTATCCTTTAGTTTTGTCTATATTTAAATCTAGGGGTGTAGGGGTATTTTGGAACAAAAAAATGTCCAATCCAAAAAGGGGAAGTCCCTTAAATAGTAGTATAGACTAGCCTCTGAGCACGCATGTGAGTGCGTGGTAAGAGGCTCTTCTATTTTTTTTTTGCTAAATGTTAATAATTTACATAAACTATAATTTGAGATTACTACATTTTCCACTCAAAAAAAAAAAAAAAACTAGGGGTGTGATGAAAAAATTATTTCACCAAAACAAAAAAAAAAAATGCAAAATACTCATCACCCAATATGAGACTCATCACACACCCACACACATCACGCAATCAATCAAATTGGGACATCACAATCTTCCCCACTTAAATCCCTAATATTTTCATCAGGGCCCACTTTGCGGGATAGTGTCTCTGAGCCCACACGGGGTTACTAAGCCGGCTCTAATATCATATGTAACGATCCAAGGAAAAGTGCTAATAACATCTGTGCTATACCTCAAATGGATTAGTCACAATTAAGGCTTCTTGTATTTGTTAATAAAACCCAGTTCAACCCAGTATATGCCCGATGTGAGACTCATCACACACTCACACACATCACACATTTTAAAAAAAATAGAAAAATAAGTTCGTAGGAGAGTGTTCCTATTTTGTAGGCAATGTTTTAGTGCAAGTTAGACATGTATTTTTACCAAACTAGCATTTAGTTTTGTCTCTACTTAAACCTAGGGGTGTAGGGGTATTTTGAAACCAAAAAATATCCAGTCCAAATAGGGGTAACCCTTCAAATAATAGTATAGACTAGCAATGGTGGAGCCAAAAATTTGTCTTTAGGGGGGCCATATATAATTTTTTTTTTTTTTTTTTTTTTTTGTGTATGAAATCTAAAATAATAATGTACAATACTTCATAATTCAATATGTGCTATAAACAACAACTAAATACATTTTTTTTTTTTTTTTTGAAGTGCTAAATACATGTTAATATAGTTGTGGGGTCAAGATTTGTAGCCCAAGCCCAAGAGATAGGGAGTGTAAGCCCAACGAGCCCAAAACAATGAATTTGTAGAGAGTGGATGAAAGAGCTGGGCTGATAGTGAATTAAACAACGTTTGGTTATGGTTTTAAAGAATGAACAAGTATTAAAACACACTTGAAATTTGCATAAATTGATGTCTGAAGAGATAAATTATTGTTTGTAAGGTTGATACAATTCTCAGAGCTACAGTAAATCTTCTCTTTCTCTTTTTCGATCCCCCCTTCTATCAGAGGTTTCTTACACTTATATAGTTTTCTTTTAGACTATCCTGGTTGTCCATTTGTTCTTCATCTAAACGTTCACTTGGATATATGTCCCATCAGGTATCTTCGTCGGTTCTCCATGAGTGGTGGTAGCTGAGACTGCACTGTTCAGGGGTCTTCTCCACATTAATGCGGCCAGAAAAGTTGCTGCAGTGCATTTAATGTGGTGGTAGCAGCTTTTCCTTTAGATATTTATTCGTTCTTATCATCTTTATTCATGCCTGAAGCTCATCCTTATCGTTGGAGATGCTAGGAAGATCACCTAAATCACCTAGGTATTTGCTCGACCGATATCCTTCATATCCGAGGAGTACATACTCCTCGGACTACGTTCCTCCATCACTTCCTTGCATGGTTCTCCAGTCCGGGGTCTTTCCTAATAATTTGCTCCTCCTCGGACATACCCATATCTTTGAATAGGGCCCAAGGCCCAATATATACATTTGGGCTTTTATCCCCACAGTAGCCTCTCAAAATTTTAATTTTTCCCTCGCATTCGAGGAGAAAAAATGGGATTTTGATTTGTCACAGAAATAAAGGCTAAAAATGTAAAACTACCTGAGTTTACACGTGTGAGAGCATAGATTTAAGTGCTTCATCATTGCTGTTGACGCTTTGGTGTTTACGAAGCGTTATTAATTGTTCCAGGCGGCGTTTTGTCTTTGGCATCCAACGATGAGCTATTGATCCAACAGACGACGTTTTTCCTTAGAATTTGGGTGAGATAATTCCCACTCATTTTCTGGCCCCTATATAAAGCCTTAAAGGAGTCATTTCTCCTTTACTTCATGGTTTCTCAAATTTTCCAGCGAACTTAGGCATTCAAATTTACAAAGCTTTTCAAATCATCAGCATCATTTTCTCACAAATTCACAAGAATCCTACTAAAGATTTAAGGATCTTCCCCCAACCCAGTTTGTGTAAGTTCCAATTTCTTCAAATCTATCATCTTCTCTTCGGCCATCTTCCTCGGCCATCAGATTCTCATCTCCCCTTTATTATTCTTAGTGCTTCCTTCTTTTTACTTATCCGAGATGGGTAGATTTAAGTATCTAGTTAATAGTCCTGCTTTGATAGAGACCTTTAAGGAGATGTATCACATACCACAAGATGTAAACTTGCGGTACTGTCCCCCAGAAGGACTGCTACTTAACCGAGAAGTAGGAGAAGTCATAATCCCTATAATAGCATTCATCGAAGGGGGAATGACTCTTCCCATGGGTCCTGTTACAAAAAATTACCTTCGTAATCATAGGCTTTCTCCTGATCAGTGTGCACCCAACGTTTTTAGGATCCTAGGAGCAGTTGACGCTTTAAATCGTCACTTAGGCTTGGAGCTCACCTGGCTTGATGTGGTACATATGTACGAGTGCCATAAACAAAAGGGGGCGAGATTTTACCTTAAATCCCGATCCGACATCGTTAGGCTCATCTCCTATCTTCCTAAGTCTAACAAGGGGATAAAAGACGACTATCTGATCGTCTCGGGCGCGTGGCATGACGGTCTTTATTGCCCAACCCAACCAGGAGAGCCAGATGGGATATCTTAGACTTAGGTTTCCTAACTATAGATTTAGGGTCCTCGTCATTTAGCAGTTTTTCTTCTTTCTGTATTAATGTTTTTAAGTTTCTGACTATATTTAATTTTGTTGTGGTGTTAACAGATAAAACACACGTCGCTCCTTGGCTCAATCTGACTAACATCGCTGCACTTAATTACCTACTGAGATCAGAGATTTTTGTGAGTGAAGACGGGCAACTTCGGGCTGCCCATCTTATTCTTGGTTTCCAGCCAAAATTGAGCGATTTTCAGCCAATTGGCAACGCTATAACGCAAGGAGACTATCGGATTAACCGAATAGACGTCTCTCAGCCAAATTTTTTAGTGCCGTTCGACCTTGCCCCCGTGCCACATCCAAACCTGCAGGGTATACCATTACTCACCCAGCCGGTTCAATAGGTTCCCCTCGAACCAGTAGCAGCAGGTGAAAGAGTTGCTTCCTCGTCTTCTTCACTTGAGGAGCAGATTGATAAGTTCAAGTTTGAGGGAAAGGCATCAGGAGGGGATCAAGTGATTCCAATTTCGGACGCCGAGGAGGAGATTGACAGGCAGTCCAGCGTCCGTAATCCTGTTTCGATAACTGCCCTTCCAGACGATTCTTCGGAAGAAGAAGACGACATGGCGAGCCTAAAAGACTTAATGAAGAACATGAGGAAAGCACCTGGGGCCAAAGAGACCGGTTCGTCCCAACCGGTTGTTAATCTTCCTCCATCCCCTCCTCAGCTTCCTGCTAATCTGGGAACCAAGCCTATCCCCGATCCGAAGAAGAAAAGGCCTATTATAGATTCTGAAGAAGCTAAGGTGGTGCCTTCAAAAGGAGCCAAGCAACAAAGGGTGGCTAAAGATCAACGGAGTAAAAGGGTTTCGTCTACTGAGAGTCAAGATGAATCTCTCGTTGCTGAGGTGCGCCGAGGACACCGCACCTGGTGTCCTAAGCTGGAGTTGGATGGTGCTCCTTTTTCTTGGGACACCTCTGTCAGAAATTACCAAGGGGGGAAGGCAGGTCTCATTGCCGAAGCCCTGGAGCAACCACTTCTCTTACCCAAGGATATGGAGGCTTACAGGTACTTCAGCCAACATGAACTCTTCCTATCCCTTAAGCGGGACTTAGCCATGGTAAAAGAATTAATCCATTTCTTCAATTAAGATGCTGATCCTTTTTATTTGTCATTTTTACACTGAAATGTTTCATTCTGCTATATAGATTACCCAGCAAGTTTACGTGGCTGAGGAGTGGAATAAAAAGGCTTACAATGAAGCCCAGGCGGAGGCCTATTCTCGGTCCGAGGTAGAAAAATCTCTGGGCAGTCTGAAGGAAGATTTTTCTCAGCTGTCTGAGCAGCTGAAAGAAATGACCAGGCAGAGGAATAGTCTTGATGCAGGTCTTAGAAATGCTGAGAAGCAGGCCGAAGACCAATGCCAGTAGTTGAACATGACCGAGATTAATTTGGAGACGGGGAGACAACTGGTGAAAGGTCTTCGAGCTGAGCTTCAGCAAGCCAAGGAAGCTGCCCAATTGGCCAAAGAAGCTGCTCAATTGGCCAAGGAGGCAGTTGAGACTGAAAAGCAGGTGGCACACAAGCTAGGGGTGGAGGAGACTCAAATCAGACTCACAGAGGAGTTCTCCAAAGTTTGCAAAGATTATTGCTATATAACCTGGGGTAAAGCCCTGGATGCTGCTGAGGTCTCTGCAGATTCTGATTTGAGGCAGCCTGGGAGCATTTACTACGATCCTGATATTTGTGAACTCCCAGATTCTGACTCTTCTCCCCCCAAACAACTCCCAAAGACCTCGGAGCAACCTCCGGTCAACCAAATCCCTCTTGCCATTCCTGAAGCTCCTAAAGAGTCTAGTCAGCCTGGGGATCAGGGCAAGCGGGCTGAGGGCCCTCAAGATAAGGATAAAGATTTGGGGAAGAAGAAAACTCCTCTTGAATCTAAGGATTAGGCCCCCAATGCTTCTGCTGCTCTGTCCAGCCAGACTGCAGACCCTTTGGTTCCACAGATGAAGGCTTAGATATTTAGGAACTTTATTTCATATTTGTATTTTTTTTTTTTTTTTTTTGGAAGGGACCGTAAAGTATTTTCTTTTTATCAATGGAATTGTTCTTTTATTTTCTGTCTTCGGTGCACATGTTATAAAATTTACTGTTATTGCAAATAACTGAGTTGTAGCCGCTATGATTTAGGCATACTGAACAACGATATCATGCTAATGATGCAAATAACTTATACAAATATTGGAAGAAGTGGGTCGCGCAAAAATTGTTAATAAATATAAACAGCAACGAACGATATGAACGTTTTATATGTTCTCACACATTTACAAAGAGTACTACTGGGCATTGACCTTGAACCAATTATTGGACCGAAGAGGCCTATCATAAGTTAATCTACTTAGATACCTCCGAGGATTTCAGGCATGATTCATGTTAGATTTTAAACATTAATAACAAATGTATGGAGATGTTAACTAACCCCTATCATCTGGTCCGAGAACTTCAGGTATGATTGGATTTAAGTTTAAACGCTTAGAAGAATTGTATACGAGTGTTAACTAACCCCTATCATCTGGTCCGAGGACTTCAGACATAATTGGATTTTAGTTTAAACACTTAACAGAAAAACTTTATATAATAAATTGACATATTGATCAAAGAAAAATTCAATTAATAATAATACCTTTTAAGGTTGTTTACATTCTAAGGGCGTGGTATTACATGACCATCTAAGTCTTCCAAAAAATACGCCCCAATGCCCGCCCCTGAGGTAATACAATATGGCCTTTTCCAATTAGGTCCTAACTTTCCCCAAGCTGGGTTCTTTGCAGAGCCCACAACTTTCCTAAGCACCAAATCACCAGGTTCTAGATTCCTTAGCTTTACATTGGCATCATAACCATGCCTGAGCTTTTGTTGGTAATGTGTCAGTCGGACCATTGCATTTTCTCTCCTTTTCTCAATCAGGTCCAAACTCCTCTCTAACAGTTCATTATTACTACTCGAACTGAATGAACTGGTTCTCATCGTTGGAAATCCAGTCTCCAGAGGGATAACAACTTCAGCCCCATAAGTCATTAAAAAGGGGGTCTCCCTAATAGGCCTGCGAGGTGTAGTCCTATATGTTCAGAGTACGTATGGTAACTCTTCCACCCATTTACTTTTCGCATCATCCAGTCTCTTCTTTAATCCATTTATTATATCCTTGTTAACAATTTCTGCTTGCCCATTACCCTGGGGATAAGCAGGGGTAGCGTATCTGTTCGTGATTTCCAATTCGCCACAGTAACTCCTGAATGCTTTGCTATCAAACTGTAGGCCATTATCCGAGATGAGGGTATAAGGAATCCCAAACCGAATGATAATATTTTTCCAGACAAATTTCTTTACATCTACGTCTCTGATGTTGGCTAGAGGCTCAATTTCAACCCATTTTGTGAAATAATCTCTGCCGACCAGAAGATACTTCTTGTTTCCTGTAGCCTTAAGGAATGGACCCACGATATCTAAGCCCCATTGAGCAAAGGGCTATAGGCTGGATAGTGGGTTAAGGACTCCACCTGGTTGATGTATGTTTGCCGCAAACCGTTGACATTAATCACATTTTCTAACGTATTTATGAGCTTCTCTTTGCATATTTGGCCACCAATAACTCTGAGTAAGGGCTCTGTGAGCCAAAGATCTACCTCCGGTATGGCTCCCACAGATTCCTTCATGTAACTCTTCTAGGAGTGACTCAGCTGCTTCAGGATGCATGCATAATAAATACGGTCCTTAATAGGAGCGTTTGTAGTTTCTGGTTCTCGGATAGCCAGAATCTAATTGCCTTCCTCTGAACTTTGTCAGCTTCCAACTTTTCTTCGGGCAAAATTTCCTCTTTCAAGAATAATTATAGGATCCATCCAGCTGAGCTCAGCTCTGATTTGATGAACTCGGACTATCTCTCCCCTCGTCTCCGTAGGCTTATGCAAGTCTTCGATAAGGATAACTTTAGGCAAATCCTGCGCCGAGGACGTAGCGAGCGTGGCCAAAGAATCAACATGTGCATTACCATTTCTGGGGATGTGTAACAAATTAAAAGATTCAAATTCCGACTGTAGATGTTTAACTCGGCTCAGGTACCCCTGCATTCTTTCATCTTTCGCCTCAAATTCCCCTTGTACTTGACCAACGACTAGCCTTGAGTCCGAGAACATCTCCACTAATTTTCCTTCCATTTTTTGAACCATTGCCATTCCCATTAGTAGAGCTTCATACTCAGCCTCATTATTTGTGGCCATGAAGCCTAGTCTTAATGACTTTTCAATAATGATCTTCTCTGGGGATATTAGCACTAGCCCCACTCCAGATCCTTTCTGGTTCGCTGCACTGTGTACATGTACCTCCCAGAGTGAGGGTTCTTTTTGAGAGATTACGCCAACCGATTTTTCATTCATGTTCTGTGCTGGTGCCAATTCTTCTAACGAGGGCTCAATGAACTCGGCCACTAGATCCACGAGGACTTGTCCCTTTGTGGATGTACGGGGCATATACTTGATGTCAAAAGCCCTTAAAATAGTGCCTCATTTAGCTATTCTCCCTGTGTAGTCAACACTTCTGAGTATGGTTTTAAGCGGGAGTTGGGTGAGAACAACAACTGTATGTGCTTGGAAATAATGAGGCAGCTTTTGTGGTCCAAGCACTACTGCCAGGATTGCTTTCTCCACCGGCAGATAACGAATCTCGGCTTCATGCAATGATTTACTCACGTAGTAAACTGGCCTTTGCACACCTTGATCCACTCGTATCAACACTAAACTTACAGCATAAGAAGCCACAGCAATATAGGCAAACAAGACCTCGTTCGGCTTAGGGTTGGACATGATTGGTGGCCGAGCTAGATAGTCTTTGAGTTGCTGGAAAGCTAAGGTGCATTCTTCATTCCATTCAAATCCTTTCCACTTATTGATTAGCAAGAAGAAAGGTCTACACTTATTTGCTGATCAAGAAATAAATCGGTTCAGAGCAGCAGCCATTCTAGCCAATTTTCGGACTTCTTTGGGATTCCGAGGAGTTTGTAAATTGTTAATGGCCTTTATCTGATCTGGGTTGACCTCAATTCTCCTATGAGTTACCATGTAACCTAGGAATTTTCCTGATTCGACGCCGAATGAGTATTTGGATGCATTTAAACGCAACTTGTATCTTCTGAGAACTTCAAAAATGTTTCCAAGATCTTTTACATGCTCAGAAACAATCTTACTCTTCACCACTATGTCATCTATATAAATCTCAATACTCTTACCCAACTGTAGCTCAAACATCTTCGTCATCATTCTCTGGTAGCTGGATCCTGCGTTTTTCAAACCAAACGGCATCACTTTGTAGTGGTAGTTCCCAATAGGGGTGACAAAAGCAGTCTTCTCCTGATCATCTAGGGCTAATGGTATTTGGTGATAACCTTGGAAAGCATCCAAGTAACTCATCCGAGGATGGCCAACAATGGCATCTACAAGCTGATCTATTTTAGGCATGGGGAACGGATCCTTAGGGCAAGCTTTATTTAAGTCAGTGAAATCTACGCACACTCGTCACTTCCCATTCTTCTTCTTCACCACTACAGTGTTCGCTAGCCATTCAGGATAAAAAACTTCTTTAATAGCTCTAGCTTGTTTGAGCTTTGTCGTCGCACTGCATCAGCGTGCTCTTTAGATGAATGCCGAGGAGGCTGTTTCTTAGGAGTGATCAATGGGTTGACCTTAAGATGGTGACATATGAATTCTGGATCCACCCCCGGGGCTTCGTATGCATTCCAGGCAAATACATCAATGTTTTTCTTGAGGAATTCTATAAGTTCTTCATTCTCCTAAAGAGGTAACTGAGATCTAACTTGAAAGAACTTCTCTGGATTGTCTCCGATAGCAACTTTTATCAAATCTTCGCACCTGACACCCTCGGCTGAATCTTCGACGGACAATGCCCGAGGTTTTAATTGCTATAAATTCTTTTCGGCCTGGGCCGAGGATTTAGTTTCCGGCTTGTGCTGGATAGCAGCCACTAAGCATTGTCTGGCCATGGATTGATCTCCTAGGATTTCACTAACTTGACCTTTCGATGGATATTTAACCTTCTAATGCAGAGTAGAGGAAACAGCCCCATACGTATGAAGCCACGGCCTAGCCACGATTGCAGTATAAGGTGAATATGTGTCTACAACAATGAAATCTACCTCTACTACCTCTGGACCAGTTTACATAGGTAGTCGGATTTGGCCCTTTGGAATAACAACTCTTCCCTAAAAACTTACCAAAGGAGAATTGTAGGGCGTTAAGTCATCAGGTTTTAAGTTCAGCCCCTTGTAGAGATCAGGGTACATTGTCTCAGCTGTGCTGCCCTGGTCCACCATTACTCTCTTCACATCATACCCCCAAATTCTAAAGGTGATTACCAAAGCATCGTCATGGGGTTGGATGGTTCCAACCTTATCTTCGTCCGAGAATCCAAGAACTGGTGGAATACCCATTTTAGCTCTCTTCAGATCGTGATTGACATCTGTGGGTAACCGGGCTACTGACATTACCCTAGATGGCCAAGATCCTGTTCTCCTTGGTGCGGCGAAGATGACATTGATAGTTCCTAAAGGGGGCCTTGAAGAATCATCCTTTCGGGGCTCCGAGCTCACCTGACCTCCTCGGCCACTAAAGCGATGCAAGAGTTGTTTCAATTTACCCTCGCGGACAAGTTGGTCTAAATGATCCCATAGACTCCTGCAATCCTCTATGGTATGTCTATGGTCCTGATGGTACTGATAATAGAGATTATGATTACGCCTTTTTGGGTTTCCCACCATCTTATTCGACCACTTAAAGAACGGTTCATTCTTAATCTTTTCTAAAACCTGATGTACTGGCTCTTTGAATACAACGTTGACTGCTTGAAAATTTGCTGATCCTGATTGCCCAGCAAAATCTGTATGTGGCTTGTTATTACTATATCTATCCGACCTGAAATCCCTCATTTCTTGGGGGATAACCTTGTCTTTTCCTTTCCCTTGCTGCTGATCTTCTTCGACTCTCTTATACTTATCAATCCTGTCCATCAGTTGACGCACACTGATGACAGGTTTTCCAGTCAGAGACTTTCTTAAACTATGGTCAGCAGGGAGGCCGAGCTTAAACGTATTAAGGGCCAC
This sequence comes from Quercus aquifolioides, assembly GCA_019022515.1. Classification (NCBI taxonomy): domain Eukaryota; kingdom Viridiplantae; phylum Streptophyta; class Magnoliopsida; order Fagales; family Fagaceae; genus Quercus; species Quercus aquifolioides. Next base: position 3,062,280 of record CM032329.1, read on the forward strand.
TTCATCAAGATCGCCTTCCATTCATTGAACATCTCCCAGTACCTATCTGAGTACGTTTTCAAGGTCTCACCTTCTTGCATGCTCAAGGATAGCAATGAAGCTAAGGGCCGAGCGACTCTCCGGCAAGTGACAAAATGGGAACCAAATGCTTGAGTGAGTTCTTTGAAGGAACTAATGGAATCTGCTTTCAGGCTGTCAAACCATCTCATCGCAACTGGTCCTAGAGTGGAAGGGAAAACCTCGCACATCAAAGCTTCATCCTTCGAATGGACAGCCATCCTTTGGTTAAAGTGGCTAACGTGCTCCACGGGGTCCGTTCTACCATTATAGATAGTGAACGTCGGCTGATGAAAACGACGAGGGAGTCTTATCTCTTCAATCCTTCGTGTGAAAGGCGATCTAGAGATTTGATTCAAGGCCTTGCTCATAGCGTCGTTCCCTACGCCTCCACGTGATGGGCTTTGAGGTTGCCTCTTATGATAATGTTATTCTTCATAGGAAAAGGATTCACTGACTGGTGTTCGAGATCTCCGTTTATAAGTGACGTCTTGTTCGTTGTCAGAATTATCATCAGAGTATGTAGAAGTTCGCTTCCTTTTTGCATGACGCAACTTCTTTTTTAGCTGGTCAATCTCTAGTTGCATGTTTTTGTCCTTTGCATGAGACACGTGACTTCCACCCCGTGGATGGCTTTGGTCAGTATGTGTAGTATGTACATTGCCTTCACGATCATGTCTTTGCTCCAAGTTGAGAAAAGGATCGACGTGTTGGGATGCCCTGGATTCTACTGGTTATTGTCATGGTTCTGCCATTGTCAACTGTTGCTTCCACTCTTGCTCAAACTTTTCCCACAGACGGTGCCAATTATGGGGTCAAGATTTGTAGCCCAAGCCCAAGAGATAGGAGAGATAGGGAGTGTAAGTCCAACGAGTCCAAAACAATGAATTTGTAGAAAGTGGATGAAAGAGCTGGGCTGATAGTGAATTAAACAACGTTTGGTTATGGTTTTAAAGGATGAACAAGTACTAAAACACACTTGAAATTTGCATAAATTGATGTCCGAAGAGATAAATTATTGTTTGTAAGGTTGATACAATTCTCAGAGCTACAGTAAATCTTCTCTCTCTCTTTTTCTTTCTCTTTTTCAATTCCCCCTTCTATCAGAGGTTTCTTACACTTATATAGTTTTCTTTTCGACTATCCTGATCGTTCACTTGTTCTTCATCTAAACGTTCACTTGGATATATGTCCCATCAGGTATTTTCGTCGGTTCTCCATGAGTGGTGGTAGCTGAGACTGCACTGTTCAGGGGTCTTCTCCACATTAATGCGGCCAGAAAAGTTGCTGCATTGCATTTAATGTGGTGGTAGCAGTGCATTTAATATGGTGGTAGCAGCTTTTCCTTTAGATATTTATCCGTTCTTATCATCTTTATTCATGCCTGAAGCTCATCCTTATCGTTGGAGATGCTAGGAAGATCACCTAAATCACCTAGGTATTTGCTCGACCGATATCCTTCATATCCGAAGAGTACATACTCCTCGAACTACGTTCCTCCATCACTTCCTTGCATGGTTCTCCAGTCCGGGGTCTTTCCTAATAATTTGCTCCTCCTCGAACATACCCATATCTTTGAATAGGGCCCAAGGCCCAATATATACATTTGAGCTTTTATCCCCACAATAGTAATATATACTGTATATTTTAATCAAACTAATCAAGTACATTTATAAATTATAATGGCATACGGTATATAATATATTGATTATTATAATAGAAAATAATATATTATAAGGAAAATAAAAAAGAAAGAAAATGAAAAGTAAAGTAAAGAAATCAAAAGAAAGCAAATAAAAAGTAAAGTAACATAGAAGCATTGTATAGGGTTGAGGGGTCTACGGAAGTTTTAAGTTTGTTTTTCACTCTTTCTTGTCTAATCAAGTCACACACAGATTTTACTTTTACAAAGTAAACACAAAACTATGGCAGCAGTGGGAAAAGGAAAGAACTGAAAAGAAAAAGAAGAAGAAGGCAAATGCCAATGGAGAGAGAGAGAGAGAGAGAGAGAGAGAGAGAGAGAGAGAGAGTGTGTGTGTGTGTACTGTGAGCAAAATTTTCTACAATTGTGCGAGGGACTTGGTGGTGTGGCGAATCAACAAAACTTTTGACCTTTCAATTTTTCTATTGCTGTGGTACAAGTAAGCCCTAGATGTGTTGGGATGAAAATTAGAATTTTTTCCCTTTTATTTGTTGAGGTAATTGTTACCTATGTGTTCATTTTTAAAGATATTGAATGCTTAATTATTGTAATTTTTTTTGACATATATATTTATGGATTATATTATATTTTACAATATATTTACAAAATGTAATTGTGGCTAGGAATGGCAACGGGTCGGGTTCGGGCCGGGTTTTTCCATACCCGGACCCGACCCGCGGGGCAAGATCCGTGACCCGAACCCGGCCCGTTTAGGATACTGGGTTTTTTTCTGGGGCCCGGACCCGCCCCAACCGGGCCCCGTTTAGGAATTGGGCCCAATTCATGGCCCAACCCAAAAAAAAAATTAAGCCCAGTTTTTTTTTTTGGAAGAGAAATTTGTATTTCAATAACACAGGAAAAGGAGTAGAAACAGAGGCCAAAAGCTAATTAAAACAACTTAGACCAGATTGACATAAGTGAACTAAACAGGCGGTATAACACCTTTCCAGATTTTTTTTTGACTACATTAAGCCTATATATTCTAATTCAAGCCTAGATAACATGGCCCAAATGCCAAATCAATCCAAATCATAGGCTACTAATCATAAATCAATAAATCACCTGTTAATTATAAATCTATAAATCAATAAACCATAACTAATATCATAATCATAATTCAATAAATCATAACTAAGATTTTAAATCAATAAATTACCTAGCTAAGATAACCATTTAATCATTAATCAACAAAATCATAACCATTTACTCATAACCAAAATCATAACTAAAATCATAACTATGAGGAATTAGTTAGGTTAGATTATAGGTATATATATATATATATAGGGTATTTTGGTAATTTTAGGAAACCTGGTTTTTAATCGGGTCGGGTCCGGGTTTTTTTTTAATAAAACCCGGACCCAACCTGGATCCGCTTCGGGTTTTTTTTTTAAAACCCATACCCAACCCTATTCCTAATCGGACCGGGTAAAACCCGGCCCATTAGGGTCGGGCCGGGCCGGGTACCCGCGGGTCGGGCAAAAATTGCCATCCCAAATTGTGGCCAACCTCTTATTGGTTTTCATCTAAAGTAATGCTACAGTCACAAACTATTCTACAATATTTTTACAAAATGTTGATGTGACCAACCTCTTATTAGTTTTTATCTAGACTCACCATTAATATCACTTTTTCATTTACTAATAATCACTCACCATATCAGTAGTTTGTAAATTTTTTTGTAAAATAATTTGTATCTCTAGTATTATTCTTTCATCTAGGCCCACCATTAATATCACTTTTTCATTTACCAATAATTACTCATCACATCAGCAGTTTGTAATATTATTTGTAAAATTATTTGTATCTCTAGCATTATTCTTCTATTTAAATGAAAGTTATGTTTATTTTTAGACTTTCTTATATATATATATATATATATATATATATATATATATTATTTGGTATAGGGGGCTAAAGTGATAAGATAATTCCAAAATAAAAAATTCCATAATTTTTTTGAAAAATTTTGAGGGGCCGAGGCCCCCCGATCCTATTGATGGTCTGCCACTCTAGACTAGGGTTAGGGGTGTGGGGTACAAAAATTTGATAGAGTGGTGTTGCCACATGTCATATTGAGGCCGAGGAGGCTATGCTATTCCGAGGAGATCACCCCCTCAAACGGTAAGGCCACGTCAGTGGCACGTTGCCAGAGGAGGTTCTATTGTTGAGAAAAAGTTTTGAAGAAAGGGTTAGCCCTGACATGACTGAGGGGATGGTGACTGCCTCCACATTTAATGCATCCCACCAAATCTCTTGGCTGCATTTATGTGGAGAAGACCCCTGAACAGTGCTGTCTTGGCCGTTGCAACTCACAAGGGGTTTGGGAAGGTGTCTGATGAGACAAACACTTAAGTGGTGGACTGGACGATCAACAAATGGAAGATCAAGATCGCCTGAAGGGAGCTATATAATGTGAGAGACCCTCTAAGGAGAGGGGCGGCAGAAAATCTGTAGAGAAAACACTGTAGCATTAAGAATAGCAACTGTAATCAAATCTAAGAGAAATATATTCAATAACTGCTCTCCTCGGACATTGCCGAGGAAGAATTTATGTGCACCAAATTTGTCTATTCATTATTTTTCCTTGCTCTCTTACCATCTTTAGCCCATTGAAGGCGTTGTCCATTTCATTGAAGCCTAGCTTTTTAGCTCACTTTGTACAAATTTATTGTATTGGACTCTTTAGGCCTTAATCCATTCATTTTTTGGATCTAAGAACCAAAGCCCGTCACTACAAGGGGTATTTTGGAAACAAAAAAGTATAGATAAATTTAAATTGAAAAATTACATTAAACTAAAAAAAAAAGAACCTCATCACACATACAGAGCGCGTGTGATGAGACTAGTATTATTTTAATGAGTTTCATATTAAAATAAAAACTAATTAAATGAGTTATATGTCAAAATAAAATGAAAAAGAAATAAAATAACTTTTTAGAATGTAAAATAGCAAATTCGTAAGAATTATGTGAATGCATTGAGGAGGCTAGTATTATATTGATATCAAATGGCCTCTTTTAAAATTTTTATTTTTAAAGAAAACCATAAGGGTTAATACTTTTTTTTTTTTTTTTTGATAGGCATAAGGGTTAATACTTAAATTGTAATTTTTGCAACCAAAAAAAAAAAAAAAAAAATCCGAAGGTTGCTTCAACCGATAGGAATTAGAGTATTGAGCGCCATCCGCTTCATTACCCAAAACTACATCCTAGCCGTCTACTCCAGTCGAGAAAACACAACTTGTGGCCCTATTTACCGTTCGATTTCGTAGATTGAAATAAATTCTATCCGTCCGATCCTCGAGACGCACACACAAAATATATATAATTTTCAACCTCTTCAAGCCTTATTTTCGTTCTGCTGAAAGAGAGAGAGACACACAGAGGCGGTGAAAGAGAGAGAGAAAGTGGCGAGTGGAGGTAATAATGATTTGTTGCTTTTAGATTTTTATTATGAAATCAATTTATTCAGGGGCAAAGTACGCTGGTTGGTTGTTATAATTTTCGTATTTTGTTTATATATTAAAAAAAATCGTATTTTGTGGTGTTAGGGTTTTGAAATTTGATGGCTTTAATTGATCTGTTAGGGTTGGTGTGATTGTTTCGTTTTAGGCTTTTAAAACCTCGCTAATTTGTTTATTATCCTCTGCAACAACAAATTATTCGATTAATTTTTGAAGTTGGCGTTAGTAATAACCACGTGCTTTGGTTTAATCCGATATTGGATCTGATTTGTGCAAATCCATGTCATATTAGGATTCAAGCACGACCCATCTCTACTGGCAGCAATGGAGTCCGGCACAGAGCCTGTCACAGAGTCTGTAATGGAGACCGTCACAGAGCCTGCAATGGAGGCCGTTAAAGACTCTGCAATGGAGTCCGTCACAAAACCACCAGAGACCATTTGGAAGTCCATGTAAAAATTGCTAATCCTTAAACTACTTTCACTTCCTTTTTTATGTTTGGTCTTATCTCATTGTAACGTTAAATCACCACTTACTTTTGTATTGGTTTGGTTTGTTTTTATTATTGCTAGACGCGACCGGGTATTACGATCATCAGATTTACCCCTTACTTCAGAGAAAGGTGTGAGCCAATTAAGTTAGCCAACTGAAAATTGGATCATGTTTGCCTATCTCTATCTCATATCATCCTTTATATTGATTAATTATTTCAGGGTATGACATGGAATATATCTTTTATCCTTACTGGACCAACAGTGACCGTCTTCTAATAAAAATTAGTCAGACTGGACTCGATCTAAATGAGGTTGATAGGGAGTTTGCTAAACTGGTGCCACCACCACCACCAGAAGTGAAAACCAACCTTGTTCTTATGATTTGCTTTTTTGACAACCACCCGGTATGTACTACTTTCCACTTTGTCACATTGCCACCTTCCTTTTTTTGAATACATTCAGGAAAATTAATGTGATTATTCCTGCATTTTGGCCGTTAATTCTTATGTATTGACATAGAGGCATTCATTTACATTGTTGCTTGCACAATTCTTCTAAAGATTTTAATGCCATAATATGATGAAATCTAACTTCTTTTTTTCTTTTTTCCCTAGGAAAAAGGCTATACCTTTGCTTGGGTTAGAGATTTCTCAAGTATGATTTAAATAAGATTTTTTGGTTTTCCTCACTTTTTAATTATTGTGATCTTAAGTTTAACTTAGCTCAGATATTTTTGTTTCTTTGGTTGCCCTTCATTGAATATTTGTATTCTTTAGATTTTGATTTCTTCCATGGTGATTATACTCTTCTTAACTTTGACGTGTGTTGGGTTTGATTATTGTAGGTCTTTATAATGCTGGGAAAAGTTATGCTTGTGATGATGATGATGATTTGATTGATGATGACCCTGATGAGGCTGAGGTTGATGACCCTGCTAAGGCTGAGGTTGATAAGGCTGAGGTTGATGAGGATGAGGATGAGGATGAGGATGAGGATGAGGGTGAGGGTGAGGGTGAGGATGAGGATGATGATGATGATGATGATGATGATGATGATTTTCTATATGTAGTTAAATCTAATAGTGATAGAGAAGATAATAGTGGTGACAGATTTGGGTTCCGCCGCAATTATGAGAGAACTTTAGCAGCGCGAGTCAGAAGAGCAATGTCGAAGCGAACAGAGTGTAGGTACGTTTTTGGATTCGATTAGCAGAACAAGTCCAGGAAGCATTGGTGGAGGGCTCTTTATGACGGATAGATCATTGTCTTATCATTGTCTTAGCTAACAGGAGGTTGGAGCTTTAATATCTGAACTTAAACATAATCTATGTCCTTAAATTTGTTTTCTTTCGTGTTTTGGACTGGGTATCTTTGGCCTCAAAATTTCTGGGTATATACCTTCTCCTGTTTGAACGGTGGCTCTTTCTAGTTTGGCACGTGATAAATTATGAATAGTTTTCTTATCCGTTGTGAACGATGAATTGAGTTCTTTTATTAAGATGCCCTTACTGCCAAATCTATTCTGATTGAGAATCATTATAAGGATTGCAACCTTTGTAACCCCACGCAAACAGACATAACAAACACACACACAGATTATAGCCATAAGGATTTGCGTTAAGCATATTGGTTTAGAGCTTAATGGCTAAATTGTTAGTACACACATGAGAGAGAGAGAGAGAGAGAGAGAGAGAGCTGAAGTCATTTTCATTGCCCAATAGAGTTGCTATAGCAAATTCACACCCATTTTTACCTATAAAACCAGAATGTCACAATTTCAAATTAAATATAACAACACAAAGCCATAACTTGAGAATGCAAACCGTATCAATGTCATAAAGAAATTCGTGTGTACCTCCATATATCACAGTTTAATGAGAGGGGAGAAAAAGCATATTTATTATTACTATAGAAGACAGAAGTGGGAGCAACTGTCTTTCCCAATAGAATTTGTGATGAAAGTCCAGGTGATAATAGATTAGATATTTGCTCGTGATGCATAAAATGATAAAAATGAATAACTGGTCCATTTTATATATTAATATTCAAAACCAACCGACAAAACATTATGGGAAGAACACATTGTCTTGTCCATGTTAGGCTTGAAGTTCCACCTTAAAATTGACATTCATGGCCTGTTTGGATAGAGAGGGAAAGGAGGGAGAGTAGATAGGAGTAGAATAGAGTTGACTAAAAATAAACTAATTTTGTACTAAATCTACTTTACTCTACTTTCTCTCCCTCCCCCTTAATCCAAACGGACTATAAATATATTTCTTCCAATACTTAAAGAGTGGGCAAAGACATGTCTGAAGATGATATCAGTTTCCTTTATCAGAATTACTACTGAGTGTAGTTTTAAGATCTCAAAAGAAGAAGCATATAATTGATACAAAAAACATTAATTTCTACTAAATGGCATAAAAAATAGGGCCACCAAAATCATATCAGACATTTCAGCATATAAGTAAGCAAGAAAGGAAATTAATGAGCACTTCACCTTATCTCAATGGCTCCACTCTGGAAGAGTACAACCAGCCCTAACTCTTTCTAGTTTTTCTTGAAGGTTGCAGTCCAACAACATGGTTTTACAAGATTCACCTCCCAAATTGAGTTGCTTTCACCCTAAAAATAACACATTTCTGTTTATTGGCAAATGAAGATGTGGAAATGTTGAAAAAGAAGGGCTGTAACAAGAGGCCTCTTAATCACACTCGAAAGAGTTTTCTGATTGCTGCACATAGTTCCCAGTTTCGTCAGAGTCAAGTTCAACTTCTTGAGTACTTCCAAACTGCAAATTAGCTTGTACAAAATCACTTCTAGCTTCACTTTTCTGATGTGAGTTCAATGATTGCTTTTTGCTGGACATTTCAGGGATAAAATTTCTCCCATCTGCAAAATGGGAGTTCTCAACTACAACCCGTAAGTAGAGTAAAAAATCTACTTTTTTTCGCAATTGACTGTACTTGCCTAGAATGGTACATAGAAATTGCAATTGAATTTGTTTTGAGGTGTAATGATAGCTTGGTGACTATATTGCCAGTTGCCCTTTCCACGACATGTGCATTCTTGGTCATTGTGAACACTAGCCCCCTCCAAGATTGTTCGAAAATTTGGATTCAAAGTCCTCTAGACTGTTTATTAAACTGTTAGTATCTGAAAATGTTTTCACAGCGAGAGATATGATGGGGGTATTTGAGTCGGATACACAGTTTGTAAACACCCCGATTAATTGGGGTGGTGGTTGACTATGATACCATATGTTAGGAACCTATGGGTAGAATTCACCCTTGAAAACCAGCTTACAAGGAGAGAGTGCCCAAGAGCTTATAAATACATGGTGCTTAAACATAATCAATATGGGACACTAGGATCATAATAGTACTAGTATCAAGCACTGCAACCTGTAATATAAATGAAAAATGTGAATCTCTAAAACTTATTAATCTGAAATTTCCTATCAAACAACTAGTATAAATTAAAAGTACTATAATAATAATAATAAAACTAAACAGATGACTCACTTTTTACATGTTTATTTCCCTTGTTTTTCTGCCCCCAATTTTACCTAAAACCAACTTTTGAAAAACAATAGTAGGTCCGTTGAGACTCCCACAGCAAATCCTAGAAATCTCAATACTTGGGGTTGTCTACATCAATATTTTTTTTAACATTGAGCTCTCTATCAAGACTCTAAGCCTTTAAGGCCTCAAAAACCTAGCAGTCATTCACCTAATAATTTTTTATTTGTCAACCTAGCCCCTAGTTGATAGTTGACACCGTTTGGTCCTTGTTTGTAGAGCTAATTTTCAAGCAAACTATTGAAAAACTTTTCTAACATTAGAAAGGAATACACAGAAATTTGTATACAGTAGAACCAAAACTTCATTTATGGTTTCTGTCACAAAGTGCAAACTTGTCTCATCCATCCTCCTTACTAGCTTGTATACTCAAACCTACATAATCTCAAAAGTGAAAAAAATCATTAAAACATTAACTCTTGACTGCATAAGCTAAAGGCAGAAAAAATTGAATGTTACCAGACCACATTGATTGCCAATTAATGTTAAAGTGTAAAAGCAGAAATCTAATGCTGATACAGCTGCGTTTGTACCAGCAATGTTGATTCCATTCACCTGTCATAGATGATATGTGTTACATTAAGAATAACTTTTATCAACTAACCTGTAGAGAGAGCTTTTGTTAAAATTCAAAGCCAAAAAGGCCAGGGGCTAAGTTTTGTATGACATTTGGAAATTAATGGCTAAACAACCCTGCTAACCTCGCTAAAACATAAATAGGCGACAGGGCTGGATATGTGGCATCCCATACTTGAACAGATCCATCTTGGTAACCAGCTATGTATACTCTCATGATAAACTTCAGTGTCAAGAAGCTGACAGGGAACGCCACTGGTCAGAGGCCACTTTGTAGCCCCTACATCTGGAGTTTGTGCAGCATGAAGTTTTGCAGCTGAGACAATCTAAATTGAAAAGGGAAAACCAAATAAATAATGATGGATGATATATACTGTCCCTGAAGTATGTGCTGATTGAGGTTTTGCAGCTTAGAATATTTAATTGAAAACTGGAAACTTGTATAAATATCAGGTGGTCATAAAATAAAATTTTAAAAAAGTAATCTATTGAAATATTCAACTGAAAATATCTACATTGCTTATGCATACAAATATGCAATACCTCAGACAGAACTTTTGAGAACTTCCCATCTCTATAAACCAGACAAAGCTTTTCCACAGTCATGTATGGGTCAAGAGTGGGTATGAACATAGGATACTCCACAGCAGTCACAGAAGGTTTTTTCTCTTTCTGAGAAATTGAGGCAGACAGGTAAATATCATTGTAGGCATTCAGTTTACCAGGATTTGTTAGTACAACTAGAGACATGCCAGCGCCATTACTCTCAGTTGTACCAGAACTTGGTAATAGAACCATATCCGCAAAGCCATTAAGTGTAAGGTCTACACGTCCAATGCACTTCAGACTTTCTATCCCAGCAGACCAATCTAAGCTCAAAATCTGTAAGATGGAAAAGAAATAGTTATCCAAAATTTAAACGAACTATGCTGTATACTTCGACAGAATTAACATACAAATTTCGAAGCAAAATTGGCTCTCTCCCAAATAAATAAATTAACATTGTACTTAAATAACAACAGGGAAATAGAGCCAACAAGGGTCACAAACAACATAGACTAGACATGTTAAATGTGTTACATGAAAATATGATCATGTCATAACATAATTATATGATATCATAGTCCAAGAAAGCTAATTTATTAGCTATTAAAGGAATTTATCAACACCAAGTCACCAACCATGTCGTTTTCTTCCTTTTCTTCTATCACAGCTACAAACCTCAAATATTAAAGTTGAAGTTAACATGTTTCTGACCCCATGTTAAAATAAGGTGCTTTGATCACTATTATCTGTTGGCTCTTGGCTTGGGTGGTAAAGGGATGAGTGGGATCATTACAGGTCTTATGTTTAAATTTTATCGACACAAAAAAGGACTTTCCAGCACAAGATATACTTAACTAACTAAGACAAACAAATGAAAAAAATAGTTTTGAGTTAAAAGCACACCCTCAAAACTTCTTCAGATCCAATTTCATCACCGCCATAGACAAAGAGTTGGCCCCCACAATCATTATGTGATCTATTTGTAGGCCAATGCAAAACAATGACAGGGAATCTTCTGCTGCCTGATAATAATTGTAGCTTAACAACATCGTTATAGATGATTTTGCAGCTTTCTGATCTTGGACAGAGGCAGCATTTGGTAAGTTCCAAAACATTATATCTCCATCAATGTAGCCAACAGCAAGAACTAACCCACTATCAGATGCCCAACAGATAGAGCTCATCTCTTTGTCCAGTTCTCTACCGTCTGATTCATCATCTGACAGCTCATGTCTTGTGTCTTTTGGACAATTAACAACTGGTTTATCCTTCAATAGAAGGTCTTTATAGCCTCTAACAAGAACAATGCGAACTTCAGACGCATCCCAGAGTACGATCAACCCATTATCATATGCAATCAGCAATCTGTGAAAGATGCATTCTCTCAACATTTATTAAGTAGAACAAGTAAATCAAAGTAAATGTTCAAGGTGCAATACTCGAGGCTAATTCCTCTTCTGGCTTCATCCATTCAAAACTTTTTTTTATTAGGGGCATACAACACAAGAGAGAGAGAGAGAGAGAGAGAGAGAGAGAGAGAGAGAAGAAGAAGAAGAAGAGGAAGAAGAAGAAGAAGAAGAAGAAGAAGAAGAAGAAGAAAAAACTATACTATATACATTCAGTTCAATTTGGACACCTCACACCTTGGCGCAGGGTTACGTGCCAAATCTAGACTCTAGTCAAGCCTATTCAACAATTGACAAAATCTCAATCACAGCTCAGTTCGTGGCCACCCTTAGTGTCCTAAAAGAACGATATATATATATATATATATATTCCAACCCATATGCCTTAGACATGCATGGGCCTACCAATCCATATGCCTCTAGATGCAAAAAAGTTATAACCTTAATAAATCAATGAAGTCGAATACAAGTAGAGAATCATAAAATCCAAAAACCAGGAAATTTCAAGTAAATCTTGTCTTGCCTATTTCCCTGAGATAAAGGCTGATGGAGAACTCCAACAACAGAAATATGATCAGGCAATGAAATCCCAGATGCCTCTGCAAAAATTGAGCAACCTTATAGACTTATTTATATATTAGATGTTAGAGGTCCACACAATTTTTCTTTAAAATAAACACAGCACGAATGGTTGCACACATAAATGCAGGGAAGAAGTAAAAATTAGTGTCATGGCTTCATGTCTGAAGTTTTTGTTGTATTTATTCATTGTTTTTATCTCTTAAACTTTCAAGTTTATGTTGAAGACTTGAAGTACTTGCATGTGAAGCTAACGTATCATGCTAACAACAACACACATACCAATAAAAACAAAAGAATGTTTGCAAGTGTGAAGTTCATGGTACATTATTCAAAATATTTCCAGAATGAAAAATTGCTACTACTGAAAAAAGTTTATTGGGGATCATAAAAAAACAGTGGATGCATACTGGTGATCTACTTGTTATTATCCATATTTTTATTCCATGTTTAGACTAGTAGAAAGTAGTCAGTGCCCAAGGCTAATTTGGTTAAAATCCAATTCAAGCAGTAGGATAAACAAAGTTAACCTTCTAGGTTCAAAGTATATACTCATACCATGTAAATGAAATTATGTGACATAGCTTTACCACCATAGAATATTTTCTCCAACTAGACTCAGGGAGGAATTTATCAATAGAAAATGATTTGGCGGTTGGCAAGTCAGAGAATAATGACATCCAAATTCCTCTCTCTCCTTTCTGTGTCTGTGTGTCTGTGTGTGTGCAACACTTGCATCTATAGACAACCATAATATCTTATCACTCTAAACGTGTCCTCATATATGACACAGTATTTTATTATTATTATTTTTTTGTGTGCAAGTTTTAATCCCAAGGAGAGGGGAAGGGGAGATTCAAATTAATGAGATGTATTCCCCATCTGATAGTGCTACCCCTTAGGGTTATATATGACAGTAAGCCTTTCAAGAAAATAGAAGATTATTTTGATAACCTGCTAATTGGAGCTATTCACACAAAGTGGTCATCATGCAGTGAATGCAGTGCTGTATATTATATATACAACTAAGGGCCGGTTTGGATGGAGGGAAGAAGGAGGAGTGGAGGGGAGTAGAGTAGAGTTAGCTAAAAGTAGACAAATTTTGGGCTAAATCTAATCTACTTTACTCTCCCTCCCTCTCCCTCAATCCAAACGGACCATAAGTTATCTATCCCTTCCCAAAAATCTCTTGACAAAAATATAAAAATGTAGCAATCCTACACAACTATGGCATCAACCAATTATAAGAATGGAGCAATTACCAGTGATGGCGTTTTTGGGAACACAATACGGTAAATGTATGATCTTTTTGCTTTCAGCATCATACTTTAGCACGGCCACCATCCCAAACTCACACCCTATATACCTGTACAAAATGACAGGGTAACAATGTTCCACAGGTTAATATTTCACTTGCATTTGCAAACCAATATAAGTGTAATGGAGATGCACTCTAACAATCATTTCAGAAAGCATCATACATGTAAGTGGTGCCATAAATAACACTGAAAGCAGTTATATTGGACTCCCATTGTAAGGTAGAAGCTATTCGCCTGTGTTCCAAATCCCAAACCTGCAAACATCAATAACCTATTAAACCAATTATATATGTCAGTGGGGAAAAGTGGAAGAATAAAAGAAAAGAAAGAGACAAGGATCAAGATAAGAAGAAAACTAGGAAAAATGGTAAAGAAGCATACAAGTTCTAGTAAGACAAAAAATTGTTCAGTGGAAATTTGGATAGTCTGACAAGAATCGATACCTGAATTTCATTTTCAGTTGAGATACTGTCTATAAAACCTTGATTTTGTAAGAACTGTGGAAACATATTAAAAAGAACCAAGAAAACAAACAAAAGATAATATTGTTAGACCAACATTTAAGATGCAAAAGACGGCAAGTAGTATTGTGAAACCAATCAACAGATTTATTTTTTCCTGCTAGAACATGATTTCTTCCACGCACAACAGATTACTACAAATGATTGACCAAGTCTCTCAAATTATAATTATAAAACCAACTTTCAGAACCAGATATACAAACATGAGATTGGTGCACAAATTAGATACAAGCTCGATCTGTCCATCTTTGCATTTAAAACTCACAAACCTCTAAGTTTTTAAACGGCAACTGCTTAGGTGATATGAGAAGTGCTTCAATAGAATCACCACCAATCACTTTTATCCTGCCATACCAGCAGTAAGCAATGAAAAAAAAAGTCAAATTTTAAATTCAATAATTGTCTACACTAGCCACTTATCGGCTTTGCCATCTGCTCTATGATTTTACAATTCACTAACAGGTCCAATTATTAAAACATTCCTAATAGAATTTCCTATACATTCCAAGATATATTCCTCATAAATCACAAAATTTGATTCTTCCTTTTGTTCTTTCATTTTTTTTATTTGAACAAAAAAAGGATCATGATATTTTCTATGATTCTTTATCTATATCCAAAGCTCATAAAGCAATAATAAGACAATGCTTACAACAACAACAACAAAAACCAAGCCTTAGTTCCAAAATATCAAGGTTGATTATAGATCCTCAACAGACTAATCAAGGTTGGTCAAACGTTTTTTTTTTTTTTCCCCACTATTTTATTCTATCTAAAGTTATACTCTCTGTTACTTACTTAATTGACCAGCAAGATCAGACATGCCACACAACTAATTCTTCTTGCTTAATTTTGGGAGTCGCCATATGTCTTCATTTCTGTCATTATATTCCATCCAAAGTCATACTTTATATTAATTCCTTAATCGACATGCCATTTTGTACTATTTAAACGAGTGATATACAACTGTCATATTTTCATATAATTCTTGTTTAAAAAACTTTCAAATTTTTTATCCAAAAAAAACTTTCTAATTCAATTCAGCTAGGCAACAAATTAAGATTATGCAATTAGATTAACAAACTCACAGCGTTCCGATTGCCAATAGGCTTTGAATTGAGTCGAAAGCAAGAACAGAGGCGGTAGATGGAATCCCATGGTGAAGAGTTACGCGTGGATCCAAGTCTGCCCGTGTCGCACTTCCCTGTGCCGCATTTTGCTACTGCTGATGATGATCAAGTTTATTACAAACAATATACCAATGCAGATTTGAGCGTTTCATAGAGAAATTTTATCGATCATCTAAATCGCAATATCGAATTGAAAACATTAATGATAGATATTATATATATATATATATATATATATATGACCTGAGGAGATTGTGATTGTGATTGTGATTGCTGTTTTTTAAGAGGGGCTCTTTGTAAACAATTTAACAAAAATGGCGGACGTAACACGAGCTGTTTCTTTCTTCTTCTGCTACAAATAAATAATAAATACTACTAATTGCATTTGTTTTTTTTTTTTTTAATTATTTTTTATTTTGATTTTGATTTTAGATAATCAGGTACGGCATGGATAACGATGAGGCGTGATGGATTATTATCGGGAATTGTGTTTATCGTAATAGGACGGTGATGCCGTTGTGGAGTCAGGAGTGACCGTTTGGTGGGCTTGGGCCGTTGGGGTGGTGGTGGTTTTTTTTTTTTTTCACCGGCTGAAACGTTTGGCTTCGGCAAACTCTAAAAGAGAAAAATAGGGGACCCACACACACACAAAGGAAAGTGTTGTTTCTTGCTAATGACTTGGTCTAACATTTGCTAATTTGCAAGTATGTATAACTATGTATCATATGCTCATTCCTTTCTATGTGAGAATATTTCTTATCAATTTTTGGATCTCATTTAGTTTTCTCCAATTCAATTCAATTAGGCAACAAATTAAGATTATGCAATTAGATTAACCAACTCACAGTCCTTGTAATTCCTTGATTTCTAACTGCAGGTTACTCCTCTAGTCCTTTGAGGAAGCGCTTATCCTCCACACCTACCAGAGGAAAACCATTGTTCAGACCTTTTGGCTGAAGAAGGATGCTCCATTATAGATAGCTTTTTATTGTATTCGCATCCCCCTTCCCTTGTTTGAACACCCTTTCCAAATAACAATAATATTTTAACAATTTCGTTAGTTGTCCGGTTTTGGAAGAAAGTGTGAAACTAGCCTCTCGAGTTTCTAAAACTCGAGATTTAATTAGAACTCGAGTTTATAAAGATTGAGTTCAGTGTTTTTCTACTACCCTTAGTTGGACAAAATTGCTAGGTGGAGCCACGTGGAAATCGAGTTTATAAAACTCGAAATCTGCAGAATTAAACAAATAACAGCAATTTCAAATGGCTCTTTACAAAATCCTCAAAGTTCAAACACTCAGTCACTCTCAAACTCCACAGTACTTTCGCTCCGCCCTCTCAAACTCACTCTCAAACTCCCTCACTCACTCACTCACTCACTCATAAAGCAAATTCGTAGCCCAGTGCTGAAGCAAATTCGTAGCCCACTGTCACGAAGGTAGTCACTCTCAAGCAATCGTAGCTCATTGTCAACGTCGTTTGTAGCCCACCGTGCCGGAGGTACTCTCTCTTTCTTCTCAATACTTTGTGGTTTTTTCTTCTTAGATTCCTCTGTCTCTCTCTCTATTTCTCCAATTGTAGATTTTGGAATTTCATGATGTGACCTAGGGTTTTTCGGATCTTTTTGGGTTTTTTTTTTTGTGTGTTTTTTTTTGTTGGTGTTCTGAGAATATGGTTATGTTTTGGCAATGACATTAGGTTTTTTTATTTATTTTTATTTTTTTAGTTGAAGGCAATGGAGATTGAACCCAGCAAATGGGTTACAATTCTCAGTCTGTCATGCCTTCCGTTTCCTCTAAAGACATATGGTTTGTTTGGATGATTTATTGTAATAATTTGGTTATGTTCGAGTCTTAATATGTCATCTCTGTATTTCTTATTAGTTGTCATGGTTTGTGCAGTGGAACCTCACTCATCTGTATGAATAGACAGGGATTGAATTTTTGTGGTTTTCATATTTGGTTTTTAAATGTGTTGGGTTTTTAAATGTGTTAGAATTGAAAAAAAAAATATTTTAAATGTGGTATTTCAAGGAAACCCAAGTACCCATTTTTGGATTTGATTCAAAGATGGCATTTTGGAACTTTGATTCACTTTTGAGGCAAATACTTTGGTGAAATATTGTTTACTAAGCTTATTGGGTGTGGATTACTTTGCTGAAATATTATTTACTAAGCTTATTGGGTGTGGATTACTTTGCTGAAATACTTTGTTGGAATTGATCTTACTCTAAGGCCCTTTGGCCTTGATTGTTGAAACTTTGTTACTTCAAATTCTCTACTAGTTTTTTCCTATTTATGGTTTTGTATGGCTTTTGCTAGTTTGGGTTTGTAATGCTTTTGTTTGGTTTGGTTGCTTTAGAGACTTGGGAAAACAATAGACATTGAACAGTTTCCTTATTAGAGCTTTGGGTTCAGTCTGGTTTGATGGGAGTGACCCTTGTTGAGCCAAATTGGTAGGGCTGGTTTTGATGGGGTCAGTGAGGCTGGTTTCAGCTAGTCTGGGTTTTTCTCAATAAGAACAACTCTGATCAAATACACAATCAATCCATGAATGAATAGTCTTGTGTAATACACAACAACATCATTATACCATATCAAAATACTAAAATTAGTGGGGAAAAAAAAAACCCAAATGTTAGTTAGCATAGAATCCACAAAATTTAATCAATTACATAACATTATCCCATATTTTAAAGTGAAAAATACAAGCCCAAAAGCAAAAGGGATGCTGGTGGAGTGTTGCTCCGATGAGGGGTGATTGTGAAACTGAGAGAGGCTGTCAAGAGAGGGAGTCCAAGAAGATCATATTTAGGTTACAATCTAAACAATGTCGGAGCATGCAATTATCGTGTTCACAGGGCACTGAATAATTACTCCTAGTAGTCTCTATCCATTCTCAGGAGAGAAGGAATTGCCATTTGAGCTAGAGCTCATTGCCATAGTGTATTTACAACTACTTCCAAAATTTAGTTTGTGGATCACCGGATCATATTTAGGTTACTTTCCATGTCCTTATTTTTACTTAGTGTTTATTTAGAAAGCTATACTTTTTGTTGCTCTTGCTCATAAGGATTAATTAATTAATTTAAAGGGAAAAGTGTAGGCTCTAATCTTTTATGGACTTTTTAGTTTTTACAACACTCTTAACTCTAGTCTATATATGTGAAACGTGAAGGCAACCATGATTTGGAGCAGTCCAGATTTTGTTTCTAAACTATATCATTAGAATCCCTAATTCTGTAAGGGAAGCAAAATGTAAATCATGGTTTGCCATCAACTAAATGTATACGTATTCAGACAATTTTTCCATCTATTCTAAGTTTACAAATTCAGCTTACGAAAATGAAAATTGAAAAACTATCCTTTTTTTTTTTGTATGGGGGCTGGATCTGGACGACATTTGTTTACATATTTTGCTCTAATTTTATTTTGTGACCTGATTTGAAGATCATTCAAATTGACAAGGTATTAGTTATATGGAACATAGATGCCTTACTGAATGACCTTGAGGGGTTGATTTTATTATCAAAGAACTTTATAATGTTTGTTTACACTATTTATTTATTAGTATAATGTTGGTTTACACTTATTGCCACGCTTCTTTTAGTTAGTTGTTAAAATCATGTAAGGATAGTTTTGAATAATTTTACATCTTTGTTTGGGTTTATGATAAGAGTTTGATAATTTCTATAGTACAAATGCTTAAAGATTTATTTCCAAACCACTTTACTTGACGAGCATCATCGCTATTCTGGCCTGATCTCTTGGTGCACATTAGTCACCTGGAAATTTAATATGCAACACCATAATTTTGCTCTGAAATCTTAATGGTCTGATGCTTCTACTGTCATTGATTCGCATGTGGAGAGTAATATTATAGATTTAAAAGTCATGACTGCTTTGTGTAACAATCCATTTGTTCTTCCTTTTTCATGTAAGACGATTGATTTATTCAATCATCAGTTTATTTACCCAAATGAAAAGAGCATACAGCTTTTGAGATTGTGTCACACGGTTTTTAGTATCCACATATCGAATAGTTTGTGGATACAAACCTGAAGAAACCATTCTTGTAATTGAGTTTTTATTTTGTTGGGGGGGGGGGGGATTTACATTTTAAACCTATCATTTAAGAAGTGTAACAAATTAAGCCCCATAGATTTAAGAATAACAAATTAGACCCTGAGGTTTTAAATAGTAGCAAGTTTAATCTCAGCCCATTTAAGTGGACTGCCTTTGTGTTTGGGTTTAATATATTGAGGTTTCAATTTGTTACCTTTACAAACCTCAGGGTTTAATTTGTTGCTTTTGAAACCTGAGGTTTCAAAAAGTAACAAATTAAACTTCACTCCCATTTAAGTGGACCGTCATTGTGTTTGGGGTTTAACATGAGCTGAGTGTTTGATTTGTTACTTTTGAGTTTCTATGAATCTATTGAGTTGACTGGGCCCATTACAAATCTATGAATCTATTGAGTTTCTATGAAAGGTACTTTATCTTCTTCTTTATTTAACTTTTTTATTTTTATTTTTATTTTTGTGGCTGAGGGCAAAAGCTAGTTACAGTTTTATAAGTTGGGTTGTGAATATGATGCAGCGTTAAAGCGAAAGAAGGGTTAGTGTATGACAAAAATCTAAAACACCTTCAATCCACAAGGTTGATATCTGCTATCCACCTACAAAATAAAGAATAAAAGACTGATATTGTATTGATTGTAGACTTCCTTCTTCTTTTTTACTGCTTAAGGGCCAATTTAAGGAGTCCAAAAAACCTATTCTGAAAGGAAAACAATTTTTAACAAATCTTATTAATATACAATCATATAAAGACTCCATTTTGCCTAAAATTCTCCTCAAAACTCTCCAAAACAAGGAAATAAAATCCTATGCCAAGAAATTCCAAAAATTGCAAAGTCCTATTGTAAGAATAGGAGTATGGTTTATGACATTAATGTTAGACTTGAAAAAATTGGTCAATTTTTCATATTTTGTGGTATCCTCTACACAATAGACACAATTTATAAAATTTCAAGGTTAAAATCATCTTGAATACAAAGTATATGATATATAGTTTTGTTTATGGATAAGCTTCCTTAGACTTTTATCCTTACTTTGTTTTCTTTAACTTTATGTTATTTATTTATTTATTTTTTTTAGCGAGTGTTCCCAAGAGATTGCCTTTCTTTTGGATAAGTGAGTGGCCTAAAGGGAAGGGGAAACGGGGAGAGTCAAACTAGTCGCCTCTGGTTTGTGAAGCATGTTCCAGGGCTAAGTGTACTATGGGTTACTTAGCTTGCTTTATATTCTCCTTATGCTATATACATCCAATATAATTCAAATATTATCCCTAAAATGATACATAAAAAGCAAGTGCACATATATGTGTAACACACTGATGGATATTCCCACAATATCTTGTTTTTTGCAAGGTAACCCTTGCACTTGTGGGGATGAATATCATTTTATTTTTTTAATCTCATACATAATGTTATTTTGCAAGGTAACTTTATGTTTTTTTTTTTTTTTTCATTTGTTTTTTTTTTTTTTACTGTTTTAAATGCTTTTTCTGCATGATTTAGCTGTGAAATTTCAAATCCATCTCTGATGTAGATATTTACATGTGTATGTGTGTGTGTGAGAAAAGGCTAGAGAAATAAAGGATTCCACTGAGGTATTATTTGTAAAAATAACTTACCAATTACATAGGAATAGAAAAGATCAAGGCTGGATTGAATCCCCAATTACAGCAAAGTACTCTATTTAATCCTGAGTTATAGATGTACTTCTTCTTGCTTTCCATTCTTTTAGCATCCTTTTTTAAATAATGCCAACAAGCTGCTCTTCAGTATAGATTTTCCTTGCATATAGAATAGCATTCCTTTTCCCCCACACTATTAATGATCTCATAGTAGCACTCTTTGCAGTATGGAGCCTCAGATTGATGAGGAGCCACAGATCTTGCAACCTGGTCCGCTTGATGGGTCATTGTTGACGCGACAACGACATCATCGATCAGAGGACATTTGGAATGGCGAGGTGAAATATCTAGTTCTAACAACCGCTTTAATTTTTACGTTGTCTTTGACTTTTAGTTAGCAAGTTCTTTCAAAGTTGTATTTCTAGTTCTAACAACTGCTATAATTTTTATCGATTTTGCAGGACCTAGACCCACTTATGTGCCGTGGTCGCACTAAGGAGATGGCAAGCATTCAGATGCGAGATAATCGAATGATTGACATTATCAAGTTGTTAAGGCTTGAAGGATTGTTTAGGGCTCCTTCTAGAGAGATAGACAATTGCCTAATATCGGCCCTAGTTGAGCGATGTCGGCCGGAGACTCATACATTGCATCTTCCACATGGTGAGATGTCAATCACCCTAAAAGATGTGGAGGTCATTTTCGGACTTCCTATAGACGGTGAGGTCTTGGTTGGGCCGACTGCTGTGGTAAATGGAAATTGGACCACTCTTTGTAGGGACTTGCTTGGTTTTACTCTGGCAAATGACAACAAAACTTTAGTGGGGCAAAGAATTCTCATCAGCTGCCTTGTTGAGGCCATTGTAGTGCCACTGCCTCATGACACAACGGAGATTCAGATACACGAGTATGCCAGCTGCTATATTTTAGCGCTACTAGGGGATAAGCTTTTCATGGACAAGTCGGGAGATAGGGTGCATCTGATGTTCTTGGAGCAACTGCGGAACCTTTATGATCCGCCACAGTATAGTTGGGGTAGTGGTTGCCTGGCCTGGTTGTATAGAGAGTTGTGTCGGGCAAGCGAGAAAGGGGCATCGCAGATTGGTGGGGCGTGCACCTTGGTCCAGTATTGGGCATGGGCAAGGTTGCCATTCTTGTGCCCGAGGATAGAGCCCCCACCTGGATGTGGTTATGGCCCATGGCCGTATGCTCCACTTGCATTTAAGTAAGTATTTTCCTGATATTTAGTGTGTTATGCAATGTACTCTTCTTAGTAACTAAGTACCTACTTATCTTATGTTATTCGCTCGTAACTGTAGGTGGGTGCGGGTGCCAAGCTCAAAGAGTAGGCCATCCGGGACGGCCTTGGTCCACTATCGTGAGCAATTAGTTACAATGCAGCCGAAGCAGGTAATAATATTCAAAAATTCTGTTTGGTTATGTTCATTTTCCTTAAGAATATGATTGCTTCAGCCTTTAACATATCTTCCGTTTTAATTTTTGTTTTTCCCTGTATCTATGTATTCTCCCTTGTTTCACATTTTAAGATGCTATAATAATTGTTTTTTGTTTCTATTGTAGATTGTGTGGCAGCCATACGAGGCACACTTCGCCCACCTTCCTGACTTTTGCGTTGCAGGGAGGGGTACGTGGACAACAAGGGTGCCGCTTGTGTGTTTTTGCATAGTGGAGATACACCACGGACCGTGTCCTTCGACAGTTTGGGTTGGCGCAGGAGCGGCCTGACCGTGTTGTGTACAATGATAGGCTGCATAGAATAGACTTGCGTGGGAAGGTGGAAAAGAATTGGAGGGAGGAGCATGGACCGTATATAATTACATGGGATAGCAGAGAACAACGACTTTGCCATGCACCTCCTCAAATTGGTGAGATGCCCCGTGATCATGACTATTACTGATGGTACCGTCCGGTCACTCGAAAGTATGTCGACCGCAACAGCGCTAAATTAGATATGATGGTAATGTGTTCTAATTATATTTTATTGCCTGCTTTGTTTTTTCTTTAGTACATGTACGAACGTAGAATCAATTGATTTATTTTTTCAACAAATTTGGTTTGATCTGACTGACATCCAATTAAAAAGACTTTCGGTTGCATATAGTATCATAATAAAACTTTCAGTTCTTAGTTTAGATGAGTATTTAAGTAGATTAATATGTACTATATTTTCCATTCTATAATTGTTACATAAATGTGGAAAATTTTGATTGTACTGGTTCTTTCTCTGTTTCAGATTGAAAGTCATTTAGCGCTGTTGAATTGGCTTCTTGTAGGCAGTCGAGAACACAACCATGTCCGGCGCATTCTATATAATGTGGCTGGGCTTGGTGGTGATCCTGCAGCCACTGGGCAGGCAAACAACTGTACTGAGACTGAATTAGCAGCTACTGCAACCCCAAGCACAAGTGCAGCACCCGTAACTACATCGACCCGTGGTCGGCGTGATACTGCAAGCCCAAGCACAAGCACAGCTAAGGGCCGTGGTGAGCCTGCTACAGCAAGCCCAAGCACAAGCGCAGTTAGGGGCCGTGGTCGGCCTGTTACAGCAAGCCCAAGCACAAGTGCAGCTAGGGGTCGTGGTCGGCATGCAACAACCCCTCGGGTTGTAAGTACTCCTAAGATACTTGCACCCATCTTGCACGCATCTCCCCAGCCCGAGGTCCCTCCACCCATCCCAGATGCATCTCCTCAGTCCGAGGTCCCTCTACCCATTGTAGATGCATTTCCCCAGCCCGAGGTCCCTCCACCCGTCCCAAATGCATCTCCTCAGTCCGAGGTCCCTCCACCCATGGTAGATGCATCTCCTCAGCCCGAGGTCCCTTCACCCACCCCACCTTCACAGCCGAGTTTCGATCTCGGTATTCATTCTCAGTTGACCCCTCCTATGCACCCCGAGACACCCTCATACCCACCCACCAGCTCTAGTGCACCCACTTTGCCCATAGACCCACCCTGTATTGAACCCATGACAATGATCCCCACCCCTGGCCTCTACACAGGGCATCATTACCCACCTACCTCATCCTCATCTGACCCTCTAGGACCTCCGGTTGGGACTGACACTCCACAGCCAGATACTGATGTACCGGATGAGCATCCCCCTCATCAGCCTTCACCCCCACGAGGTAGACTACAACGTGCTAGAAGAGCACCCACTTGTGGGACAGGTGGACAGAAAATAGGACACAAAGGCAGCTCTATGGTATGATAACATTAATTTCTCTGTATATGCCTATTTTGCAATTCACTTTATTCTTTACAATTACACAGAATATTGATTGTGTGCATCTAATGTCTTTGCAGCACGATGATGAGCCTAAGGATGATGCCCCGCGGCCTCCTCCCCCGCCCAAACATTACACGAGGGTTAAAAAACGCAAAATTGGTTAGTCTACCATTTATTATCATTTTACGCCAAGTAGGTGATAACGATGTATGTTGTGAAGTAAAAAGTTTGTACACATTCTTTACCAATAAGTTCATTCTATTCATATTTCATTATTGTTGAAGAGCTGCGTTCGGTTTGCAGGTGATTGACGTGGTATCTCTAATGTGCTACTTGGTGCAAATAATAGATAAGCTTACACATGCTGTGGTGAGTTGGACACTTGCGCCACACTGCTTACACTTGCTTTGCACCTGTTACCAAGGTGCTCTCTTCGTTTCATCACTATTAACTAGATTGAGATGTTAATTGTCTAATGTTGTATAATTGGGTGGTTTATGGGGACTTCTAAAATTTTTGTTTTGAACTATGCTTTCTTCTTGACTTTTGTCACATTGATTGGCAATGTGCCCCCAAAATTTTTCCTCATTGAACTAGGCTGCAAAATCATGAACTACAAAAAAATTGGCATGATATAATGCTTTTATACAATCTCAAATCACAATCTCAATGAGGTAATAGATTTAGATGGTTAAATTCATCCTTAGCAACTACATAAGATTTGTAATTAGTTAGGCTGTAGGTTTTGGATCCATATGCTTGATCTTTTGAAATGGTATTGTCTTCCCTTGTTTCAGATTTGAGGGAGCCTTTTAGTCTGCAGAAAGGATGGCTCTTGTGGGCAGGGATTGGCCTTGGTGCTGTTGTAATGGCGATTGCATTAACAGGACCTGCTCTGTCCTTCGGTGGTGAGAGCCCACAAAGAGAGGTTTCTTCTCTGCTGCAATCTTTGCTTTTCATTCTCTTTGTTTGTTTGTTTTCGATTATATGGGGGGCTTTATGTTCCATTATTCTTGGTGTTTACAAACACAAACACAAACACCGCATTTTTATAGACCCTTTACTGCCATTTCCTTGTTTAAATATAGGCATGACTGTGTATTGTACACTGTTCCTACATATAATCTATTTTATGTTATAAATGTGGACATTAATAAAAATAGACATTGCGTGTAAAATTAATGACGTTGTGTGTGTGTTTGCAGCGTATATCAATGATTGTGTGTAAGACCGATTTCCCTTTAAATATTGTTCCTTTGTATGACAACATCGGCAATGCACGGCGTAGAAAATGTATTTGGGGAAGTTCATTAATTTACCCCAAAAAAATAAGGCTACCCTTATTGATTACTCTATTTTGAGAACTATCTTTTAGTTAATCAAATATTACATAACTTCTTCCATTTTCATTTTGCTAAGTTTCAATTTCCAATATGTAGGCTTATGCCTCCTATATGAAAGGGAACTTGTTGTTTGAACAAGATCAGAACTGGGACACAGCATTAATGAATTTCAAAAGTGCCAGGTGCATGCTTGTCTTCTTAAATATACTGATGTTTACTCTTGATACTTTGCTGTTGGAAATGAATTTTATCATCATATCTCACCTCTTTAATAAAATAATAATGAATTAATTGATTTAGGCATAAATTAATTTTGAGTGCAACTTTATCTCAGAAATACCTTGAGCTGTTCCTTGTTTGGTCTATTTACTCTATACCCTTCACATTCTGGTTGCAATGGTGGATATTGTGGCTGTTTAATTTATTATTAATCTTACAGGGCTGTTTTGCTCGGAACTTGGCAAATATGGGGACCTAGAGAATCAAGTTTTGTGCCGAGAGCGTGTTGAGGAGCTAGAGACTAGTATTCGTTACTGCCTACACAAAATTGGCGAATCAAATCTACAAGCCTCTGAGCTTCTGCAGATTGGTGAGATGGAAGGTCCTGCTCTGGACCTTTTCAAAGCTAAATTGGAGGTGGGTTTAATTATCTTGAAAGTAAGCCATGCATGATGCAATAGGGTTCTTTCAATGTCTTCCAGGCAGTTGCTTTGGTTACAGGCATGAGAATTTGAAAACATGAATCATATTCAGGGAAAGGGGAAAAAAATTATATTAGAACAGTTGATGAAGCTCAGTTTGAAACTTTGAATATCTAGACGCTCTTTCACCCATGTAGCTATCATACTCTGTAATATTCTGAACTGTCTGGTTATCGTGAACGTAGTGATAAACCTTCGTTTGAGGAATATTTTAACTCATCAGAGGTGGGTAGCATATATCTTGAAGTAAGGTGTCTCAGTGCTTCAACAATCTCTTGACTGATTCTCACATCAACTACACTCAATAAGTTTAGTCTCGCCAGATTTATTGAACTGCAACCTGCCTTATAATTACTTTGCTGTATTTTGGTTCATTTTTCCATGCATTTAACTGCAGTAATTCTTGTAAGATTCATCTGAGCATGGAAGCTTGTACGAATTCTGATTATGCGGTGTTGTACCCACCCTTAATTTATTGGTCATTGTTGCTTTGTGGTAACGTTATTAGAGACCTGGTTTTTAAAGTAAAGACATTATCCTTCTTGCTTATGGGAAATTAGTATCTCTTATGATCTGGTTGACCTTAAGACTAATTCTAATTCTATCTGATGGTATAATAATTATTATTTTTCTTGTTGTGGAAGAATTGAAGCATGACCTAACCCCACCCCACCTTATTGCAACTTTTTGATTGGTCCCACCCCTCCTTATTGCAACTTCAGTGAGGCTATGGCTATTTTGACTTTGTGTGATAAACAGTTATTGGTATTAGTCTTTATTAAATAATTATCTGTTTTATCCTGTTATAGTTAAAGTTGGAAGTGCTGAGAATTTTCCACTTCATCCTTTGGAAGCTTCTGTCTATTGTACTGATGTCTTTCAATGTCTTGGTTTCAGGCTGTCATGGCAGAGGCAAGGTCTCAACAAGCTGCGTCCATGACAGAGTTTCACTGGCTTGGTCATAGGATTCCAATATCTAATGTGAAAACTCAGGTTGCCATTTTGAAAGGTCGGTGAAAAGCTATTTTTGATAATGATTCAGAATTGCTCCATTACTTTGGGTTCAACAAAATGTATTGTACAGCTGTAATGATCATCTCTCTTGGTGTCATCAAACATACAGTGTGAATCTGGATTTTTCCTGATTTAGTAGAACAGATTATGACTAGTTGTTTATACTTACTCTTTTAGTCTCTCTCTAGCAACTGATAATTTAGTTGATAATCTTCAACCGGATAGTCTATGTATATAAGGAAGAGAGTAGCTGAATTCAGTGCTCAAATGGATGGTCTACCTAAAAACTGAAGTACCATTGTTTCACTAAAAGTAGTATGCCAAAAATGTTGCTATTAGGCTCATTGGTCAGTTTATTAGATTTATTAACAGACCTGCAAAACTTGCCGTTAAATTGTTGTCAATTTTAGAATTATAATGTATGGGATTGTTTAGAAGTTATTTCATCAGGAGAGATTTTATTCAGGAAACTCTGGTGGCAAAGGAATTTATCATGTCTTTAAGTAGACCTTAAAGAATTCAGCTTGCTGTTTTTGAGTATTTGTAATTCATGTTCATAATGAATCTGCAAAACTTGCAGTTGCTGATCCCAACTGAGACTACCCTTTCTTGTTTTCTTGTTATTAACGTATTGTTGCAGCTTCTCCTTTGTCTTGTTTCTCCCCCTTGAGTTAAACCACACTAAAAGTCTTCTGATGGTTTCCAACCACAATTGGATATTTGGCGACAATTATATTTTATGCAACTATCCCGTTTGTGGAAAATATACGTTTTTCTCTTGCTTAACTAGTGCATATCATGAAGCCAAGAGCTGCATTCGTAGTGACTTGGTATGGAAAGTTACTTCACAATGTCATTGTTTTATTTCTATTAGAAGTAAGGTCCACTTAACCCCTAGTGATAACACGGTTGGGAACCATGACTCATGATAAGGTTGATCATTTAAATATTTCATTCCCCCTCCACTTGGGGCCAAAATGCACTTCTCAAAAAGAGAGGAAAAAAGGACTTCATTAGATTGTTCATTAAAAAAATGACTCTTTCAAAAAAAAAATTGTAAGAAATCTTTCTCACAGTTCAATCCTATACTGTATCTTTTAGACGGCTTTCCTGATATACTGTATATTGTAGGTTAGTGCAGGGAATGCGAAAAATGTGAAAGATGACTTAAATGGTCTTGACAAAGCTGTTAGTGCCGTTTTAGGACAAAGAACCATTGAGCGCAACCAGTTGTTAGTTACAGTTGCAAAGAGTAAACTTACTAGGCGACATGATGACAAAAATGAGAAAGTTACCAAGCCTGAAGAGCTTGTTCGCCTATATGATCTTTTATTACAGGTTAACTATCTTTATTTAATCAGGTGTTACTTGGCTTTCTTCTAATAAAATGTACTACTGAAGTTGCAAGATGCTAGCCTCAAATTTTATTAGAAAACTTTGTGAATGATTTTGTTATATTCTGCAGAACACAGCTGATCTTTCAGATTTAGTCAGTTCTGGAAGAGATAGAAAACCTGAAGAGTTGGCATTTTCTGAAGACTGTGCACTTCAAAGTTTGTCCTTTCGAGCCGAAAGGTTTGGCTTCTGAGTTTTTTTTTATTTTACTGGTATTAGGAAATGCTTTTTATTTAGTTTATTGCTCCTCCTGCAAGTATTTTAAGGATTACACCCCTATGTCTTTTTAAATGTTGAAATTGATCTTCAATTGCAGCTGTATATTCTTCATTTCTTTTCTTAAGACATCCATGTCTTTCTTTTTTAGTACCTTTTGGAAAATTATAGTTTATGGATGTTTGAAATCTTAGCTTTAACAGGTTCCTTGTTCTACCATAACCTTTTCTTTCCTGTCATCCTTATTAACATCACCGTTTCAACTATGTTGGTCTTATGGACTTGTTTCTTAACCTCTCAACATTCTGTATGATATTAAAACCATTATTCATTTGCATTTCTATTTTCTTTGATTAGTAAGTTTCAGATGAACTTGATTGGTCTTAAACCCATGATCTCATCCTCCACCTTGCTCTTACAAGGGAAGGAGCTGTAGGTTTTAGTTAGAGCTCATTGGAAATATTTCTTTCCAAAATGATAAGCCTGTGTCGGGTTCACAAATATATCTTTGATAATTCAATAATTGGGGTGTGGGGATTTGAATCCTAGATGTCTCAATTGGAAATATGAAGAGGTGCCAATCAATTGAGCTACAAGGTTCTTGGCCTGGTTCCCAAAAACATAACTGAGATCACACTTGTTCTAGTTGATTTTTAGAATGGGTTTTTGTTGTTCCTGGCTCAAATTTTATTTATAGGCTTATTATTAATTTTGGCAGGTGCTTCTACTTGGCAAAATCTTACAGCTTGGCTGGAAAGAGGGCAGAAGCTTATGCATTATACTGCCATGCTCGGTCTCTTGCTGAGGACGCTCTACAGAAATTCTCTTTGGATTGAATGAGAATGATCAGGTTTGTGTATATTTTTGGGTTTTCTATCTTCTTCTTTTTCCTTTTTTTTTTTTGGCATCAATTGAATGAAATTGCTTCGCAACTGTTAAATTCAATGTTGTTATCCACATTTATATAACTTACTATCACTCTTTAGTCTTTTCCACTGATGTTTTTGGGATGGCTTGCCCATTTGTCTTCTTTCTGCCTTTGCTCTCCATATAACAAAAAATGATATATATATATATATATATAAATTACCCCAAAACTTCCAATTCTTATCAATTCCTTATCTTACTAAATAACTACTTTTCTAAGATCAGTAATTCTTGATGTTTTTTGTCTTATATATGATAAGTACTTCTAATATGATAAATTGGTATATTGATGTTCTTTTTTTGTTCTTTTTTTTGCATTTGGAATTGTTCACCGATAATTCATATGCAAAGCAAAAATATTTGGTTTTGAAAGCCTTCATTTATTTTCTTTGTATAAGCAGATAATCAAAGAGTTGAAGATGTTGTGTGACAAGTGCAGATCTAACAGTTGTATAGAGCATGCAACAGGGATCAGGGAGGAGGTGAAGGCTTCAGAGAATCTCTCAAAAAGATTCGCTAATTTGTCATTAACAGGAGCGGACAAGAAGGTACTTTTAATTCTTCTCAAAACATGAACCAAACATTATTCTTGATTCTAGCTTGTATTCATTCATGCTTGAGTCATTCTGACCAATAGTTAGACGTTGACGTTCTGTGTAATTGCTATGTAACGTTTGCCTGGATCTCTCTTTTCCTTATTGTTATTTTTCAAAGAAGCACATGGGTTTGTGCGTTTATAAGAAATGTCACCATGTGCATGCATGTATATTCTAACATAGGTGTGACATTTTGATTTGAATTTGTTTCAGTTGGAGAAATACCTTCTCGAGAAACTCGACAGCTATGAGTCTGTAGTTGGTGATTCAAATGTCAAGGGTGTTTCGTGCATTGAAGTTTTCCCTCCTGCATTCGAAGCAATCCCTCGGAATCCTTTTGTTGTAGACCTTGCCTATAATTTTATTGAGTTCCCATCTCTTCAAAGTAGGATGAAGAAAGAGAAGAACAGTGACTGACTTTATTAGTTTGGTTGCTGCGAGAGAAAAAGAGAATAAAGTTCGAAATACTATGAACCATCAACAATGTATTGGCCAACCATTCCTTGAAATGGGTTCATTTGACTGTCTCAATTTGCTGGCTGGCCATGATTAGAGCATTATCATTGGCATTTGTAAAATCTCCAAATTGCTATTTTAGTACCTGCAAAACACTAAAACCCATCTTTACTTGGGTGTCCAAACAAAAATATTGTACGACTTTGCTACAGTGATTTCTTACATAAAAGAATTATTGTTCATTTATGCTAAACTTAAATACCTATGTTTAATTCATATCTATCTCTCTCTTGTGATTTCAAAACCCACCTAGCTAAGAACCTCCATGGCCAAGCCATCCAAGGCTCAGCCACCACGAGCCACCACCACCACCACGACATTGGATCTTCTCTATTTGGTAATCTCACCACCAAGAATAACAACAATTTGAACTACTTGTCCATCACATGTGACCCATTGCTGTTTTATTAACATAAATTAGTTGAAACTCTGGGAAAATTATCAACATTAATTTGTTTTCTTAGCTTTATTCAATAATGAGTAGCATTAGTGGAATGAAAAATATAAAACTATTTGAATTGATTTTGAAAAGAGAAGGAAACTTTTGGATTGAGATAATGAATGAATCTATTTTCTTGACTAAAAAATGGGGATTGGAAACAATACGCTTTATTATCTTTTTCTTTAAATTTTTTAGTAAAATTACTAATTTCAGTTATAAAAAGAAAGGAAAAAACAAAAAGAAAATAGAGGATAATTAGGGAACTTGTATGCTAAAAAAAACATAATGTTGCGTAATTTTGAAAGTGTTGAATTAAAATGTCATCTTCGTGTCAAGTTGTTGGTATTTGCATTTTTTTTTCCCCAAAGCTATATTTTTCTCTCTTCATGACAAAGTTCAATTTATGAACTCATTTTTATTTGAAATGCTATATAATTTTTTTGTTCTCAAAGGTGATATATATATATATATAGGGTTTGGAATTAGATGATAGATAAGATACAACATTATTTTGCTCAAATAAAGAGATTTAGGATATCCTTTGGCCCTCTTTAGGATGAATTCCTAGTTCCGCCTGTGGACCAAGTAGAGGTCATCCTCTCCGCTGGCATACCCCAAAAGCTTCACCTATAAAGATTAAAAACATGATTATACTCAAGCCTTTCTTTCACACCATGCTAAGAGTCAATCATAATTACTCACCACATTGTGATGGATCTTGCATAATACCTTTATGCAAAGAACTCTTTGGATTTATTAGACCTCATCTTTTTTATTGCAGCCTTGTGAAGGTTGAAGAGTTTGTCATCATTTAAAAGCAAATGTTCAAGGAAAAGGAAGAAAACTATAGCACTGATATTTTCGATTAAATACTCATTTAGATGCCTTAACAGAACACATGAAAGATGAGGGTAATGTGAGTCATA
Organism: Quercus aquifolioides; assembly: GCA_019022515.1. Lineage (NCBI taxonomy): Eukaryota > Viridiplantae > Streptophyta > Magnoliopsida > Fagales > Fagaceae > Quercus > Quercus aquifolioides. The sequence goes on from CM032329.1 coordinate 3,094,678, forward strand.
ACCAGACGTACATTTTCTGTAGTGATAATGAACAAACAACCTTCTTAGGTAAAGATGTGTGTTTATCCTAATGAAGTAAGAGTTTGGTTTCAATACACTATTTTTTTAGCAACAAAATCAATGTCAAACGAGGACAGATAGACACATTATAGTTTGGCCCCCCAACTCAAAATTTCTAACTCTGCCACTGCAAAAAATTATACCCACCGTAAATAGCAATAAATGGCAACAAAAAAAGCAATAGCTAAGAAAAGAAGCTCATTTGTACAAAAGAAAAAAAATGTCTAGGTCCTTGGGAAATGTCATTGATCCGCTTCATCCTTTTATGCCGTATGTTATTGAAGAATGATGGAAGCGCCTTCCTTCATCAAGGGACCAGACAAACAAGAGAGCTCTGTGTTATGGATGGGGCTTTCACATGTATGGGGAGGTATTTTTCAAATTATTCTAAGCATTAGTGAGGTTAATTGAAATCAATCAAACATTGGTTTGGCTAAGAAAATAATAGATAAAACATCGTATTTTCTATCAAAATAGATGGTCAGTGCGAGCTTGATCCAGTTCACCACTTAATATCTGGCCAACTCTAATTTACTCTCCCTCCCTTCTCTCTCAATCTACACAGCCCATAAAACTTTAGCTTGTGTCAATACCATATTCTGGATATTATATTCCATGAAAGGGCTACACGGACTGGAGGGTAACATTGATAATTAATAATAAAAAAGGATTATGTCAAAAAAATTTATTTTCATTTAAAATATTCAAATTTGTATGATGTACAATGAAGGAATAGATAAATTTGCATCCCATGATTTGGTAGAGTATAAGCTATGCGAGAGTTGTGCTAGTGTGATCTGATTGAACCGCCTTAAACTCTATGCAGGTTTATTTGCATCCCATGATTCATGATGCACATGGGCGTAAGATGTCTAGGTCCTTGGGAAATGTCATTGATCCGCTTGAAGTAATAAATAGGATATCCTTCAAAGGTCTTCATAAGAGTCTAGAGGATGGGGTATCGTCAGTAGTTGCATAAATTGGGGAATGCTGTAAGATTTGCTATGACCAAGTTTGGGGATGATTTGTTCCGCCCACAAATGTAAATCCGGATGACTTGTCATTTAGCTGTCAATGGATACTCTCAGTATTAAACAGAACCATATTCAAAACTATTGCAGGTTAGGGAACTTGGCAAATTCTCAAATGTAGCAAGTACTGTGTATTCATGGTGGCAATACCAATTGTGTGATGTTTTTATTGAAGCAATTAAGTATTTCTTTGCTAGAGACACACTTTGGTTATGTCTTGACAATGAGCTATGAGATGATTTTGTTCATTCTCTTTATTTGCTGAAATAGCTTGATCTAGTAGCCGACCTTGATAGGAGCAAGTCCTGCACTATGTACTCCATTAATCCTAAATTGACCGTTCCCCTGAAAAAATTCAATCTTGTAAGGTACCTAATGGGTAGAGATCTTGACAAAATTCAAGCACTTGGTAAATTTTCAGACCATCTGGCGTGGGTATTTGGGGTTTAGGTTTCTCATTCTATAGGGAAAAAAAAGACAAAAAAGAAAAAAAAAAAAAAAGAAAAAAGAAGAAGAAGAAGAAGAAACAAAAATTGTCTTATATTTCCCATCCTAGTTTGTTTGTTCATCTTAAAAATTTATGTAAATTTCATTTAATGTAATGTCACTTAAATAAAATATTATTAATTTTTTAAAATTACCCTCTTGAATTTAAACTCTTAATTTTTTTTTCATTTAATGTAAGTTAAAAAAAAAATGTTTTTATTGATATGTCAATAACATTTTTCACAATTAAGGTGATAGGTTGATGTTGCATTAATTAGAAATTGTCATCTTAAAAAATTGTGACAAGAAGTGTTTTTTTTTTTTTTTTTTTTTTTTTTTTTTTTTCAGTTTATCTGGACACAATAGATCGGCCCCCCAACACTCCATTTCTAATTTTGGATCAATGCGAAAAATTATACCCACCATAAAATAGTAATAAGCAACAAAAAAGAAAAAAGAAAAAAGCAAAAGCTAAGAAAAAAACCCCATTTGTACAAAATAACAAAAAAATATGTGAGATTTCAAAAAAATAAAAAATCAGAAGAACTCGAGTGTTTAAAACTCGAGATCTTCAAGAAAAAATTAAAAAAATTATGAAAAGAAATCGAGTGTTTAAAACTCAAGATCTCAAAAAAGAAACTCGATTATTTGAAACTCGAGATTCAATTGGCCTAAAATGCTCTATTCAGGAAAAAAGGTTGCTCTGTTTTGCTCTGTTTTTTCCAGTGGAACTCGAGTCTCATAGACTCGAGTTCCACTGGGAAATTTTTTTTTTCCTGGACATGCAGACAAATCAGAAACTGAATTGTGTGCATGCACCTGCTGAGAAACAGAGATAAAGAAGCTGAGAATGTAATCTATAAGCACTCATTGAGGGGCAGAGAAGCTGAGAATGTAAATGCACTTAAATTACATCAAAAGTTGTTCTCGTTAGGTACCAAACTATGGAAACTATTACGCTCTATTCATAAATATAGTTTTATAATGCAAATACACTTACATCACAGCAAAAGGCATTCTCAATATATCAACATTCTATACATGCGCAACCATGCTTAATTTGTAGTTCTAATCGTACTACTCAAATCACAATCTTCATAGAGGTACATTGGATAGAGAATTACAAGTACATTCAACAAAAACCAAAAAGTTAATTGTGCCAATATAACGTAGTCAATTTTCCTAAGATCGGCGGTCTGCACAACAAAAACGTCGTCCATGGAAACATGCTTGAAAAACATAGAGTAATCACGTTAGGAGACAAGATAATAGTAAACATTAGGTAAACATAGAATGAACAACAATTATTTAACCGATGCATAACTTTTTGCCATCTACCTACCTAGTGTGGAACATGACCACTTGTGGAAGCGCCACGGGACTGCGGACATTTTCTGTGGTTATGCCCAGAAGCATGACACAGTCCACATGTCTGCTTGGGTTGACTCTCTATCAAATCTGCGTCCTCCCTCCGCCATCTCGATTCTTGATCCTTATTTCTCACTCCATCCATCTCATTCCTTATTCTTGACTTCATTGGTCGACCTTTGGCCTGCAACAATTCTGGATTAGGCAACCACTTTGGCCCCATGAGATCCCTCCACAATGACTGTGACTTAGGAATCGCAAATGCATGCTGATAAGTGTTAATGGCATTGTTCAAACCATAACATGGGTGAATATATGTGGTCAAATCAATATGTAAATAGTCACATACTCTAATTGCATGTGAACACGAGATCCCTATGTTTTGCCATTTCCCACAACTGCATGTTCTTTCCCGTAACCGAACTTCATAACTGTGGTTTCCCCCTCTTGCGCTACACGTGTTGAATTGAGTAACTATCTGATATATCATCTCTTCATTGCTAAATGCCTTAGATAGTTTTTCTCAGATTTTTTGTGATTTTCATCCCACGTGTCAAAGGCATATTCACTCCATTTCTTACCCTCTGACAACTCATTAAGGTATTCTTTGTGCCGGTCGTGGAAATATTCAACAAGTTTGGACCAAGTGAACTCAACAAACGTGGCAATAGGAAGGCCCCGTGCACCTTTCAGTACACCATTGAAGCACTCTGATATATTGGTTGTCATTGCCCCAAAACGTATCCCACCATCCTGTGACTGGGTCCACATATCCATAGACTCGCTCATTAGGTATGTGTATGGACGATAATCTTGATTCTTTTCCTTGCCATCCTTCCCCGTCACCTTCTTCTTACTCTTAATGGCCTCCATTTCTGCCTGCTTTATGGTCTCTATTATGATATCAAATTTAACTACCTGACTAGCATATCCCACTTTCAACGCCGCTGACTTTAGAGTCGAGTTCTGAAAATGTGTGTTAAAGTTGCTAACAACATTTCGAATGCAATATCTATGAAATACTCGTGTTCTTCTATCATCCCTTCTAGGCCAGTTTGCAATGGCGTTTTTGATATCGAGATGTTGGTCTGAAATTATACAAATGCCTTCGTCAGGTATCACGTGGCCAATCACATCTCTGAGGCATTGTAAAAACCACCTCCAACTGTACCCTAACTCACAATCCACAATAGCAAAGGCGAGAGGGAATACCTTGTTGTTAGCGTCGGTTGCCATTGCAACCAATAACTTTCCCTGATATTTACCATACAGATGGGTCCTATCAATACTGATAACCGGCTTGCAATATTTGAATCCATCAATGCTTGGACCGAAAGACCAAAACATATAATTCAAAAATACGGTGTCATCTTCACCGGTGGATGTGGTATGAAAGAACACCTGGGTAGTCGGATCCTGATCAATATATGCCATTAGCAACTTTTGCAACCTTTGGTAAGACTCTTCCTAATTCCCAAACATCTTCCCAATCGCCTTTTGTTTTGCAACCCATACCTTGTAGTAAGAAGGCTTATGGCCCTCATATTTCGACTCTATCATAGATCTGAGATGCTTAATTGGGGTAGTGTGATCCTCACATAACTTCTTAAGGATGTCTTTTGCAATAAAATTACAACTCATCATTCTACCATCATTTCGCACCCCAATCCATATACACATGTGAGGACCCACATACACGGTGACCATCCATAGTCCGTGGAGATTGGGCTTCAAGACTGCGCAGACATACCACTTGCACGACTCATCCACGCATTTTGCACAAAGTTTTTTCGTCGTCGACCTACTGATCATAAAATGTTTGTTTTCCTTGAGGGCACACTTTGTTAATACGCGCTGCACCTCCGCTTTATTGGCAAAAGTCAACCCTTTGCACAAATTCATTCCCTCTTTCCAAGTAGATACAAATGGTGTCTCAATATGTGAAGGATCAACCATATTTTCCCAAGTATTTGCAGAAAATGACAAGGCAGGAGGTGCGTAGGCAGGGATTGTGTCCGTAATGTTTTGGACACAAATAGCATTGTCTGCATCAGGTTCACTACCATCTAATGTCTCATCGTCATCAATGTCCTTCTCAAAGTCTCCAAAATCCCTTTGTTCAATCCTGTCTTCAATCTCATCTCTATTGACAAAATCTTCACCGTCAATGGCAATACTCTCATCAACATAGTCGTCATCCTCATCCTCATCATCATCCTCATCCTCATCATCATCATCATCGGCATGAACATCATCATGCTCTACATGTGTAAAATACTCATATTCAGCATCTGGAACTATAACTTGTAAACTTGTTTGTGTTTGTTGGATTTCCTCGATACCAACTTCTGCACGCGGCTCCAACTGTATGTACAACTCAATGTTAGTTACTTCAGGTATTCTCTCCAACTTATCAAACATGATCCTCACATGTTTGTCTGTTTCTATCGCTATATACTTGTAATTAATCCGGTGCTTCAGGATTTCATTTGGCATTCGATAAGTAATTTGTATGTTGTGCACAGCAGGATTCTCACACAACTCTTCCATAACCATCATCTTCAATTCGTCAAGGGTCTTCAACCTACGATCAATTTGGGTATAATAGCTCTTTATACCTGGCCCTTCAAATGGCAATCCTTTGTTTGCATTGGCATTCTTCAGTGGACCACCGTGGTATAGGATTATATCAATTTCAGGCATTGTGAATCTGTTAAAGTCAAGTTACTATGTTAGTTCAAAAAAACATTTTATCTTGTCAAACTACACAAAGTACAATACGTAAACACAGCTACCAAACAGAGCCTTAATTTCAAATGTAATGATTTTGGTGTTGTCTTTGTTGAAAAATAGGGCATGCCTGCATCTTAAGTTTACATTGATTTTAACTAAGTTTCTAAATAGCATATAATAAATTTGTGACTCTGTACTATACTAGGGGTGGAATTTGGAAACTAGTAGCATTTAGGACAAGAAATGCCTCCATATACACCCAAAATGAAACTCTAGTGCATCTGATTTGGAGAAAAGAATTCATAAATAAATTTAATTTTTTTTTTCACCATGCTCAAAATCAATTGTTACATGTTTCATTTAGAATCTAGAAGACCTATAAAGATCATAAAGAGCTAAGAGTTGATAATGGTGTTGTGTCTGCCAAAGTTACTTTGATGCTATAAGTCAACACTCACAAATAATGTGATTTCAAAAATAGACAATGTCTATTAGTGTTCTCACATTCCTTGATATGCACATAGATGGATGCATATACAGGGTGTTCCAACCTTTCCCCATATTTTTGCCCCTTGTCATGCCAATATGGTTCGTTGACTAATAATTTTAGATCACTATACGGTCAAGCTGGGATGAATGGACAAATTGGTAGCCATTAAAGTTTCATACAACTAATACCCACACCCATAGACAAAATAAATCAAACTAAATACTCAAACTCTTTAACCCACACCCAGAGACAACTAATACCCAACTACAATAACAATCAAATCAAAAAACCCTTACCTGAGATATGAAACTGTTGAGAGGGAAGAGCAGTGAGAAAGGCAATGTGGTGAGTGAGAGTGAGAGGCAATGTGGTGTGAGAGTTATGGGTGAGTGAGAGTTAGTGAGGCTGAGTGTATGGGTGAGGCTGAGAGTTAGTGAGGATGCTCTGTTTTTGGGTGAGAGGCTGTATATGTTTGTAAAAAATGCTGTGTATCTGTTTATAAAATTTTGTAGACCGTGGTTATAAAATTTTTCTTGATAAAACTCGAGTTCTATTCAAATTTTAATTAAAAAACTTTTCGATAATCTCGAGTCTTAAAAACTCGGTTTTTTTAATGTAAAAATCGAGTTTTAAAAACTCGAGATCTACGTAGGACATTTAAGCCACCTCAGCAATTCAAAGCAAGTGCAAAGCGAGTTTGTAAAACTTGATTTTTTAATTGTATCTCGATTTTCTAAAACTCGAGATGTTAGTTTTCTTAAATCTTTCAAACGTTGCCTAACTTACTACATAGAAACCCCTCACCAGTCTACTCTGCAAACTCCTTCTCCCTTGTTTTGTATCAGTTATTGGCCGATGCTTGGGTGTGGCCTACCCTAGACTTTGTAATCTCTAGTTTTTAATTTATGTTCCCAAAAAAAAAGAAAAAGAAAAAGAAAAAACGAAACAAAGATTTTTTGTTTCTTTTGAAAACGACCTTAACTTTCATTCATTTAAATGCAAAGAATCATAATACAATGCGTCTAAAGCTTGTGGAGGAGGATCCTCCATCCAATACATATCCTCAATTACATTCTTCGCGTATCTAGCCAAAGAGTGTGCCACGGAATTAGCACCCCAGTTTACAGGTCTAAAATTCACCCATTGAAGTCCTTGAGCAAGCCATTGTATATCATGAACAATGTGGCCAAGCCCAAAGTTGGTTGAGGGCCTAATTAGATTCTAAATTGACTTGAGAAATGTTAAAATGGAAATATAACTTTTTATGAGCATATAAATTTATTTTTAGAAAATTAAGGCCAAGAAAACCCTTAGCCTGCGTACGAAGCAAGCAACTGTGTACGCAGGTCTGATGCATGTGTACACAGGCATGGACCTACACACGTAGCTAGGGTTTTAGAAACTATGAAAGAGAAGTTTTTCTGCATTAAAGTTGAGGTTTGGAATAAATCCCATATCATCTGGGAGCTATTCCAAACCCCCATTTTTCAACTACGTAAAGCCATACATGATACATTTTCAAAGGAAATAGAAAATCTTAAGGGAAAACCTAAAATTCACTAGAAATAGTGGATCAAAGAGAGAGTTTTTTACAAAACATACTCAAGTCAATTTTCTTTTGATTGGGACCTTTTTTGGTCTTGATCTTTCAAGTTTGATTGTGAATATATTGACTGAGGGGAACGGTCAAAATCAAGCTTGAAAAGCTTCTTGTTTGAGGTATTGAGTTCTAAAACTTATCTTTTCATTTCTTCTTTTTAATGATGTTTTCTTGCTTTGTTTATGTGTTAATATGTTTGTTTAGTTTAGGTTTATGCTGTTTTCTATTTTAAGGCATGTTAGGTTATTAGATTTCTTGTTTTAAGTCCTGCTCTGTTTTATGTGTTTCTAAGTTTCTGGGTTGGGGTTCATTAGGTGTGTCTGCGTATGCATGAATCTGTATGCGTACGCAGACTCGTAGTATGCGTGCGCATACAACTAGCATGCGTACGCATGCCTATGTATCTGCATGCATACTCGTGCCTAGAAACCTTAATTTAGGTTTTTTGCTTCTATTTCTTTCATACGATATGCTTCTATTTTGTCCCTATTTTATGTTTTTGAGTCTTTGTCTCTCTATTTGTTTGTTTCCTTGTCCTTAACATGCTAGATTAGGGTTTCCTCTTTGTTGCGCCCACAATGGCGACTCCACTGGGGATAGAGAGTTTGATTCCAATGTGTCCTATTTCTTAATCTTAATAAAGGCTTGTTCAATACTTATTTGCACACACTTCACTTGGTTCTTTTGCCCCTTTACCTCAGTTGGTGATGAGTGGGAAGATGAGTACACTCCATTCGGGCCAAAGTCTTTGGAAGTTCATCCCACCAACTCACAATGTGTATCATTGCCTAACGGAAAATCTTAAGGGAAAACACAAGATTCATTAGAAATAGTGAATCAAATAGGGAGTTTTTTTACAAAACATCCTCATGTCAATATTTTCTGATTGGGACATTTTCTAACCTTGATCTTTGAGTTTTAAGATTACTAATCACTTCCTTATTTGATTATGAATAGATTTGATTAAGGGGAAATAGTCAAAATCAAGCTTAGGAGCATTTGTTTTGAGATAATGTTTTAAGTCCCTTTTTCTTTTCTTTTCTCTGTTTTGATCCTTATTTCCTTGTTTATTTGGGATGATTGATGCCATGTTGATTGCTAGATGTATGCTAGTTTGTGTGTGAGTATAAAATACAATATTGAACATGCCTTTAATAAGATTAAGACGTAAGACACAACGAGTGGAAGCCGACTCACGGATGGGGTAGGGTTGGGTGCCTAACACCTTTTCATCCCCATACGTAAACTCCGAACCCATACTTTGGTAGTAAGATCAGTCCTTCCATATAATGGCGCTATACATATGGTTCCTAAACCTAATCTAGGTAGCGACTCCATTTCTTTTCTCCGCCCTGGTTCACTTGGCCGAGGCATAGTCCCCCTTTAGGAGAAAACTGTTGCGCTCACATGCGTGAGCTTGTGCTCATAGGCTAGTTTTTTTTTACTGATATTTAATGCTCATAGGCTAGTCTATACTACTATTTAAGGTGCTTCCCCTGTTTGGATTGGACATTTCTTTGGTTCCAAATTACTCTTACAACCTATGTTTAAGTTGGAGCAAAACTTGAGAATAACACTGTAAAAATATATCTCTAACAATGTTTTAGTGCAATTCAGACATGTATTTTTACCACACTATCCTTTAGTTTTGTCTCTACTTAAATCTAGGGGTGTAGGGGTATTTTGGAACAAAAAAATGTCCAGTCTAAAAAGGGGAAGCCCCTTAAATAGTAGTATAGATTAGCTTCTGAGCACGCACATGAGTGCGTGCTCAGAGGCTTTTCTCTTTTTTTTTTCTTTTTTTTTTTTTTTTTTTGCTGAATGTTAATAATTTGCATAAATATTAATTTGAGATTATAGCATTTTCCACTCAAAAAAAAAAAAAAAAACTAGAGGTGTGATGAAAAAATTATTTCACCCAAAAAAAACACAAAATACTTATTACCCAATGTGAGACTCATCACACACCCACACACATCACGCAATCAGTCAAATTGGGGCATCACAATCTTCCCCACTTAAATCCCTAATATTTTCATTAGGGCCCACTTTGCGAGGTAGTGTCTCTGAACCCACACGAGGTTACTAGGCCGGCTCTAATATCATATGTAACGACCCAAGGAAAAGCGTTAACCACATCTGCGCTATACCTCAAATGGACTAGTCACAATTGAGGTTTCTTTTAGTTGTTAATAAAGCCCAGTTCAACCCAGTATATGCCCGACGTGAGACTCATCACACATCACACATTTTTAAAAAAATAGAAAAATAAGTTCGTGGGAGAGTGTTCCTATTTTGTAGGCAATGTTTTAGTGCAAGTTAGACATGTATTTTTACCATACTAGCATTTAGTTTTGTCTCTACTTAAACCTAGGGGTGTAGGAGTATTTTGAAACCAAAAAATATCCAGTCCAAATAGGGATAGCCCCTCAAATAATAGTATAGACTAGCAGTGGTGGAGCCAGAAATTTGTCTTTAGGGAGGCCATATATAAAATTTTTGTGAGTGTATGAAATCTAAAATAGTAATGTACAATACTTCAAAATTCAATATGTGCTATAAACAACAACTAAATACATGTTTTCTTTTTTTTTTGAAGTGCTAAATACATGTTAATATAGTAATACATACTGTATATTTTAATCAAACTAATCAAGTACATTTATAAATTATAATGGCATACGGTATATAATATATTGATTATTATAATAGCAAATAATATATTATAAGGAAAATAAAAAAGAAAGAAAATGAAAAGTAAAGTAAAGAAATCAAAAGAAAGCAAATAAAAAGTAAAGTAACATAGAAGCATTGTACAGGGTTGAGGGGCCTATAGAAGTTTTAAGTTTGTTTTTCACTCTTTCTTGTCTAGTCAGGTCACATAGAAATTTTACTTTTACAAAGTAAACACAAAACTATGGCAGTAGTGGGAAAAGGAAAGAACTGAAAAGAAAAGAAAAAAGGCAAATGCCAATGGAGAGAGAGAGAGAGAGAGAGAGAGAGAGAGAGTACTGTGAACAAAATTTTCCACAATTGTGCGGGGGACTTGGTGGTGTGGCGAATCAACAAAGTTGCTGACCTTTCAATTTTTCTATTGATGTGGTACAAGTAAGCCCTAGATGTGTTCGGATGAAAAATTAGAATTTTTTCCCTTTTATTTGTTGAGATAATTGTTACCTATGTGTTCATTTTTAAAGATATTGAATACTTAATTATTGTAATTTTTTTTGACATATATATTTATGGATTATATTATATTTTATAATATTTTTACAAAATGTAATTGTAGCCAACCTCTTATTGGTTTTCATCTAGAGTAATGCCACAGTCAGAAACTATTTTATAATATTTTTACAAAATGTTGATGTGACTAACCTCTTATTGGTTTTTATCTAGACTCACCATTAATATCACTTTTTCATTTACTAATAATCACTCACCACATTAGCAGTTTGTAAATTTTTTTTCTAAAAAAATTTATATCTCTAGTATTATTCTTTCATTTAGGCCCACCACTAATATCACTTTTTCATTTACCAATAATTACTCACCACATCAGTAGTTTGTAATATTATTTGTAAAATAGTTTATATCTCTAGCATTATTCTTCTATTTAAATGAAAGTTATGTTTATTTTTAGACTTTCTTTTATATATATGTATATATATATATATATATATATATATATATATATATATGTATATATATATATATATATATTATTTGGAATAGGGAGCTAAAATGATAAGATAATTCCAAAAAAAAAAAAATTCCTTAATTTTTTTGAAAAATATTGAGGGGCCAAGGCCCCCCTCGGTCCTATTGATGGTTTGCCACTCTAGACTAGGGTTAGGGGTATTCTGGAAACAAAAAAGTATAGATAAATTTAAATTGAAAAATTACATTAAACTAAAAAAAAAAAAAGCCTCATCACCCATACAGAATGCATGTGATGAGACTAGTATTATTTTAATGAGTTTTATGTTAAAATAAAAACTAATTAAATGAGTTATATGCTAAAATAAAATGAAAAAGAAATAAAATAACTTTTTATAATGTAAAATAGAAAATTTGTAAAAAAAAAAAAAAAAAAAAAAAGAGCCAAATCGCAGATACTCAACATTATCGCTAGTATTCGTAAGTTGCTTTTTGTAACAATCAATCTCAGTCATCAAACGCAATTGCATCAGTTGCAATACCTAGGGTATTGCACCTGCTCTCAATCCATTTTCAACATCTTCAAGAGAAAGAGAGACACAGAGGCGGTGAAAGAGAGAGAAAGTGGCGAATGGAGGTAATAATGATTTGTTGCTTTTAGACTTTTATTATGAAATCAATTTATTCAGGGGCAAAGTACGCTGGTTGGTTGTTATAATTTTCGTATTTGGTTTGTATATTAAAAAAAAATCGTATTTTGTGGTGTTAGGGTTTTGAAATTTGATGGCTTTAATTGATCTGTTCGGGTTGGTGTGATTGTTTTGTTTTAGGCTTTTTAAACCTCGCTAATTTGTTTATTATCCTCTGCAACAACAAATTATTCGATTAATTTTTGAAGTTGGTCTTAGTAATAACCACGTGCTTTGGTTTAATCCGATATTGGATCTGATTTGTGCAAATCCATGTCATATTAGGGTTTGTTGATGGCTACGTAATTAGATATGATCAAATCCATACTTTCTTGTAATTAGTGACATAATAGTACTTTTTCTTGTTTTGCATGTCTGTGATAACTATTGATTTTTCTGACTTTGTGGTACATTAACTGAAGAAGGCGGGGATGAAGGTAGAGGTTGAAGAAGCCATGGAGTTGGAGGACCAACTTCACAAGCGATTCAAGCACGACCCATCTCTACTGGCAGCAATGGAGTCCGGCACAGAGCCTGTCACAGAGTCTGTAATGGAGTACGTCACAGAGCCTGTCACAGAGTCTGCAATGGAGCCTGTCACAGAGTCTGCAATGGAGTCCGTCATCAGGGGCGGCCCTAGACATTTTGGGGCCTAAGGCGAGAACTAAAAATGTATGTGTATGTGTATGTGTGTTTATGTATGTGTATGTGTATGAGTGTGTATGTGTATGTGTATGTTTATGTGTGTGTATGTGTATGTTTATGTTTATGTGTATGTGCATGTGTGTTTATGTTTATGTTCATTTATGTTTATGTATGTGTGTATGTTTATGTATGTGTATGTGTATGAGTGTGTATGTGTATGTTTATGTGTGTTTATGTGTATGTTTATGTTTATGTGTATGTGTTTATGTTTATGTTCATTTATGTTTATGCATATTTATGTACGTGTGTATGTTTATATTTATAAACATAAATATATTTATGTACGTGTGTATGAGTGTGTATGTGTATGTGTATGTTTATGTGTGTGTATGTGTATGTTTATGTTTATGTTCATTTATGTTTATGTATGTGTGTATGTTTATGTATGTGTATGTGTATGAGTGTGTATGTGTATGTGTATGTTTATGTGTGTGTATGTGTATGTGTATGTGTATGTTTATGTTTATGTGTATGTGCATGTGTGTTTATGTTTATGTTCATTTGAGTTTATGTATGTGTGTTTCTAAAGTTAAATTACATTACATGGGGTCTCAATTATTTCACAAATAAAGTTGAGGTTTTTGTTGATTTGTATATTCAGTTTACACAAGTTTGAACTCACGATTATGCCTCACGTTTCTTATGGGGTGAGGCAGTGCGGTTTGAGCTAGAGCTCATTGACCTGGAATATGATGTTTTAGTTAAATCAAAGCACAAAACCAATATAGTAGAAGAAGATATAATGTCTGACAGTGTTAGAATGGTGTAGTATTTTGACTTTCTCACTCTATCATTTGGCACTGTAAGATATTGTAAAAATAATCCCTCTAATTCAGTGCTAAGGCTGCTGCTGCTGGAGTCTTCATTCTTGCACACAATGTATAATATGTAATCCCTATTCAAAAATTCTAGAGTCTTTTGTTCTTCACATGGTTTATGTTATGTAATCCCTAAAATTGCAGACTTATTCACTTTAATGTTCTGAATGTATTCTTGTGTTGGTTCTTGCAGTTGAATTCCAAGAGAAAAAAAAAATGATAAAGAGGCAGTTCTACCATATAGAACATGCCAATAAAGATGATGCCTCAGATTCATCTTCGTCTTCTGACTCCGAATTAGAAGCAGAAGAAATAGAAGAATCAGAAAATGATGCAGTTCCAGAAGTGCAAGAGAATAATGAATGTTGCTCTACCTCATCTGGTTTGTTCATTCTTATTTCATTCTTTCTCTCTCTCTCTCTCTTGATTTTGTGTATATTTGTTTGTGTTTGTGTTCATGTATGTTTATGTGTATGTGTGTTTATGTTTATATTTATGTTTATAAATATAAACATAAATATAAACATAAACACACATACACATAAACATACATGAACACAAACACAAACAAACATACACAAAATCAAACAAACATAAATACACATACACATAAACATGCATAAACAAACATTAACAAAAACAAACAAACATAAACACACATACACATAAACACACACACATAAACATACATAGACATAAACACACATACAGACTGAGAAAAATTAAACCCTCATATAGTTTGGAAAAAATTGCAAACTAACATCAATCCTCAAACAATTTCGTTAGTTACTTTGGTGTGCTAAATCGAGCTTTTATGTGTGTTTGTGTTTATATTTAAGTTTATGTATGTGTATGTTTACGTTTATGTGAGTTTATACGTGTTTATGTGTATATATGTTTATGTTTATGTATATGTATATTTATGTGTATGTGTATGTATGTTTATGTGTATTTGTATGTGTATGTTTATGTATGTGTGTGTATGTGTGCTTATGTATGTGTATGTGTATGTATTTATGCGTGCTTATATTTATGTATGTTTATGTGTATGTGTATGTGTTTATGCGTGCTTATGTATGTGTATGTGTATGTGTAAGTCTCTTTGTCTTTTTCAGATTCAGGTGTAATACCTTGATGCAATTGTAATTAATGGCTGAGATTAAAAGTTGAAAAAATAACTTTCAATCTCAACCATTAAATAAAATATATTAAAGGAGAGTTAAAAAGTTAAAAAAAAAAGAGTAAAAAATGTAAAAAAAATACCTATGACAGTGCACCTGATCTCAGTCCGTCTTTCTTCTCTCACCATTTTTCTTTTCTTCTTTTTTACGCGGTGCTTTGTTTTTCTTTCTTTTATTTCTCTTTATACGTCGCCTAGACTGACAGGAGAGGAGCGAGCGAAAGCCACGTCAAGAAAGGAAATCGAAGATTGTGCTGCCGAGCCAAAGACTATGAAAATCTCTTCCTCTCAACTCAGACGATCCTCTTAAGTGAAATTGTGGCTCACGAGGCTTCATCGGATTATGGTGTGTGATTTTTGGTTATTTATTTATTTATTTGAGATTATGAAGCAAATAGTTTTTATATTTTGCTTACCCTTTCTATTTTCTGAAAACATTTTTTTGGAAAATACCATTTTTTTTGCTTTGCTTTCAGTCTATCATTCTTGCTTGTGGTATGTGTTTGATTAATTTGAATCTAAAATTAGTTCAACAAGATGATTCTTCTTCTAAAATATAATAACAAAACTAATATATGTTTTTTTAATGGTGGGTTCACTTTCAGTGTTTTCATTTTGTGATTTTGGTTGTTTTGTGGGTTTTGTACTTTGATTTCGGTGGGTGTGATTTGATTTGTTATTTGGTGGGCTTCTAGGTTTTTGTTGCGATTTGATTTTGGCTGGGTTTTGGCCGTGGTGGTGGTCGTGATTTGATTTTGGCTGGGTTTCGACAGTGGTGCGTGGTTGGAGGTGATGAGCTTGAAAAGCTCCGGCCATGGAGGTTTAGAAGGAGAGCTTGGTGGTTAGCCACGGAGCACGGTGTGACATGGGTTGAGACAGAGAGAGGATGAGAGGGAAACAGGGGCGACCCTAGACATTTTAGGGCTTAAGGCGAGAACTAAAAATGGGGCGTTTTTTATACTTATATATTGATTAAATTAATGTTTATTTAATATTTTTATATTATATTTTTCATCATTATTTTCATTTTCTTCTAAATTATTTTGAAGTTCATTATCAAGATTTGTTGTATTGCAAAATTGAACATCATTTTCTTCTAAATTATTTTGGTGAATTTCTTGCTCATTTGTGATATTTTCATCTAAATTTTGTGTTATATTTTGTTTATTACTAATAACAAATTTATCCATTGATCCTTTTTGAGACTCAATTAATTTTTCTTCTTTTTTTCTTTTTTTTAAGTTTTTCATATCCAGATGCATATTTTCTAGTAGACATTTCTAATCAAACAATATATTTATAAAGACTAAAATAAAAAATAACTTTCAAGTGTAGAGCAAATGAGAAATAGAACCTGATTTATATAAAAAATATTGTTGTAATTTCACTAAACAATAACAAGTTTTTAGCAATCTTAACCTGTATAAATTAAAAAAAAAAAAATTAAGCACAAGCATAACGAAAATTTAAGCACAGCCATAACACTAACACAAGACTTATTAATAAGACCCACTCACCAAAAAAATAAACACAAAGCAAATCCTATCTATAACCAAAAAAAAAAAAAAAAAACTTGAAGGCCCAAACTTAACGCCCAGTCCAGGGACAGGGAGGGTCCAGGCAGCCATAATGATAAACTGATAAGTGATAAACAAAGTTACAAAACCAGCCAGGGAGGGCCCAAATAAACAAAGTTATCTTAACTTCTTAACAAATAAAATGGAGTGCCCTAGGCTGTGCCCAAATATTTACTATAATTTTATACCTGATTCCTGAGGTGAGGTGAGCAGTTGAGACTTGAGAGAGGCGGAGAGCAGAGAATCAGAGAGCGGCTGAGGCTGAACAGTGGAGACTGGAGACTAGAGAGAGGCGGAGAGCAGAGACTAGAGAGAAAGGTAAAATTTTTAGGGTTTTGAGTGGATTTATTTGTTTTGATTTGTGATTGTTTCGTGGTTAATCTCTTAGACTGGATTTGTAGTTTATCTGGTTGATTTTTGGTTAATGATTTTGTTTAGAACCAATGTTTAATAGGATTTACCAAAATTTTTGTTTTTTTGGTTAAAAGGATGTGCCAGATTATTTTTGTAATTCATTTGAAACTAAATACTAGCCGGTTCTTTTCTAAAATTTTGGGGCCCCCTTCCACTTGGGGGCCTTAGGCAATTGCCTAACTCGCCTAAGGGAAGGGCCGGCCCTGTCCGTCATAGAGCCTGTTATGGATTCTGCAATGGAGGCCGTCAAAGACTCTGCAATGGAGTCCGTCACAAAACCACCAGACACCATTTGGAAGTCCATGTAAAAATTGCTAATCCTTAAACTACTTTCACTTCCTTTTTAATGTTTGGTCTCATCTCATTGTAAAACCACTTATTTTTGGTTTGTTTGTTTTTATTATTGCAAGACGTGACCGGGTATTACGATCATCAGATTTACCACTTACTTCAGATGAAGGTGTGAGCCAATTAAGTTAGCCACTGAAAATTGGATCATATTTATCTATCTCTATCTCATATCATCATTTATATTGATTAATTATTTCAGGGTATGACGTGGAATATATCTTTTATCCTTACTGGACCAACAGTGACCGTCTTCTGATAAAAATTAGTCAGACTGGACTTGATCTAAATGAGGTTGATAGGGAGTTTGCTAAACTGGTGCCACCACCACCACCAGAGGAGAAAACCAACCTTGTTCTTGTGATTTGCTATTTTGACAACCACCCGGTACATTGTCACATTCAGGAAAATTAATGTGATTATTCCTGCATTTGGCCATTAATTCTTGTGAATTGACATAGAGGCATTCATTTACATTGTTGCTTTGCACAATTCTTCTAAAGATTTTAATGCCATAATATGATGAAATCTAACTTCTTTTTTTCTTTTTTCCCCAGGAAAAAGGCTATACCTTTGCTTGGGTTAGAGATTTCTCAAGTATGATTAAAATAAGATTTTTTGGTTTTCCCCACTTTTTAATTATTGTTATCTTAATTTCTAACTTAGCTCAGATATTTTTATTTCTTTGGTTGCCCCTCATTGAATATTTGTAATCTATAGATTTTGATTTCTTGCGTGGTGATTGTACTTTCCTTAACTTTGACGTGTGTTGAGTTTATGGTAGGTCTTTATAATACTGGGAATGCTCGTGATGAAGATGATTTGAGTGATGATGACCCTGATGAGGCTGAGGTTGATGACCCTGATAAGTCTGAGGTTGATAAGGCTGAGGTTGAGGTTGAGGTTGAGGTTGAGGTTGATGAGGATGAGGACGAGGAGGAGGATGAGGATGAAGATGAGGATGAGGATGATGAGGATGATTTTCTCTATGTAGCTAAATCTAATAGGGATCCTTTTGATAGAGAAGATGATACTGGTGACAGATTTGGGTTCCGCCGCAATTATGAGAGAACTTTAGCAGCGCGTGTCAGAAGAGCGATGTCGAAGCGAACAGAGTGTAGGTACGCTTTTGGATTCGATTAGCAGAACAAGTCCAGGAAGCATTGGTGGAGGGCTCTTTTGAAGGCCAAATTGCTAGGTTTACGACAGATAGATCATTGTCTTATCATTGTCTTAGCTAACAGGAGTTTGGAGCTTTAATATCTGAACTTAAACATAATCTATGTCCTTAAATTTGTTTTCTTTCATGTTTTGGACTGGGTATCTTTAGCCTCAAAATTTCTGGGTATATACCTTCTCCTGTTTGAACGGTGGCTCTTTCTAGTTTGGTACGTGATAAATTATGAATAGTTTCTTATCCGTTGTGAACGATGAATTGAGTTCTTTTATTAAGATGCCCTTACTGCCAAATCCATTCTGATTGAGAATCATTATAAGGATGGCAACCTTAGTAACCCCACGCAGACACAGACATAACAAACACTCACACATAGATTAAGCATATTGGTTTAGAGCTTAATGGCTAAATTATTAGTACACACGCCAGAGAGGGAGAGAGAGCTGAAGTCATTTTCATTGCCCAATAGAGATGCTATGGCAAATTCACACCCATTTTTACCTATAAAACCAGAATGTCACAATTTCAAGTTAAATATAACAACACAAAGCCATAACTTGAGAATGCAAACCGTATCAATGTCATAAAGAAATTCGTGTGTACCTCCATATATCACAGTTTAATGAGAGGGGAGAAAAGCATATTTATTATTACTATAGAAGACAGAAGTGGGAGCAACTGTCTTTACCAATAGAATTTGTGATGAAAGTCCAGGTGACAATAGATTAGATATTTGCTCGTGATGCATAAAATGATAAAAATGAATAACTGGTCCATTTTATATATTAATGTTCAAAACCAACAACAAAACATTATCGGAAGAACACATTGTCTTGTCCATGTTAGGCTTGAAGTTCCACCTTAGAATTGACATTAATGGCTTGTTTAGATGGAGGGAAGGAAATGGAGTATAGTAGAATTGTCTAAAAATAAGCTAATTTTGTACTAAATCTACTCTACTCTCCTTTAATCCAAATGGACCATAAAGAGATTTCTTCCAATACTTCAAGAGTGGGCAAAGACCTATATGAAGATGATATCAGTTTCCTTTATCAGAATTACTACTGAGCGTATTTTTAAGATCTCAAAAGAAGAAGCATATAGTTGGTACAAAGAGCATTAATTTCTACTAAATGGCAAATGAAGATGTGGAAATGTTGAAAAAAGAAGGGCTGTAACAAGAGGCACCTTAATCACAGACTCGAAAGAGTTTTCTGATTGCTGCACATAGTACCCAGTTTCATTAGAGTCAAGTTCAACTTCTCGAGTACTTCCAGACTGCAAATTAACTTGTACAAAATCACTTCTAGCTTCACTTTTCTGAGGTGAGTTCAATGACTGCTTTTTGCTGGACATTTCAGGGATAAAACTTCTCCCTTTTGCAAAATGGGAGTTCTTAACTACAACCCATAGGTAGAGTAAAAAATCTACTTTCCCTACTGACTGTACTTGCCTAGAATGGTACATAAAAATTGCAATTGAATATGTTTTGAGGTGTAATGACTGCCTGGTCATTGTGAACACTAGCCCCTTCCAAGAGTGTTCGAAAATTTGGATTCAGAGTCCTCTGGACTATTTATTAAGCTGTTAGTATCTGAAAATGTTTTCATAGCTAGAGATATGACGGGGGTATTTGAGTTGGATACACAGTCTATAAACACCCCGATTAATCGGGCTTGTGGTTGGCTCTGATACCATATGTTAGGAACCCATGGGTAGAACTCACCCTTGAAAACCAGCTTACAAGGAGAGGGTGCCCGAGAGCTTATAAACACATGGTTAAGCTTAAACTTAATCAATATGGGACACTAGGATCATAACAATACTAGTATCAAGCACTGCAACCTGTAATATAAATGAAAAATGTGAATCTCTAAAACTTATTACTCTGAAATTTCCTATCAAACAACCAGCTTTTATTAAAAGTACTATAATAAATTTAAAAAAAAAAAAAAAAAAACCTAGACAGATGACTCACATTTTACATGTTTATTTCCCGTTTTTCTGCCCCCAATTTTACCTAAAACCAACTTTTGAAAAACAATAGTAGGTCCGTTGAGACTCCCACAGCAAATCCTAGAAATCTCAATACTTGGGGTTGTTTACATCAATATTTTTTTTACCATTGAGCTCTCTATCTAGACTCTAAGCCTTTAAGGCCTCAAAAACCTACCAGTCATTCACCTAATAATTTTTTATTTGTCAACCAAGCCCCTAGTTGATAGTTGACACCGTTTGGTCATTGTTTGTAGAACTAATTTTCAAGCAAACTATTAAATGAAAAACTTTTCTAAAATTAGAAAGGAATACACAGAAATTTGTATACAGTAGAACCAAAACTTCATTTATGGTTTCTGTCACAAAGTGCAAACTTGTCTCATCCATCCTCCTTACTAGCTTGTATACTCAAACCTACATAATCTCAAAAGTGAAAAAAAATCATTAAAACATTAACTCTTGACTGCATGAGCTAAAGGCAGAAAAAATTGAATGTTACCAGACCACATTGATTGCCAATGGCTAATGTTAAAGTGTAAGAGCAGAAATCTAATGCTGATACAGCTGCGTTTGTACCAGCAAGCCAGCAATGTTGATACCATTCACCTGTCATAGATGATATGTGTTCCATTAAGAATAACTTTTCTCAACTAAACTGTAGAGAGAGCTCTTGTTAAAATTCAAAGCCAAAAAGACCAGGGGCTAAGTTTTGTATGACATTTGAAAATTAATGGCTAAACAACCCTGCTAACCTCGCTAAAACACCCTGCTAACCTTGCTAAAACATAAAATAAGTGACAGGGCTGGATATGTGGCATCCCATACTCAAACAGATCCATCTTGGTAACCTGCTATGTATACTCTGATGATAAACTTCAGTGTCAAGAAGCTGACAGGGAACGCCACTGGTCAGAGGCCACTTTGTAGCCCCTACATCTGGAGTTTGTGCAGCATGAAGTTTTACAGCTGAGACAATCTAAATTGAAAAGGGAAAACCAAATAAATAATGATGGATGATATATACTGTCCCTGGAGTATGTGCTGATTGAGGTTTTGCAGCTTAGAATATTTAATTGAAAACTGGAAACTTGTATAAATATCAGGTGGTCATAAAATAAAATTTTAAAAAAGTAATCTATTGAAATATTCAACTGAAAATATCTACATTGCTTATGCTAACAAATATGCAATATCTCAGACAGAACTTTTGAGAACTTCCCATCTCTATAAACCAGACAAAGCTTTGCCACAGTCATGTATGGGTCAAGAGTGGGTATGAACATAGGATACTCCACAGCAGTCACAGAAGGTTTTTTCTCTTTCTGAGAAATAGAGGCAGACAGGTAAATATCATTGTAGACATTCAATTTACCAGGTTTTGTTAGTACAACTAGAGACATGTCAGTGCCATTACTCTCAGTTGTACCAGAACTTGGTAATAGAACCATATCCGCAAAGCCATTAGTGTAAGGTCTACACGTCCAATGCACTTCAGACTTTCTATCCCAGCAGACCAATCTAAGCTCAAAATCTGTAAGATGGAAAAGGAATAGTTATCCAAAATTTAAACGAACTATGCTGTATACTTCAACGACAGAATTAACATCCAAATTTCGAAGCAAAATTGGCTCCCTCCCAAAAAAATAAATTAACATTGTGCTTAAATAAAAACGGGGAAATAAAGCCAACAAGGGTCACAAACAACATAGACTAGACATGTTAAATGTGTTATATGAAAATGTGATCATGTCATAACATAATTATATGATATCATAGTCCAAGAAAGCTAATTTATTAGCTATTAAAGGAATTTATCAACACCAAGTCACCAACCATGTGGTTTCTTCCTTTTCTTCTATCACAGTTACAGACCTCAAATATTAAAGTTGAAGTTAACATGTTTCTGACCCCATGTTAAAATAAGGTGCTTTGATCACTATTATCTGTTGGCTCTTGGCTTGGGTGGTAAAGGGATGGGTGGGATCATTACAGGTCTTATGTTTAAATTTTATCAACACAAAAAAGGACTTTCCAGCACAAGATATATATATACATATATATACTTAACTAAGACAAACAAATGAAAAAAATAGTTTGAGTTAAAAGCACACCGTCAAAACTTCTTCAGATCCAATTTCATCACCGCCATAGACAAAGAGTTGGCCCCCACAATCATTATGTGATCTATTTGTAGGCCAATGCAAAACAATGACAGGGAATCTTCTGCTGCCTGATAATAATTGTAGCTTAACAACATCGTTATAGATGATTTTGCAGCTTTCTGATCTTGGATAGAGGCAGCATTTGGTAAGTTACAAAACATTATATCTCCAAGTCTGCCCGTGTCGCTCTTCCCTGTGCCGCATTTTGCTGCTGCTGCTGATGATCAAGTTTATTACAAACATTATACCAATGCAGATTTGAGAGTTTCATAGAGAAATTTTATCGATCATCTAAATCGCAATATCGAATTGAAAACATTAATAACAGATTATATATATATATATATAACCTGAGGAGATTGTGATTGTGATTGCTGTTTTTTTAGAGGGGCTCTTTGCAAACAATTTAACAAAAATGGTGGACGTAACACGAGCTGTTTCTTTCTTCTTCTGCTACAAATAAATAATAAATACTACTACTAATTGCTTTTGTTTTTTTTTGTTTTTATTTTATTTTATTTTATTTTGATTTTAGATATTCAGGTACGGCATGGATAACGACGAGGCGTGATGGATCATTATCGGGAATTGTGTTAATCGTAATAGGACGGTGATGCGAGGTTGTGGAGTCTGGAGGGACCGTTTGGTGGGGTTGGGGTGGTCGTGGTTTTTTTTTTTTTCACTGGCTGAAATGTTTGGCTTCGGCAAACTCTAAAAGAGAGAAATAGGGACGCGCACACACACACACAAAGGAAAGTGTTGTTTCTTGCTAATGACTTGGTCTAACATTTGCTAATTTGCAAGTATGTATAACTCTGTATCATATGCTCATTCCTCTCTATGTGAGAATATTTCTTATCCATTTTTGGATCCCATTTAGTTTTCTCCAATTCAATTCAATTAGGCAACAAATTAAGATTATGCAATTAGATTAACAAACTCACAGTCCTTGTAATTCCTTGATTTCTAACTGCAGGTTACTCCTCCAGTCCTTTGAGGAAGCGCTTATCTTCCACACCTACCACGGAGGAAAACTATTGTGCAGACCTTTTGGCTAAAGAAGGATGCTCCATTACAGATAGCTTTTTATTGTATTCACATCCCCCTTCCCTTGTTTTGTCTCAGTTATTGGCCGATGCTCCTTAAGAGTTAATCCAAACACATCGTATAATATGAATTTAAAAGGTACGTACCCATCTCCATATGCATGGAGTCTAGCGTGTTTTTGGCCAAAGGGGAATTTAGTTAATTAATGTACCAATCTCTCAAATGCTTGATCAGGCAACAATACTCTTACAACTTTTGGGATTTATTTACTAAACAATTCAGTACGCATATAATGTCAAACATAAACTTTTTACCTTTTAAATCAGTCTAATTGATAGATGGAAGCTGGCAAAGATCAGAGGTCCCTCTTAAAAGAACCATAGATCTTAAATCACCCATTTTGGCTATCATAATGGTACATCAGCTCCCACTGTTTAGGAGATTTGTAACAAGATCAGGACCTTAGAAATTCTAAACCAAATATATGACACTGAAGGTTAAAATGACCTCATACTATGGTCAATACTACAAAGGGTACGTATGAACTACATGAATTCTTTGATGTCATTGCAAACAATATAACAATTATGAACAGTGTGCTAACAAATGCTTCCATTGCAATTCTGTTTTCCATTGCTGATCTTGAAGCCAGCACGACTGGCATTTGAATGAAGTCTGACTACCACGTGGATTAGAAGAGGAACAAATATAGGAATGAAAGAAATGGCTGCAAAAAGAACAAGAAGATGTTAGAAACAGAGACTTTGTAGCAGAATATAAACAATCGGTTTTTCGGCATACCTTTCTTGGCTCCACGATCGCACAGGAGTTTTGAGATTATTCTACATTGTCCAGAGCCAGCCTCCACGCAGACCAGCTATTCAAGCACATTCTGAAATCCAATTTGTATAACCCACATGCAAAAATGTTTCTCCGACGGTGTTGCACACTATTAGAGTGATGCAAACATAACCCACAACCTAAGAGCCTCACAAAACTCTGTGAACACTATGAGAAATGAAGAATTCATTCCATGTCCAATGGGTACCACTCTTGGTGTTTATATATGTTAGAAATACTGAGTGATTGTATTGTATTTCATAATCAAAAAATATACATGTGTGCCTTTATATAGGAGGCATATGTGTATGGTACAAGTAAGCATATATGTGCGGTACAAGTAAAGTGTAGTATAAGTACAAATGTGTTATACAAGTAAACTAGCTGGGCCTAAAGCCCATAACATAATATACATTAACAGCCTCCCTCAAACTCAAGGTGGATGTAAGACCAGCTTGAGGTTGTCAACCAAATCACGAGTGCGTCCCTTAGGAAGTGACTTGGTGAAGATATCTGCAAGTTGATCTTTGGAGGAGACGGAGAAAAGCTTGAGAGCACCATGGACAAGATGATAACGGATAAAATGACAATCAATCTTGATGTGTTTAGTTCGTTCATGAAAGATATCATTGTGAGCAATATGAATGGCACTCTGGTTGTCACAATAAAGGGGACTAGCAGAGGCTGTGGACATACCCAAATCCTTAAGAAGCCATCGTAGCCAAAAAAGCTCAGATGTTGTATCAGCAAGAGCACGATATTCTGCTTCAGTACTGGAGCGGGCCAAGAAAGTTTGTTTCTTACTTCGCCAAGAAATCAAAGAAGAACCAAGGAGAAAGCAATAACCTGTAGTGGACCTGTGATCAGTGGGATCTCCTGCCCAATCAATATCAGAGAATGCATGGAGTACAAGAGGAGACTGAGCTGAGTAGAAAATGCCATGAAAGAGAGTGCCCTTCAGGTATCGAAGAATGCGCAGAACAGCAGCATAGTGAGTTGATCGTGGAGCAGACATATACTGGCTCACCTGATGAACAGCATAGGAGATGTCTGGACGAGTAACTGTGAGATAAACTAGGCTGCCAACCAATCGTCTGTAAAGAGAAGGATTAGACAATGGTTTCCCCCTCGAGGGTGTCAGATGCGCATTAAGCTCAACTGGAGTGTCAACAGTTTTGCTGTCAGTGAGTCCAGCTCGAGACAGAAGGTCAGACTGCTGACTGAGAAAATCCTTGAGTTCTTGAATGCCACTGAGGTCATCACCAGTTATGATCATATCATCCACATATAGAAAAAGCAAAATGGTGCCTTTATCAGTACGACGAAGAAATAAGGCAGAATCATACGAACTGGCAGTGTAACCCAAGCGAAAAATAGTGGAGCTAAACTTGGCAAACCAAGCTCGTGGAGCTTGTTTAAGGCCATAAAGTGCACGTCGAAGGTGACAGACCTTGTTTGATTCAACAGAGAGACTAGGAGGAGGTTGCATATAGACTTCTTCACTCAGATCCCCATTAAGGAAGACATTTTTAACATCCATCTGAAAAAGATCACATTTACTAGCAGCAACAACAGCTAAGAGGGCATGAACAGATGAGATATGAGCCACTGGAGCAAAGGTCTCTTCATAATCAATCCCAAACTCCTGTGTAAAACCTTTTGCAACAAGACGAGCCTTGTAGCGCTCAATGGACCCATCAGAGCGAGCCTTGATCTTATAGATCCACTTACAACCAACCACAGACTGACCAGGAGGGAGAGTGACCAGATCCCAAGTATGATTTTTGGTTAATGCATCAATTTTCTCTTTCATTGCAATCTGCCATAAAGGATCAGTGGAGGCCTCACAATAAGTCTGAGGCTCGTGAAGAGTAGCAAGGGTAGTGTAACAATGATAGTCAAGTAAATGTGCAGGAATAGATCTTACCCGGGTTGAGTGGCGAGGTGGAATGTCTTGAGGAGGATCTTCAGGCAGAGCAGGAGCAGGGGACTCAAGCTTAAGGTGGGGTAGCTCGTCATCAACCTGTTCATCTTCAACCTGTCTAGAAGAAGCATAAAAAATATCTGGGGAGAAGTCCAAAGGAGGATCAAAAGTATTTGTAGAAGGAACAGGAGACTCATTTGGAAAGATTTCTGAAACAGAGGAGGTAGTCAGGGAAGTACGAAAGTGAGAAAGTTCAACAAACAATCGGTGTTCCCAAAAGACAACATTAAGAGAAACACGAAGACGATGAGAGACAGGATCATAACACCTATACCCTTTTTGAGTTTCACCATAGCCAAGGAAACAACAAAGTCTAGGTCGAGGTTCAAGTTTGTTGTGCTCATGGGGTTGAAGAAGAACGAAACAGGCAGATCCAAAGGAGCGAAGGTGATGATAGTCAGGGGGTGACCCAAACAGACGCTCATACGGAGTCTGATTATGGATGACAATGCTTGGAATGCGATTAATCGCATGAACAACATGAAGAGCAGCTTCACCCCAAAATGGGGTAGGAATTTTGGCAGAAAGAAGGAGAGCACGAACAGTGTCAAGAATATGACGAAGTTTTCTTTCGGCTCGACCATTTTGCTGAGAGGTACCTGAACAAGTTAGATGATGTACAGTGCCATAGGAATGTAACAGAGCTTGAAACGCATATTGAGTATATTCAAGAGCATTATCAGATCGAAAAGTTTTGATACGTTTGGAGAATTGTGTTTCAACCATTTTTGCAAAGTTGCTGTATATTGGTAATATTTCAGAACGAGATTTCATAGGAAAGATCCAACTATAACGAGAATAATCATCAATAAAAACAACAAAATATCGAGATCCACTAATACTAGCAACAAGAGAAGGTCCCCAAACATCAGAATAAATTAACTCAAAAATACTATTAGGAATGGATTCACTGTTATTGAAAGGTAAAGTTGGCTGTTTTCCTAACTGACATGAAGTACAATAAAAAATGTCTTTGGACACAGAACCCAACAGACCCTTAGAAACTAACTGTTGTACCCGAGAAGATGGTGCATGACCAAGACGAGAATGCCAAAGTGCGAGAGATGGTAAGGAAGAAACTGCAGCAGCAACAGAAACAGGAGCAGGAGCAACAGGTGGAAGATGAAGATTGTCCACGGGAAACATACGCCCAACTCTAGGATAGGTCCCAAGCTCCTGCCCCGTCCTTGGATCCTGCACAATACATCCAGAATAGTAAAAAATAAGGCGATAACCTAGTTCAGCTAATTGTCCCACAGAGCACAAATTATAGGATAGGTCAGGTACATGGAAGACTCCAGGAACAGAGAGGTTAGAGGTCGAAACAAAACCTAGACTATTCCCATGCATGGTGGAACCATCAGCTATATGAATATTTAGAGGATGTGGTGTAGGGTCAAGTTTGGAGAATAAGGACGAGTGAAGTGTCATGTGATTGCAACAGGCAAAATCAAAAAGCCAAGTTTGAGACTTACCAGGTAGAACTGAGAGAGCAGTGGAAAGAGATGCATTACCAGCCATACCAACAACCTGAGCTATGATCTCCTGTAGTTCAGTGGGGGAGAGGTTGATAGTGGATCCAGAAGATTGGGACTCAGCTGAAATGGAAGCCATCGGCGGAGTAGGCTCAGTGTTAGCAACAACAGCAGTAGATTTGTTGCGACGGTAACAAGTCTCAATGGTGTGGCCAGGACGCTTGCAATAATTGCAGAACTTTTTGTTGGTTTGCTTGCGACGATTGCTAGAGCTAAAGGAATCACCTGATTGCTGAGGTTGCTCTATGAGTGGAGCAGAAGGAGTAATAGCCAAAACATTGAACTTATTCTGAGCTTGAAGGGTTGCAAGACGAGCTTTTTCTCTAACCAACTCGTTCACAGTAGTATCAAGAGAGGGAGCAGGACTGCGATTTAGAAGCTGACCTCGAATGGGTTCAAAGTCCTTATGAAATGACATCAGGAATTTATAGAGACGAAATTCATCTCTAATGGAAGCATATTGCTGAGCATCCTTTGAGCATGCCCAAGTTGGATCAGAAAAGTCAATTTGGTCTCAAATGAAGCGAAGCTGATCATAGTAGTCATTGATGGATTGCCCTGGTTCTTGCCTGAGTTGATGCAATTCAACCACTAACTGATATTTCATGGATCCGTGAGTAATGGAGTACCTTTTGGCCAACATATCCCATGCTGATTTTGCATCATCAAAGCTGCCCAACAGATTGGAGATGGAGGGAATGGAAGTGTTCCGAATCCATGTGAGGATCATGCGGTTGTGACTATCCCATTCAATCATGCGACCAAGGAAGGCAGCATCTTCTTCACTTGCTCCCTTGACCGGAATGGTAATTGCACCAGTATAGTAATGCCAGATCATGCGACCTTTAAGAAAACTGCGCATAGCTTGAGACCAAGATAAGTAATTCTTGTTCCCCTCCAATACAGTATTAATGGGGCGAGGAAGAAAAACATCATTTTTATCCATTTAGAAACACAATATGCAAAAACAAACTGCAAAAATGAAATCTACGCGAAAAACTGGGTAAGGAGAACCTGGACTGAAAAAGTCAACCCTGAAAAAGTCAATGGTCAACGGCCCCAGTCAAAGTCAATGGTCAACGGTCAACGTAGATTACGTCAGCAGGTGACTGGATGCTAACGTAAGCTAGGGCTGACGTGGCACTGATGACGTCAGCCTGAAGCTTAAGACGGCGCGTGGGGGCGCGTGTAACGCATGGGCTGTTGAAGCAGAACCTCTGGGCGGTGCGTGAGGGCGTGTGGAAACTCTGATGGCTGCAAGGCTTTCACCAGCTTGTAGATCGGAGGAAGAAGATCTTAGTGATGCCTGCAGAAATTTGATCGGAGCAATATTCACGGCGGTGACGATACGTTCAGTGGTCTGTACGGTGTGGGACTCCTCAACGGCAGCGGCTGCAGGTCCGGAACCCAAAGACAACGGCTGGAAGACGTCAGAAGTTCAACGGCAAAAGGCTGCGACGACTATTGTGACGGCGGAAGCGTAATTGAGAATGGAGTAACACCAATAAGGACAAGACTGCTAAGAAAAGGGTCAGAGCGGTGGCTCTGATACCATGTTAGAAATACTGAGTGATTGTATTGTATTTCATAATCAAATAATATACATGTGTGCCTTTATATAGGAGGCATATGTGTGTGGTACAAGTAAGCATATATGTGCGGTACAAGTAAAGTGTAGTACAAGTATAAGTGTGCTATACAAGTAAACTAGCTGGGCCTAAAGCCCATAACATAATATACATTAACAATATACACATCACTCCATTAATATTGAATGTGATAGTGGGCATAGTGGGGTAGAGTAACAGTTCAAGCCATTACTCCATAACTCTTGGATGTTACTCTTGGTGAGGAATACAAAGGGATATGCCCACTTTGGGTGTCCTTCCATATTCTTTTCAGTTTCTAACAGAAGAATAAGACTAGAGAAACTTTTTCCCTCTAGCAGAGAGAAAAAACCAAATAACCAATAACTTGTAGGGACTTAAGGAGCAAGATAAAGAAAGCCCAGATGTAGTGGATGCAAGTGTTGGGGATTTTAAACCTCTATGAATATTATCCATAGACAATATTTGTCCCCATATGTGAGTTGCTAAAGGATTACTACAAATTTGTTCTCAGGATACAACCAAGTTTATTGGGTTCTAAAAATAACAATTTTATAAAATACTCACATGATTTCTTGTGTTTCTTAGAAACTATTTAAGGGAGAGATAAGAATTAATGATAAAGTGAACATAAACCACTATTTATACCCATGGAGTTATACCCTTCATAAGGCACCAATGAAGAGTTAAAATATTTCATAAAACTATCCACTAGGCTTGAAACCTTTTCAAAACACTCAGAACAGTTTCTAGAAAATTTTGCAGAAATTCAGTTTTTACGAGTTTCGATCGATTAAATAGAAATCAAGCATCAATCGAAAGTAATCGAACACCAATCGAGAGCAATCGAGAGAGGCAAAAGCTCCAGGATTATTTTCCTCATCACTTCGATTGATCGAGCAAAAGCTTTGAGCAATCGAGAATCGAGGACTTTAAACTTTCTCATCACTTTCGAGCAATCAAGCAAAAGCTTTGACCAATCGAGAATTCTTGGACTTGAATTTTCACATTGAAAATTCCAAAACTTGAATTTCCATTTTATCATCTTTATAGATGAATACTCTGCAAACTTATATATCATTATTACAACCTATACATGTATATACCTATATATACAATGTAAGAGTGCCTTTTTTTTTTTTCAGCACAGTGGCCCAAAGATCCTAGGCCAAATAATTGTTCTTGGTGGACTGGGCTTGGTTCACTGCAACTAAAAGGCTGTTTAAGAACCAAGTGGTGCACAAAGCAAGCTTCCTACAACACAAATGAACTAACAAACGAAAATATCTGTATTGAATGACAGTTCAAACAGCAAGGAAATGCATAGCAAATAAAATACAGTAAAAAAGGTTAGGGATCCTCGAATTAGTAAGAGGCATTTGATTAATTTTCTTTGGTTATGATTACAGTACTCACTAAGACGTGATACAAGGTTCAACTAACTTCAAAAATTACAGACTTTGATAGCTATTCAAGCTTCCAAGACTTGCAAAGTTTGAATTTTTTGAATCCGAGTACGTGCTATAGTGGCTGTCTCTGGGATACCGGGAGCAGTTCCTCTGTTTTCCTTGAACTTTACAGAGTTCTTTCTATGACTTTATGTCTTTTCTAGAAATCCAGAAAATTGGCGATGAATGCCTGAATAAAAGATCAATGAATGAAAAATCTGAATGCCCTTCAGCATGGATTTCCCCCTTCTTTTATAATGCAACTCTAGGGTTCTGGGGTACCAGTGATTTCTCCCTTTTGCCCCTCAGAGTTCGTGCTGTGTCAGTTTGCTCAGGGGCTAGTCGTTTCCTTTTTTTTCATAACTTCTTCTTTTTGGTGCGACCAAGCTGAAAGCCCCATAGCTGATTTTCTATTTCAAGCTCCCCTCAGGTTGTTGATCTTCAGCCATTTGGCCTTTTCTTTCACCTTTCCAGCTTTTGGTTGCACTCCATCCTTGTCATTTTTCCGAATAGTTGGAATCTTTTATTGCTGGGTTGAAAGCTCGCTTCCAGTTACCTCTTTTTATGGTTTTCTCATTCTAGGGACCTTGGGGCAGAGCTCCTTCGTTCATGAATGTTTTGCTTTGTACTTTCTGATTCCACTATATGTCTGGGCGCATGAGATCCGCATGCTCTTTGTCTTTTATCCCTCTTTTGAACCTGCTTCAATCTTACTTATACCGTGTTGCACGTCCCAGGGATCCCTGGACTTTGGTGACTTCTGGGATCTCGGCCTAGCTCTTCTTATTGGGCTCCTTTTGGTTTATTGATCCTGGCCAGTTGGACATTTCCCTTGCTTCATGTATTTTAAAGTTTTGTTCTTCCATGGGTCTTTGGATCCCCATCCTTTGGAACTTTCACCCTTTTCTTCTTTCTTTTTCTCTTTTCTTCATTATGTGAGCCCAGCCCTTTTTTTTTTTTTTTTTCTCTAGCTTCATCTCCATGAAATTAGCCCAATGTGCTATTTCTTTGGGCCTTAGACTGTGATCAATTTTGAACCTCAACATACAACAACAAGAATATCTGATGTCCTCATGCTTAGGTTACATACAAAATGAAATGTGGCTTAGGAGTAGCAAGGGCTTACTAGAGAATATATGCAACAAACACTATATATGAAAGGTCCATTATTAGAACAAGTTGAAGCATAAAGAGAGGGAAGGCTTAGAAATTCATGGAATGGTCTAGTGTTTGTAAGGCTGATGTAGATGGGACAATGGACGAGTTGGATGGCTAAGAAGTCGGTGAAATGAGGGAAACTTGCAATATAATTGATTTTAGATCATGCACAAGAAAGTGATGAAACCCAAGCATTATCTTTGTCTATGATTATGTATTTTGATTGCTAATAGGATAAAACTTAACTATAATTCCTTAGTATTTTGATTGCTATTAGGATAAAACTTAGCTATAATTCCTTAAGTGTTATACCTTAGGTTCCCTCAATTGAAGTCAATTATGTGGTAGCATTGACTAATCACTAACGAATTATGTGTTAAATTCAATTTTTCTTAGAAAAGATAATGATGCATTAGTCAGTACTCAATGTGGTTGATTTTAATTAGAGAACCTGAGGTGTAGTACCTAAGGAACTATACCTAGGTTTTTCTTTTCTATTATATCCATTTTGCCCAATAATTCTCCACTATGTGTGGTGCTTTAGCTGTGTGGACATCTATGAGCCTTGGTGAGTTTTGTTATCATTCTTTAGTCATTGAGGCTTCCTAGACTAGTCACTTGGGATTATTTGTTTGCTACAGGAAAAGATAGCTATCAGATTCTCCCATAGTCCTCAACTTGCTTTTAGTAAAAGTCAGAAATTTACGTGAACTTGTTCATTGTATTTTGTGCCTTACATAGTCTTTTGGAACCGGGGTACCACTTCTAGTTCATTGTATTTTGTGCCTTTCATAGTTTTTTTGAGGATAAGATATGCATTGTAGCTCATCTTAAGCCATGACCATTGTGACCGCAGAAATTGCTTGAATTGACAATAGGCTGCCTAGATCTACGGCTCAAGATACTTTATCCAAAATCTTTGAACAAACATCATTCTTTGCCACCGATTTAATGTCATTCAAGTAGTACTACACTGCATGTGCAACTGCATGGTTTTTGTAATCTCTTGTTCTACAACGTACACAGAAATAAATGTGAGGCAAAAAGAAAAACAAAAAAAAGAGAGGCAGTTCTTGGCTAATTAGTGATCTAAAATGCAGAAGAAGCTATGCAGAAGTACATTGATATTTGATGATGCACAAAATCGTTAGTGAGTTGATTGTCCTTTATCGCACCAATGAATACCTGAGAAATGAGAAACAAGAACCAAGCAGAAGGCATCGATATGGAGAAATCTTTCTAAGGTCAAGTCAGTGAATGAGAAATCTCTAAGAACTCTATAGTGAGAGAGTTAGGGATTTTCTATGTACTTGAGAAAGGAGGAAAACTGTCACTTATATAGTGGTGGGGGAGAGCCCTAGATCCCAAGAATAGGGGGTTTTTTTCCTTAAGGGGAGAAGGTGGAGTTAATGCTATTGAGATCTTGGGGATACTCTCCCTTTTGGGAGGTGAAAATCATGTGATAGGGTCTTTGTGCGTGATACGCAAGATGTTTCCATATATGAGTATGTGAGTGGATCAAGTAAGGCCATGTAGGACCCGTTGGCCTTCCTCTTCGTCGATTAAGGGTCTTCCATGAATCAGGGATCCTCCGTCGGTCTATGGGGGAGACGCGCCCGTTAGCTTTATTGTTGCACCGTCCATATGATCGTCAGCTTCCTAAGGACCCCGTCGGTTTCTATAGGGTTGACGATTCCATAGGTATTGTTAGCCTTTTTCTTTAAGGACCTTATTTGTTTATGGGTCTCAATTTTCTTGCCAAAAATACCCTTATCAATATTGTTACAGATTTGTAGTGATCTAAAATGCTATTAACCAAGACTATCCATAACAATTGGCCATAACTACATGAACTTAAACAGTAATTTGCAAATTCTATATATTGAACTTTGTGCCTCAAGATTTTTCTTAGGATAATTTGCTTAGACAATCTTTTATTAAGCAAAAGACAATAAAAAGAAACCAAAAAAACATACAGCTAACTAACAGCAAGCATATATTGCTCAAGATTTTAAAACCCTGCAATACTTTAAAAAATGATTGCAACCAACAAACCACCCCTTTCTTTCTCTCTCACACACCTTCATTTGGGCTGAATTCATGATGAGACTGCTTGAATGTCTGAATACAAGTTATGTTCAATACGTTTTGGTTTTTGGAACTCACATAGTATAATGTAGGATTAAACAACAACAGAGTTACAAACACCCCTCTTTAAACCTTAATACATCTGTACTAATTGAGGTAAAGATAGAAAAGGGAAAAAAAACAAAAGAATTACATTGAAGAGATCATTCACCTAGAAGGTGAGCTGCAATGTTTACTTCCCCATTAGTCCAGCATAAGGAAACCTTCTCAAACTTTAGTTGCTAGACATTTCTTATTGAGGTCTCCAGCTCCCAAGGGAAGCTTGTTGATCTTCTTTCAAGGGACACTATACACTCTTTAGAGTTAAAACTCCACAATGATCCTTTAGAGTTGTTGATTTTCTGCTAACTCTAGAGCCCACCTGATAGCTATGGCTTTATCAACAGCAGGGGAGCGTAAAGGATTTGTTTAGAAGCAGCTTTATGAGGTCTTTCTTCCCAATTTCAAATAACTACTGCCACCACAGTGTTGTTATATTCAACTGCCACATCACAAATAATCATATTGAGTCCTTCTGGTGGTCTTAACCATAGTAACAGTTGCTTGCTTCACTCCAAGGACACTTGGATCCATATCCCACCTCACTATGAGGAACATTAAATAGATTGATTTCTAACTATCATCTCTGTTACATTTACTTTCCCTTTTGAAAATAGCACTTTGTTTCTCAACTCCCACATTGATCTCAAATCTATCAGTCATAAGGATGAATTGATCTTTAGGAATGCTTTTGTCCAACATACCTAGAGGTGCAATAAAAATCCCTCTAAATAACATGGAAATTGGAAAAATAGCCCCATAATTTTGGGAGAAGGGGTGCCTCTGCACAAAGGAGTCACAGTGACTAGGCTTGGGCAACTGTTATCATCAAAAAGGTTTTAAAAGAATACAATATTAATTCCATATGAGAATCAAAGTGAAAGTCATTCATAGGAAGGCCCCAATCTAAACCAAACAAAACTGCTTCAGCCATAGGACAGTAACGGAACAGGTGCAGACACATTTCTCCCCCGCGCCATGAAGAGGACAGTGGAGAACAAAATCAATACCTCTCTCCTTCAAGCAAGCTCTGGTTGGCAAAATATTCATTACAAATATCCACCAAAAAAATTTAAGCCGTTTGTGTAACTTTGATTTCAAAAAGAGTTTCCATACCTCCATATTATTGTAATTGAACCTATGGCTTTGACTGGCCACATAAGCTGATTTAACTGAAAAAGGCTCATTTCTTATTCAGCAACTTATCTTCATTGTGGCTCATAGGAAGAGGTATCCTTCTAGTTGTTTGCACAGATTCCAATTCAAAAATTTCATTGAGTTTTTGCACATCCCACTCAGGTGTTTATGGGATAATAAGGCTTGCTGTAAGCTATGGATACAAGTTATGTCAACAAAGGCCTAGTTGACTTCAAACCATAACTCACAGTCATCCTAATCATTTAACCTAAATTGGGTCACTCAAATCACGATAGAATTGTCTGTGATTACGGAGGAAAAAAGTCTCTGTAATTGAAAGATGTTGATACGAGACTGTTCTGAACTGGTCTATGCGAGGAGAAACCAGCCTCAAAAGCAAAACAATGGAGCTGCCGGTAGAGTTCTAAAGCAGCATGTTAGAAGTGTTTGAATCTGTTACTTAGCTAGGTGCTGAGGTGTGCGTGTGGTGCTGATTAGCTGTGCGTGTGGTGATGCATGTAGGGTGCTAGTGAGGTGCGTGTATGAGTTGCTGATGAAGGGTGTGTTAGTTGCTGATGAGGTGTGCATCCATTAGTGCTGCTAGAGTGTACAGTGATATTGAACTATGCGATAAGTGTAATTACTTAGTTGGCATTACATACTTGTATCCACACTAGTGTTGTATAAAATGAGAGTTAATTAATATAGTTAGTTAGTTAGAATATTGACAGCTAGCTTGGGCAGTTAGGGAAGTGAGACTTTGAGAGGTATTAGAGTAGTGTGGGGAGGATTAACATGTATCAGATGAACATTTCCTAATTCCAATTCTCTCAATTCATTCTCCATATCCTCTCTATCTCTTTGTTCATAACTCCTTCTCTGTTCTTGGAGGTCTAGTTGTCCTTGAATTCAACTACTAAACACCCCGGTTCCTAACATTTGGTATCAAAGCAAGACCTTCCTTGGCCATGGCTGAAACACGTTCAACTACTGCTGTGACTCAGGAGGCTCTTGCTTCACTGAGGACTGCGAGTGATCATCATGGTAAAAAAATTCAAGAAATGCGTACTATCCAAGAAGTGCATACACGCACTTTGAACGAGATGAATCAACAATTAGCAATTCTGGTGCAGAGGCGTAATGGTTTTGATCAAGGTGGATTGCCTCAATCTCCAACAAATGGTTAATCCAGATATGTTAATTCATCAACAATGGCTCTGTCTCGTCCTGTGAGGTTGGAATTTCCAAGGTTCTCTGGAGAAGACCCTGCAAGTTGGGTTTACAAGGCCAACCAATGCTTCAAGTATTACAATACACCAGTTGCAGAGAAATTGATGCTAACCTCGTTTCATATGGAGGGTGAGGCTCTAATCTGGTTTCAAGATAGTGAAGAGGTAGGTCTTTTTGTTGATTGGGAGTCATTGATTCAAGCATTGCACATCAGATTTGGTGCCACGGCTTATGATGATCCTATGGAAACGCTTACTAGGCTGAGACAGACTGCTTCAGTGTCCTTGTATAAGGCCCAATTTGAGGTGTTGTCCAATAGGATTAAGGGTTTATCTGCTGCTCACAAGTTAAGCTATTTCGTAAGTGGATTAAGAGATGAGATAAGGCTGCTAGTGAGAATGCTAAATCCTAAATCCTTGAATGAGGCTTTTGGTTTGGCAAAGATTTAGGAAGAGTATAATTGGAGTTGCAGGAAGTTTTCCAAGACTCAAGGGGATCAGGGAAAGCCTTCCATTTTGGGAGCTCCTCCAAAAACTCCTTCTCTGTTGGAGTCTAAACTAAGGCTGCCCATCAAGAGAATTTCTCCTGCTCAAATGGAAGAGAGAAAGAAGAAAGGGTTGTGTTACAATTGTGATGAGAAGTGGGCTCCTAGCCACAAGTGCAAGAATGCTATGTTATTTTTGTTGGATTATGTAGAGTTGGCTCAGGACTATACCAATTCTGGGGTTCACATCACTAAATTGGAGGAGAATGGATATGTAGATCAGATTGGACAAGTTGGACAGGATCAAGAAGATGCCGAGATTACTCTCTATGCCTTGAGTGGCACTCCTACTTTAGAAACTATGAGAGTCATGGGAAGGATTAACCAAAGGTCCTTTGTGATCCTTATTGATTCAGGGAGCACCCACAATTTTATTGATGCTGCTTTGGTCTCACAGTTACATATTCATGTGGATACTTCTCAAATTTTAGAAGTGAAGGTTGCTAATGGTGATTTGATCAAGACTCAGGGTGTTTGTAAGGAAGTGCCAATCTTAATGCAAGGAAATGAATTCTTGGTACACTTACATGTGTTACCAATGGGGGGTTGTGACATAGTTTTAGGGACTCAATGGTTGGGAACCTTGGGAGTGATTCAGTGGGATTTTAAATTTCTCACAATGAGCTTTTCTTATGGTCACAAGCAAGTTTTGTTGCAGGGGTTGAAGAGTGCTAATTCTCAATTGCAGGATGGAGACACTTTCTTGAAACAATCAGTGAAGAAGGGATTAATTCTCCAGATTTTTGTTCAGTTGCAACCTCAGTTGCGGTCTGCAGAAGGACATGTTCAATTGCCTGAAGCCATTGCTGCCTTGTTACTGGATTACAAGTCTGTTTTTGCTACTCCTGAGGGGCTGCCTCCCTTAAGAGATCATAAACACCATATCACCTTGAAGGAAGGAGCTCAAGCTGTATCTCAGAGACCTTACAGGTACCCCTACTACCAAAAAAATGAAATTGAGAAAATTGTTAAAGAGTTGCTGTCTGTTGGGTTTATTAGAAATAGTAGCAGCCCATTTGCTTCACCTGTTCTTCTAGTTAGGAAGGCTGATGGCTCTTGGAGGATGTGTATTGATTATAGGGCTTTGAATCAAGAGACCATTAAGGATAAGTATCCCATACCTGTCATTGATGAATTATTAGATGAATTGTTTGGTGTTACTGTTTTCTCTAAGTTGGATTTAAGATATGGGTATCACCAGATTAGAATGAAGGAGGAAGACATTCCAAAAACTGCCTTTAGGACTCATGAGGGTCATTATGAGTTCTTGGTGATGCCATTTGGTTTAACCAATGCACCCTTAACTTTTCAGTCACTCATGAATTCAATTTTTAAACCTTACTTAAGGAAATTTGTCTTGGTTTTTTTTTTATGACATTCTTGTGTATAGTACGGATTTGGCTGATCATGTTGGTCATCTTAAATTGGTGTTAGAAACATTGGTTAATCATCAATTGTATGCCAATCAATCAAAGTGTGTGTTTGCTTGTAAGGAGGTGGAGTATTTAGGGCGTCTAATCTCTGGTGAACGGGTGAAAACAGATCCAAGGAAGACTGCTGCTATGCAGCAGTGGCCTGTTCCTAAGGATGTGAAAGCTTTAAGGGGGTTTTTGGGCTTAACTGGCTACTACAGGAAGTTTGTTAAGGGGTATGGCTTGATTGCAACTCCTTTAACTGCCTTGTTAAGGAAAGACTCCTTTATTTGGACCTTTGAAGCTTCACATGCTTTCCAATTACTCAAGGATGCCATGTCAAATCCACCTGTGCTAGCCCTGCCTGATTTCACTAAGCCATTTGTTGTGGAGTGTGATGCATCTGGGTTGGGTATTGGAGCTGTTTTAATGTAGAACCAAAAGCCAATTGCCTTCCACAGCCAAGCCTTGAAGGGAAAATCACTTGCCCTTTCCACTTATGAAAAGGAATTGTTGGCCTTAGTGGTGGCAGTGAAGAAGTGGAGACCTTATCTTCTTAGCAGACCCTTTGTAATCAAAACAGACCATCGAAGTCTGAAATACTTGCTGGAACAGAAGATTGGTACTCCTGCTCAGCAAAAGTGGATTACCAAGTTACTTGGATATGCCTTTATAGTTGAATATAAGCATGGTAATGAAAATTTGGTTGCTGATGCACTTTCAAGAAGAGAAGCTACTGGGGAGGTTGATGTTGATTGTGGTAAAGTGGGTACCCTATGCATTATCTCCTTCCCTACTCCTACTTGGCTTGATGATCTCAAAGCAAGTTATGTCACTGATCCTGCCATCCAGTAAACAATTCAGGTAATTAAGTCAGGGCAGAATGTTCCAGTTGGGTTCACAATTTGCAATGATTTGTTGTTCTATAAAGGCAGGCTGTATTTGGGAGGTTCACATCAGACTTTAAAAACGCTTGTCTTGCAGCAGGTACATGATAGCCCTTTAGGGGGTCATTCTGGATACTTAAAGTCTTTCCATAGACTCAAGAAGAACTTTTATTGGACTAGTATGGGGAAAGACTTGAAGCTATTTGTCAAGGAATGTGATGTATGTCAGACATTGAAAAGTGAGACTTGCTTCCCTGCTGGCTTGTTACAGCCCTTGGTTATTTCAAATAGGCCTTGGCTTGACATTAGCATGGATTTTGTGGAAGGGTTGCCTAAGTCTCGGCAGAAGTCAGTGGTGTTTGTTGTGGTGGACAAATTCACTAAATATGTTTACTTCATTCCATTGGCTCACCCTTACACTGCTGCTAAGGTTGCTCAGTTGTTCATGCAGTTTGTTTTTAAGTTACATGGACTACCTTCCACCATTGTGATTGATAGGGATCCAGTGTTCACCTTTAAATTCTGGTCTGAATTGATGAAGCTGCAAGGAATTAGTTTGGCTATGTCATCTTCCTACCATCCTCAAACTGGTGGCCAAACTGAAGCGGTGAACAAGAGTTTGGAACATTATTTGAGGGCCTTTGCTGATAACATTTTTGCACTTCATCTCATCAAATATTTTAACTGCAACATCTAAATCCAACAAACTTGAGTACATATCAAGAACCGAATTATTGACGGATACATCCAAAGCAAGAGGAACTTTAACAATGAAGCCATGAACACATTCACAAAGCCTTTGTGACTCCAACCCAATGCAATCCCTCATAAGAGCTAACACCGAAGTGCATTAGGTACCAAACCAAACTTCCGGAACTGGTTAAAAATTACAAGGCCCTCTTCAAAGAGTCCGTTACGTACAAACCCGGCTACCACTGCATTGCAGGAAATCAAAACCTGGGTTCTTCATTCCCTCAAATACTTTATATTAATTAATCATACTTCCACACTTAGCATACATATCTAACATAGCTGTACCTACAATCATACCAGACTCTAACCCAGTTTTAACAACCAGTCCATGAATGGATTGTCCAAGCACCAAGCTTTGCAAGCCTGCAGTGCCAACAAGCACACCAACAATGGTGAAAGAATTTGGAGACAAACCCGAAATTCACATATGGGAATATAACTCCATGGATTTTTTGTGGAACCAATTTTTAGCATAGCCATGAATCATTATAGAATATGAGACAACATCTCTGTCAGGCATGTTGTCGAACAGGTTCTCCGCATCTGTAATCTCTCCGGATTTCAGGGAGTTACCGAAGAGTTTGGAAGAGTCACGTGGGTTTGGACAATAACGGGGTTTGGACAATAACGTTGTGATGTAATGGAAAAGTTTTTGAATTGTAGAATAGCAACTGGGATTCTCTTAATCTGCTTTAAGATCATGAATCACGTAGAGTTGCTTTTGATTTTTAGCATGTCATAAAGAACTGGATGTTAATGTCGCTAATAGAATGTAAGTTCAGGCAATGGGCTTATTTGAGACTTCGGCCTGGCCTAGTATTTTGTCCGACATGTGGGGTTGGACCAATTAAGGGCCTCGGCCAGTCCAAAGCTCTAAGCCCATTAATTTGTAGACTTGAAGTGAAATCTGTATCCCTCGGCCCAAAGGAAAAAAATGAAAAGGTAGATTAATGGAGGAGTTTGAATTTGGTAAGGGTGAGATAAAAAATCCATGTTTTACACCATTCAATGAGAAATTGTCACATCAGTATTTTCTTAAAATTCAATACATTCTACCCTACTTAATAATATCTCAATAAACTCCAAATTTGATTGGATTTATATATGGATATTAATCTTAAATATATGATAAGATGATGTAGCATGTTGGGATTGAAAGGGTAAAACATGAGTTTTACACTACATTCTTATAGAATTTAATCTCTTAATGGAGTCATAGAAAGAAGAGTTTGAATTTGGTAAGAACGGAGTGTAAAACTCCTGTTTTACACATCTAATAATAGGTTGTCATATCAGTTTTTTACTTAATGAGAAATACATCTTGTCACACCTAATAACATCTCAATTAACTCTCACCTTCATTAATGTCTTTAATTTCATAACAAACTTAAACTCAAATCTCATCATTTCCTAAAAATAAAATAATAAAAAAAAATCTGAAATCTCATCAATTCCAACATCGTTCGCTCAAGTTTTATTCAATGAGACTTCAATGTAAAGGTTTCAATAGCGACTCAACCTTGACAATGGAATATGTGACTTTAATGTACATATCTATATCAATAAACACAATAAACCCATTCAATAAAAGATAGGATTCTATAATTCTATGTTCTTTTTTTTTTTTTTTTGAGAATCCAAACCGAGAGGCCAAGTTTTATTTCAAAAATAAAGAAATGACAATACATCCCTTGTAACAAGGGGAGCTAAATCATCAGGGATGGATTCAATTCAAACCTATAGCTCATTGCCAAACTTAGAACGACTAGCAAGGAAATGAGCAATAGAGTTCCCTACATGCTTAACATGAGTAAACTTACAAATCTGAAACTCAAGAGGCTAAAACAAGGGTGTCTTGTATAACATGTCCATACTCTGGATGATGAACCTCTCTGGCCAACAACGCTTTAACGATGAGCTCTGCATCTCCTTTAAACACGGTGACAAAAATGCTCAGCTCCCTTGCAAGGATTAATGCCCTTCTGCAAGCTAGAGCTTCAACGGTTGCTGCTGATGTTGGAATTGGAATACTCTTAGCCAAGGATCCAATTACCCTTCCACATGAATCACAAATGACAATGCCCAAACCCGCCATACCCACATCAGAGAAGACAGCCCCATCAAAATTAATTTTATAAAGAGTGGGAGCGGGAGGAATCCATCTGGTAGCTCTGAGGTTATCTGCTTCTACCCTTCTGTCACGCACGTGGGCAAATTTATACTCCAACAGGTACAACACAGCTCGAGTTTGAATCTGATTGTATTCAATGGCAGGTTCACCCAGTCGAGCAGCATTTCTTCTGCTCCCAATCAACCACAATATCATAGCCAACAGATCCACATCCACCCTATCCTTCCTCGTGAGCAATACAGCCAAGAGATCAGCAAAAAGAATAAGCTTCTTCCTAGTGCATTTCATCAGTTCTGCATCATCCTCCCATATCACAAGCAGCTGTTTGCAACTCCATAAAGCATGAATCATGTCTTCACCATCAAACATACAATTTGGACAGTAAGCTGATTTAACCACATTTCTGCACAACAGGTTATAAAGTGTTGGTAAAACTTCATTGGTAGCTCTCCAAAGCAGGTGCTTCACCTTGTGTGGTACCTGCAGGTTCCATATACCCTTCCATATTTGATTTTTACCTCCACCTGATGAGCTACTTGGTAGTAAATTTCTCTCCTTTCGTGCTAATAACTGGTAAGCTGATTGTGTTGTATATTCACCATGGTTTGAAGGCAGCCACACTTGCTCGTCTTGATTATTCTGAATGCTCAGGGGCCTTTTATCATCTGAGCTTCATGGGGCCAAAAGTTTTGATCAATCAACTCAGATTTCCATATATGTGATTCATGATCTATGTTAACTATGGAAAAAAAAAAATTCTATGTTACTGTGCAAACCCATACCACCAAGATATCCAAACACACTTTCATCACCTAATAAAACCCAATAACAAATATAGCAAAACAGACCTTGAAGTCACGTATTCCACTGTCAAGGTTTCAATAGTGACTCCAGTGAATTGATGTGGCGGAGAATGGATGTCCGGAGAGGTTTATGCTGGGAGATAGAGGAGCTGAGGAGGGAGATGAGATTTTAGGGACTCTTTTTCACATGTGGTCTGAAAACGTGAAACAGGTTTTATTTTTTACTCCCTCCGTCCCATTTTTTTTGTCCTGTTTGAAAAGTCAAATTTTTTAAGGAAACATTATTTATTGTCTTGTTTATCTTTTAAAAATGTATAAGTTTCCAAAACTACCCTTAAAAAAATTTATCAAAAAATTGAATTAGTAAATTAATAGGGGTATAATAGGAATATTAGTAAATTAATGACTTTTATTTTTAGAAACAGGACAAGGACATCTCAAAATAGAATAGAGGACAAAAAAAATGGGACGGAGGTAGTATTTTTTTTTTTGAAGATGTTATTATGTGTATTAGGATTTATTGATTTTATAATAAGTCTTAAGTAAAAGATTGATGTGGCGTGTCGTTATTGGCTGGTGTAAACCAAAGGGTTTGCACCCCGTCCTTATTAAATTTTTCTCTAGAAGAAAGAAGTCTAAATTATAAATAGAGTCCGAATTTAGTAATGATGGAGTGTAAACCCATGTTTTACACTATCAAATAAGAGATTGCCACGTCAATTTTTCACTTAAAATTAAATAAATCCTACCACACATAATAACATCTCAGTAAACTCACAATTAAGTTGGATTTTCAAATGTGTATTAGAATTGATTGAGTGTGGTTGTGCCTATTCTTTAATATATAATATGATGATGTGGCATATTAGGATTGAAAAGGGAAAACTTGAGTTTTATGCCA
The DNA here is from genome assembly GCA_019022515.1 of Quercus aquifolioides. Taxonomy (NCBI): domain Eukaryota; kingdom Viridiplantae; phylum Streptophyta; class Magnoliopsida; order Fagales; family Fagaceae; genus Quercus; species Quercus aquifolioides. The sequence continues at coordinate 3,138,775 of CM032329.1, forward strand.
CATCCTTATAGAATTTAATCTCTAATAAATTATATCATTTAACTTTAGCATGTTTTTAACTTATACCTTTAAGTTTTTATTTATTTTTAAAATTTTTAATTTAAAATTTTTCTATTTTAGTCATATTGTTCCTTTGAGGACACTTAGGTGGCAGATTCAATGAAATTGAAGGATGTGTTATAAATTTGAAGATTTCGAGTTTCATTCATTACACTATTAATTCATAAGATTTTCAAGGTGTCTAATGGGTAGGGCTTGATGTGGAATAGTTAAACCACACACCTTACTGCTTATTTTATTATATATACATATAAAGTTATAAACTGGAACTCGTTATGCAAATGCTTAAGTGTCTATATTAGGAACCATCAGATTCATTAGTTTGGATAGTACCTACCCATGTACTAGGTGCATGGAGGAGTGGGAGTGATTTGGCTTGAGCCGTATAGGGTACAACATACTAATATATATATATATTTCTAACCATTTAAAAAATAATTATAACAAGATGATAATCATAAAATTAATAACGCTAATTTTTATTTTCTTTATTTATAATTCCAAAATTAAGAGTAGGGATTTGAACCATGGTTTTAAAAATTAGATCGAATTGATCAAAGAATTGAAAAAGGGTCCAATTTTTGGTTGAACCGGTCGATTCAATTCAATTTTTTGAATCCGAGGGGTTGTCTAAGTGGTTTCTTAGATTCAAAAACTTTTGTCAGCATCTTGGGGCCACTTCCTTCTTGTGACAACTTGGTGTATGAGGGGAACAAGAGAATTATATACACGCAAAGGAATGAGAAATGATATGTCCACAATATTTTCACAACATTTTCGTGGAAAATTGTTGCTGGTTGTTATTGTTGAGTCAAAAAAGTAATCTTAGTAATAGGTTCAAATTTGAACCAATAACAACTAATCACCTATGATTTGTTATGAAAATATTGTGAATATAGCACTTCTCCAAAAGAATAGTCAAATCTTGAAAATGTTCAAATACTGTCGTTTATATAAAAATTAAAAAAAAAAAAAAAAACCTACAATGTTTTTCGCTTCTTATTTAATTCTTAAATTCAAAAAGTTTATGTAGTTCCTCCTATCTTAAAAGTCTTTAATATCTTATCCAAAATCTGTATTTTGGTCCCATTGGCTAGAACATAACTAAAACGACGTAACTATGAAGCGGTATTTTTTTGCCATTTAACACCATTTTTGGAACAATTTCTTTAGTTAGCAAGTTTCCAAAATTATTTAGGAAACTAGCATTTCGAGTCTAAGAAACTCGAGTTTAATGTAAAAATTAAGCCTGTAACACTCGAGTCCCAAGCTAATGTGGAAAAAAAATTTCACGTGTAACTCGAGTCTCTAAGACTTGAGTCAGCCTGAGTGAAGAAGAAAGAAGACGACATCCGATCTAGCTTCATTTGGGCAGAGTCTAGCTGCCACCGCCTCGTCTTGGGGTAAGTAATTTACGAAATTGCAACTCGGAGCTTTGCTGGACACTAAGGGGCTGTTTGGATTTTTTTTTTTTTTTTTTTTTGGTTATCACTCATCGCTCCTCACTCAATTTTCGTCACTCATCACTCATCACTTAAAATACCCCAATTTTCCTAAACCCACCCAAACAGCATTCATCACTCAGTTCTGCTGTTACTTTTTGTTTAAAAAAAAAAAATTGAAAGGTCAAGATATGTGGCTGATCAATGAGAGATATGCGGCCGGGCTTTGTTTCAAAAAAAAAAAAAGTCAAACATTGTAGCTAAACAGTGAGAGAGTTGTAAGTTTAATTACGAAAATGTCATTGAAAATTGAGTTATGGAAACTGAAAACATCTAAAATGTGTTTTCAGTTTCCATAACTCATAACTCAAAAATCAGATAATTGAGTAATGGAAACAAAATCCAAACGGGTTTCTCAGCCATGGGTCCTACCATTTTTGAGTTATGAGTTATGGAAACAGCAAATCTAAATAGCCCCTAACTCTCCATTCTTCCTTCTCGTCGTCGCCACCGCCGATTGCTTTGAAAGTGATTGCTAGATAAAAGATGAGAGCGTGAAATTGGGATTAGGATTAGGGTTTGGTTCTTGTTTTGTTATTGTTTTTTGGGTTAGTTGAGAGAAGATGAGAGCTAAGTTTTGGGGTTTGTTGAGAGAAGATGAGAGCTGGATTTTTGAGAGAAGATGAGAGCATGTGTTTTCTAGGCTTTGTTTAGGGAACTTGAGTTCTACATGGAAAAAATGTTTAACTCAACTTTGCCAGCACATAGAACTTGAGTCTTTAAGAGTCAAGTTGCTACAGTGAACTCGAGTCTGGGAGATTCAATATATTAGTTTCTTAAATAGTTTAAAAATAATGCTAACTAATGAAATTATTAATATTTTGATGTTAAGTTGCCCCAAAAAAAAAAAAAAAAAAAAAAAAAACCTCCACAGTTGTCACGCGGCTCATCCATCACATGCCACGTTTCCCTCCTCCACTAACTAAGATTCCTTCAAATCTCAACCGACACGCCTTTCCATTTTCTTTCAATCCTACTCCTCGAACCCTAAATACCCATAGTCCCAAACTCTCTCGCTTCCTTAAACAGTTATACCCCAAAATCAAACCTAAACTCAATCATGTCTGCTTCAAATTCAAACCAAAACCTAAATCCTCTCTACCTAGAAATCATTCTCTCTAACCCAGATGCCAATTCTCCATTTTCTTCTTCATCTTCTTCTATATACCCTTCCATTGAAATGACGGAATTAGCCGAGAATCTCTTCCCTGAAGATGACAGTGTTTCACAAGCCCCAATTTTACAATCTTCTGAAAATGTTCTTGTTAAAGTTCCTGGCGTGGTAGTTCATCTTATAGAGAAAGATCATAGTGTAGAACTCGCTTGTGGTGAACTTGTCATAGTTGGTCTCAACCAAGTGACACCGTGGCTGTTCTTGCGCGCGTTGGTGATGAAATTCAATTTCTGTAAGCGAAGGATGAAGGGGCTGTGAAGCTTGATGAGTCTCATCTCATTACTTCTTTTCTCTTCGTGTTCCCGCAAATGAGTCGTTGGAAAATGATGATAAGTTTGAAGATTTTGGTGGTAAAGAGTGTGAGATGTTGAATTATGGGTTAACGATTGCGTCTAAAGGACAAGAGGCGTTTTGAAGGAATTGGATCAGGTTTTGGAGAATTATAGTTGTTTTTCTGTTAATGAAGTGGGGGATGGTGAGGTGTTGGAAGGTTTGGTGGCGAGAGAGATGGTTCCGGAGGAGTTGGAGGAGGAGGACAAGAGGGAATTGAATCAATTGATTGTGCAGAGCTCGGCTGCGTATTGGACTACAGAGCGAGTGTGGCCAGGTTGATTGCGGTGGGGTCAGGGCAATTGATCAGGGGGATTTTGTGGTGTGGGGATGTGACTGTTGATAGGTTGAAGTGGGGGAATGAGTTCTTGAAGAAGAGGACGGGGCCAGGGTCTGATTCGGAGATTAGTCCGGAAGCAATGAGGAGGATGGAAAGGTTTGAATTTAATCTCTTAGAAATTGTGTTTTATGGATAATTGATTTCTTTGGTTGTTATTGTATCTGTGTTGTTTGGCCTTTAATTTTATTTGGTTAACATGGTAGATTTGTTTGTGTATATTGATTTTCAGAATAGTTGTGATTTTAGCTAAGGGTAAGCTTAGGTATATTTTCTTAGAGGTCGTATCTTAGCTTCTCATTCAATTTTAGGTACAGCTCATATAACATTGTTTTGTGCCGCATTGGCCAACACAGCCATGTGTTTGGATTTATTTGGGAAACCTAAGGTACAATACCTAAGAAACTACCTAAGTTTTGCTCTTTTAGCTATCATGACAGATCTCTGTCCATTGTTAGTTTTTTTGTCTCTTGTAATGTGTAGTTTTGATAGATGTTGTCTGGGGTTTGGACTGTTAATATGTTGAACTTGTTGGCTTTAGGGAGGTGCTGAGGTGAGTACTTGAAAATCCGTTTGCTGCTTGCATTGCCTAACACCTGGTTCAAAAAAAATGTTGGGATACTTTTGTGTTTTTAGTAAAAGATTAACGCATGCTTCACATTTTATTGGACAGTCCCAGTTGAGGATTAATAATAATTGGCAGTGCTGGGGGCCAAGGGTCTTGTAGCTCAATTGATTGGTCTTCATTATGAAGAGAACTAG